>CM053578.1:23951797-23964380 GCA_028646485.1 Cryptoprocta ferox | reverse complement strand
CTGAAAACAAACTGAGGGGGGAAGGGGAAGGGGGAAAGGTAATGGGGTGTGATGGTCTTGGTGGAGGTCACTTGTGGGGAAGAGCACTGGGTGTTATATGGAAACCAACCTGACAATAAACTATAATGTTTAAAAAAATAAAAATAAAATAAAATAAATAAAAATAAAATAAAATCCATATATCTCCTAAAAAATAAAAATAAAAAAAATAAAATCCGTATTTTCAGAAAAAAAAAGATATACAAATTTTGCAGACCCTTGTGACTATTAATATTAATTTAGCATCTATGCATTTAGTTATTGGCCCTTATTTTCTGTTGGCCAATTTATAGTTTCTAAATGCATTTCTGCATATGCTTTTCTGCCTTTAATGCAGTTCATTTCTGACCGGACTCAGAAATTTATCTATTTGATGACTTCCACAGCATTTTGCTATGCTATCCTACGTATTTACACTCATTCTCTTTAATGTGTTCAGTCTGTTTAGCATTGAACTTTAATCTGGCCAATAATCTATTTTTCTTCTTTTACACCAGCATTTCTATTAAAATTTACCAAAACTTTCAGAAGTTGGGTCATCCATTTTCATCTTTCTTAAATTGGAAAAAAAATGACCTTATGCTATGAAATTCTGCCCCATGACCCATTCAGAGAATTTCCTAACTACACAAATCAGTGATCAAAAAGCACATACCTGGGGCGCTTGAGTGGCTCAGTCGGTTAAGCGGCTGACTTCAGCTCAGGCCATGATCTCGAAGTTCTTGGGTTCGAGCCCCGGGTTGGGCTCTGTACTGACAGCTCAGAGCCTGGAGCCTGCTGCAGATTCTGTGTCTCCCTCTCTCTCTCTCCCCCTCCCCCACTCATGTTCTGTCTCTTTGTCTCTCAAAAATAAACGTTAAAAAAAAACACATACCTGTTACAAATGCTTCCCACACACATACCCCACTGGATTAAGGTTAAAATATTTTGTAATATGTAAAGTTGCTTAAATTTAAGGTTAAAGTGAAATTTATAAACCATTCAGAAATGTATATGATTTATAGAAACACTCACTATTTTTGTGTTCCCTGTCAGTATTCGTGTGTGTGTGTGTGTGTGTGTGTGTGTGTGTTTTGAGTGGTCAGTGGATCTGGGGCAATTTGTTGGCCTGGCATGGTCAGGTAATAGCCATACTTCACTGAGGAAAATAATGAAGAATTTTCTATGTATCTTTGGTTTCTATTTCTTTCCCTCATTCTGCCATTGATCTAAAAATATAGAGTAGTTTTGAGGTGGTAACATTGTTTACCAATTTCAGCAAAGATGTTGATGTTTGGCTTTTCCTGTAAAGTGTATATACCCGTATGTAGCGACACAAAGGGACTTGAGCACATTTAACTTTTCTTCTTGGCTGTAAGTACTGTGTGTGTGTGTGTGTGTGTGTGTGTGTGTGTGTGTGTGTGTGTGAACTATTGAGGTTTTATACATAATTGAGAAGGCAAGCAGTACGGGAGCACTGGATAAATTGAAGTACGAGACAGAGAATAAAGGAGGATATCTTTAAAGAGGATTCTCCATTTCACAATGTCCCCTATATTTGACCTTGCTCATAAATCAAGTGATTTTACAAGTTAGAAATAAATAGCATCATAAATATCTTAAAATGAACTAATAACAATTCCATGCAAATTTTCAAGGGAGACAGTGGTGGTTTTGGAGCTTTCTGTTTCTTTTTTGACATTTGAGGTCAGCATCAAGTACAACCATAACAATTCTTTGGTGTCCTACTAAGTGACAGGATTCTGATAAGGGCAGCACCCAACTGACTCAGTGTAGCAAATATCATACTTTTGACTCATACACGTGGCCTCTACTTTTTATGATGCCATCTGCAGAGAAATAAATCATCATAAAGTTGACTGAGTGTGTCCTATATTCATCTGCTTGACTGTGTTTGATGTAATTGACTGACAACAATAAAAGAGAATTAGAGAAAACAGGCATCAGTACTGTCAAGTGGGTGCCACCTGACCTATGACTTCCAAAGGATGGTTAGGATATGGATGGTGTGAGAGGAAGGAAGCCATCCAAGGAGAACAGAAACAGCACGGAAAGAGCATGACAGCATGGCATCTGTGTCTATGTTGGGAGGGGGTTGAATGTGGAGGAAGAAAAAATAGGAGGGTTATTTTACACAGTTAAAAGGTTAGTCTGATTGAAATAAATAAGTTGTTAACTAATAGCGAATAATTTTTAAACTGTAGACTTCACTGAAGTTATTGGATACTGTAATTTGGGTTTATTTTTTATATCACATTTGACATCTCAACACAGTAGCACTTACAGCACACTGAGGAAACACTAAGCAACAGAAGAGAGCGTTCTGTATAGTCTGGGCTTTCATGTTTTTTTCTCCTCTGTTTACCAGAGTATGAACCTAATAGAAAGTCAATATCCGGTCAGACCAGGACACTCCATACACAGCAAAACCCTGAAGTGTTTTTAAAACACTGTATAAAGAGAAATAAAGAAAATGTAGAAAATAGCTGAACCCACATCTGCTACGAAGGTTAGGTACATATTAATCTATATTTACATACCATGAACTATAATGTCCACACATTTTTTTATTAGTAAAGAACTAATGGAAATCATTGGCCAGAGTTTTTTTGATGGTCTGATTGGATGTATTGCCTGCACATATCCCTCTTGACTCAGGATTCTTATTACACCTCAAACAGTTCTTAACATTTGCTTGTTAATTCCTCCAATTGCTTTTGAAGTTTTAGTCCTGATCCTCCAACTTGAGTGCTCTGGGTGTGTGATCTTGTCCTTTGGGCAGCAGCCTTCTGAAATGAGAGAACAGATTTTTTTTAAACTTCTCTTGGAGGATTTTGTGAAGAGAGTCAATCTAAAAAGAAAAAGAAAAGCCTATATGCCACTTATCTATGCCCACTTTTTTATTTCTTAACCTTTGAATTATCCCAATGTTAGAAATTTGGATGCTTTGACCTTTGTCTTGCAGGTAGATGTAGATGCCCCAGGCATCACTTAATCAGTATGGGCTGGCAGAACATGCCACTTGGCATAAGGATTATTTTGAGCTAAAGGCAATTGAGAAGCAGATACAAGAAAAGTCCTCTACCCTTCCAAATACCTATTTGCCTACAAGCAGGACATAAATTTACAAAGGGGTCCCTCCTCTCTCTACCAGGAAGGACAGAAGTTAATCAGTGGAGATGATTTTAGATGCTATCAGCTTGGAGACAGCACCAGAGGAATCTTCAAAACAAACTTTACTAACTAGCTTTGATCTACCATTAATTTCCCATATATCTGCCTTTCCACAATTTGCTGCCCCTAGAGATTCAAGATTCTTTTCCTTTTTCTTGTCACTTTTCTAAAAATGTATGATTCCTTTGTTAAGATACCACAAAAGCCCAGTTCTAACCAAATCTTTGAGTTACCCATCTCTGGGTACTCCCAAGTGCCACATGGACTTCTGTACACATTAATAGACTTCTGTTTCTTTTCCTCTTGTTAATCTGTCATTAGCCAGTCTAATTTATGAGCTCTTAGCAGGAAAAGCTAAGACTGGTAGAGCAAGAGATTTTTATTCCCCTACATCACTTAATTCCAAAATCCTGTGGATTTCTCAGCAAATCTTTATGGCTATATCATTTCATTCGATGCCTAGACATAATATTCCATAGAAGAACCTTGAGTGCCAGCTATATAATGCTGAGAAAATCCTCTGTGCATTCAGCCTCACCATATGGTATAGCTCTGAAGATGGATAGCACCAACAAACCTAGAGAGCCCCTGTGTAGGGAGTGAAATAGGAATGACAGATAGCATGACAAATAGAAGAAACAGTCAATTAATCAGTCAACATTGATGCATGATGTTCCTACTAGGGTCCATGCCAGGCATTAATGGAGGGATGACATAGGGCTTGCCTTAGAAGGTCTGATTTGGGGATCAAATATTTATTCTGATATTCCTAAATATTTTTCTCAATATTCCAAAATTCCAACACTTATTAAATCAGTAATTTTTAAGAGCAAATGGTGACATTAAAAAGAGTTAAGTATTAATGTTTTATGGAATCATTAGGACTGACATGTTTAGGGGAAATTGTTTTTGGTAGGACTTCTGTAGCAAGATTTCAGAAATGAACATGAAAGCCATTGAATGACATGGGAACCAATGTATCAGAGAAGCTGAAGCCAGACTAAAGGTGGCAAATTCTAGAAATAGTGAGGAGATTTCACTTAAGAGAAGCTATCACCAAGACAGAGCCTGCAGTAACAGAAGACCATCTGTTCAGCAATCGGAAATGTCATGATTTCTCGGTATTAGGGCCACAATTCAAGGGACAAAGAACAAAACGAGTTGGAAAAAAGTTCAGCAATTAAAACAGCTCTAAAATCATGTTTCTTACTGATGGTCTGTTGACATTTTGCACATAATAAGTGTCCAAAGAATGCCAGAGACTTATTGTCTGGGCAAAATAAAATATGGCACTTTAAAAGCTAAATTAAGGCTTTTATCTCCTGAATATGTTCTGACTTTGGAGATTTAGAATGATCAATTTCTATCACTGGTAGAGAGCCATACTCTGAATATTGAGTTTAAGATCTATCATATGCTTGAGCTATACTATAGTAGTTTAATTTTTAAAACAACACTGCTGAAATAGTTTTCATACAGGAGCCAGATAATAGATTGTAATACAGATTAGAAGAAAATGCGGTACATTTCTTCAGGGTACAAAGCAGGTGCGGTTATGTCTCTGCATGTGCATCTGATGCTTATGTATTTTAAATGTAAATTGTTTTCTTTTAAGAGAAAATACTATATTGAATATTGATGCAAAGGAATTATATATTTGTGTTTTATTTTCCTGAGTTGTAAAACTCATTTTCTACCTCTAATGAGAATCCATGAAGTATTCCACAATGTTTGCAACAAATCAGGCTTTCAGGGAAACAGGTTTATATGAACTATAGCTGGGATTTTTCTGTATCTATAGGCAATTTCTTTCTTTGTAATATTTTATGAAGGCTTATTATAATTTTATCTATTTATGTGTTTAAGTATGTTTTGAGTAGTTCGGAAAAAATCAAAATTGAAATTGAACAAAGAATTCAAAATGAGTTATCAAGACAAAGAATTGTCAAATAATGAGTTTGGAAGTAAGATAAAATTCTCCTGAAAAGACTTCACTATACAGAGTACAATTTCAAATTATGACCTAGGAATCAAGACTTTTCTATAGCCCTGCCTACAACTACATTATTAAGAATAGTATGGATATTATATATAATAAACACTGAAGAGGCTTTATTTGAAACTAATGTTTCTAAACAATGTAACTAAACTCAGAAGCATTTACATGAGCAGTTACATGAACAACTTTGCAATAAATAGGAAGCCCAGTGGCATAAGAACAAGTTGATTTCAATCTCAATTTGAAGTTAAAGCATAAACTGGGACCACAGCGAGTGTCTGTAATTGCAGAGATGTGCTGTAGAATGGGCTGTGTTCTTTTCTTGAAGCTATTCCTGAAGAAGATAAATGAGGCACAATGGTGTACTTTTTCATTGGTTGGATTTTCAATACATCCTTTGTAATGAACTTAAGGTGGCTTGGGAGAAGAAAGACTGATGCATCTGAAAATTGACATACCAAAATGGTCTCTCTATGCAATGATGAGCAAAAGAAGTAGTTGAATTCATCAGGATAGCATAACCATGAGAAATAGATAGACCATATATTAATATTGTTGTAAAAGAGCTAGCCCTCCACAAAAATCAAGTAAAAATGTGATAACTCAAAAGAGATTCTGAAACAAATGATGATTGAATGCACGTTCCTACCATCCTACCCTCTCAATCTCACTCATATCCTCAACTACTGCTCCTGAATGAAGCACTACTGAGTAGCTTGTTAAGGTCTCTGACTGCTGGTTAGGGAGGCAATGAGGGTACAATTAAGCATAGTGCTATCTCAACTCTAAGTTCAGAACTGCTGTTCTAGTACTCTCCAAAGCATTTTTAGAAATGATTTTATTTATATTTGAGAGAGGAGAGAAAAGAGACAGAGAGAGAGAGAGAGAGAGAGAGAGCGCAAGTAGGGGTAGGGCAGAGAGAAAGGGAGACACAGAATCTTAAGCAGGCTCCAGGCTCTGAGCTGTCTGCACAGAGCCCATGGGGCTTGAACCCATGAACCATCAGATCATGATCTGAGCCAAAGTCGGATGCTTAACAAACTGAGCCACCCAGGAGTCCCCAAAGCTGTGGCAATGGGCTTCTATCCCTCTGTAATGCATCACACCTTTTCTCCTAATAAAATCATAGGCCTTTGCCCTTTTTGAGGCAGAACCTGTCCTGGTAAGATCACCACATGGGTGAGCCGAATGGAATGCACCATTTCCAGACAAGCAGGCCTTAAATAGAGAACACCCAGAAGTGGTTGAAGCAAAACTGTAACTCATATTGAAGTTTCTCCATATGAAAGCTTGAGGCCAGAATAACAGAATCCCTTTTCCCCAGACCCAACTGTAAACTGGAATCTGGGAAAAAGAAAAAAGTACGCAGAAAGTTTACCTTCTTTTTGCCAGATAGGTGTTAGGGGACTACGTGTGGAGAGTCCTGGGATGATTATTAAATACTGAGGTTCCCGGAGAAAGATCCATCAGCACAAATCCATGAACTGCTGAGAAGGGCAGGACCTGTACAAGTGTCTGGTTCTAGGACAACCCTGGCATTGGGAGAAATGTTGGAAACATCGGACCAGTAGACACACCCTAATCTGAGTTTGGGACAATGACAGATTTTTCAATAAAAGGGACTATGAAGTAGGAAGCATTTTTCATGGAGTTTCAATGGAGGGGAAACATTGCCAGCTCTTACATCACCAACCCCCAGTTGTGGACACCGCAGTACCTCCTGACACTTGTATCCCTCAAGTTATCGTGATAGCAGTGATGTGAGGTATAAAGGCTTTAAAAAAGCCAAGAGTCGATATGTACTTAAGGGAATTTAGCACATAACAGCAGCGAAAAAATTCCAAACAGGTAGCTTCTTTTAGTGAATTTGAATTTGGATTTGAACTTGAATCTAGCTTTGAAATTAAATCTCCAGGAAACCATGACAACTGTTACAGAAACAAAGAGGAACCCTGAGATTAATTCATATCTTTAACAATAGGCTTTCAGGTACTAAAATATATAATTCTCAAATTTAAAAATTAGAAGAATTAAAGAAATTGGTGGTGATTGTGAAGAATTAGATTAGTATCCCATCATCTTGAAATGGTAAAAATGCAAAGAAATTGACAAGGGACTTGTAATGCATACCCAGGAAGTCTACCGTGTGAAAAATAGAAGTTGAAGAAAATGAAGTGTTGGGGAGAGACACTAAATACTGAAATGATAGGTAAGAATTTTCTGCACCTATACACACGTGTATGCCTGTATGTGTGTACACTTGCTCTGGCAGAACCTCTGTATTCTAATTTTTTTTTAATTAACAAGCTTCCTTGTTAACAAAAAGTACAAGTAATTTGCAAAAGAAAACCAATTAGACTGGTATTGAACTTCTCCTTTAGAATACCAAAGGAAAGAAACATGGAGTAACATCTACAGGATACTAAAAAAGTAATAACAAAGGAAAGGAATCTATATCTATGCACAACTCAGAATCATTCATCTAATGGAAATGAAACTTATTGATTGATATGCAAAAATGTAAAACCAAATTATTCTATACCCATCAGAAGAAATACTTAAATGGACTTATTACCAAACAACAAACTAATAGAACAGATTTCTCAAGTACCAGGATGGAGGACTGTGAGGGACAAGACATTCTCCCAGCAAGAAAACTGAGTTTTGTTATCCTTGTCCTGCAGTATCTGTGCATGTTTTATATCAGGAGCGTGTTCTCACTTTATGTACGTTTGTACTGTCGCTATTGGAGTTTTCTTTCACTATTTTAAAATGGGAATGGATGACTGGGTTAAATTGTATTATTAGTCATAAATTTTAGAATAATAAGAAACCCTATTCATAATGAGTGAGAACGTACATGTACTGAAGTTTCTGCTTTTACATATTAATCTTTAATTTGGGCGGATTCTGAATGATCTCTTTTTGGAAATAGGGTGACTGTGTTTCAAACGTACATAAAATAGTTGCATTGAGTCCATCAGGCACAGGTTTTGAATTATGTATTTGAGGGAAAAGATTGTTTGGGGAAGGCCAGAAATCAAATTGTGAAATATAGTAGGAATATTGTTTGATCAGCTTATCTCCTTTCATTAGGGAGCAACCAAAGTCCTGCTCTATACAAATTCTCTATTCAATTGTGTTCAGCCTGGAATTATTTTATCTATGGATTTTTTTAGTACCTACTTATTTTATTATCAAGACTTTCAATGATATTTCTTTTAAAGTCATATCATATTGTTTCAGTTTTCATGTTTTTTAAAATTTCTTAAATAATCTAAAACACATTCTTACTAAAATTTTATGCAGAGTGGCTAATCAATGTGTATATCTTTCTTAGTGCTATACTACATATAATTTGGAACTTTAGTTTGTAGACATTTTGAGAAAGAGAATCTTGTGATTATTCATATTCGCATTCCTCCTTACTTTAATTGCCTATCTTAATCATACCCACGCCTTCACCCCACCATTTCCCAAAGCAACAATCATAGTTCTGCTAGTCCAACTTGTTAGGGACACTTTTGTCTCCTACAGGACCCAAATTTGTTAGTCTTTCTTTTTTTTCAGTCAGGTCCAGAGCTTTGTAGGTCTATAATGTCAGCCCTACTCCCTGTTTCTTTTGTTTTGTCTTATCTGTTTCTTATCCACAGAAATATTTGTGGTCTTTTATTTTTGATACCAGCTCTGATTATTTTGTTTTCCTCTATTATTATATCATCTATTATTAATTTTGGGGGTCTGTATTACATGGAAATCTTCTCTCTCTTTTATACGAATACACACTTTATTTTATTCCTGTTAACACATTCCTAATCCCAGTTCCCACCCCTGTAAGCACCTATTCTTTTGTTTACAATTTGTATTCTTTTCAAACCACTATCCATGACTTATTTACATCACTGTGTATTTTTGAATAATATAGCATATTTTTATGTGTTCATAAATTGCATTATGCAATACATCTCATTATGTGATACATCTCAGGAAAATGTTATGATTCTGATTTTTACTGAACATTTACTTTTGACATCTATCTCTGCTGATATAGGTAAAACTTGTTCTTTCCACTGTTATGTAATACTCCCTCATATGAGTATGCGTATTGCATATTTTGCCTTGATTTCTTTTCCTTGACTGCATTCTTAAATCTTTGCTCTGCGAAGCATGCTGAAGATGGACATCATCACACTTTTATTTCCCTAAGTGTGGGAGCATTTCTATACAAAATAATAGACATGGTTTCCGGCTGGACAGGGAGAGCTGTATCGTTACCCCTTGGAATGCTTGGATGTCTGGTTTTTGACTTTCCCAAAGTTTAGGGTTTGAAATTCCCCTGACAACATGCAAGATTAGCTTCTTTACTGATAGCTTGTAACTGGTCTAACCATTTGAATGAGCCTGACTCAACTACTTAACAAGTCACTGGGAGCTTTTGAAGGAACTCTCCCAAAGACAAATTCCTCATGCAGATTTTGGCTGTTCAAGTCCGAGAATCAGCCTGCTCCCAGGACACAGAGATTGGGCCCAGAAGGAGTTTAGACTGTGGATATCTCTGAGATCTCTGACACTTGCTTGTGTTCACTAAATAAAAGCCTCACATGGGTATATTTTGGAGTCTGGTGAGTTAGTTCAAATATCTGAACTGGGGAAAGCAATACAGATCTATCCCCAGGAGTGGAATTGCTGAGTCATAGAGTATGTTTCTGTTAAATTTCAATAAATTGCAAAAAATTCTCCTTAATGACTGTACTAGACTAAGATGTCCAGGACTTTCCACTTTTCTTCATTCTCACAAAGTCTAGATGTCGCCTGAAATTTTTAATTTCTATCAACATGATTGATGTATAAAGGTATGTTAGTATGCCTTTAATGTACACTTCCCTGATTCCTAAATTGCTTACATATCTCTTCGAAAATGTATTAAATATTTAGGTGTTCTCTTTGTGAATTGCATATTTTAATCCCTTACCAATTTTTTATTGTGTTTTCTGTCACTTTTCTTGAGGAATTCCTTAAATATCCTTGCTATTAATCTTAATCTAACTTGACACTTTTCTGTCAGCTAACCTATTATACCTCTACTTCAGTTCCCTCTTTTATAAAGTAGAAACTGTAATAGTACCTATAACTCTTTTTTTCCTCTAAAGATTAAATGAGATAATACATGTAAAACACTAGTATAGCATTTGACACTTAGTGAAATTCAGTGCATAGTAGCTGTCTCTTAAGCTTTTTCGAATTGAACTAATACTTTTGTTAGACCTAACTATGCACATAAACTTAGATTTAAACTGAATTTTAATCTATGTTTAAATTGAATGATTTCTTCTGTACTCTATTTAATCTGGGACTAAAGTATCAGGCTAGACGCAGGAAGTTTAGATTATACAATATAGTGACAGATGGAGAAGATATGGCTGGGAAATCTGAAGCCATTACTCTGTACTTGAACTCACATTAGCCTGGCACTCTAGCCTGTGTGGGAGGCAGACTCTGCCCTTCAAGTTGACCTGCCTTTCTTCAACAAGCACCTGACCTGCTGATGATGGAGGGATCGCATATCTTCATCTGGGCACATTTTTATCCATTGAATCTATATATTTGTATTTTCAAAACTGCAATACTTTCATCACCATTACTCTTGCCCCTAGTGTACGATTTATCATCCAACATGTCAAAATGTCTTGAAAAAGGTATCATGAAATACAAAGTCTAAGTTGAATCTGGTTTCTTTACTGAAGAACAAACCTGGAAGGGAATGAATAAAATACACTAGAAAGTCTTGATAGGAAATAGAATCACTCATAAATTCATGAGGCAAAATGTGTTTTCTAAAATGTGTAATTGGCAAATAGAGATAGATTTGAAAAACAATGGGTCAATAGGAATGTGCATGAAGTTTTCTCTTAGTAGAAACTTTGCCTTTTAGTTGCTAAACAAATTCTTTAAATGTTGAAAATATTTCAGAATTTCTCAGGAAATGATCATTAAAGTAAACTGGTAGTGGTTAATAAATTCCCATCCTAGTGGCCTTTCTTGGCTCTTTCAATCAATACCTCTGTTCTTGGCCAGACTCTTTACCAGCAAAGAGTTCTGTGGAGCATTTTATATTCACTTATCTAAATCAGATCAGTGTAAGATGCACACTGTCCTAAATTGTGTATGTTCAACCTAGATTGAGAAAAATATTCCATCTCTTAAAATTAGTTTCTGGAGTACTCTGTGAAGCAGATGAAAGATCACATGTAGGCATGAAGGAAAAGAATATAATGTGACTTTCATTAGCAAAGACAGCCACAGGCAATGGAGAAAGAGAGTAGCTTCATGTGTGTATAGACTTTTCTCTGATGCCTTCTTTGACTTCCCTAAGCAAAATCATCATTATCTCTTCCCAATTCCAGGGGGATATACTTTCAGAATACTTTGAATAATTTAATTTTAATCGTGGTCTCTGGAGACCTAATAGATTATATGTAAATATGAAATAACTATTTTTCTTGGAAGCTTTCAGATCATCTATCGACCTTTATTACATTAATCGATAAATTTCAATTAGCTAATCAAGTGGATCACAAAATATTATTGATTTTAGGATTGTGCATATGCTCAAACTTTCCAAACTGAGCTAACCCTCTTATGTAACTAAATGAGCAATACAGGTGTGCTCTTACTAGATAACACACTGTTCCGTAAACCATATGCAAATACACTCAAGTCTTACAAACATAATGAGAATGTTGCTTTTATTACACTGTGCTATAATTGTATCATAATCAAGATGTAGAACCCAAGAAACAATAGTAATAGACACACTAATCATATCTCATAAATCATGAGTGGAACTCATTAAATAAGCAAAGACTTGGGTCAATTCATAAGCTAAGAGGCAGTGTTGTAAAGAATAAGCTTTTCATACAATCTTAGCTGAAAATAGAAGAATAATCATTTTTGCGAGCATAAAATGGTAAGAAGTGTGTGTGTGTGTGTGTGTGTGTGTGTGTGTGTGTGTTTCTCCAACCATCCCTACAATTCTTCATAATGGGGGCAATTTCATTTTTTAGAGTTGGCTGTGGGTGTATGTGGTAATGAAGAAAGAAAATCTGATAAAGCATATTCCCCTTCCTAGTACTTCCACAGCTAGAGTTTAATACCTGATAAGTATTTTTATTAATCTGATGGTTTCTCAAATGATATGTTTGTCTTCTTAGTATTTTTCCTTTATTTTAATTAAAATTGCATAGCTTTGCTATGTCTTACTTATAAACTTGCGAGAGTGTGAAAATATTGACTAAAATAGTCTTTTTAGGGGCACCTGGGTGGCTCAGTCGGTTGGGTGTCCGGCTTCAGCTCAGGTCATGATCTCACGGT
>CM053578.1:23930871-23951697 GCA_028646485.1 Cryptoprocta ferox | reverse complement strand
AACCCATGTTCATTTCCAATAATGCTGAGTCTAAACTATAAACAGATCCTCAAGTTCAAATTTTAGAGTTTTGTTTTGTTTTACTTTTCTATTCCATTTTGTATTTTTTGTTCTTGATTACAATTAATGATGTTTTAATATATTTAATTTATCAATGTAACTGGTTAATAATAGATTCTGGTGAAGAAAGACAATGCAGAGGCAATATAATTAATTAAATAATTTAACAACCTGAGTTCCAGAAACATTTAATTACCTACGTAAAAAGTAGTAGAGAAAGATAAACCACATGCTCAAGTAACAAACACTCTAGAAAGGGAGGTAATAATGCATACAAATAAAGTAAGAACTCAGCCTGTGCTAAGAGCTATTAAGAGCAGTACAAAAAGTGCTACAAGTACAAAAATGAAGAGATATATTTTTATGAGTAACAAAAGGAAAGCCTGTGAGACTAGAAGAGAAGAGGTAAAGGAGAATGAGAATAGAGTTTAAATCAAGATTTGCACTGTAGAAGAAGTGATAGACACAAGCATGTGGGGAATAAGCTTTGGAATTCCCTGAGCTTGCACTGATGCGTTAACAAGGCATAAAGAATTAGAACGCCATAGAATGAACACACCCAAGTTTGGGTAAACAAGATTAGGTAAATAAGATTAGGTAAACAAGGTGGCCCCCAGTATAGGACAATGATAGAGGAATAGAAAAGCCTCAGGATTAAAGCATCAGAAACGAGGTAAACAAGATTAGGTATTCAGGGCAGAAACGCCTGCAATTTAATACAATAGCAGAAAGCTGCTTTCACAGAAAGGAAGGACCAAAATGGGTAAACAGGTAAACAGGACTTTGGACCGCAGCAGGGCCAAGTTGGCCAGAGTGGAGCTAATTGGCAAAAAAAAAAAAAAAAAAAGAAAAAAGAAGGTGCCTTTTTGACCCTGAGGTAGCATGTTCTGTCTTTCTTGTCCCCTAGGCAAGTTTAGGTCAACAGAGGTGGGGCTTCCTGTCTGCTGTAAACAACCATCTGCCGGGCACCAGGACTTTGAAACCAGGACTTTGTTTCGTATTAACCCAAACCCCTAACACCGCATATCTTCAAAACCCCCTTTCCTTCATGCCCATGACTTAATGTTCACAGTTCATTGTCTTTTTGTGCATGCCCATCACACTCGTAAGCTTTCTGATCCTAATTAAAACAGAGAAAAGACCCTTATTTGGGGCTCTCATCTCCTCTTAGACATCAGTATCTCTTGCATTTTCAATCCTGAGTCCACTCTGTTGCTGGACAAGAGACAACTCCAGACCCAGAGTCTATGACACAGGAGTAGTCAATGTAGAGGCTGTCAGGAGAGAAGGCAGTTTGTATTTTCCTAATTGGCAAAATTATTAAAGTTTTGCCTTAGAAGAGGTTCAATAATGCAGTAGAAGTAGAAGTGAGACTTAAGGCTCTCCTGCAGTTAAAGAGGCATATTAAAGGCACTACTACTCTGCTTTCCTATTTGAGGTCAAGAGAAAACTTCTTATTAAATGGAGAAGAAAACGGTCTCTTTAATAAAACAGGTAATAGCTATAATTCCAAACCAGAACTTATGAAGAATAGCTGCTGAATATAGTAATGTTTCAGACCTAAGAAGTCTCAGTACAGAGAGTACACTCATAGTTCACATGAGCCCTGGAAGGATTCTTCCCGAGGCAGGTGTCCTAGTCCTATGGGATGCAATAAAGATTATCTTATCCAGAGCAGTAATTCTGGACAACTGGATAGACTGAGGAGCAACCTCTAAACTCCACTCCCCTCTCAATATTGGAAGGAAATATAAGACCACAAGAGAGAGTACATAGATCAGCCGCTGTTGTAAGAAGTCACAGTCATTATGGTAGTGCGGAGGAAAGTGCAACAGCAATTGGCTTTACACACAATAGAATTAGCTAAATCATCTCACAACACAAAAATCTTTGTCTCCTGGACCTGCACTCTAAGCCATGCTGATTTATTTCTTCAACAACAACTAAAAGGATGAGACAACACTGAGTAGATAAATCTGGCTACTCAGTTACAGAACATGTTAATGCTCTTGGAACATAGTCAGTTAAATAAAATATCATTGGAATCATTTAAAATAGAAAAAAATTTGACTGGAGTATAAAAGAAGGCCACAGAGTTAAGATGAAAATCCAGGTTGAAATTTGGAAAAGTTCAATCAAGAGAAAAGAAGAAAAGTAACTATATAAGGGAAAATACAGAGGTAGATGAGAGTTTGGGGTGTCAAATTCTCATAGTCAGTTTAGCATGACTAACCTATAACAGCTGTGGAGAAAAAGGGCTGAAATGAGAATCCCAAGTAGATATAGGCCAAATCATAAAGAACCCTTTGTAAGTCATGATAGGCAGTGATGGTGAAAGTGGAATGGAAGGAATGAATAGACAATATTTGGTCAAAGTGAGGGCTCCATGCTTTCTGTAAAGCACCAGTAAGATGATGATTCTGTGAATTTCAGTCACACAGATAAAAGGAAACAATTACTGCTGCATATTTCTTCCTCGTGATGATTTTTGTTCTGTATTAGTGTCTTTTTATTTAAATTTTATGGCCTGCTACTTAACTACCTATTGGTGTTAGAAAAACATTAACCAGGGCACCTAGGTGACTCGGTCAGTTAAGCTTCCAACTTCGGCTCAGGTCATGATCTCGCTGTTAGTGCATTTGAGCCCCGCATTGGACTATTTGCTGTCAGCGTGGAACCCACTTTGGATCCTCTGTCCCCTTCTCTCTCTGCCCCTCCCTCACTTGTGTGTGTGTTCTCTCTCTCTCTCTCTCTCTCTCTTCAAAAACAAACAAGCAAACAAACAAACAAACAAATTAGTATTAAAAAAAAAAAAAGAAAGAAAGGAAAACATTAACCTAGTATTGCATCCATCCTGTGTCAGGGCAGTGAATCCAAAAGTCCGTCCTTGCAAGCACAATAAAGATACAGGGGTCTCATAAGGGGTGAATAATTACAAGGAATTATCTTTGTTCTTGGTCAGATAATTGAAAGTTAGAAGTCAGACAATATATAAACTATCCTATTGAAAGTAGGTCCTATGTAAACTGGATAAGAGATGTAGCTACTCTACAGACTACTCCCTGGCTGGCTTGGATCCCACAGCAAACATCCAGACCATAATGCCCCCTCACCATGCAAAATAGCTTGCAGAGGTTTTATGGTGATCTGACCTTTCAAAAGCGTTTTGAAGTCTTCCTAAAATGAAGGATCATGAGGGTGACTATTTTAAACAAATGTTCTAGAGAATACAATATGGAGTCAACTGGTAAGCAGTAAGTAGATTACAGAATAGCAATTAAGGCCCAAAGTTGAGAGAGGAAGAATTTGTATGGGAGCAAGAATCAGAATTATATATTTGCTTGTTTGTTTGTCTATCCATTACCAATTAAGCAGGTTGAGGAATTTATAGTATATATTAAAATGCAATAGGCCACATATAGACTGAAAAATAAATAAGTAAATTCATTGATGCAGTGGATAAATTATTGTACAGTAAATACAGAAAGAAGTTAGAACCCAATGATATAAACCAAAGGTACCACAAGGACAAAGAAAGGTAGAGCAAAAAGTTGATTTTAACCTTTCTTGTACCCAAAGTAAAGAGTAGCACAATTCTGCCAAATTTTCCAAAAGCTAAGGCCTGAATATTTCTTCTGTTACCTCTCAATGCAGAATCATATTTTGAGGTAGAATATATATAAAGTAAAATCCATACTTCTGCTTTTATTTTTTTACCCCTCTCCAATTCACACCAAAGCAGAAAGTCAAATCGGAGTTCTACAAGAGTGAAATTCATTAAGAGCCCAAAGCAGTGGGGTTCATGGGTGCATCTAAAGATCCTGAAAAGTCACCAAGTGCCAGTTGATTTCACCAAGTTCCTTTAAATGTCAGTGATATCTGAGGAGATTCATCCTAGCTCCAAGTGTATGTATGTGTGAGTGTGGTGGGGTCAGGAGGATATACTTATCACTTCTTTCCTGAGTTCTTACTTCTACAAATTTATTTTGTAGACTATCTCATTCCACTAGAGACTGTCTTTTTACTCCATCAAATCATTATGCTAAACACCAATTCTATTCTTTTATTCCCAGCAAGTGTAATGTGGACAAAAGATTTTTGGTTGGAATTTTAGTTGGAAAAGGTTTACAATGTAGGACAGTAACAGAAACTATCAGAAGGCTTCTTTGTCTCTCACCTTTCCCCCTTACTTGCCCATCACTTTCCATCTACAAGAATCTTAACAAAGCTTCCATTTAAAAATGATAAACAAATTTTGCTTTCTGTCTGTCCCAACTCAACTTAGCTATACGAACTTTAAAGAAGAGCTGTTTAAGAGTAAGTTTGCAGTGTTTGTTTGACCTTTGTTCCTCTGTGCTCAAAGATTAAGGGGACAAAAATTTGCCTTCATCTCTTAAAGATGCTAAATCATTTTCCAGTTACTAAATAGTTTTCCTTCCCATCCAGAGGGAAATGATAGGGTCCAGTTGAAAGACTTAGGGTATCTGTCCTTTAAAAAAATGGGTAGATCACTCCATATTTAAGGAATAAGGGATTATCATTCTCTTGTGTTGAAGATTTATATGTATATGTATGTACTTAAATATATATATTTATATATGTAAACATATACACGTTTATTTATTGTGTATAGATTTATGCACGTAAATATGTTTATGTGCATATATTCATATATTTTAAATATTAAAATACTGTTTTAGTTTTAATTGTCAAATTAATATTAAATATTAAAATGTTAAAATATTTTAAGCATTAAAAGTTAAAATTAAATTAACAAGAATTGGGCAAATCCTAAAATTTAATACAAACCAAAACAATATACTGAACTGTATTTTAGTGATATAATAAAACCATCTGAATGGGATAAAGCTGGAACTAATCTAAATAACTTTCAGTACTATGTGCCTGGAGGCATTGATACCTGGTAGCAGTAGGCTTATCTAGAGACCAGATTTGGGTTCTAAATTGTCCCCTCTAAAAAGAAACAAAGCTCCTTGGAGGAATAGCTGATTGCAGTGCTGATGCTAGAAAAATCCAGGATTAGCCTGGAACATGTTGTGCTAGAAAGAAAGCAAGTGTTCAAAAATAAAATGATGGTGACATGTCAAAAAGACATAGAACCAGGTTGAAAGAGCTCCCACTAGCTAATGTGGAACAATTTCAGCACCAAAGTTATCATCCCCAACAATGGGAAAAACTGACCTCTTGTGCTTCCTAAAGAGATTCATTAGAAGGTCATAATGTCACTAATGAAGCATTCTTGCCAACAATTCAGAACCTAGGTCAAATCATGTGGAAATATCAGATAAACTTAAACTGAGGAATATTGTATAACATAACTATTCTGTGCACTTCAAAAATATAAGTGTTTTTTTAGTGTTTATTTATTTACTGTTGAGAGAAAAAGAGAGCACACAGGGGAGTGGCAGAGAGAGAAGGAGACCGATAATCCCAAGCAGGCTCTGCGTTGTCAGTGCAGAACCCAATGCAGGGCTCAGTCTCAAGAATCATGAGATCATAACCTGAGTCGAAATCAAGACTCAGACACTTAACCAACTGAGTCACCGAGGTGCTCCAGAAGTATTAGTGTTTTAGATCACAAAGGCAACCAACATACATATGGAAAAATGCTTAACATCAATAATCACTAAAGAAATGCCCATTAAAATGGAGGGTTCTCAAGAATTTAGAAATAGAACTACCATATGATCCAGCAACCCATTTCTGGGTATATAACCAAAAGAATTGAAAATAAGGTTTGAAGAGATATTTATACACCATATTTATAATAACATATTCACAAAGATCAGAGTCAACATGGCAGAGAAGTAGGCAGACCTGAAGTTCCCTCGTCCCTCAAACACAGTAGTATTGAGGCCAGAAGACTTGGAATTCTAGCATCCGGGCTATAGAGTGACAGAAATATCTCCAGGGGCCCTTGGGGACAACTTGGCAGGCCATAGATGTGTGACTGTGAATTGGAAGAGAGAAAATAGGCAGAATAGGCATGGAGGGGAGGGATTCCATTCTGTGGAGAGACAAAAGGAAGAGAAAGAGAGACCGTGGAAGTGTAGGACTGTATTTGGACAAGAGAAAAACCATGGACTGGGGGATGGAAAAAATGGAAAACGAATCAATTTTTAACTCATTCCGGGGTTGTGGGGCTTCCTCCAGACTGGGGCCTGCCATCCTATTTGCACACCTGGGAAGGAGGGGAGCCAGGCCTGGGCTCCATAGAGAGCTCAGAGGCCTAGTTGGAGAAAGTAGTCCCCTCCCTTGAATGCTGTGGGAAGAAAGCATATAGAGACTCCAAGGACAAAATACCCTGTGGGTGCTGGCCAGCCAGAGGCCGTTTGTCAGCTGTGGTGGAGTGACACTACCCCGGAACCAGGGCACATGGAGGGGGATCCATAAGACATCAGAGTTTGGATCCCAACTAAGCACCTGGGAGGCACGGGAGACTGTGGAGCTGGACAAACTGTCTGCTCGTGCCTGCGTGGCACTGTGAGGATGTCCTGAACAGAGTGGTTTGGGTCACCCCGTCCAGGGAGGAGAGACTGGGGTGTTGCAATTTTTCTTTCCATCACCAACAAGTTGGGGCTTCGGGGAACAGACCACAGACCCACAGTGAAGGCAGGACCCACCTAAACCAAACCACACCCCTCAGTGTCTGATAACTGCATATCTAACAGCAAGATGGACACTGACTGAACCTGACAGCCCCTCCTCCAGACCAGCACAGCCACCAGTTCCAAGGCATCATCAGATATGGGTCCAGTGGTTTTACATTTTCTGACTTGATTCTTGGTCAATTCTTACATATATATATATACATATATATGTGTGTGTGTATATATATATATATATATATATATATATATATATTTCTTCCTTTCCTTCCTCTTATTTCTTCCCTTCTCTATTCCGGTTATTCTAGTTATTGGTTTTTTACACCTCTTCTGTATCTCCTTCTTCTTTATTTTCCTCACTCTCTCTCTGGATTCAGCAGTATAGTTCCTCTGATGCTCTCTGCCTGGTCTATTTTTTTTTTCTTCTTTTTCCCCGCCCCTGTCATTTCTCTTTTTTATGGGATAAGGCTTCTTCCACCACCACCCCCTTTTTAAAATTTTTTTCCAGGGTTATTTCAATGAACAAATCAAACACATCTGGCAGAAGGTCCAAACCACCACTACGAGTAGGGAGATAAAGCAACCAGGGTCACAACAACAGAAAGCATGCAACAAACTCCAAAAACACCTCTTGAAGAGCCAGTCCCTGGACAGGATATGACCCCTTATTAGTATAGTAGTGGTCACAGGTGCAAGACACATAATAAGCTATTAAGACACAAAAAGGAGAGAAAACTAGCCAAAATGATGAAATGGGTGGAAGATTTCTCCTCAAAAGAAATTCCAGGAAGAAACAATAGCTAGAGTATTGCTCAAAACAAATATAAACACGATATCTGATTCCACAGAATGGGAGAATTTATTTGCAAATGACTTATGAGATAAAGGGTTAATATCCAAAATCTATAAAGAACTTACCAAACTCAACACCTGAAAAACAAAATCCAGTGAAGAAATGGGCAGAAGACATGAATAGACTCTTTTCCAAAAAAGACATCCAAATGGCCAACAGACATATGAAAGTGGGTAATGGGCATTGAGGAGGGCATTTGTTGGGATGAGCACTGGGTGTTGTATGCAAGAGATAAATCACAGGAATCTACCCCCAAACCCAAGAGCACACTGTATACAATGTATGTTAGCTAACTTGACATTAAGTTATATTAAAAAAAATAATAATAATGCACATGACAGAGTTAAAATTCTAGACTTACTGAATCTAAGTTCCATTGGGGCAGGGGCAATAATTTTTGTATTTCTTGAAAAAAGTGTTTTGAATGAATGTGGCAATATATGATACAAAATGGTTAAAATCTGGACATGTATCTTTAAAAAAATATTTTGATAAATGAAACTACTTTTGTCATTATTAAAACTACATTCTTCACAAAAAACTAATAATATAATCACAATAGTCAAAAGGTAGATACAATCCCATCTATAGATACAGCTATAGAGAGGTTACGTAAGTGAATATCCATCAGTAGACGAATGGATAAACAAAATGTGATGTATACATACAATAGAATATTGTTCAGTCACAGAAAGAAAGGAAATCGTCACATGTTACAACGTAGATGAACCTTGTGGAAATTATTATGGATAAAATAAGCCAGTCAAAAAAAAAAAAAGGATACTATATAAGCCAACTTTTATGAGGTATCTAAAGTAGTGAGATTCATAACAGAAAGTAGAATGGTGGTGGTCAGGTGTTTGGGGGAGGTGGAAAAGGGGAGTTGTTCAAGTAGTATTGAGTTTAAGATTGCAAGATGAAAAAGTTTTGGATAATTGCTCAACAACAATAAGTATATGCTAAACACTGCCGAGTTCTACACTTAAAATGGATTAAGATGGTAAATTTTCTGTTATGTGTTTTTACCACATACACAAATACACACAGAAAATGAAAAAGAATAAAAGATACAAGGACAGGCAAAAAAACTGTTTCAGATCAAGATAGACAAGGCAGTTAAATTCAATGCATAATCTCGGATTTGCGGCTGCATTAAAAAAAGTGCTATAAAGGACATTATTATGCCAATTGGAAAAATTTGAATAAGGTTTTTTATTAGCTAATACTGTTATGTTAATATTGGATATCCTGATATTGACAGCTATAGAGAGGTTATGTAAGTGAATATCCTCATTCTTTGGAAGTCACACTGAGGAAGTTTTAGGAGTAAGGGGATATGATATTTTAACTTAGTCTTAAATGGTTCAAGAAAGGACATACATATGTGTATTGAGGAGTATATGGGTATGTTTATGAGAGGAAAAAGGCAAATGTATCAAAATGCTAAAATTGGTAAGTCTTGTTGAAGGATATATAAAATTCTTTTTTTTAATGTTTATTTATTTTTGAGAGAGAGAGAGAGAGCATGATCAGGAGAGGGGCAGAGAAAGAGAGGGAGACACAGAATCTAAAGTAGGCTTCAGGCTCTGAGTTGTCAGAACAGAGCCCGATGTGGAGCTCAAACCTTCCAAGGAGATCATGACCTGAGCCAAAGTCAGAGTCAGATGCTCAATCAAGTGAGCCACCTAGGTGTCCCTATATAAAATTCTTTGTAGTATTTTTGTAACTTTTTTATAAGAGTGAAATTATTTCAAAATTAAAATTAAAAATTAAATCAATTTGGGCAAATTGACATCCAAATAGATGTAAAAGAGAACTATTAAAATTCTCCTGTCAGAACACAACATATAGATTGCCTTAAATACCTGTGTGAATTTAACAATGAGGGAGAAATTCTGATTTAGAGAAAAGTGAATGGGTTGCAGGAATTTTAGTTTCTAAATGAATTTTAATCACCAACTGGCAAAATCACATTTGCTTATAATGAGCTCTTATATTTTTCTCAGAAAAACTGAAAATACTACATACAGAGGATAGGAAACTCTCTGTCCATTACTGGGAAATTTTTCTAATAACCAGAATATATACCTCACAGGAAGGAGAGAACAGTTTATTTAAATACAGCCTAGTGATTTATTGACACATTAATTTGTTTTGCTTGCCTTGCTATAGAAGCACAGGAAAAGGAGAAGAGGGGGGAAAGGAGGAGGGGAGGAAGAAGAGGTGAGGAGAAGGGAGTGAGGAAGATATGGAGAGAAGGCAAGGGGAGAGGGACTGAGGAGAAAGGAGGGGAGGAGAAGGGGAGAGGGAATGAGAATGGGGAGGGAGGGGAAATAAAGCCAAAGAGAAAGGGGGAGAAAAGGAGAGAGTGAAGGTAGAGAACTGGGAGGAGGAGGGGGAAAAAGAAAGGGGAAGGGAAAGAGCAGAGAAGAGAGAAAATTTTTGGTGTGTGTATGTTCTGTTCTTTATTTTTCTCTACCCATATGAAGAAGATTCTGCTTTCCTTGGCTTCAGGATAGAAATCGCTTAGTGAGAACATCCTGACCTGGCTTTTAAGAAAGGTTATGTTATGTTACATTATGTTATGTTACGCTATATTGGTTTGCCTCCAAGAAGAGGGGGAAGGAGTGTTTGGGTCCACAGGGTGATTGTATGGGGAAAGGAGAGAGGTAGAAGGGAAGAGAGAAGGAAGCTAATAGGCTTATCTCAGAGTATTTTGTTGTGCTGGGAAACAAGAATCCCAGTAATGACTCAAGAATAATTCCCCCTCTACAGATGTGATAATTGAGATCCTAAAATGTTATTAATTTATAAATAGAATAATTAAATATTTTCTATATACTGTAGGGAAGTAAATTTTAATTCTTCCTCACCTTTGAGTTCTTAGGTGGTACCCCTACAGTAAAATATTAATAAGAGGAAAAACAAGTTTATTAACATGAATGTCTCATGTATACATGAGAGAGACCCATGAAAAAATGAGTGACACCCAAAGGTAGCTTAGATTAGAGGGGGAGGGAATATGTATGTCTCTTAAGGAAGAGTAAATGATTATTAGAAAAGATGAATGGGCCCTGAGAAGTATGGGTAAGAGATATGATAGTGACAAAGTTGGTCAGGGTGTGGACTTCTAGTCCCCTCTCCTGTGACAAGAGTAAATCTTCCCTGGTTGAGGAAACTCCCAGGGAAGGGACTGATAACAACTGACTTCCTTTTGGGGGATCTGTCTTCAGGCAGATAAGAGATCAGAGACAGCCTCTCCCTACATTGCTGTTTTTTAAGTGCCTCCAGCTCAAAATAATCAATATACCACAGAGACATAGTGTGGTGGCAAGTTCTGAACACCTACACTCATATTTTTTGGGTGGCACATTCTGCTATCCTTCAACACCCAAGTCTGAGACTGTAGTTTATCAGTTCTTCCCCAACTGGCCCCTGAGGTTGAGGTTTTCTTTCATTTCTACAGAACACTTTTATTAATAGTAGGACCTGAATTAGCCGCTAAGCAGCAGCTCTGTGTTCAATCACATTACCCATTTCTACTCATGGAACATTTAACATTGGGATGTCACAGTTGGGTGTGTAGCCTTGGATCCTTACCAACACAATTTGCTGCACTGAATTTACTTTGGTAAATAATACAGCAACCACCCAGTGAAGTCTACTATTTGTGCGGCACTGGCTTAGCCATGGTGAATAAGCCCTGAAGAATAGGATAATTTAAGGATTACTCCTTGGAAGGAAAGAACTTCCCTTATATCCCTAAACATCAATTTTGATGGAAGAAACTGAATCCTTTTTGAAAAAAGTAACTAATTTAACATACTATTTAGCTCCATTCAGGGACAAGGTGCTAACGAGGGTAAAATCAAGTCTATACCTTTTAGAGATTTATCATGTTGTAGGCATGATGATATATATGGAAATTAATAGACAATTGAATTGATAACAACAGTTTATCCTGGAAGCATGTTTCTTCTTCCTCTTTCCAAAAAAAGAAGAAACGGAAGTTCAATCTCTTCTTTCTTTTCCCTCCACAGCTGACCCTGCAGTGGACCCTGTTTCTACCACTTCCTCCATGGCTTAATATTTCACAATTCCTTTATATTTTTAGGGACTTATGTTAATATTATAAAGATTTTCCTCATCATTATACCCCTGGCATATAGTTGTGCCTGATGCAAAGAATATGCTTAATACTTTTTTTTAATGAATGAAGAGTTAAAAACAAGATAACAGACCCATAATGGAGTCACTTATGCTAAGCTCCATATCACCACACTGAGACTTATTTATAATTTTGGCTTTCCCAGAAATGGAATCTTAAACCAGTAATCAGGAATCACCTGGTCAACAGTAATTAGGTAATGCACTTGAAAACCCCTGCCATGCCCTAAATGAAAGTGATTTTGCCATAACCAATCTACTTTTTTTTATCTAATATAGCATCCTTGTTCCTGCTTCCTTCTTTCCGTGGAAATCTTTCATTTGTAAAACAGCTCTGAGGAGGGGCTTTCTATCTGCTAGATTGAGTGCTTCCCAATTTATGAAGTGCTGAATAAAGCCAGTAAGATCTTTAAATTTTACTGAGTTGAATTTTTGCTTTTTTAGTAAAAGGTAACAAATTTAAAAAGAGAGACTTACTGTGGTAGGTTCTCCTTCATGAGGAGGGGTCCTGGGGAGATGACGAGCCACGCAATGCCATTCCCAAAGGCTGATGGCCAATTGAAACGTGAACAAGGGACGTTCCCTAATGGGAATGGGAATGAGGGATGTTTCCAAACACTAACGGAAACATGGACGTCCCTGAAAGCAATGGAGACGGACCAAGAGCTGATGGCTTAATGGCAAACTTTATTAGGAACAGCATCTTATTTTATACCCTCTTACAAGCATGGAAAGCACAGTAAATGTTTAGTCAGCAGTAAACGTTTGACCAGAACAATAGATACAGATAAAGGAAGGACAGAACAGAAACAGCTTGTTGCTGTGCATGGGCACTGATGCACTTGGCTGGTGACCAGGGAGGCTCCATCCCGCACACCCTTCTGGGACTCCAACAAGTCCCACATTCCCAGCATACTGAGAACAGAGGCCATGCAGGGACGGTTCCTCCCATCGCCCAGCAATTTACAAAACATTAGAAATAAGATGTACCTGGGGCACCTGGGTAGCTTAGTGGATTGAGTATCCAACTTCGTCTCAGGTCATGATCTCACAGCTAGTGAGTTCTACCCTGTCATTGGACTTTACTGACAGTGCAGAACCTGCTTGGGATTCTCTCTCCTTATTTCTCTGCCCCTCCCCTGCTTGTGCTCTTCCTCTCTCTCTCTCTCTCTCTCTCTCTCTCTCTCCCCCCCCTTTCTGTCTCAAAAAAAAGATAAACAAAAAAATGGAGATTTTATAGGAAAGAGGGTGGGGCAAGAAAGTTACTGGTAAAAGAAAAGATTGTTTCAAATAAGACCACCTTCCTTTATGGGGAAGGAAGATCCTATTACAGGGCAGATCAATATTTTGATGGAATGGGAACACTACTATCAAAAGATTTTAGAAAAAGCAATGTGAAAATAAGTCCTACTCTGTCAATCTGAAGCTCTATTTCTATATCAGTATACAGAGTCAGTAGTTAAAGGAGTAGGATTCTTCACCAAAAATGACACAGACTCCAACCCAGGCTAACTTCCTAGATATTAGAAACTGTCAAATCTTCCAAAGTTCTTACATCCCAAGAAATAAACAAAATAGAAAAAAAATGCAAATTTTGAGATACCCAGATTGGATTCAAAGGTTTACTCTTTCAACTTAATAATGTAAGGATGCAGTACTCATGTTATAAGATTATTGTAAGGGTAGGATAGATGAAATGAAGTATATTTTATTTTCACTGTTCAGTTACTTGTATTAAATTAATTCCATGTGTTTTATCCTCCTCTTTTGGACACTGGAGGGCAATACTTTTTGATTAATTCAGGAAAAAAAAAAGAATGTGTTACTTACTGACCTATATGTCTCGGTACGCTGGCTTTCCACATGCATTGTTTTATATTTTAGTAATCTTGTGAGAAGGTAATTTTATGTCCATTTGATAAATGGGATACTGAGTTTCAGGGTGCGTTAGGTAAATTGTCCTGAGTTATATAGTGAACACATGGTAAAGATGATTGAGTCAAATAATGTTTTACCTGGTGTGTTTGGGTGCTCAAAAAGGCATTGGCAAAAGGGATTTAATTATTCAAGCCCAGTCCCTATCTTTAGTCTTCACTCTGAAACTCTTTACTCTTTGATTTTATATCTAAAAGTATGTTCACCTCCTAGACCCAAGCTCAGGGATCAACATAAAGAGATAACAGAGGTAGAACAATAGACAGATCATAGGTTTAAAGGAAGAATTTGCATTTATGAAGATTTCGAGGCTAATTTCCACTTTATCTTCAAACAACTCTCTTTCTTCCTTGATTGTCTTGTTCACTAAATTGATAATCTAGAGGTTTTTTTTTTTTTAATGCATCTATTGGGCAATGAAGTATATTCTAAAATTGAAAACCTATTTTAAACTTTTGACTAAAAATGTTAATCTGTTAAATGTCAAACTCTGCTTTCAGACTAGAAACTCACAGTGCATTTGACCACGGGGTGTGGCCTCAACAGACAAATTTCCCTTATTTTGAGACTTAGGAAAGAACTTCTCTCCAGTCCTTATGAGTGTATTCCAGAGCCCAAACCAAGAAGAAATGCAAATTTTGGGATTGAGCTCCAGAGCAAACTCATTGGTATGACTCACACACAAACAATTTATTCAGTTGGATATCTATTTACTCTATTTACTCAGTAGGATCATTATAGGATATATATAGCTTTTTTGCCCAAAGTTCTAAGGAGTTGGAAGGCAAAGAAGTGTTTAGAGTTGCTTAGAGGACAAAGCCCTAAATAGGCTCCTCCAGTTTGAAATAAAGAGCCAGAGCCAACTGTTGCTTAGGTGTTTGTCAATAACTGGAGATTTACTATCAGTTTCACAAATTCCTCTCAGGGTGGAGTTTAAGCAGAAGTGCCTGGAGTTTCTCATCCTGAGTTCTGACCTGTAACTCTGCAAGGAAACCTTGAGAGTTTTTCTTCTTCCTTTACTTTTTTCTTTCTTCTTTTTTGTTTTGTTTTTTTTTTTTTAGAGGAGGAAGGGAGCTGTGGATCCATCCCATCGTCGGAATCCTAGCTGGTAAGTAAGCACAGAAACACGGATGATACACTCTGTACACAAATACAGTCAGTGATTGTTCCAGAGGAAAATTCTCACTGCTAGAATCCTTGTTACAATGTGTTAGAGGTTTCTTCTTCCAGTTTCTTCTCTTTTTATTTCTCCAAATTGTCTTCATAAAAATGGCACAGTCCCCTAATGCCCTTCTCTCCTTTAAAATGTTTGGTTAAATAAAGAGATTTTTACCAATGTAGTGAAAAAGAATTGCTGTCAATAGTACTGTGCAATTCATTTACTAAAAGATGATTACATTTGACTAATTAAAGTAATTCTGCGATTACTTGAGTTTAAGTGGTAAGATTAGATAAAAATTCACATCTTTAAATAAGCATGAGGTCCTCTGTTTTCTGGTAATTCTAGTTGTCTTGTGGTGCTATTAATCATATTAAATATTTATTTGGGGAAGTGAAAATGTCTATTTCATGAGCAGGGTTTCTTCCCCTTTCATTTTATGAAAGATTTGCCTAAAAATGGAAAGTTGATACACTTTTGTTTTTAACAGGTAAAAAGTTTTTTGTTCCTGCTTTTATTTTGAGAGGGATGGGGTGTTTTTTAGGGAGTAACATTGAAGCAAATGCATTAGTCTTATTAATGTTAAACTCAGCATGTAACTCGTATAATCCTTGACATGAAACATGCAGTTGTGACAATGATGTCACTCATTTCTCAAACAATGATACATTTAAAGAACATTGCTCTGTGTGCATATATTAAATAATAATTTATTTCTTTTTCAATGAAATGCTATGCACTTTCTTTATAATTTGCTTTGTCAGGTTCTAAACTTTGAACTCTTGCTTAATTGGCTCATGTCAGGCATGAAAACTGAAGCTGTGTGAAGATTAACCACTGAGTATTCAATAGTCATTTATTTAACTCTTTTAACCTTAGTCCCATGGGTGACTAGAAGATCCTGAATTCCATGATTCCATAAAAACAATCAACTTTTTTTTAAAAAAAGTTTTAGCTTTAAAGTTGTAGCTGTCGAAATAAAATTGACAGAATACAATTTTCAAAATTTCAAAAGCTAACATGAGGGTAAAATGGCAATTTTCATCACAGGGTATTAATATTTAAAGATAACATGAGCATATCTTTTATCTCTTTATAAAAGAATTTTCCTAATTAATTTCATTTGATCCTAACCATGATCCTCCAAAGAAAGTAGAACTCAAATTAGTTTTATATAACACTGCAGAACACAAAAGTTAGGTGACTTGCCTAAGACCAAATGTGTATATATCTCCACCTTCTTAATAAAATTAATATTAAATATGTGACATATACAATTTGGAGTTTTTAACTTGGATTGAGTTTTTAAATTTCACAATAAGGGCATGTCAGTTTACTTGAAAATGCTAAACGCACACAAGGCATCAAATTATGGCTTGTGAAACACTAATTGTCTTAGATGGCAGGATGAGTGCAGGATGAAACAGCAATTATTACGAGTTAATAAATTGCTTCCTTGGAATGAGGGCACTGTGGTATTGTGGGCACTGAAGACTGTATTAGCTTCTGGTGGTGGCTGTGCCTGTTGGCAGGGTGAGACCAGGTGTGTTCTCCCAGAAAGACTATTTTGCCAGCTGGTATCTCACTGTCAGTACAGGTGAGGTTGTGACATCTGGGCTGGGACAGGCCCCGAAGAGGAACCAGCCGCTTCAACCTATGCCTGGCCAGGACTGGGTTGGAAGGACTGATGAAAAAGAGTAGATAGATTCATTGCCTGCAGTAATTTGGAGACTGAGTACAAGGCTGAAAAAAAAATAATGAAGGGGGGAAAAAAGGAATCAGCCAAAGAAACATTTTTTAAAAATCATAAAACAAGATGAAAGGAAGAATAAATTGAGAGGACCAGGAATTCTGCTCTGTACGTTCTACCCACCTTTGACTCAGTTCCTCAAGTGAAGTACAGTCCCAAACAGCGAGCTTTGTTATCCTAATACCTTTTTATTTCTACTCTGTTGATTCCAGGGTTTGGTCTGGAAATGGGAGAAAGTTATTCTGATCTCTCAGGATTGTTACAAGGATTAAATAAGAAGCAAATATAAACAAGCTAATGAATGAATATGAATATATTTTTTAATAAAGAAAGTTGGATTTTATTGGGAATATAATGGTAGCAAACTAATCTGTATATTTATTTAGGTAACCCAGTTAGAGTTTACAGTCAACCCCAATGAACCTCTGAAGTGCTGACTTGGGGCATCTGGGTGGCTCAGTCAGTTAAGCGTCTGACTTCAGCTCAGGTCATGATCTCACAGCTCATGGGTTCAAACCCTGCATTGGACTTGTGCTGACAGCTCAGAGCCTGGAGCCTGCTTTGGATTCTGTGTCTCCCTCGCTCTCTGCCCCTCCCCCACTCATACTCAGTCTCTCTCAAAAATAAAACATCAATAAATAAATAAATAAATAAATAAAAATTTAAAAAGGAGTGCTGACTCTCCAAAGACAGTCCTAAATATAAGGCAAGCTATCTTGATTTTTAGTCTCATTGGAAGTGTTTTTAATTTCCACGTGGTCGGAATAACAATGGTATCATCTGTGAACCATCATTAATCATGTGAAATAATTCAAGCTATTTTGTGCATTCTTGTTCAACTGCTGTTTAAGGGAACACTCTATCTAAAAGTCACTGCTAAGGAATGGAATGGCTACAAAGATAAATTAAACAAGATTCAGGCCTCAGGTGAATACAGTTTAGTAGGGTAGACTAGCAACTCAATCAGGCCACGTAAGTGATAGGTTTATAGTAAAGACGCTTGATAGGCAGAAAATAGATCATGGGATTTTCAGAACACCCAAGTAGATGGTCTTCCAGGCCTTACACATAATTTGTTGCATGGAAGGATTCAGTGACTTTCCAGACTGGCTTGTCCTGGACATTTCAGGAGCTATAGCTATTCCATCGCCTGTTGTTGCCTAATAAGTTGATTCTTATTTGCTGCTGAAATGACTTCATGCTTTAGCAACCAGTGCCTCTGTTTAACTTTGAAAAAATGAGTCACTCATGACAATACTCCGTCTACACCTAACCATTTTATCATTGCTTTCTATGATTTTTTAAAATATTTGCTCCTGTTTCTAACTGAATAAATAACTGTATCTCATAGCTCCGATTCCTGAAAGAATTTGATTAGATGCTCAGCTAAATATCATCATGCCTGTTTAGCTAAAGCATTCACAGGAAGTCACTGGCAGACCATTGACAAAACAGTTGCATTGTCTCCGGTGGGTCAAGTGTCCATTAGGGGTCTAACCAAGTGCGTGACCAGGTAGCTGGTAATGTCAAGTAGAAGCACAGTCATCTGTATTGAAAAGGCAGGTTATTTCATCAGAAGGCAATAGGTAGGAATCCATGTGGAATCAAATTGTAGGCATGGCAACTTGTTTAAGCTTTCCAGACATATGCATCTAAGTAAATGTAGTATCTGACAAGATGCTTTACTTATCAAGTAAGATGTGCTCTTAAGTGTTACAGGTATCCAGAGGAAGAAAACCTACTTTTAGCTGGGACAGCATGACAGGACTTAATAGGATAAAAAAAAAAAGTAACATTTGAACTAGGGCTTTGAAGGTGACTAGGATGTGAATATGTACAAAGGGAAGGAGAACATTTTATTTTTTATTGAAAAATTTTTTAACGTTTATTTATTTTTGAGAGACAGAGAGAGACAGAGTGCAGGCAGGGGTGGAGCAGAGAGAGAGGGAGACACAGAATCCAAAGCAGGCTCTAGACTCTGAGCTGTCAGCACAGAGCCCAATGCAGGGCTCAAACTCACGAACTGTGAGATCATGACCTGAGCTGAAGTCAGATGCTTAACTGACTGAGCCACCCAGGTGCCCCAGGAAGTAGAACACTTTAGGCAAAGGGAAGGACATGAGAATGACATGAAAAATCACATAGAAAATTTCGTGAAAAAGACAATAATTTAGTATGGTCACATATTGACAGAACAATCAACACCAATGTTGAAATCATTGACTTTTGTACAAGCATGGATTGGAGCAATTGGTAATCATTATTGATATCAAAGCTAAAAACACTTTCATATCAAGATCAGTATCCTTCTTTGAGAATATATAGAACAGTTCATCAGGGAGACCACTGGCAATTGAGAAAAGAAGAGCTCAAATAAATAAGCAGAAGAATTTAAGTTTAGAGAACAGGAAAGATGCTTGTTTACTGGTATTGTACAACATTTCACGTGCAACTGTTTATTGCCTAACACTGGATGTGTTGGTTGGGGTGGGAGAAGAAAGGGTGATGAGTAAAAGACAGATGATTGAATTGAGATTTGAGAGCCTCCTCTCTGTTAGTTTTAGTTGGTTCTTAGGATTTTGAGGCTTAAAGTATAGTCTATGAGTTGAAAAATATCAAGCTTATATCGTGACCTAATTTTCGTCTGAGCTACAGAACGCAATATCCAATGGCCAGTTTGGTATTTCTATCTCAAACTTCATGTGTCCTACATAGAACTTTGATTTCCCTCCTCAAAATTTTTCTTCCCAGGGTATTTCTTATTTCACCACTTCCAACATATTTGCCCAGATCCCACACCAGAGAAATCCTATTTGCTTTTCCTCTAAAATATATAATGAATCCACACCCTTCTCTAATTTTCTCTTCATCATATTTAATCCACCATCACTTTTCCCCTGAACTAGTAAAATAGCCTTAATTTGCCTCACTTTTTCAACTCTTCTAATTCATCAGAGAGCAGAAAAAGTGATTTTTATTTTGTGCAAAATTACATCATATCATTTTCCTACTCAGGACTCTCCAACAATTCCCCATTAAACTTGGAAAAATATCCAAACTTTATTCTAGCTTCGAAGTTCTTCATAATTAACTCCTGTCTCTGCTTCTTTTACCTCATAGTCTCTCCTTCTGACTGCTTCCCTTAGTGCATTAGCTGAACAGGCCAAGACCATCTCCACCACAGGATCTGTGTATTTGCTGTCATCTTCTCTAGTACTTGGTCCTCACGTTTGACTCCATCACATGGTTCAGATAGGCACATATTATATCCTTGCCTCAGAGAGATGCGCTTACCTGCCCCTCTCCCTGAGAAAGCCCTCCCATACCCCAGTGACTCTGTATCCCATTACTCTGCTCTGTTTACTCAAAGCTTTGAAAGGATTTGAAATTACATTTCTTAAAAATTATTTTTTTCATTTTCCACTAAAAATTTATTACTTATACACCATCTTTTCCACTGTTCTTCTATCAGTGCTTGGAACTACCTGGTTGGTGTTCAAAAGTACTTGTTGAAAGATAAATAAATGGAGGAATATATAAGTGGAGCCACAAAAGTATAAATTTGTAAACCAAGTCAGCCTGAGGACATGTTTTTTTCCTCTAATACTATTCGTGCTCAATTTCAAAAAAACCTAAAACTTTGGGAAATATGAATTAATCAGTACAAAGAAAACTTGGGTAAAGTTTAAGAATATATAGTTAAATTTCCATTGTAATTTTTCCCCTCCAGAAAATGAAACTTTCTTTCCAAAATTGTGAGAAATTTAAATGATGATTACACAGAGCAGGATGTGGTTTCACAAAATATCACAGGGCCCTGTTTTGTTCTAAGATGGAATTTATAGTTGTGTGAGAGAAGTTTCTCATTATGAGTGGCGGGGACAGCTATTTGGTCTTCCTGTGGCAAAAGTCAACATTATTTAAGGTAAACTTACCTTTTTCATTCACAATAAAGACTGTGTTAAGGTTTTATTTTATATATGTCCCTAATTTTTAGGATCCAAGGGGCACTTGGGTGGCTCAGTTAGGTGTCTGACTTCAGCTCAGGTCATGATCTCATAGTTTGTGAGTTCAAGCCCCGTGTGGCACTCTGTGCTGACAGCTCGGAGCCTGGAGCCTGCTTCGAATTCTGGGAACACCTTTATCTCTCCTTCTATTTTGAATGACAGGCTCGCTGGATAAAGGATTCTTGGCTGCATATTTCTCCTGTTCATCACATTGAAGATTTCCTGCCATTCCTTTCTGGCCTGCCAAGTGTCATTAGAAAGGTCTG
>CM053578.1:23890522-23930371 GCA_028646485.1 Cryptoprocta ferox | reverse complement strand
TAAAATAGTACCTACTTTGTGGGCTTGTTTTGAGATTAAATGAGGTAATATGTGTAAAATACTGAGTACTTTAATTATGCACAGTCACGCTAATGCTTAGTAACAAGTAGTTTAGACATAAAAATGTAAGTTATTGTTAGTAACATTATTATGACCAGAATAGTTTAGATATAAGAGAGAGACAGGAAAGAGAGCACTTAACTTTTGTTAAATAATTTAGATGATGCTTAGACTATGAATATTCATCTCAGTAGAAGTAATCTTAGACCTTGAGATGATGCTGAATTTTGAAAATTCTAAAGATTAACTCTTTAATGTTTCCTCTGCATTAGATTGTTATACAGGAATAAAATTATGAGAAATAGTTGGTTGACAATTTAAAATATGATCAATTCTATAACTGTAATTCAGGTTCATATCCAGAAGTGAAATAAACTTACCCAGTATTTATTGTATTAAAAAAACCCAAGAAAAAACAAACTTCAAGGACTAAATTTATCTAAATGTCCATATGTGCATATTATTTACTCACTAACCGATTTTTCCAAAATCATTTAGCTTAAGGTCAAATGTGTACTACACAAAAGCATATAAAATTATTAACAATTTATCATCCATAAATGAATGATACAGAGATCTAAATCTAAATTAAAAAGTTAAACAGCAACTTGTTCAAATTAAATTGTTTAGAAAATAGATTAGTAATTTTCACTTTAATAACTAAAACACATATTCCAAATTTAAGCAAAAGGCAGAACTGTAAAGCAGTAAAAAACTCTGAGAGATTATAATAGAAACACATAACCATAGCAATTCAAAAGAAAACAGGGTAATTTAAGTTTCAGTAAGTATGATATAAAAATTACTCTCAAAATTCTTCTTAAAGCCATCACCAAATTGTTTCATGTCATAGAACATATGACATTAAAATTTCTCTTAAACTATGCCCGGATGTGATGGGAAACAAGAGAAACCAGAGAATAAAGAAAAGATCAAGTTTTATTTTCTTAACCCTTGCCTTATCCTTTAGATTGAAAACACCTCTCCCTGGTGTTGCAGACTCGCCCCCAAATAAACACATCTGTTGAACATGTGTCTATGAAAATACAGGGTAAGGATCATGCTATCTTTAGTCTCATTCTCAATGATCCATTGTGTTTTTTACAGTACTTGTTATTTTGCTCAGATATCTTTCCAAATACCTAGTTTTTCCACTCATTCCACAAATTTTTATTGAAAACTTTCTGCATTTCAGAAACTTCTAGGAGACAAAGGCATAGCGGCAGTAAAGAAGCCTGACCAGTCTTTTGCCCTTTAGAGATTATACTTTTGAGAAGAAGAAGGACCATTAAAAACACAATAATAATATAAAATGCTAACGTAATAATGCAGAAGCAGGTGACAGAGAGTGACTAAGATGCTACTTTACGTGTGGTAGTCAGAGAAACAACTTGACATGCAGTGTCTATTTAACTATAATAATTTTTATTTTACTATCATCAAAGAAAGAAATGGACAGATTTTTCCCCCCAAAAGGATCATCTTAGTTCTGGTCCCTGAAGAGGTAATTTCACTGATTTAAGAGTTGATGCTATATTTGAGCTGTTATAGATATGTAAGTTGTAAGTTGCTATTTTGAGCTTCACTGACATATTTTTGGTAAAAGGATTACTATAAATACGTGTCATGTGGATTACTGTTTTGTATACAAGAAACCAGGCCAAAAAAAATTAAAAACTTTTGGGGTTCTAAATGAATTGGCATAATTATTTCTGAGAGATAATTTATTTCCTAACCAATTGTTTCCATTTTTGCAATAGTAACTGGTAAAATAAAGCAAAATTTTATATTTACATGCTTATGTCTCCCAGCAAGTGGGTATCATAACTAGGCCTCTTGATTTCCTACTGTATCATAGTTTCTAAAGCTAACTTAATGTTACTTCTGATAAAAGGCCGTCACTGTATTTCATTGACTTTAAGCTATCATTGACTATAAGATGCACTGTTATCTCTGAAAAAGAAGATGTCGATTAAACTATAATTCAATGCTTATTGTCACTTAGACTCATATTTTTATGTTAACCTGAAAGACCACTTTTAGATGTAAGTAAACATAGAGTTTTATCTTTTATCAGTCTAATGCATTCATATAAGGAAGGAACATTCGAAATTGTTTCTGAAAACTTTACACAGACTACAAGTTTTCTGAGAAATTTTTCAATTCAGTCATTAATATCATCTTCAAAAGTACTGAGGAGATAGCATTTCTTAAAATCTTATACAGAATAATTAAAATCCTTTAGTAATGGGCTCCTAGCCAACTTCACAGTTATGAAAATCTAGCTTAATTTAAAAAAACTAAGTCAGGAATTTTTGTTAAACATTGTCTTTTCTGATGGTGCTGAAGAGTTTCCAAAGAAACCACTCCTGTATTACTTCTAGACTCTCCTACAAGCCACTGCCACCTTCCTGCAAGTTTTCACCTGGTAGTTTGATGGTTGCCCATGCAGAGCTAATGGCAGTGATGCCAGAGCTGCAACCTCAACCGCTGCTTTGAGGCACTATTTATTTCCATACGCATCCATTGCAAAGATGTTAAAATGTGGGGGAAAATCAGTGTGTCATGACTGATGACACAGAGTAATCTGGTGAGCATATTCAAGTATCACTGGTCAAAAAGGAACGAATTAAGAATTTCAGTACACTCGTTTTCCCTCTTGTTTCTTAAGTTAAATTAACCTATTGCTCGTCTCTAAAATATCAAATTGTTGATTTGTCCTAATACATTTGCATTCCCTGAATAAACTCTACTTGTGAAATCTACTTCTTCCCTATCCTTTTTTGTTTTTCAAGATCTGGAAAGCTCTAGAAAACAAAATTCTCAGTAGCAACTGCTATAGCTAACTATATTTCAATCTGAGATGAGCTTCCCTTGGCAAAAGAAACTTTAGTTTGTTTTTGCTAAACCTTTTGAAGCAGGAAAAGATTAAGTGTTCTAGGGTGAATGGAAATTAAAGGCAACAGAATTTGACTAAACTACTTGCTTGTGTTTCAACCCTCAGGGAGATGCATGTGATAAGCAGTCAACCAGAGTCAAATCTGAGTTCAAACACACACCTCCTTTTTTGCTATTTGCCTCTTCCTGCTTAGTATATATAAATAAATACCTTTGGAAGGTATAGTCCATGCCTTTTTTTTCCTCCTTTCTCTTCCAATTAAATAGTAGATTATTTACAGTTATATCTTTTGTTTTGTTTGTTTGGTTTTGTTTTTTACCATCTTGTCCTGATGTTCGAAAGAAAAGGAAAAAAAAAAGAAAAAATTTGCTTCACTTTCTATGATTTCTTTCAGCAGTTGATATTTGAAGGGAAAAAAAAGAGAAGCAAAGGTAAGTGAACTGCAGTGAAAAGATTCTGAACAGGAATCAAGTAAGTTATTTTGTGCCTTATGAGTATTTAACACAGGTGAAAAGATCAATTGTTCCTACCCTCAGAAGCTTTGCATTTCCATTGGCATAAAATGAGTCTTGTCTCTTCCATTTCTGTTTTATCCCCATAGTAACTGCCTGGGAACTGTATGTGTGACTTCTGCTCTGCCCTAGGTCACTTAAATCAGTTTCTTTAAGGCAAAATAAATGTTCTCAGACTGTAATCTCTTGAAGGACAAAGGGCAGATCTTGTAGTTTTCTTTGTTCAGTGGCTGGGACAGCATTATGGTGGTGAAAATTTTCTTTGATTCCTACTACTTCAGAGTAAATAGTGGTTATTAAGTCACCAGAATTTCCTCCTCTCTTTTTATTGTGAGGTACCCAAATATAAAGGCCTCTATTCATACTTTTACTGGAAAATAGTCTGAACAAGTAATGCTTTTAAATCTCATTGCTTCCTTTATGAGTTTAATACTAACAGAACATGTAAGGGTGTCAAAGAAAAGACTTTATGAATGTCAAATAGTTTTATCCAATATTTATGAAGTATATTGTGTTGGAATTCCCATGGAGTTATTTAGCCATCGAACTGCCCGAAAAACAATATTTATACTATTTTAAAATCCAAAACTCAATATAGAAGAAATTCAAATGCTCCACTTTTTATGAGAAGCCATATAAATAAAATCTTTTTCTATGTCCTTGAAACTGATCCGTATGAGAAAAAAATTAAAAGTATGTTTTGTGTGTGTGTGTGTGTGTGTGTGTTCTAACATGACTTTTCTGGATTAGTCTTATAAATAGAATTATGTATACAATTATATACATACACACACACACACAATAGTAACGCAGGCATAATCTCTACTAGTGTTTACTTTAGTTGTCAGAAGACCGAATGTCTTCACTGGACACCCTACCTGAAACAGCTCATGGCAGTATATTATAGATCTTTTATTTTATATTTTGGAGTCTCTCTTTACCTTTAGAAAGAAAACAAGGACTTTGATTTGGTTTGCTGCCATATCACCCATCCCTGAAACAGTTATAAATAAATGAGTGAATAAATAAAGGATAACATTTTTTTGGTTTAAGCACAATATAATATCTTTTTTAAAGAAACGCTATATTTTAAAAATGTTGGCTAAGCCTATTAGTTTTTTTTTTAGTGTCATTCAAGTCCTGAAAAACTAATCACATTTTCATTTTCTCAGGGCTTTACGTGAAACCACCAGAGGTTATATAGCAGGTCATAACAGTTCAGAACGGTCAAGTCAGGGTTACACAGATATTGATTGCAGGGAGTATCTACGTCAGCAATTAGATAGAGAGAAGTCAACAAGGTGGGGAAAGCTAAAATAAGGTAGAGGGGCACCTGGTGGCTCAGTCAGGTAAGTGTCCAATTTCGGCTCAGGTCATGATCTCACAGTTTGTGGGTTTGAGCCCCACCTCAGGCTCTGTGCTGACAGCTGGGAGTCTGGAGCCTGCTTCGGATTGTGTCTCCCCCTCTTTCGGCCCCTCCCCCACTCACACTCTGTCTCTCTCTCTGTCTCAAAAATAAACACTAAAAAAATTAAAAAAATTTATATATATGGTGGAAATCTATGGCATTAACAGCATTGTCTGCATATCAACCAATTGCAAAATCTCAATGGCAAATGACAGCTTTTATTCTCATGCCCACAGTCCTGTGGGTTGACAAAAATAACTTAACCTCATGCTACAGGTCCACATGTGTTGGCATGGTTCTTCTCCATGCATGTTCATCCTGTGACCAGAGAAGCAGAAGCCAACTGGGACATGATGCCTTTCTGGTAGTAGTCAGAAGCTCCTTAATGGGCTGGCAGAAATATGTGGATGCTCCATAAGGCCTAGGCTCACTACTTTAATGCTGGTACTTGTGTCACGTCTCATAGGTCAAAAGAAATCACATGGCCATACTCAACTTCTATGGAGCAGAGAAATACATTCCTTCTGTAGGGAGGTCAGGAAGAATAAGTTGTGTTGAAAAACATTCCAATCTACTACAAGAATCTTTGGTAACAAAGGCATTGCTACTAATAAACCCAAGGCAAACATTTTCTTGTTATTTCACAGACTAAACCAGAGCTGGAACCCACATTCCTTTGAGAAGTGTTGCTCAGTGATGTCTCCATCACCAATTATTTTGAAGGATTTAACATGTCTAGGACTATATTAGTCAGGATTCAGTTAGGGATATAGATCAATTGTAGTTATTCAGAAGAGAATTTAATCTGGAGCATTTATTATACAAGCATTGGAAGGACATAAAACTTAAAAGAGAAACAGGGTAGTTTTACATTGAGAAGTTTAAAAAAAAAAGGTATGATACTCAAAGATCAAAAGCACAAAAGTCCTCGTGCCAGAGTCCATGAGCTATGCCTGCTGTTCTGCTGGAACCTGTTGTCGGTGTTGTTTCACCCACCAAAGTTTCCGTTAGACCAAGACTGACACTGAAGAGGCAGCTGCCTTTGCCAGATTGCTTAAGTCCGATATCACACCCCTTCTCTATACATCTAGCAGTTTTAAACAACTACCAAATCAGAGATATCAGAAGCAAGAAGCTTTCTTCCTCTTCTGGTTTCCTGTTTGAGCTCCCAATGATAAGGGGCGCCTCAAAAAGCCAGGTATCAAAGGGACCTGAGAAATATAATGTGCTGACCCTCGGATTCCTAAAATATATACCAGATCCAAGAAGGATGGAATTTGGAGGTCAACAGAAAATAGGCAAATGATCGACTGCTCCCTTTTGGTTAGAGGAAGATGGAGGATTTGTTAGGAACGTCAGGAGAGGAGAGAGAAATGACAAAATAGGAAATGATGGGACCACATTTGTTGCCCTACTACCCAGTTGGACAAGAATTGATCTCTGTTTAAAAACACAAAACAAACAAAAAATGCTGCCTTAAGCTAAAAGTTGAAAGAATTCAGTTCATGCACTGCACTATGAGAGCCCAGGAATGAGCCTTGGAGTTTCAGGGCCCACATCATACTGTGCATGAAATATAACACTTAAAGAGATTTCAAGCTCTGGCAATGAGTCCCAGGATAGATATGGGGCTCAACACCTAGAAAAGAGTGCCAGAGGAGAAAAAATTATACTAGAAAAGTCATGACACAAGTAAAATAACACCAAACTTCATCTTCTATATAACAGACTGAGAAAACAGGAATTTTAGAAGGGATGAATTTCTTGCTTAAATTGATGTAACTTTAAAGTCAATGTGATTAATACTTAATGTGGTATAGTGTTGCTATAGCCTGATGAAATTGGAGACAATTTACGAAACTACAAAGCTTAAGAGATGGAATGAAACTAGTGCATTTATCCTAAACTTTATTATGATCCACAAAGGGAAATATATTTTATGGCGGATTATATATACACAAATACATACACACAACAGAAATTAAAAGTGTCATGAAACAACACTTACCCTATGTGATACACTGTGATATTTTCTATATATCTATTTTATACTATTTCAATATGTAAAACAACACTGGCTGTGGTCCATTTAATTGATTTCATGACTACTAATGAGGGTATAACAGTCCCTTTAAAGTTTGAAAGACAGTGATCATATTTAATTATCACCTTTTAGTTAAGAAAACTCAGACTCAGTTTGATAACAGTAACAGTTTCCTAATGTTCCTTACACACATAGTTGCATCATATTGTTTTCAGTCATAAAGTCCTTAAGAAGTGAGGTAATAGTTGGTTAAATTGTATTCAACCACACAAGATTTTTCATCTATGCTTTTAGCAAATATTTCACAATGATTATAATAATGTATTTGAACCACACTGCTTCCTGGGTTTATCTTATCTCCCTAATGAAATTGTTAGCTCTTTGAGGAAAGAACCATCTCCAATAATTCTCTTTATCTCCTACAGCAATAACATGATTCTAAGTAAAGAATTCTAGGACTCAATAAAGGCATTTTTAATTGAGTAACAGACAAAGAATTACAAATACTAGTTTTAAATTCATATGCTTCTAGTTGATTGCTGACAGGTGATAGTTGTGTCACCCTTCCAAAAATAAAAATATACATAATTTAGAGTTTTCTCAATACCGTGCAAAACTTAACATTTCATTTCTCCGTTCAATATAAAGTTTTGGTGCCGTGAGACGAAATATTCTGAGTTTGAAGTGCATTAGCATTAACAAAAAGCTTTCTTAGATTTATAAGAACAGATTTGGAATAGGCAAGTCTGAGATAGTATAACCAGCTCACATTTTCTCAGATTGGTAGAGTGCTGGTATACATTAAGAGCTTAATAGCTATCCAATATTCGTATTCTGCTAAAGTGTTTGGATTCCATGAAGAAAACAAACAGGTAGGCTTATCTTATATGAAAAGGGAAGAAAACAATCTCCACAGAGACTCTCAATTCTGTCTTTCTAACAAATAGAATTTTTATGGCTTTGGCATAAACCCATGAAAAGCTGGGATTTTAATAGAAATGCCTATATAGTTTTAAATATAGCACCCCTGGGCTATCCTTGCATTACAGGGAAATTCAATGTCCTTCATAACAACCAAATATTGAAAATATTGATGGTGGTATTCCTTTCAATTTAGCTCTCTGACAATCTTTCTTTTGACAGGAAATGTATTTGTCACAGTTTACACTTGTCAAGTACTGAATAATTTAAACAACTGCTATAATCATTTCAAGCCTATGTACTTAAGACTACTACTTTTGCAAATGTAAGTTTTAAAGTGCATAAATATGGTGAGATATACTTATTACCTATGAACAGTAATTCTCCATGTACTGTCAGTATAACATAGTACAAAGAATACTACACTGTGAGATAGAAAACATGATTGTTAGAACTAAATTTGACATTCATTATATGTGAGATATGGGCAAATCACTTCATTCGTTTGGGTCTCAGTGTTCTATTAAGAAAATGGGAACAGTAATGACATTCTTTTTTTTTTAATGTTTAGTTTTGAGAGACAGAGACAAAGACAGAGTCAGAAAACAGCGGAGGGGCAGAGAGAGAGAAAGACACAGAATCCGAAGGAGCTCCAGGCTCTGAGCTGTCAGCACAGTGCCCAGTGTGGGGCTCGAACCCACAGACCGTGAGATCATGACCTGCGATGAAGCGGGACGCTCATCTGACTTGAGTCACCCAGGCACCCCAGTAATGACATTCTTAAATGGTTATTGTGAAAGTCAAATGAGACATAAGTGAGAAGGGATTTTTAAGCATAGAAAGTGGTTTAGCAATGCAAAGTATATATATTTTCACATGTAAATTCTTACTGTAAGATATATACTGTATATATGAATATTACAATATAGTATAAATCTCAGAAATATAAAATTATAGGGATTACTATGAAAAAAATCTATAAGTTCTCTAAATATTGCTATTTCATTTTTATATAATAATTTTTTTCTAGATATGTAAATAACATCTTTTTTGTTAGTATAAACAACTATAAAGTTTATATGTGTGTATGTATGTGTGCACATATATGTGTGTGCATACACACAGACCACACACATAATTATTTCTTTAAGAAAATACCTGAAGTAAATTTAGTATCCTCTTAGTGAAAATATTTGGGGTTAATTGTCCTCTATAACTTTGTGCCAACTTTTGATCCCATAAATAGTAAATTACAAGTATTATATATTTACCAATTTTAGATAACTTTGATAATTCGATAGTTAAAAAAATAACACTGATCTTTCAGTACATATTTGCTTACTAGGATAGTTAAGTATTTAAAATAGTTATCAGGCATTTTATTAATTTTTTCTTCATTTTTCTGTTGGAATTAGTCTCTCTCTCTCTCTTTTTTAAATTAATTTGCATGAGTTCATTGTTTCCTAAGCCTCAGTTTTCTTATCTGGGATATAGGAAAAATAATATTTCATGGAATTTTTTATTGTGATAAATGAGATAATATAAGCTACAGTGTAGGTAAAATTATTAGTGAAATGTTAAAGGTACTGTAGTTAAAAAGAGATAGAGATAGGCACCTGGGTGGCTCAATTGATTAAACTTCTGACTTCAGCTCAGGTCATGACCTTGAGATTTGTGGGTTTGAGCCCGGGTTTGTGGGTTTAATAAATAATTTTTATTTGTGTTTAATAAATAAATAAAATAAACAATAATGTTTAATAAATAAATATTTAAAAAGTTTAAACAAATAGAGAAAGAACTGGAAGTTTAATTATTAGGTTGCATGGTCTATGCTCCTTTCAATACAGAATTCTGTAAAAATAAAATAATGACAACAGTCATTATACAATACCTCACGAAATGAATTGATATAATTTTTCCATTTTTCTTTTCTGGATATCTACTCAACCAATAAATATATATGAATAACCTAATGGGCCTAGTCATCTTGCTAGAAAGTGATGCTTTCAGGGAGCCCATGTACTCTTATAATTTTAAAATATATACACATAACTTGTATGTCACTTTGTTATTATGAAACATCAATTATTAAATATTCTTCTATGGTGGAAAGTGTAAACAAGTGATGCATCCATGCAAAGAATACTACTCAGCAATAAAAAAGAACAAACTATTGGGATGTGCAACAACTTGTTGCAGAGTAAGAAAAGCCAATTTCAAAAGCTTACATGTTGCATGATCCCACTTGTATAATATTCTGAAAGTCATATAATTATAGTAATGAGGAACAGATCAGTGATGGTCAAGAGTTAAGGCTGTGGGGACAATCTGATATTAGGAGTACAGCAAGAGAAATTTTGTGTGGAGTGAGAGAATGTTACAGCATTCTGATTGTGTTGGCTATGGATCTAAACGTGATAAAATTGTATAGAGTACACACACACACACATACACGCTTACACACAGAATGATTATAAAACCTAAAGAAATCTAAATAAGGTCTGTAGTTAATTAATAGTATCATGCCAATGTCAATTTCCTTTGTTTTTAAATTGAGGTATGATTGATAAAAGCATTATATTAGTTTCAGGTGTATAATATAATGATTCAACATTTGTATATACTGTATTGGGAAATGATCACCACAATCTAGTTAGCATGTGTCACCATACAAAGTTACAATCTTGGTGTGTGATGGGAACTTTTAAAGTCTATTCTTTTATCAACCTTCACACATGCAATATCATTATCTGTAGTTGCTACACTACACGTTGTTTCCTTGACTTATTTAGTTTATACCTGGAAGTTTGTACCTTTTGACCTCTTCACTCATTTTGCTCCTTTCCCCTACACCTCACCTCTGACAACCACCATTCTGTTCTCTGCATCTATGAGCTTTTTTGTTGTTGTTTTGTTGGCTTTGTTTTTTTTTAATGTTTATTCGTTTTTTGAGAGACAGAGCATAAATGGGGAAGAGACAGAGAGAGAGACACAGAATCTGAAGCAGGCTCCAGGCTCCGAGCTGCTAGCACAGAGCCCGACGCGGGGCTCAAACCCAGGGACCGTGAGATCATGACCTGAGCCGAAGTTAGACACTTAACCGACTGAGCCACCCAGGCGCCCCTGTTGGCTTTGTTTTTAGATCCACATGCAAATGAGAGCATATGGTATTTGTCTTTCTCTATTTAACTTAACATAATGATCTCAACGTCCATCCTGTTGTTGCAAATGGCAAGATTTCATTCTTTTTTTAAAATTCTTTTTATAGTTTATTTATTTTTGAGACAGAGAGAGACAGATCACGAGTGGGGGAGGGGCAGAGAGAGAGGGAGACACAGAATCTGAAATAGGCTCCAGGCTCTGAGCTCTCAGCACAGAACCTGATGCGGGGCTCAACGCCACCAACCGTGAGATCATGACCTGAGCCAAAGTCCGACACTTAACTGACTGAGCCACCCAGGCGCCCCAAGATTTCATTCTTTATTATCTGAATAATATTCCACTATGAGGTGTGTATGTATACACACAGAAGAATATTTTATATATATACACATATGTATATATGTATGTATGTATCATATATCACATTTTCATAATACATATATGAAATATATCATACGTATATATGTATATATATCATATATCACATCATCGCATATATCATATCATATATATGATACATATGTCATATATATCATATATCACATTTTCTTTATCCATTTATCTATTGATGGACACTTAGGTTGTTTTCATGTCTCAGCTATTGTAAATGATGCTGCAATAAGCTGGGAGGGTGCGTTATTTTCTTCAGAAAAATACCCAGAAGTGGAATTGCTGTATCATATTATATTTCCATTTTAATTTTTTGTGGGTTCCTCGTACTGCCTTCCATAGTGGCCGTACCAATTTACGTTCTCACCAACATTACACAAGAGCTCCGTTTTCTCCACATCCTTGCCAGCACTTGTTATCTCTTCTTTTTTATAGTAGCCACTCCAGCAGGTGTGAGGTGACATCTCATTGTGGTTTTGATTTGCATTTCCCTGATGATTTGTGATACTGGGCTCTTCTTTATGTCCTTGTTGCCCATTTGTATGTCTTCTTTGGGAAAATGTCTACTCAGAATCTCTACTCATTTTTTAATGGGATTGTTTAATTTTTGTAGAGTTGTATGAGCTTTTTATATATGTTGGATGTTAACCTTTTGTCAGATGATTTGCAAATATTTTCTCACATTCTGTAGGTTGCCTTTTCAATCTGTTGATGGTTTCCTTTGCTATGCAGAAGATCTTTAGTTTGACATAGTCCCATTTTTTGAGTTTTGCATTTGTTGACTTTGTTTTTGGTTGTCAGATAAGAGAAAATCAATGCCAAGACTGATGTCAAAGAGATTTCCACCTATTTTTTATGAGTTTTATGGTTTCAAGTCATACATTCAAGTCTTTAATTCATTTTGAATAAATTTTTGTGTACAGTATAAGATAGCAGTCCAGTTTCATTCTTTTGCATGTGGCTGTCCATTTTCCCCAAACCATGTATTTAAAAGACTGTCCTTTCTTCATTATATATCCTTGGCTGCGCTTTCATGAATTAATTGACAATATATGTGTGGACTTATTTCTGGGCTGTCTGTTTCACTGATCTATGTGTCTGTTTTATTGCCAATACCATACTGTTTTGATTTGTTTGGATTACTACAGCTTTGTAATATGGTTTGAAATCAGGGAGCATGATGCTTCCAGCTTCGTTTCTCTTTCACAAGATTACTTTGGCTATTCAGTTTTTTTTGTGATTCCATACAAATTTTAGGATTGTTTGTTCTATTTCCGTGAAAAGTGCCATTTCAATTTTGATAAGGATTTCATTGAATCTATAGATTGCTTTGGATAGTATGCATATTTTATTAATATTAATTCTTCCAATCCATGAGCACTAAATATCTTTCCATTTATTTGTGTATTTTTCAGTTTCTTTCATCAATGTCTTACAATTTTTAGGTGTCTTTCACCTCATTGGTCAAATTTATTCCTGGGTATTTTATTCAACTGTCTGGTTTTTACAATTGTACTTTGGTTATGTAAAGTATTATACTTGAAGGCAGCTGGGTGAAGGATGCACAAGAATACTACACACTATATTTGAAACTTTTATATAAATAATTTACTTAAAAAGTGAATAATTAAATAATTCATAATCATTGTTCCATGTACTTGTACAACATTGAAGAGTATTCTAATTTATGATGACTGATAGTAGTTAATTCCAACAAGACAGGAATCATGAACAATTTTTTTCCACTCTATCTCCAATACTTAGGATATTTTCTTGAATACAGTAAGCACTCAATAAATGCTTGCTGAATGAAAAAAATTAAGGCAAAAATTTCACCAGGTAGGTGTGTCCGAAATAAGCAAGCTGATTGCACAATATTAGGATTTTAGATGGTTTCTAACATCTGCCTATATAAATGTTGTCATCACAAAGAGCACCTTCATTCTGTACAATTGATCTCTCATCCCTTATGATTTTTTAATATTTTCCTGGGAATAAATTCTCAATAATGAGATGAGTGGGTTAAAAATATGTGACTTCAGTTGGAGCTTAAAGTTGATTAATTTTTCTCTAAAATTCTATCAAGTTACTTTCCTTAAATTTTATAGTTTAGTATAACAGTTTTATTGAAACTGCCTCATTCCCCACTTCATCCTTGAATTCCTATTCTATACCTGAGCCTTACTTTATATCTGCTACACCACTATTCCCTCAAATCCCTACCCAAAGCTGAATCTCATTTCAACACTATATGTCATGGTCAAAGATGCAACAAGGGGCTCTCTCATGAAAATTACTTTGTTACATGTATGCATATAACATATGCAGCATAAATTAGGCAGATAATGGTGAAATTCCTTTATGAAGTGAACTTTAGGAATGTTTCCATTGAAATATGTGTTAACAAATTCACTTTGGGTGTTCAACTACTTAGTACTGTTAACACACAAATTCAAATTAAAAATCCTGAGTAAGTTGTGAGGATGAATACTATTAATGTCATTAATTGAAAGATAGAGACATTTTATTTTTTAGACAATTTACTAACCAGTGTCATCCAGATTAAGGTAATAGTGCTCTTTTCAATATTTGGTCAATTTTCTACATTGTCTAACTTCAGAAATTAGGTTTTAACATAACACCTTTGCCAAAGAAACTGCTATATAAATCATTGCCTTAACATTTTTAGTAATTTCAGAAAGGAACTGGTGTGTATTTGTAATTTTTAATTTTAAAATCAGCTCATAATTTTGTAAAAGCAGTTGTACTAACTTTTACTTTCTATTAAAACCGCTATTAATTGAATATGACTTTTACCCGAATCACAAAAACTTCTAATTTTTGAGACTTCATTAATTTCAGGAGAAAAATTTACTGGAAGTAGTATTTAACTTTTCTGTGTCATGACCCTGCAGTATCTAAGGTGATTCTTTGTGGCCAGGACATTTCAATTAGGAGCTTAAAGTGATAGATGTGGATACCAAAATGAATTTTCTAGTAATATATATTAATCTAGAATGCATTTAAGAGTTAAAGTTGATTCACTTTCCAGGAAAATTGTGTAAGAATCTACCTTTACAAAAATGCATTATTACTTCATTTTAATGGTATTTTATATGAAGTAAATTTAAAAGTGTATTTAGTTTCTTGAATAATCTATGGAAGATATACTATTTCTTTTTGTTTTGTTTTGTTTAAAATATATTTAAGGAATACTTGACTATTTGGACAGTAGTCACGAAATAGTTGAAAATCAAGCTCATTAAACCGTAACACCTGATTTAGTGTTTTAGTGGCAATCTGCACAGGCAGGATATACTCATTTAACGATGAGACTGTTCCCAGTGTAAGTTTACTAGCTATAATTCCAATGGATGCACAATGTTTAATATTACAAAATGAGACAAACACTCATAAATTACCATGAGAAGTCCTGCTAATTATCTGCTCATTTTTAGCAGAGCAGTGATTGTCAATCTGTCAAGTAATCAATTGTCTCAACTGGTTAATGTAGATAATTTCTTGTCACAGACTATTGCCAACTCAGAAAACTGATCTCAAAATATGCATTAGTAGTCCAAAAAAATACTAAGCTGCAAAGGGTGGATAAACTTAGTGAATCAATATTAAATCCATCCTTCACTATTATTAATATCATTATTAAAATAGTATCTCAAAACATTGTTCTATTTGATGGCCTCATATTGTCATTTTTTTCTAATTGAAGAATGACATATTAATTCTATTTTTTAATGTTTATTTATTTTTGAGAGAGCACAAGTCAGGGAAGGGCAGAGAGGGGTGGACAGAGGGCCTGAAGCGGGCTCTGTGCTGACAGCAGACAGCTGGATGCAGGGCTCGAACTCACAAACTGTGAGATCATGACCTGAGCCGAATTCGGATGCTCAACTGACTGAGCCACCCAGGTGCCCCATTAATTAAGTCTTAACAGGATGAAAGTATGGTTTGAAAACACGTTAGTCAGAATACATAAATATAAATACATGTTAGCACATAAGTTTTTTCCTTCTCAGGTTTGGCAATGCAAAATTAAAAAAAAATCTCTAAAGACTTAAGCATTTAGTTGCTCTAAGATTTGAACTATAAAGCAGCTCAGGACCAATGTGTCTCACTGCCAAGCTATATTTAGTCTGTTTGGGGTGAATAGTTTCATATTTTTAGATAAATGGGATTGTAAGAACTTTAAATTGATCTTGCCTTTTGTAAAATATGAATAATGCTACTTATAATCTGACTACTTTAGAAAGATATTAAGAGGAAAATTAATGAGTCGTTTGCAAGGGGTTCAAAGCTTCTTGCAACAAAAGCTTCACATGTATTTTGGGTAATATAAAAAGAGTTGAGCATCAATTTTTAGATTATTATAATCTTAAACTCTATATACTTCTAATCTGACTTAAAGATTTTGTCTATCCCTGTTTCCCATAAGAATTCCAGGTCATTTAACAAACATTGCCAGTCACTACTTTACGATGAACTGTATGTTAGTCTCTATTCTATATGCAAATCTGTGGTATAATTTTTTTGCTGTTGTTGGAAGTAACAATGAATAGACATGGCAAAAACTGGCTTAAATAGAAGGAATTTTCTGACTTGCATAAGTAGAAAACTTGATGTAGCATTGTCCTCAGATAATGCTTGAGTTTGACTTGATGTTCCCTAGGACAAAGCTTCTTTATGATTTTCTACTTTGCCTTTAATGCTATTGCAGTTATCTCAAGATTTTTTCCTCTTCCTGATATAAAGACTTCTTGCAGCTCAAAAGGCTCTATGCTTCCTTCTTCATATCTTAGCCTCAAAATTCTTGGGAAACTCCAGGGATTCCATTTGATTGAATCATCTTGGAGCAAGTGGCTATCCCCAAAACTATTATGTTAGTGAATAGAATGTACTAATTGTCTTAAAGTAGGTCACATGTTCTACCCTGGCACCACGGTGTCATAGATCATGCACAACATAAGTCCCCAACTGGAAATCAGGGCCTGTTGTGAGGGTTGAGTTCAAATTTTGAGGTAGAAAAAGATATCTATCAATCTCTCTCTATTTGTATTCTATTATTCTGAACATTAATATTTAATTATTTATGTTATCAGTGTGTTTACTTTTAAATTGGTGATTCTATATTTTATTGATTTTTTTCACATTGGAATGTATTATGAGAGACATTGTTTCATTCATCAAGTCTGTTTTGCTCACCAATCTATCCCTTGCATCTGAATAGTTCCTGGTATATAGCAAGCATGACCAACATAAGCAGAATGAACAATTAAGTATGTTGACTCTGAATGTGTTTTTTTCTCTCTTGTCCTTTATCTCAAGCAAGGGTGTGAACTTTCCCTTAACCTTCCACTGAAGAGGCTGAAAGTTAAAATATAATAGAAGCAAAGTGTATACGTAATTCATAATTAGTATTAGATATGTTAACTCAAAGGTATGACCTAAACTAGCCTTACTGGTAACACCTTCCTAACAAAATGGCTTCTGTTTACTTTCTAGCCTGAATCTTCGTGGTAATGGCCAATTTCCTTCCCTCCTAATTCCTCTGCCCCCTATACACTAAAAGGAATGTTCTTGAGCATGAAGATCCTACTACCCAGTGTAGGACAAACAGTGTCTTTTATTTTTTTCTAATATAAGATCTACCAATTTGAATTTCTTTTCCCAGTTTCACCTCTTCCCAAGATGGTTATCATGAATATTTCTACATCTTTTAAGGAAGATTTTACCTCCAATGACAGAGATGTAGTCTGGCTGGATGCCTTCTAAAAGAATATTTTATTGGAAACAACAGTTGTGCATCAGCCTCTTTCCTCTCAAATGATTTGTCTTGAATAATTATAGTGTGGGGCATCAGCAGTTCAGCGTAATCGTCCATTGTGTACCCCAGCCTGATTCATTTCCAACATACAGTTTCTCTTCAAGCCCAAGTTAATTGGGCTTTCTTGTTTTTATTCCTCTGTGGTCTCTATTGCTCTTGTCTCGTGGCCATCATTTTCATAAGGATTTCCCCCAAGGGCTTGCTATAATTGTCAGAGACAGCACATTCTAAATCCATACTTGGAAAAAACTTCCTCTAAGGGAAGCACAATCTGCAGATATGCAAGCCTACTTGCAACATAGCCAGCCTCTACATTTTCTTACAGAGCAATTGCATCCCTTGGAGTCACATCTCTGCTTTACATCTTCAAAATTAAAAAGCACATTTTCAGTGCATGATTTTCCTGAAACAATAAAACAGCCTCTCTGAAAGTAGAGTATAAGTCTCTAACAATTGGAAAGCAGAAATTATCCTGACTGCTTCAAAAACACAGGTTTGTTTAGCTTAGTTTTTTCTCTGTTTGCACCTCGGGTCTCTCAACTTTATATATACCAGCTTCAGACTTCAAAAGATATTAGCATGAAGTTTGTGTCTAAGCTGGACCGAAATAACTGGTCCGCCCATCCTCCACAGGCATCTCTACCAGGAGAAGATCTACCTCAGTCCTTGTTAAGCCTTTCCAGGGATCACACTGTCTTTTCTATCCCCAAACCTGTTCTTATGTTGTAATCAGCTAGATAGGCCACCTGAAGAGGGAGTGTGGGAAGACCACTATGAGATTATCATGCCAAAGTGAGATTCTCAAATATAATACAGGTCCGAGCAAAACCATTTAATAAAAGTTTTACAAAATCACAGAATCTGTCTTCCATTTCTTCAATAGGATAAACAGCATCATACTTTTAGCTTTCATTACCTTCTTCCAAATTTATAGGCTAAAGACATTTGAAAAAGTGACAGGGATTATGGAATTCTTATAATTAGGAACAAGGAGTATCTCATGCATCTCAAAAGGATTTTGGAGACTGGTTGGTCTATCTATGGTGAAGGATTTATGCAGACAATCAAGAGTTGATGCTTATACTCCCTGACAAGCTTCAGTTTCTCCAGAGGAAATTCAAATGTTTCTCCACATGTAAATCCTGAAGAAAGCATTCCTCTAGGGAATATAGAGTTGTTAATGCTGGACCTGATATAATTTGGGGGTTAAACATGGAGACAGATTTAAGAATAGCTTTTTTTCAGGCTTTTAATGATAAAGGCCAAATACTTGAAGTTCAAGTTTGCTAACCTTTAAGGTCAAAGTTCTTGAGAGAGAAGAGCCCATATTAATGGCTTAATGGAGAACAGTGGAGACATCTGACAAAAAGGAATTCGTTTTAGTAGCACTTTAATGAAGTGAAAATCTGGCAAAATGAACTGAAAAGCTGATAAGTCAAAGGTTGAGGTGGTAATGGACTGAATGTCTCTTGAATTATTGGGACTTCAGTTTGGATGATTTAGTAAAAGATATACTTAAGGCCATTATGGATAGAGCACTCAAATGGTGTCATTATTTCAATCCTCTTAACTCAACTACTTCAAAACTTCTTGAAATTGTTACTTCCTCTCACTTCTTATTGCCTTCGCCCTACTTGCATAGACTATTACTGTATTAACTTCTGAATTAGCATCCCAGATATCACTGTTCCTTCCAATGGTTCAACTTAACACAGAATTATTTTTCTAAAACACAAATGCTTAAAGTCATATATGGCTGATGAGAACTTAAATTGCTTCCACTTAATGGACAACTATGAAGGAATATCAATCAAAATTAAAAATCCACATATCACTTAACTAAGCAATTTCACTTTTAATAATTCATCTTATAGGTACATTTACCCATGTAAAATGATGAATGCATAAAAATATACATTGAATGCAGTAGAGGTAGTAAAAATTTGGGAAAAGCTAAATATCTGTCAGTAAAGGACTAGTTAAATTGTTGTTACATTAATACAATGGAATTTATGTAGCCATTAAGATGAAGGAAACAGCTCTGTATGTACAAAATGTACTGACTGCTAGATTTACTCATTTGGGGGAAAATAAATAAGGTGTAGAATACTATACAGGAAAAAATAAATACAAAAAATGGAAAAATAAGCAAGGAAGTGTTCACAGAAATTACTTCCCAGTGAGGGGGTTTAGAAAGGAAAAAGTAGAAGAAAAACTTACTTGTCATTATAAATATTTTGCTCTTTCAGAAATTAAACTTTGTACTATAATCCCCATTAAAACAATTGATTTTTTTAAAGTATACAATGGTTTTCAATAATCTCCTGGATAATCTTCAAAATCAGTATTTTTTATGTATATATGCTGTAACTAATACAATGAAATTAGTATTATTACATAAAATGTCATATATATCTATAATGCCACATGTAACTATGATGTCCTATATATATCACAGTAGCATATTGATATGTTCTATACATATCAAATATCATATAGATATAAAACATGGTATTATGATATATATATTTTGTTTATTTATCCATCTAGTCACAGTGGTATGTAGGAACATTTATATTGCCAGTTATCCCTGGAAAAAAATATGTCCAAAATCCACCAACAGGGCTTTCTTAATTTCCTGCAGGTCACATAGTTGGGAAATTTGGTGGTCTTTGTTATAAATTAGTTCTGTATTCTGAAGATTCACTTCAGGTGGAACTTCTTTAGTAAAACATTTTCTATATGGGGTTGGGGGATTGATGATGGGCATTAAGGAGGGCACTTATTGAGATGAGCACTGGGTGTTATATATAAGTGATGAATCACTAAAATTTACTCCTGAAGCAAACACTACACTATATGTTAACTAACTTGAATTTAAGTAAAATCTTGGAAGAAAACAAAAGAAAACAAAACAAAACATTTTCTACACAGAACTAGCAGCCAAATGCATAATGTAGCTTTAAAAACAAATAGTTGTAATATAATATACATACAGAAAACTGACCAAGCCATAAATACAGAGCTAAATAAATTCCATTTAACCATATACACATACACACACAATTAAAAACCGAACATAACTGAAACAAAGAAGGTCACCTTGTGGCACTTCCTTGTCATTACAGTTTTCAAAGAGAATACCTTTTCTGACTTCTAAAACCAGAAATTACTTTTTCCTGTTTTAAAAAATTGTATAACAGAATTATATAGTACCTGTTTTGTTTGGCACATTTCATTCAACATGCATTGGTAAGATTCATCCATTTAGTTACATATAGCAATGGTTCATTGATTCTCATTAATGCTTAGTATTCCATGGTATGACTATAGTACACTTCATTTATTTATTTTACTATTAACAGACATTTGAGCAGTTTCAGATTTGGAGCTGTAGTGAATAGTCCTATGAATATTTCAGTATATTTCCTTTGGTACATATATGTAAACATTTCAATTGGATATATATATATATACACACACACAATATATACATATATATGCACATATATATATACACACATGTACATATATATAAAAAACTTCTGGATCATAGAATAAACATATTCTGCTTTAGTAGATACTTTCAGTTTTTTGTAGTAGTAGTATGAATTTATGTTCTACTAACAGACTATGAGAGTTATTATTACTCTTTCTTTCATCAATAGTTGGTGCTGTTAGTCTTAATTGATATTCATTCTGGTGTGTGTGTGTGTGTGTGTGTGTGTGTGTGTATGTGTATGTGAAAGAGAGAGCGAGACAGAGAGAGAAAGGAAGAGAAAGAGAGAATAGTGGATCCTTTAATTTCTCTGATGATTAAAGATGAACATATTTAAAAAATTTTTTTTAATGTTTTATTTATTTTTGGGACAGAGGGAGACAGAGCATGAGTGGGGGAAGGGCAGAGAGAGAGAGGGAGACACAGAAATCGAAGCAGGCTCCAGTCTCTAAGCTGTCAGCACAGAGCCTGACACAGGGCTCGAACTCTCGAACGCAAGATCATGACCTGAGCCAAAGTTGGGTGCTTACCCAACTGAGCAACCCAAGCGCCCCAGTGATGAAAATATTTTTATGTTGATTGGACATTTGATACTTTTTTTGTGAAGTGTCATTTCAAGTCTTTCTTATTTTTCCCTTAGATTGACTGTCTTTTTCATATTGATTTATGGGATTCTTTAAATATATACTCTTTAAATATAACTTGTCAGATACATCTAAAATATCTTATGCTTGGTGAATTTCCTTTTTCACTCTCTTTCCTTTTTTTCACTCTCACATCTTTTAATCAATTGAAGTTCTTAATTTTAATGCTTTTCAAGGTATCATTGTAATTGCCTTTAAAGTTAACATTTTTTATTTGCATTTGAGAACTCTTTGTTATCCCAAGTTATGAGGATATTCTCCATTGTTATCTGTTAGAACCAAGCTAACCAACAGAGCTTTCCATGATGATAGAAATGTTCTATGTTGGGCACCTGGGTGGCTCAGTTGCTTGAGCATATGACTCTTGTACTAGGTTCAGGTAATGATCCTAGGGTCGTTGGATCAAGCCCCGCGTCTGGCTCCACGCTGAGCATGGAGCCTGCTTGAGATTCTCTTTCTGCCCCTCTCCCCCACTTGTCCTCTTTCTCTGTCCCTCTCTCTCTCTCTTAAATAAAATTTTAAAAGAAAAAAAAATAAATGTTCTAAGTCTGTGCTAATACAGTAGTTCCTAACGAAATACGAATATTGAGTTCTTAAAATGTAGCTATTACTAATCATAAACTAAAATTTTAATTAAAATTTAAATAACCACATTTGGCTAGTGGTTATTCTAATGCATAACATGGTTTATTTATTTTTTAAAAATCAGTGCAAAATTTATAATACATCTTGAAGGGATTTTTTTATATATAGAGATTCAATCAAACCAGCACTGTATTTTGGACAGTGCACCTTTCCTAAGTCAATTGTGGTCATACTTTTGTAACTATATATGTGTGGGTGTTTTCCTTGACCATGGTATATTCCACTGGTCTATTTATCAGTTCTATTATAGTCTCTTAGTTATTATAACTTTATAATATTTTTATTTGTGATAGTGTAAGTCCAACATTTTTTGTCTTTTTCAGATTTTTTTTTTTTTGCTTATTTTTGGCCCTTCCTAATTCTATCTGAATTTTCAAATCAACTTTTTGATACTAAAAAAAAAAAAAAGACTGGGAATTTGGGAATGCATTAAATCTAAAGATATTTTGGAGATATTATATATATATATATACATATATATAATGTGTATATACATATACACATTAGATCAGGCTATTATTCATGGTTTTAAAATATTCTATATACTTAGAGAATTTTGGTTTCATTCCATCATTGAACAGAAGTTTGATAAATTGTTGCACTATGTTTCTGGATTTGTTATTTTGTCTCTTATTTTGTGCCTCTGATTACATACAAATAATTTAGAACTGTTATATCTTCTTGTGATTTGTTTTCATTAAGGCATGTACTTTTTTTCCTAATGATTGTTAAAAAGAAAATCCCAGATGTAATCACTGATGTAAAGGCCCCATAGCAGCAAACCAAGATTTAATACCTAATCTCACTTAAGTTTTAACACCTCTAGGAATGTGACCTTTAACCAGTCTGGAGCCCTAGAAGGTAATCTAGTGATAGATCCTTTCCTTTCCCCTTAAGAGGGCAACCTTGCCTAAAACAGTGCATTCTTTGCTAATAAGTTTCTTCTTTCCATTCCCTCCTGCCTTTCAAAACTTTTACTCCCCTGCAGCTCAACTGAGCTTTCTGTTTGCTGGATGGGATGCTGATCAATTCATGAATCATTGAATAAAGTCAATTTGATCTTTAATATTTCCTCAGATGATGACTTAAAATCTACTTTGCATGATAGTAATGTAACTATTAGTTTACTTTGAGCTAATGTTTTTTTTTTTACGTTTATTTACTTTTCAGAAAGAGAGAGAGAGAGAGAAAGAGAGAGAGGTGTGAACGCGGAAGGGGCAGAGATAGGAAGATAAAGAATCTGAAGCAGGCTCCAGGCTCCGAGCTGTCAGCACAGAGCCCAAAATGGGGCTCAAACTCACAGATCACGAGATCATGACCTGAGCTGAAGTTGGACGCCCAACCGACTGAGCCAGCCAGGTGCCCCAACTTCTGGCTAATGTTTTTATACATGTTTATATCTTTTTATATTCAATTTTCCTGTGTCTTTAATTTATCTCTTGTAAGCAACACAGAGTTAGTTTGTGTGTGTGTGTGTGTGTGTGTGTGTGTCTGTGTCTGTGTGTCTGTGCATGTTTTCATTCATAGTTGATACTCAGTTTTTCATTAGAGTATTTGGATCGTTTACATGCAATGCAATTCTGATAAATTCAGGTTTAAATGTACAAACTTACTATGTTTTCTATTTGCCCAAATGTTTTTTTCTCCCATCTTACTTTTAGTTAGATTAGTAATCGTTGCTGATTTAAGGCTTCACCTTTATATTTGGTTAGTAGTTTGATTATGATATGCTTAGATGTGATTTTTTTTTCTGCTTCTGGTTTGTAAGATTCTGAGGGTTTATGTTTCTCATCATATTTGGGATGTTATCAAGCATTATTTATTCATTTGTTTTCATACACTATATGATCTTCAAAATGAATAATCATCCTATCATTCCATAATATTTATTTTAACATTTAATGGAACTTTTAATAACACTTGTTGTTAAAAGTGTTATTAAACACTTATAATTTAATATCCATTAATTAGCAAAAAATAATCATAAACGGGAAAGCCATTCCCATTTATTCTATGTATATTTACTGAGCAGGTACTATTTGCAATAATGTGTTAGGTCTCAAATTTAAAAATTAGCAAAATATTTGAATAGATATTTTTCCAAAGAACATACAGAAATGGCAAATAAGTAAGTGAAAGATGTCTAACATCATTAGTTCTAGGGGAATAAGATCAAAACCACAATGTAACCAATTCACAACACTAGGATGGCTAAAATAAGATACATAAGCAATGTGGAGAAATAGGAATCCTCATGCATTGCTGACTGTATTTTAAAATGTTACAGCCTGTTTGAAAAACAGTTTAGGAATTTGCTGAAATGTTAAGCATAAAGTTAGTATGTGACTCAGCAATTCCACTCCTAGGTATATTCTCAAGAAAAAAAAAAAAAGGTGTTCAAACAAGAAACTGTACACAAATGTCCATATCCGAACTATTCATAATAACAAAAAGTAGAAGCAACCTGAATGCCTATTGACTGATGAATCTGATTTCAAAAAAACTGAGCCCTAGAGGGCTCAGTTGCTTAAGTGTCTGACTCTTAATCTTGTCTCAGGTCATGATCTCACGGTTCATAGGATGGAGCCCCAAGCTGGGGTCTGCCTTGACATCATGGAGCCTGTTTCAGATTCTCTCTCTCTCCCTTTCTTTCTCTGCCCCTGCTCCACTGTCATGTGCTACCTCTCTCTCTCTCTGTCTTTCTCTCTCTAATAAACTTTAAAAAAATAAATTAAAAAATAAAAACAAACATGGTATATTCATATAAAGGAATATTATTTATCTATCTCAAAAAATGAAGCATTAGTACATGCTACAGTATGGTTAAACCTTAAAAACAATAGCTTTTGTTTATATGGTCACAAACAATGAAATTATATTATTCCATGTATTTGAAAACTCCAGAATAGAACAAGTCTATAGAAAAGAAGGTAGGGTTATGTTCCTATGTGTGGGGTAGAGCCTAAGGATAGAGTTGTTGAATAGGGAGTTACTACCAGTGGGTACTGATTTTCTTTTTGGGTAAAAAAAAAATAAAATTAGATTGTGCTATAGGTCTCACAACTTTGAATGTACTAAAAGCTACTTTGTTACGTACTTTTAATATGTCAAATTCTTGGTATATGAATTATCTCAGTAAAATTGTTAAAAGACAAAGAAAAACAAAATAATGGTAATAATGACAAGATTACATTTAACAATAATATGTTAAAGACATTTAAATGCACTTTTTTTCTTAAAATATTTCCATTAATTGCTCTTCTGACCTCTTTTGCTAAAATCTTCTGCAGTGTATAAGTTTGAAACCAGTCTCCATTTGATGCAATCAATTTTCATTTATTCAGCAAAACAGGTGACTAGAAAGAGCATATTCCTCTTCTTACTATTATTTTTCAAAGATTAACAAGCTCATTCAAATTGCACAGCTTGAAGAAAAAATATAGTGTGATTTGTTATAACTTTGAGAAGGCTTTGAAAAAATATGCATTGTTTTTTATTTAGCATTTTAATGACTCCTATATGAGAAGTCATGCAAGAGAGATCACATAAATTGGACACGTATTTATTGGGAACTATTTAGAAATACGTTTTCTATGATAATTAGTAAAGAACTTACATATTTGTGAAGTTCAATGTGTTGATTCCCTGAAGAAGTATTAAGCATAATTAGATATTATTTATTTTTTTTGTAATTGTTAGAACAATATTTATATTTAATATAAACTTTATCATACATTACAGGAAGACGCTTATGAAACAAATACAACTTTTTTCCAGTTCATGTCTTTACATGATAGACATATAAGTATGTGAACAACTGTATAATAAAATCTCCAAACACTACTTGTAAGAAATCAGGCAAACTTCACCATAAGCAATATACCATTCCAAGCCTTCCAGACAGTTTTCTAGCTGCACCAGCGCTGCAGTAAAGTTTTACACTAAGAAAACAAAAACAAAGAACTTTGCAATTTGTTTGCTGCAACATACAGCAACAAACAAAAACAAAAAGCAAAGTATAAACTTGATGGAATCACATGGTCAGTATCATTTAAGGGAAAATAAAGTCATAATACAACCTAGGGCGCTTAAAGTTGAAAAGCAGAGCTCTGCGGTTTGCTGGTCCTGCAGACGCTGAAGACTGTAAAGGGCATGAAGAGCCTCACACTCCCAGCAGAGGCGCCATTCCTAGCACACAGCAAACGCCCGGCATGCACGTGCGCCTACCGTGGCAAAAAGGTGTTTAATTTTCACAGGTACGAATGGAGCGCCACTCAGCAAGATTTAGGGGGCAAAAGTGAACTCTGAATTAAAAACAGACAAAAACAAAATCCGAACCAGTAAAGAAAGATCATGTGGCCGCACACTGGTGTGAAAACACTCCACAGTTATTCCGAAGATCCTAAGGAAAATAGGCCTTGCCTGCCTATCAGAGAGGGGCACATCCAATTCAATAGCTTACCAACATCTTCTTGGGAGAAGGTCAAAAAGAAACAAACATCCATGTTAAAAACAGTCTGTCCAGAAACAAGTTCTCCTGACGCTGACCCTGAGGGCAAGGCTGTGGTGGGGTGGTCAGTCTCACAAATTTACCTTTCATGTAAATGGTAGTTTATAGGAATTTGGTGATATATTTGGGATGACCATGATTTTCTTTCCCTCAAAATTACAATCATGAGTTTGGGTTTTTTGTTTCTTGTTTTGTTTTGTTTCCATGTAAAAGTGATACCATGAAGTATTTGTCTTTGTCTGGTTTATTTCACTTAGCATAACTGCCTCAAGTTCTGTTCCTGCTGTTACTAACAACAGTAGTTACTTCTTTCTCTTTCCATTTATGTATTGCATCACTGAAATCCTTGTAGAAAGTAGAGCTTAAATGTTCCCAAATTTAAAAAAAAAGTAAAATATGTGTGAGGTGATAGATATGTTAATTAACTAAATGTGAGGAATGCTTTCATAATGTGTATGGTGTATGTATACAAATCACCATGATATATGCTTTAAATATTTCACAATTTTATTTATCAGTTATACTTTAATAAAGCTGCAAAAATTACATACTTGTCAATCCGTTAGTCTTATATCTCTAGATGTTACTTATCTGTTATAATGCTGTCTCAATAAGCCCATGTATTTTTTTTTTGCCCTTCCACTTCTCTGCACCATCTCCTTTGATTCTATGACCCCCACCAATGCTACCACCTGACATGTACACAAAACCACAATTTTATGTTTCTTTTTCCATCTCACAACACAAATGCTCAGAAACAGGATAAATAATTTACGAATTAATATAAACTAAATGAAGATAAACAGTTTCAAAATGTAGCATAGAAGAAAAAAGAAACACAGGAAATTGTGTGAATGTAATGTATTTTTAAGAAATTATTATTGGATAAGTTGAACTATTTGAAATGTTTAGTTTTCCCCTAAAATTAAAGAAAGGAAGGTAATTATGGTACTTTCATATTGATTTCTACTAAAATGAGGATTAAATTAATGGGTGATGAAAACAGGCAAATACTAAGGATATTAGAGAGGAAGAAAAAACTGATTAAATAAAGGATATGACACTGTTGAAGATTTGTAAGGTTATGTCATATTTCAAAACTGGTTGTCTCCTATAATTGCAATATGCAGAGTATATAAGTTTTGACAAATATGATGATCAAAAATCACTTTCACAAGCACGTGCAAGAGAAATTATAAATATTGTAATAGTTATCAAAATGTTTGATGTCAATACAAAAGACACACCCACTTATAAAGCTCTCTGATCTACTGACAACTCTTTCAGAAATTTAGAGATCTATTCCATTCCTAGTGGCATGAAATTCTATCATAACCTAATTTCTTATCACAGTACTATGTATTGCCTACTCTCATCTACAACTGTTTGAAAAATGGTCATATTGTTATAGACATTGATGGTTACACCAAAAGAAATTTTCTATGTATTATTACTCATAAGCTAACAATTGGTTAGCAAACATTTATATGATTTTTAAAAAATATTTAATGTGTTTAAATCTGAGATATTTTGTAATTGTCATAAATTTTTTGAAATGACAATAAATAAGTAGACTAAAATCTACTTTGAATATTTAGGTTTAACAAAATAAAGCTATTATCCATTTCAACAAACTATATATGAGAGTCTTATGACAAATATTTGTTGAATTCACAATATTCTAATGGCTTATTTGTTCACATAATGGGTGTATTTTTCACAATGGACATTTTTCACCGTTAAAGTACAAAAGCAACTTGAGTGAAGAAAGTGTAATGTAGAATATTGGTAAATTCATTTAAATTTAATCTCAAACATTTATACGAAAACATGTAAATATGGTTGGATTAGTTGCTGTAGCCTACATCATAATTGGTCTCAGTTAAGCGACCTACCTAATCCAGTTTTGACTTCTCCTCATTTACTGTAAATGTTGGGAAACTAAAAATTAAATTTCCCATCCACTACCTACGAATAGGAAAGCTATGCCTGTGCTGAATTCAATAGCATGAAGATGAGTGCCAAAAGGCAAAGGAAGTGTGGGGAAGAGAGAATCCATATCAATCCTGGGATATTAAGATTCTCCAGCTCTAAGCTGCCTCCTAAAATTTCATGTTGTGAAACAAACTCCAATTTTACAAGTTGTTGTCATGTTTTTGCCCTATAGAATGCCCAATGGAATAGTAAATGCTACTATATATTTTTAATAATATATAGCGATTTATATATTTTAAAATGTATACTTTTTTATTCGTCACTGATATGAAATTGCAAGTTTGAAGAAATCTCCAAAACAGAAATGACACATCAATAAAAGTAAACTTCCATCCTTTATACTTCACGTATAAGAATTATTTTCTCTTTTCATGGAGTCTTTTACTTTCAGTAATATGATATATATGATATATATCATATATATATATTTAAAACAGAGAACCACAATAAATACTTTTAAATATTTAGTAGCTATTTTATTGGAGAAAGAATAAATTATCTATATTTTATATATCTTTCAGACATCATTGATATGCATTTATTAAAGTTTTAGCGAAGCAGTTGCAACTTCTTATAAAGGAAGATCCTTGGAACAATGAATGATCTGCATTGATAGACTAGGCAGATAGATTGCATAGTAAGATCACCTTTATTTGTAGGCTCTGAGTAGCAGCTACTTTATTGTCTGTATTGAATATTTGGTTAGCACATGGGTTTGACAGTATCTGTAATTTTGAAAGGAAATTTAGAAAAAATGAAAATGAAAATGATAAAGTAGACATCCATTAAAATTGCATGAGCAAATGTCCTTTAATATTATATGAAGACATATGGGGACACACAGTCTTAATCAAAGCAGGATTGTAATGTGATTCTTACAATGTGATTCTCAATATAGCTTCCATATAAGATGCTACCTAATTTACTTGATTACAGCATTTTGAGGGGCTTTGAATATAATGATACATAAATAACTTTAAGAGTTAGCAGTGAATCATTTAAGGAAGATGCAGACATGGAAAGAAAGAGATGAACACCTATGGAAAGGAGGTGGTAAGAAAAGCTGAGTCCTAGGAATGGCAAAGGAAATGAGGGGCAGACCCCTATATATGAGACAATTAAAAAACTAGGTCACCAGATCTTCTATTAGATCACCACATTGATGTTAGACATTACACCCTAAAAAATGATTTGCAATTTGAATTTTCAAGAGCAACTGTATAGCCATTTAAATATTTTTCTTCGCTTTAACCCTCCCCAGTCACTTAATACTAATCCTGAGGAGATCTAAGATTATCTCTGTTACTTGCAATCTAAGAAATCCCTTAGTAAATGCCTTTATATACAAATATTTAAATTGAGATATGTGGAATGCGATTAGCATTCCAGGATGCTAAGATCCAGGGTTTAATGGATGGAAGAGATGGAAGAGATGGAAGATCCAGGGTTTAATGGATGCATGAAATTAATACCTCCTGAACATTCTCTAACTCCATCACTTCCCACCCAATATTTCTTTCTCAGCAAGTAGTTTTGTTATAGTTAGAGCTTCTGTGAAAATTTCTCCTTAACAATATATTTACAAATGTGGCCCATGGACTACTTATCTTAGAGTCACCAAGATTATTTAATAAAAATACACATTCCTATGCCTAATCCCACTGAATCAGATTCTACTGAGTCATAATCTCTGGAGGTGAGTCCTAGGAATCTGCATTTGAAGCAACATAACTTTTATGCACGTGAAATTTGAGAAGTACTGCCTTATATAGAGAGAATGTGCTGGCCAGTCACTATGAATATGCCTTAGCTTCTATCAAATAATGTTGGTCCCTGAACCCTAGTAAAACCACCACCTCACTTTGTCCCTAAAGTCTGGTGGTGGGGAATGTGGTCGCTTCCTACTGTGAATATCTGGATTCCTTGTCTCCTGTTTCCTGATTGTTGTTGTTGTTGTTGTTGTTTTGGAGTATTTCATCATTTGTCTAGCCAATTCCTTGCATTTCAGTCCTTCTGGTTTATATATTGAGTGTTTTTATTTTTTCCTGTTTGTATCTTGACACTACCTGCAGGATGGCCAGTGTTCTCAGAGGTCACAGGCATCTGACCTCCTAGTAAAAAAGATATCTGCTTGAGTAAAAGAAACATTAGGGTCAATTTTCAACTTTAGGTTTCTAGAAAGTTCTGTATACTTTTGATGGTTAGCCACTGAAAAAAGCTATGCAAGAAAGAAAAATGATAAAGCCAAAATTCATGTGGCCTTTGACTTGGCGGTATACAACCCAAATCAGAGATTGGCAGCTTGGCAGAGATTGCCATTTCAACAGGGGTAGATGTAACACTTTTGCTCCAGGTTCAACGTCTAGCTTTTTAACATAATTATATAAGTTATTGCTGATATAGAAGGCTCTGTTTTCCATTGAAAACAGAGAGAGGTACTTCATGAACATGAATGATAAATGGAAACATTTCAAAGTTATGAATAACCAATCAAAGTGGAGGCTATCTTGACATTTCATAAATCCTACAGAATGTCAAAGAACATTTAGTTTTCAAGTTAGATCTCAGAGTAGGTTGGGAGAGTTACTTATTTCCTGTAAGTGTTATCATGTTTAAAGATTTTACTGTTATTTCTTTTAACTCAGGGAGGAAAAATATGAAAAATTTATTCCCAGATCATCTTTAGTTCATCAAGTTAAAGTGAACATACTGTGATAAATGTAAAACATTATTATTTACAGATTAGATTCCTGATTGTCCTGAGAAGGAGTAGGAACTATAGTGAAGATTTCTTTAGGGTAATTGAATGACCTCATTCGCTAAGAGTATATACATTCTTTCAAAAAAATATACATTTTTTTGTCTTTTATTTCTATAGTGTGTTCAGTGGTAAAGTCACAAAAATGAATAAGACATGTTTCCTATCCTAAGCAATTGACCAGTAATTGAAACTATTAAGAAAGCCAACAGTGGTAATACAAATGAATAAATGAAAGGATTAAGGTTTTTGTTTTTGTTTCTTTTGTTCTGTTCTTTTTAGTTCTATGGGGAATGGAGAAGAGAAGGAGACCAGAGGAAGGAGACCTACCAGTTGGAAAAAGGAGGCAGTTTTGTTGGGTACTCCAAACAGTTTACGTAGTACTATTTTTTATCTTTCATTCCCCAGCCATCTCAAGAAGTAGGTATCAACACCCTTACTTTACAGATGAGGGAACATGTTTGGAGAGATTAAGTCATTTGCCAAAGTTAATTTCAAGCTCCCAGTGTAAGTCCCATGCCATTTCTTTGATTTCCAAATACTGGAATGTTTCAAAGCTGAGTCCTCCACCTCTCTCTTCTCCATTTATACTTACTCCTTACGTCAGCCTTTCTCACTTCTCATGGCTTTAAATATCATGCCACCACTGTGTTAACTACTGTCTTCTCTGCTCTCCATACTCACGTATCCAACTGCTTAAATGACATTTACACTTGGGTGTATAACAGGCACTTAAACTTAATATATTCAAAATTGAACTTCTGATATCTTTCATTTCTCAAACCACCTCCGTCTGTCCCTATTTGATTAAATAGTAACTCCATCTTTCTCTTTTTTCAGCCCGGAAACTTTGAGTAGCTTTTGATTTTTTTTTCTCATAAAGACCATATCCATACTCTTTTGTTTCAACATGTATCCAGATTTTGAACACTTCTACATAACTTTTTTCTTTGAGATTTTTTTTTACCTTTTAATAGAGGGCTTCCCTAGGATCGATCAATCAATCAATCTACCTACCTACCTACCTACCTACCTACGTATCTATCATATATCTATCTGCCTATCAGCTATCATCTATCTATCATCCAACTATGTAATCAGGGCTGGCTTCCTCAATATGTGACCTTTACAGTTTCAAATGGTCCAAAGTTCGGAAGGACCTATTTTTGGTTTAATGTTCTGCTGTCATCATCTTGAAATTCTTCAAAATTTTATCTTTGACTTGTGTTTTGTAAATGAAGTCCAGTGGGAAAATGATGCATACATATCAGCAGAGGAGATAAGCACTAGATGTGTTTTTGCTGCTGTTTCTTATCACCCCATTTACATACAGCTTTTTTGATGTCACGTGGGCATAGAATTCTGGTGGAATCACAATAAATGGAAATTCAGTTAAGACTTAAAGTACAAGAGAAAACTATAAGTATAAGGAAGCATGTTATGTCTATGACTGAGTAAGTGGGAGTGCTTATAGCCTGGAGAGGCCATGCTTTCATTTAAACTAGAATTTTTTACTACAGAAAGAAGGTAATAGTGTTCTAAGAAATACAGACAAGTAAAGAATCCTAACATATCTTTTGTCTTGTTACTTCCCTCTATTGGCCAACCACTTATGAAATGTGATGACATTGAATGGGAAAGAATTGAAAAGATTGGGCAATGCATAATTATTTTTCCTTTTAACAGTGCCTTATTAATCAATAAACTGAATTTAGAGAGCATTGGTTGAATATACCTGTATCAAGAAGTAAAATAAAGCCAGTTGAGTTAGTGTGTGACCTTTCCACCGTTTTAGTAAGAACAAAATACACATGCATGAAATATGAACTATGTAATTTCAGTGATTCCACAGATTTATTAAATGCTGTTATTTGAATTTAAAACTGGCTTTGTGCAACACAAAGATGAACAGTAATGTTGCTGTTTTCCTTGCTTTTTGAATGAATCCCCACATTTTCATTTTGCATAAGACCTTACAAATTATGTAGCTGGAAATGATAAATGTCATGTGTGTGTTTGTGTATATATTATAATATATAAATAATGTACTTGATTAGAATTATAATAAATAAAATTAAATATATATTAATTTAATATATATTACTATATAGTACACAGTATATGTGATATATATATATATATATACATACCTCATAGCATGTGTGTGTGTATGTATACCTGCCTTGCCTCACTCTAGTCCTGATCTTGCATTGTATGAATACACCTCAGTACATATATACATTCCTCCTGCTGATGGACACTTGAGCTGTTTAAGTTTTTTTTTTTTTTTTTACTGTAATGCAGAAGGCTCTATAACATTTTTGTGCATTTTTTTGGTGGATATATATATATATATATATATATATATATATGTCACCAAAATATATATATTTTTTCTTTGATAAAAATCTGGTAGTTGAATTGTTCAGACATAGGGTAGATACACGTTTACATTTATAATAAACTCTCAAACAGGTCTCTAAAGCAGTAGTATGATTTTACACTCCCATGAGCAATGCATGGGATGCTCAGTTACTCCATATAGTTGCAAGCATTTAGTAGTATCAGTATTTTATGCGCTAACTATTTTAGTGAGTAACAAATGTCATATCTTTGTGGCTTAATGTGCATTTTCCAGATGTCTGTGGAGCCTACTGGCATTTGTAAATCTTTTATACAGTATATCTTTATGACTTTCACCATTTTTTTATTGGGTTGTTTTCTTATTGGTATAGATTTATATAAGTTCTTCACATATTCTGTGTAAAACTATTGGTCAGATATTTATTTATTGTGAATATTTTCTTTCAGTCTGGCTTATTTATTAAGCGCTGGCTCAGTGAAAGGTCTTTAAGAATGGTGAAAAGAACTACCCAACGTTTTTTCCCTCAACAAGCATACAATCATGAGTGCTAAAGAGGAGGCCTGCTCAACATTTTTTAGAGAAATTAGCAAATGCTTTTTGTTTGCTTGGGAGATTGGATATCTTTCCAAGGCTGTCTTTCTACTTGGGTGTTGACAACTCTTGATTATGTTTAATGCTTGCAGCTTGTGATCTTCTGACTTTAAATTTTGATGTTTCTAATTTGGATTCAAACCAAAAAAAAATTAAACCTCTTATCATAAAATTTGTATCCATTACATTTGGTTTTGTTTTGTTCATTTATTTGCATCGTGATTAACCTAAATAAATTGGAATCTCTTGACATTTGCCATAGACAAGTGCATGCTGGTCTTTATACTTAGGATTTTAAACTACAACAAATAAAATTTTACATTTAATTTATTTACTTACCTCAGAGACGACAGATTAAGTAAGGATCACAGGTACTGAAGTCTAGCCACCAATGAAAAAGTACTTCACAGTTACTCATGGTACTCTATTTTTTCTTCCCTGGGAATGGTATGCTTTTAACTGACAGTGTTACTTAGAAGATGCATTGTTTCCCAGGATGGATATCTGCATAATAGAAAAAATATATTTTGTTTCAGAAATCCCCTATAAAAATGATGTTAGTTGTTCCATTCAAACTGGTTATTAAACAAGATTTTGAAAGTGATCATTAAGAGCCTTCATAGGAACAAAAGCATTTTCTTTTAACCACAGGGGAAATGTGCAATAAATAAATTATGCCATTCAGTGAAGTGTGAACCCAGAATGTAATTATTAGCATTACCATTTAGATGGCAACTTTGTTGGGTATTCTACTGGAAATTTATCTTCACAAAAATAGTCAACATGACTTCTGATTATAGGTTATTAAATGTGTCTATTACACCTGGATGCTTATTTTCATTAAATAATTCACACAGCTTCTAATTTTGTGTCTGCAAAAAGTATCTAGAAATGGATGCTTATGTTTTATATTTGTGGTATCTATTTTTATTTCCCTCAGAAATCACATTTCATCTCTATTCTTAACCTATTTATTGTTTTACCATAGTTTCATTGTGAGAAACTTTATGCATTTTTGCTTAATATTGACTTTGTGTTAGGATATCATAGGGAAAAGCTTGAGCTCTAGATTCAAACATTGGGCTCAAATCTTGACTTGGTCACCTCCTAGCTTTCTGCCCTGGGCAAGTTATTTAACTTCTCTATGCTTCAGTTTCCTCATCTTTAAAACAAGAATATTCAATGTACTTATCTTGTAGCATAGTCTGACGTCAAATAAGTCAATTGTAAATGCACACACACACACACACACACACACACTAAATTAATTTGTGTGTATGGGTATATGTGTGTGTATTCTTATAATTAATTTAAAAAAGGTTTAAAAATCCATTCACCTGAATTGAAAAACTTACTGAATACCCTCGGGCCAAAGAAGAGATTGGAACTGAAATTATCTTATACTTGGAATATAACACAATGAAAATATGTATTATCTAAGCAAGGGAAAAAGGTAAACCTGATTGGAGATCTGGTAAAGAGGATGAACAGACGATTCAAAGAATTGCCACTGACTTAAAAGAATATGATAATGCCCTCAAGCTCACAATTATTCAGAGAAAGCCAAACATTAATGAAATACCTCTTTACATTTTTAATAGGTAAAAACTAGAAAATGAGATAAAAATAATATTGACAAAGGTATGAGTAAATGATTTTTATAAATATTTTAAATTAGTATGATGGGAACATAAGTTGGTGCATCTGTTTTGGAAAGTAATCTGTCTGTGTGTACTTAATGAGCCTAGATATGTGTTTTCTCATGCCCCTGAAAAAAAAGCTCTAAGTATATATTCCAAAAAAATTATTGTACAGTATACATAAGTGCCCTTATTGAAAATAATGTAGGAGAAATGAATAAATGAGATGTTACTATGAGAGCTATAAAATATTATGTATTAGTGAAAAACAACAAAAGTTGTGTATAGGATCCAATGCTTTTATGACCTTTTGATAGCCAGAGTTGCCTTGACTGAGGTCCCTGTTAGGGAAAGACTTATGAACTCCCAGAGAGGAAGCCTCTTCACAAGTAAAGGGGGTGAAGATGATCCATTAGTCTGGTAAAGCTGTGCCTAAATTTGATAGACTCACTGGATATGGAGCTATATTTCATCATTGGATATTTTTACCACTGCATAAGGGCTAACCTTGATTGAATCCTTTCTTTGCTTTGAAAAGAATGGGTAAACATTTCTGTGCAATTAAAATCTGAAGCTCCATTGGGAATACAAACATGAAGCAACCTTGGCAGAATCTTACAGTAAAGGAATGGAAACTCTCTTTGACTAACAAGGTTGTAATCTCTGCAGTGGCCACGATGCTTCCTGGAGGATCTTTGGACTAAATCAGCTCCAGGAATATTGGAGAATGGTTGGGTTTGAGTGCACCAAACAATACTAGAGGCACACTAATGCTTGACTTTTTTTCATTTTTTGAAAAGAAAATTTAAAAAAAGATAAACTCTTTTATATACCTTAAGCAGATGTTGCAAATAACAGCAGGTCTTAGTAATTAAATCTGCCATAAACTCCTTTTCCTCTCCACCTACCTTTTAAATTTTTAAAAATGTTTCATTCATTTTTCTTTTAAGAGAGAGAGAAAGTAAGTAGGGAAGGTGCAGAGAGAAGGGGACAGAGGATCTGAAGCAGGCTCTGTGCTGACTGCAGCGAACCTGATGTGGGGTTCAAACTCAGGAACCACAAGATCACGACCTGAGCTGAAGTCAGTAGCTCAACTGACTGAGCAACTCAGGGCCCCCCCCAATCTTTGAATTTTTTAACTATGTTTTGTTTTTACAATGATAGAACTAAATGTATGGGTCATTTACTGCCAATGTATAGATCACTTTTATACATTATTTTAGCTTATTTTTGACATAATTTTATCTAATTATTTTAGAATATCTTCTCTCCCAGATTCAAAAAAAAATCCACTTCACAATTTTGATGTCTTCTCATATCACACTGTCCCCAAAACTGTTTTAAGTCTTGTCTGGAATAAGGCAGAGAGTAATTAAATAAATAAATAAACAAGAACATAAATAATCCAATTAGGATGTAAATTAAAAAATTTAAACTACTTTAAAATTACAGGCTATCATCTATAGAATGAATAAGTCATGAGATGAAAAGTACAACATAAGAAATATAGTCAATAGTATTGTGATAGTGCTATATAGTGAAAAATGCTAGCTACATTTGTGGTGAGCATAGCATGAGGTATAGAGTTATAGAATCACTATTTGTACACCTGAAACTAACGTAACATTGTGTGTTAGCTGTAGTTCAATAAAAAAAAAAAGAATTTACAACAGAGAGGATTGAATCTAAGGAATTGGCTGTGGTAGAGATGCAGATAGAATGATGAGGTAACAGATACTAGCAATAGTAGGAAGTCATTACCACCTGTAGCCTGTCGAGACAAAGGGAGGACAATGTTAGAGTGCAGAGGCCAGTAGTGTCTGACTCAGGCTTCAATCCACTGGACCTTTCTGGTGGGAGCTGGAGCCATGGGGCAGGAGGAAGATTTTGGAGGAATATCAAGGCAGGGGGAGGGGAGATATACTCTGGCTTCTTCTGATCTCCCCGTAATGGAAGCCACTGAATCCTAGGAAATGCAGCCTGCAAGGCTGGCCTATGAACAGAGCAGAAATCAAGAGGGGCAAGGAATAGATGTGAGGGCAAACAAGCCAGGACTGTCTCAACCATTTGATAAATAACCCTTTCAATATTTCTAGGAATTATTCCTTTTGCATTGATGTCTTACATAGAAAAAAACCAATAACAATGAAAAAAGGTCCCTGACATTTGATATATGCCATAAGGAGTTCCCTCCATATTTTACCTAGTATCTATAGACTGCCTTCACTGAGGAAAAATAAATCATGCATGTAGTCAGAGAGAGAGAGGAAGGGGAGGGGAGAGAGATTCTTTGGTGTCTCTTCTATAAAAACATCAGTCTTATTGGATTAGGGCCCCATTCTTATGACTTCATTTATCTTAATTACCTCATTAGAGGCCCCATCTCCACTCCAAATACTGTCAAATTAGTGGTTAGGGCTTCAATATATGAATATTGGGGGAACACAATTCAGTCCATAATAGCATCCAAATTACTGTGATTTAGCAATGACTGTAGGCACTCTGGTAAAGAATCTATGCCAAGGGAGAAAGTGTGCATCACATTAGGCTTGACTCAGCAACAGGACTGGAGAGTTGGAAAGGATGAATCATCCTGGTTATACAATGTTGGCTTCACTCACCCACCTCGATTAGCTAACAGCTAGCCCTGGGCATGTATCCTGGAGAAAGAAGCCAATGTATTTGTAAAATCAAAATAAACTTTAACAGCTCCAGGGCCAACTGATCTTATTGTGAAACATGTACAGAAGAGACCAACTTTGGAAAGAGAAGTTGTGTCTCTGCCAGTGTGCAGTTGAGCATCTCAGACAGTCCTGAACTGGGCACTGTGGGTGATGGCATCAATGTTTTGGGAAGCAGTCTTCATAAATCAAGGTGAGAATGTCTCTGGGAAGGATAGCAAAAAGAGTAGTTGTGTGAGAGTAGCTGTGACAGCGGTCGTGGCACAGCAGCAGGCAGGTGTCTTGGGCAGTTTTTTTGGCCCAGTAGTTTGCAGATGATGTGAGCCTACTGCAAGTCACATAGATGTGAACTGAATTGATTGGTGGGTATAGTATTATCAAGAACCATTAAAGGGTCTGAGTGTTGACACTGCTTCTCAGTTAAGAAGTGGCCACAGTTTTGTGAATGCTCCAGAAGGCCTAGGACTTGGCCCAAAACAGAGGACTTAATTACTCGTGGCGCAACAGTCATCATGAGCTTTGTGGTCACATCTTTTCCCTTTGCTCCCTAAATCCCTCAGGGTGAAGTGGGGTGGCCCAGGTGTGGAGGTGCTAGTGGTGGCTTTGTGTCACAGCTGAATACTCCTGGCTTAGCAACCCTAATCTTTTCAAGGGAGCTCCTAGCCAACCTGTCCAATCTTTTTACTGAAGGGAGACATTATTTTGATTATCCTGATCAGGAAACAAATCTGTCACTGCCCTAGAAGGAGACACTATCTTTATCTTCCAATTTCCTTTGCTATACAAATATCCTTTATAAGATACTCAACAGCGGTAGATGTCAAGGCCTTTTGTTTCTCCAAAGGTATGATACAACAAGACTGACTGAGTTAGGAACAGGAGGGCCTGAGGATATTAGTATGTTCTCATTTGTATCCATAAGCTGAAGACTACTATCTAATACTTATAAAGGCAGCTGTGCAAAGCAGTTTTTAAATTTTTCATCTCTTCGGATTAACACTAATTTTTCTTCCTCTAACATAGAATCAGTTCTGAATGTAAAATATAAAATAAATCTAAACAGTAATCTACAGAGGAAAGTGAGCAAATAAATGGATAAATTAATACAGAGTGTCCTTTTTGCCCTTTGAACAATTAATATGCCTAGTAACTGAAGAGATTATAGTTTGTAAGGAAATTTCAAGTAGGAGATGAATCTCCTAGCACTTAATCCTTTGCTGGTCAGGGAAGGAAAATATTGGTACTGGCAGCACAGTCCTTGTTGAAAAGAACTTTTTTTTTTTTTT
>CM053578.1:23716809-23890022 GCA_028646485.1 Cryptoprocta ferox | reverse complement strand
CTCTCTCTCTCTCTCTCTCTCAAAAATAAATAAAAACATTAAAAAAACATTAAAAATCAGTGATCTGGGGCTATGGGGAAAGAGGACTTCTACAAAGCTCTTTGAAGATGTATGTAAGGAATAAGAAAAATAATATAGCACAACATTCATTTTTTAAAAGTGAGGTTTACTGAGGTATCGTTTACATTTAGCAAAACACTCCTTAGCTGTACGGTTCTATGAATTGTGATGAATGTCCACAGTCAAGTAAACATCACCACAAAGTGTCTGTCACTTCACTCCATAAATTTTCATGTCCCTTGAGAGTCTATTCCTTTACCCCACTCTGGTAACCACTGATCTGTTCCTGTTCCTATAGTTTTGTCTTTTCTATATCTATCAAATTTTGCCTATAATATAAATTGGGCCATACCTTTTGAGTGTGGCTTATTTTACTTAACATCATGCATTTGAGGTTCATTTATGTGGTTCTATCTGTTCATAGTGGATTACTCTTTGCATAGAATCTACTATTTGGTTGTTTTCTATTTCATGCCATGGTTACTCTCACCAACTTCCCACCCCGTTCCCCCAAATCTTAAATAAGCTTTATTAACTTACAAATTTAATTTTAGCCTTACTATTGCTCTGCCTTGGAAAACTAGGCATGCTTTTGTTCATGCTTTCTGGGTATAGAACATAGCATAGTGGGAGATGGTCAATGAGTTGTTGGGGAGAGAGGTTTTCAGTAAGGGGTGTTAAGAATGAAATCATCTACATTCCCCTTGCTAGCTCATCTTCATGAATTTTCAAGGCAGGATTCTAATTCCTGCAGTAACATAGGACTCAGTTCGAGTCATTTTATTTTTGGCTTCAGAACTTCTTATAGAAAATTTACGTCTTATAGAAAATGTACTTATATTTGAAAATTTAATAAAAGGAACAGAAGTAAATCTAAGATTTCCAGTAGGAAAACAATTAAAAATATTAAGGAGAAATTTATCCGAGTGATTTTGTGAATTCTATGCATCTCACAAGTTCGACATCATTTTATGTTAGGTAAAAGAAAAAATATGTATATTTATATACATAAAATGAGTTATAAAAAATTAGGCCTTGATTATAGAGTTAATACTTCATAAGTTGCTTTAAATGAATAGGATTTTTCTGCAATGGCAAATGTTTCTATGATTTTAGAATATTATATAAAAAAATATTGTTGATAAAACTACCAGAAACAGAGAGTTAATTCTTTCATTGATGTGTGCCTTACAAAAATAAAATTACAGCAATCACTCACGGTAACATCGATCACTTAAAATAAAGTTGTAAAGGATCTTTGTTTTTGTATTTACATTTGATTAAAAAATAAAAATCCACTCCCCAGATGCCACTTTTTTTCCTTTTAAACCAGAATGACATATTGATTCAGGTGCTTAATTTTTAAAACATTTTCTTCTTGAGAAATTAGTCTTCTGTCAACTCCTCCACTGTACACAGTTGGAATTCATAGTATTCCACCTAAGAGGCTTAGCTTTCATCTTTTATTTTATGGTCTTCAGCTGTGAGAAAAGCTGCCACTTGTTTTTCTTTGCAATCATTTCCTTCTAAGTAATCCCTTTTCCTTATCTCCCTAATACTGAGTAAGCGTTATATTTCTACTGTATTTTTTCAAACTGATTTATGTTTCGCTACATTGGTCTTTTTTTTTTTTTTTAGAGGCCATATAATATGCTCATTAACTATGTGCTATCCTTTGTTCCATGGTAGGTTTGACTCAGTTTAGGTAGGGGATACACTTTGAGATACTCTTTCAAGTGCAGGCCTGAATTTTCTTTGATCTTGCTATACTGTTTTATGAAGGTTCCAAGAGATGATGATGAGTCATTTGCTGGTTCTTTTGTTTGGGATTCAAAGTGTACATAGGAATGAAGGTAAATATCCAAAGGAGGTCAAGACTTTGACCTGGTCAATATTATTTTCTATCAATATTTTTAAGTAAACATTGTTTGCAGATATTTATTAAAAAGTTGACGGCTTTTCAAAAAATATTTTCCAAGAAGATACTGGATTATTTTATACATATCATTGATTTAATCTATAAGCACATCAATGATTATTGATTTACAAGTGAAAATACTAAATTTAAAGTGAAATTTACTAGTGAAAATACTAAAGCTTAAAGAGCTTAGTATCACCCCAAGTTTGCACAGTTAAGAAGTAGCAGATTCTGTATTCATCCATGTCAGTTGACTATGAGCCTGTATTTTATTTTTTATTATTTAAAAAGTTTTTTTAATGTTCATTTATCATTGAGAGACAGAGAGAGACAAAGCATGATATTGGGAAGGGCAGAGAGAAGGAGAGACACAGAATCAGAAGCAGGCTCCAGGATCTGAGCTGTCAGCACAGAGCCGGACGTAGGGCTTGGACTCACAAACCTCAAGATCATGACCAGAGCCGAAGTTGGACACTTAACCAACCGAGCCACCCAGGCGCCCCGAGACTGTATTTTTAAATGCTAGACAACACTGATTCCTCAGAAAAGTAAATATGGATAGTGAAGTTGCATCACTTTTCTATAAGATTCATTATTTAAAAAGTGATAAAGGCAAACCACACACACTATTTTAACCAAAAAAACAAAAAACAAAAAAAGATTCCACTGTATAACTTTCATTTTTTTTCACCTTTGGCTTTTACCTTAAAACCTTGTGATTTCAGTCATCTGAAGCCCTGCTTTGTTTTATTTTAAGAACTTTTTTCTTTTATAATAAAAGAAAAAGTTTTAGGGGCACCTGGGTGTGTCATTTGAATGACTGACTATTGATTTCAGCTTAGGTCATGATCCCAGGGTTGTGGGATTGAACTTCATGTCTGGGTCTGTGCTGGGTGTGGAGCCTGCTTAGGATTCTCCTTCTCTCCCCCTCTCTGTCTCTCTCTCCTACTTATACTCTCTCTATATAAAATAAAATTGAAATAATTAAAATAAAATAAAAAGTTAAAAAAAAAAACAGTTCCTTAGCCTTGAACTAAACAAGTGCATGCTTCATGATATTGGAGGGGAAAATGTGGTGAAGAGATTATTCCATTCTTACCAACCCAGATCATTTGCTCAGTCCATCTGCAATATGTGCCCACGAACAATGCTTATAAAAGTTAGACCCGATGTATATCTTAGTTTACTCATATGTGGCTAAATAATTTTATCCAAGTTATTAAACTTGCTTCGCCTTTGGTGTGTCATTTGTTAAATGAGGCTAAAATTTCTTGTCACACAGAAGACTGAAGAAGACAATACAGGAAAATCTCCTAAAAGGTATAGAAACCCATTAATTGCTACTATGTGTCCCCTACACTGTACTTCCTGCTCCCTGTACCTCAAATGAGTCGGATGCCTTCACGATAATGCACCACACAATTGTCAGATGAAGCAGCAAGCCATGAACCAGCTTTCACTCCTCCTACTTCTCTACTTTCTGTACCTCCTCTCACTGTGATCTCATTTGGTTTGACTTTGTACTTCTGCTGACCTTGGAATTTTGACTTTTTTTGGTGACCAATTTATTTGCTGAGTTTTCATAATTCAATTTACAGTGACTGTATATCACTCCATGGGATTCCTGGTGGGAACTGCTTGTTTCTTTCATTTTTAATTTGTCCCTGAGGATCCCAAATCTAACCCTGAACCCATGGACAGCTTCTTAGTTAGAGCATCTCAGACTCTGTATTCATTGTTTGTCAGGGAAACATTGAAACATCTCTCCTTTTATGCCACTCTTTTGGTGTATTTTAACACTTGAAAAAGAAAAAAAAAGCTTGTTTGATTAATTTCTGGTGTTTTCAGTACATAGTTGTGCAGTTGTGTATTTTTTTTAGTGGTCACTCAAGTGTATATTAATACATTATGTGACTTAGAGTCTCCTGGTATTGATGTTTTATCACTGCAAGTGAAGTATAGAAATTTTACTTCCACTTAGAATCCTTTACATTCCTTACTTGTACAATATATAGACTTAGTTATTTTTCTACATATATTAAACACCACACTAGATGATATGTTTCTTTTAATCATCAAATATGTAGTAAGACTCATGAGAAGGATAGTCTGGTGTATTCAGCCTTATTTTCACCCATTCCAGAGGGTTTTTTTTCTTTTTTTTCCCTTAATAGTAAACCTTCTTCTGTGATAATTTCCTTACTGTTTATAGATATTTCTTCAGCCATTTTTTAATGATAGATTTACTAGTGACAAATCCTCATCTAAAAATGACTTTATCCTGAAGGATATTTTCATCAGATGTAGAATTTGCAGTTATTTTTGTTCAGCACTTGAAAAATGTTCTGCCACTTTTTTCTGGCCTTTATGGTTTCAGATGAGAAATCCTCTGTCATTCGAATTGGTGTTCTCAAATAAGCAATGCATCATTTCTCTCTGCTGCTTTCAAGATTTTTTTTCTTGTCTTTAGTTTTCAGAAGTTAGATTATGCTGTGTCTTGTCATGGATTTCTTTGGGTTTATCCTATTCAGGGTTTTCTCAACACACCTACACACACAGATCAAACACATGTATACATGTATGTGTACTCACATACCTCCTTGAAAACGAAGAACATAGCTCAAGAATATTGAGCTTAAAGACATTGTGGGTTTAATTTTCAATCTTTGTAAGTCATAGAGTTGAATAAACGCTAGTAAATTAGTGGCCTGTAAATTTAAAACTAGTCGAGGCTGAAAATAATAATTGCCTCTGCACTACTTCTGGATCACAAATGACTCTTTAAACATACGGTTATGCTCTAATATTGATTTTACAAAAAAGTTATAGAGAAGTTGAGAAAATTAACCTGTGAATGACTATTTTATCTGAGACTAATGTTCAATTTTGAGCCTTTTAAAAATAATCTCGAAATTTCTTAAAAAATGGTATCTTTTGGAATGAGTCAAAATTTATTTTTTGAAACTGTTTTCAAAACAAAATTTAAAAACAATACATTTATATGTAGTTGGTTGGATTTTCAAGGCCACAAATTCAAATGTACAAAATGAGAAATTTCTTTATGTGTCTAGTAGAATTTTGCTTAGTTTTTTGTACAGCATTTCCTCCATTGGTAGAAAGATACTGTACTGATTCAAAAGAAACTCATGGCTTCTACTGTTTTCTGGATAAATATTTAATCAGTTCAGGAATTTTGATCTCCACGTTTCCTGTTATTTTTGCCAGATGGTAATCTAAACTCAAGATCAGGTGATAAATGGCACACTGAAAGGAGTAAAGGAAGAGAATATGAGATTATTTACAGAGATGTGGGTAAGGTTAAGGGGCATCAATAAGAGATGATGAACCACTCAGGGACTCAGAGAGGGGAAGTTGTTACTATCTCTATACCTAAAGAAACAACAGGAGAGGAAATGCCTGGAACCCAATGAAAATTGACAGTCACAGATCATGGAGTAGGCAGTCAACTGTCAAAATTTTTCTTGTGAGGAACAGATGGAGTGAGGTAAGGTATGGAGGAAGTGGGTGGAGAATATAAGTAAATATATTGATCTATTTCTCCTTCTGTCTCTCCTCTCTTGCCAGTGCTTCTTACTGTCCTAATCCAATCATGATTGGAGCCTGCCCAAATGAGGGAGTCTATATGAGTAAGCCTCTAGGTCCAAAGCAACAGTGAAACGAATAGATCTGGAGAGAAAAATGAGAACTTTCAATCAAAGGATCACATATTATTCTCATATTGAGAAAAAATATCTTATCCTTGCATCACCAAGCATCTTCATGGCTTCTACTGTGGTGTATAGCTCTCACTGAATTATTTTAAATGTTTATTTATGTTTGGGGGGCAAGGGGCAGAATTGGAAGTAGGTTCCAGGCTCTGATCTGTCAATACAGAGCCGGATATGGGCTTCAACCCATGAACCCGGAGATCATGACCTGAGCTGAAGTCAGATGCTTAACGGACTGAGCCATCCAGGCGCCCTTGGTCACCCCTAATTTTTAATCATGGACTCATTTCCATTACGCAAGTTTTGGGTCCTGTGCCTTCCATCACTGTGAACATTTAGGCTTCCTGATCATTCCTCACCTTAGATGTTCTGTGCTCTTCTTGGGGTGGTGGTGGAGGAACATTAAAATTCTTGTGATTCTCTGGGTGCAAGAAAATTTGGGGAGGGCAGTAGGGATCTCTTTCTGCTAGTTCATACTCTGACATTCATTCTTGGAACTTACTCCTTACAGTCTCCAATATAAGACAGTAAGACATCAGTCCTTCTGCAGTTAGTTCCTCTCAAACTATTGGTCTTTGGTCAACTACTCCTGACATTAGTAGTCAACATGGCACGTGAAGACCAGTGGGAAGGGTCAGGTCCTCCTTTGTGGACTTCAAAGTCACCTCATTTCCTTTCACAATTCTCCTTTCATTTCAAATCATCTATTTTTTTCATGTTTGTTTATGGTATAAACCATGTGCTTTGATTTTTGGAGAAGAAACAAAAGTAGAAAGTGGTGATATAATATCAACACTGGTTTTCAAACAGGCCAACTATTCAAATTCAAAAGTTCCTTACTTAAGACTATAGGATGACTTTGGTTACTATAGAGTTAACCTCTACTTTTTATTTGCTGTATGACATAATCAACTAATTATTAATTCATGTCAGCTAGGATTCACTGTGGTTTTATTTTGTACCAAGTGCCTAGATTATAAAGTTTGATAAACTGGGGTGCTTGGGGGCTCTGTTGGTAAAGCAAATGACTATTGATTTTGGCTCAGGTCATGATCTCATGATTGTGAGATCAAGTTCTTCTTGGGGTTCTGCACTGGGCTTGGAACCTGCTTAAGATTCTCCCCTTCTCTCTCTGTCCCTCACTCACTCACACCCTTGCACATGTTCTCATTAAAAAAAAAAAAGTTTGATAAACCAAAATAAAAAGACTATAGGATGATCTATGAGTATTTAAAACGGTGTCTTAAGAAACTTTGTTGGTTACGTTGCTTTCACTTGTGTTCCCCACCTCCCAAACCCCATTTACACAGGCAATGGATGCCACTGAGTTAATGGGTAGGTCAAGGTGGCAAGAAAATAACCACGGAAAGAAAATCAAATCGGCTATCATTTCCCAATATTGTTGTTTCACATATAGTTGAGCAAATAGACTTACTTTGGCAAGTTTTCCTTTTAGAATTGCAGAAGGGTATACAGGCTAAAATCTACAGTGCAAAAGTGCTTAAAGTTATGTGTCTATTTTTCTAAGATATAATTCTGTAATAATGGAAGCAATTGAAATACACCACTACATTACTTGTATACTGCACTTTCAAAAATGAATTAATAATAGTATCTGCATATACCTTCTGAATAAATATTACAAAAATATTCCTGTATCATATAAGTCTTATCAATACAATAGATTCAGTAGAGGCTTTGGAATACTACAAAAAATAATGTTTTTATAGTTTCATCTCTCTTGATATCAACTCTACATTTTACTTTGCTTTAAAGTGATTGTCCCAGAGAAATGAGTCAGGAATCATAGATTAATTGACTGACCAGAGTCATAGAAACATAACTTAACAACTGTGTTTGTGAAAACTGTTCTCATAGAATTTAAATGTTCTGTTGAAATTAACTTTATCAACAAGATAAAGAAAAGAAGGTCAAAGCATGTTTATATTCTGGTGCCCACAGAAGCACAAGGTACACACTATACTGTGGTAAACAGGGCCAGATAGGGCAAGATTGCTTATAATTACACTATTCACTTCCTTGTTACTGTGGCTACAGATCATCTTCTGAAAACTATTAATGGTTAATTACAAGTAAAAAGAATCTCCAAAAATTTAACAGGTTGATAGCTACTCTTTCAAATGCAATAATTTAACTACTTAAGTCCCCTAAAGGTGTTTGTAAATGTTTGGCTACTACAAATATAAACTATTATACATGTAATAGTTTAATAGTTAAGTATTTAAGCTATGTGAATTATGAAATATATTAGTTCATCTAAATCATATCTGTGAAAGAATTTATCAGCTTTCGGTCAATCATTCACTAATATTCAGATAGCAGAGGGTTTCCTGTTGAAGAGAAAATATTTTGGCTGTTTTATTGCTACAGTGTATGAAAATAATAGTCTCCTTTTTCATATTTGATATATCTTATGCAAACACAACCGAACAATTGATTTTTTTGGACAATAATTAAGAGAGCTTCTCCAAACGGATGCACTAAGTTATCCTTAGGTCAAACTCCAATACCCTTGTCCCAAAACTAACCAACCAAGCAACCAACCAGGAAACAACTAGAACAAAACAAAGACAAAAATACCACTAAGTAAACAACAATCTAGAATAATAAATATGTAAATAAATAAGCAGCAGTATCATGACGTTTTCCAAATCTGTAAGTAAGAACAATGCCATTCTTAAACTAAGTCACTTGGAGAGATTTGATTTTTTAATAAATAGGCTATATATAGATATAGATAATAGATAGATACAGAAATATATCTATATAGTTAAAGATATAGATATACACATATTATATGTGTATTTGTGTGTATCTAACCTCAGAGATTTACACTAAATGATTTCATGTCTATGACAAGTTTGAAGTGACAAAGTTACAGTGATGGAAAACATAATAGTGAGTGGAGGTAGAAAAAGGGTATGACTATTAAAGAATAATATGGTAATATGAAGGAGGTTTTGTGTACATGTATGGTAATGGAACAGTCTGTATCCTGAATGTGGTTTTGTTACTCAAATACATGTATGTGACAAGCTTTCATAGAACCATTCTCCCTACTCAGAGAGGGAGTAGGGATTTAGTAAATTATTGTATTGTTGAGTCTGTGCACACAGAACCACTCTCCCTGCACACACACACACACACACACACACACACAAACACACACGAGTACATGCAAAACAGGAGACATTCCAATAGAGGTTTGTAAGTGAATTAAATAATATTGTCCCAATGTCAATTTTCTTATTTTGACCATGTACTGCAGTTATGTAAGTTATTGTCATTGAAGAAGTTAGAGGAAGAGTACATGGGGAATTTTGGCACTATTTTTGCCACTCCTTGTGAGTGCAAGTCCTTCGAAATGAAAAGTTAATTTATAAAGTTGACTGAAGACTGACAAAGATATTTGAATTAGCAGCAAAGGTCATATAAAAGGTATTAAAATGATATTTTATAAGTTCAAAAAGTTAAGTAGAGAATGAATAGAAGTAAAAATGACCCAAATCAAACTCCTAGAGAAATGTCTAGGATGAAAATGAAAGTGTCTGAGATTAAAATATACATTGCATTTTATAATTGTACTATGACTAAGAGAGTATATGTTATGGAATTAGTAGTTTGATATTATTTCAAAACATTTTTTTCAAAGAGAAAGAAAATAGGTTTAGAATTCGTACATGATTTATCCACGGTCTTATAGATAATGAATGTCAGGGGCTATCCAGTATTCTTGCCAGAACAATCCACTGTCTTAAAGTGACTCCCTTTCTTTTTTTCCTTCTAAAATTTAATTAGGTTCCTTTCCTTACATTAGATGACTTACTTAATCTCAAGCTATATTTTCATTGAGAAGACATGAATCCATATACAAATTGAAGATTTTCAAGTTGTCAGCTCCCTCTTGTACAAGATAAGGATAACTGAAGTATGCTGGCTTTATATATTCTATACGATTTTTTCAAATGAATGATCTAAGATTTTTAGTAAATTATTGTATTGTTGATCTTCTGCCAAGCTTGTCTGTTACTATAAAATCTGAAAGTTTGTTTCTGAGTTCTGAGTAGAAACCTGGTATTGATGGCAAGGAATTGTATGACTCTATGACAACGCTATCCTAGAAATGTTAACAAATATGACCCACATCATGGTATTTTTCAGCACAGACCTCATGACATGGTAGTCCTTCAGTAGACTTGCTTTAAGGGCAATGAAATTCAAGATGGTTTCTTTTTATTTTATATGTGAATAAAAATATATAATTTATGAGTTTTTTAAAAAAATCATGGCCATTAAAGGGAATTCAATTTGACTGTAAATAAAGCTCTTTTTAATAATCACACACTGCGTTTCAGGCACCGTTCTAAACATTTTATACTCATTATCTTATTTAATTGAATGAATTCTTTCAACAGTGACACTCTTGGCCATGAAGAATCTCAGGTTAGAAACACTAAAGGAATTTGGCCCAAAACTACACAGCTAGTACATAGGAAAACTGGGATTTAATCCATGCTCTGCCTGACAAGAAACTTTACCATTACCGTGTACATCCATGCCTCTGTACTCTGCCTGAATGAACAATTCATTTGGATGTTTCATAGGCAACTTGCAGTCAACTTTCTAATCACCTAGTGAAACATGGACGCTCATTAGTTACTCTTTTTCCTTGGGACTCCTGTCTAATTGGTTGCTATCATCTCTTCTCTGGGTGCTGCTTAATTGGTAGCTCTTTTACTTTGTGCTTTATTTATTTTTTCAAAAATTTCATTTTCTATCATTCTGTGATTTCTATGTACTTCCTTCTTCCCATGTGTCCTCATGTTCATACTTTCTGTGTTCTTTTGGACCAATAGGGTTTCATTTATATCCCCACTTCCGTTTCCACCAAATATACACCCATACACTCATTCTACTAATCTGGAAACAACAGAACCTATGTCTGTACTTTAGTGGTTACCCCTAAAAGGTAGTATGCATACTTGAATTTAGGAAACTCTAAAACAATACAAGGGTCTTAGAAAATTTATTTTCATTTGCTTCTCTTTTTTTTTACATGGTATTGATACCTTGCTTTTCTTGTTGTTTATAATTTTGCCTGTTTTTTAAATTATACTTCATATTAGTCATCAAACTATTATTATTTTATACTGTCAAACTCTTATTTAGATTTCTTCATATTTGCAATTTTCTTCTTTATTATTTCTTTTGTCTTTGCTTCCAAAGTGTCTTCTGAAAAGCAACCATTTGAATTGCTTCAAGGTGGGCCTATGCTAACTTTCTATTTTTGTTTGCTGTTGTTTGGTCTCATTTTTTAAAATTATTTTTAAAGGCATTTTTAAAAATGTTTATTTATTTATGAGAGAGACAGAGTACATGTGTGCAAGCAGGGGAAGGGGTAGAGAGAGAGAGGGAGAGAGAGAGTCCCAAGTGGACTCCACGCCATCAGCACAGAGCATGACACAGGGCATCATACTATGAACTGTGGGATCATGACCAGAGCCGAAATCAAGAGTCAGATGCTTAACCAACTGAGCCACCCAGGGGCCCCTGTTTTGTCTCATTTTTAATAAAAGTTTTGAGAGTATATATGTGTTAGGCAGCCTTTAGGTGATCTCTGCCTCCTGATATTTACCCACTTGTATAATCTCTTCTGCTTAAATGTGAACTATACTTAATGTCTCTCTTCTAACAAATACAATACAGTTAAGATGATGGGATGTCACTTTCAAATTAGATTTACCGAAATTATGTGACTTCCATCTTGTCATGCTTTCCATTGTCTCTCCATTGCTCATTCCAATGAAAGTCAGCTGCAAAGTTTTGAACTGTTCCAGGCAGAAGATCATAAAACAAAGAAGTGAGAGACACATGCAGTCACTGAAGAATTGAGACCCTCAGTCCAACAGCCTGAAAACAAACAAACAAACAAACAAACACCAAATCCTGCCAACACCAAGTGAGTGAAAAAGTAGTAGTGTCCACTACAACCTCATTAATAACCTACCTAGAGTATCTTCTGAACTCTCATAATACTTTATGTGTTTCTTTTTTATGGAACTTTTCATTTTCAATCAGGCATTAGATTTGTATGATGCACGTATCTTCTATCTCTTAGTAGATTCTAAAGTCATTTAGGGTCAAGATTGATTTATTAACTTGTACAAAAACATTTACACAATATAAATAAAATATATAAAATATTTATACAATACTTAGCATATTCTTAATACTATTAGAACAAAATTTAAAAAGAATAAAGTGGATAAGAAAACTAAGAAAATTAAGTAAGAAAAACAAGTATAGTGAAAGCAAGAGGAAAGCAAATGATCTCAGGTAATTGTATATAAAGGGAAGATGGGAATCCAGTTCTTAAGTTAACTGGATGGTGGTGGCCACATTCTATATAGATGCATAGACCTACATGAAACATACAGAGTATTAGGGGGAATTAATTACTCAATTAATTACTGTCACTGAACATTTACTTTTTATTAGACATCATATTAGTCATGTAATATTTAGAACATCCTGACCATTGAAGAATCTACTATTCAAAGGAGGGGGTGGAAAAGTAAAGAAGCCACTATTTTGCAGTGCGATATATAATTATAGAGTCACTGGATTCAAAGAAGACAGTAACACATAGTAGAGTCTGAAGAATTGAGATTAGAGAAGGCTGCCCAAACTGATTTATTTATCCAGGAGAAGAAAGGAAATAAGGAAAAGGGATAAGAAATTATATCATAAGCAGAGGAAATAGCAATTGTGAGAGCAAGAAGCCATAAAACACTAAATTCTTACAGCTCTTATCATGTTACATGGGCATATGGGAAGACAGAGTATGCTAAGGTTCCATTGATAAATGAGAAATAAATGACAAGATTGAGTGTCATCAAGGGCAGTGCATTGTACACACACTAAGGAGTTTGGATTTTATTCTGAAGTTTATTGAAACCACTGAAATAAAAACTTATGGTACTACCATCTAAATTCTTGCTATTTACAGTATAGTCCATGGACCAACAGCAACAATATCACCTGGGAAATTGTTAGAAATCCAGAACCATGGGCCCTACCCCAGACCATATAAATCAGAATCCAAAGTTTGCAAAGCACTGACAGAGACCACAATGATTTGTGACTCCTAGATTTTGTAGACATTATTTGTGCCTACCTAACCATAATTTCTGCCCTATTGCTCTGGCTAATGAGAACCCAGTTTCCTTCAGGTAGAGTCAAAATTTGTCTGTGTATACCTTGATGTTCTCATTCCTTTTGCTAGTAAGTAATTTAAGGTAAGCATATAACTTAGTCTAGCCAATGAGATGTGAAGGATGTACTGGGTATATATGAGAAAAATTTCCCTGATCTTAAAGAAGCACTTTTTCTACTTTTAGATGACAAGGTGATACCTGCAACTGCTTTACTCATAAAAGGTGTGAGCCATAGGATCAAGGTGACATTCTGAAGTTGGATGAGCAGAAAGTTTCACAGAATCTATGTCCTTGATGAAATTTCTGAGCCACTGAATTAACAACCTTAGAGCCAAACTATCCCTAGACTCCTGTTATGAGATAACAGATACCTTCACTCTTTAAGCCATATTGTCTCTTAGCAAAATGATTTTTTTACCACTTTCAGTCAAATCATCCTAACTAATAAAAATTCTCACTGATGTAAGATCAGGTCGCTATCTCAATAATTTCTACAGGAGCCTCATCCTTTTTGTTTTGTCTTTAGAAATCCTCAAAAATAGCCAAAGCTAACATAAACATGTTTCCAAAGTGACTATCTATAAGTTTTTGGTCTTGTCTTTCTTTATCTATGGATCCCAGGGCATTAATATGTCTACTAGTGATCCCATGTGTTTATCTGTGGTTATATCAATCACAATTCAGAATTAGAATTTTCTTTCTTATGATGAGAGCTTTTAAGATTAACTGCCTTAGGAATTTTCAAATATACAATACAGTATTATTAACTATAGTCACCACACATCCCCATAATTTATTTATTATAAAACTGGGAGTTTGAAAAGGCTTATTTCTTTAAGTGTTTGACTAATAAAAGAAGGTGCCTAGCATTAGAGATTCTGAGATTCATACTGACATACTTATATAGGGTTTTACTGCATGGCACTCATCCTCACAGACTGCATAGATACTCTGAGGGTGGGGTACACAGCTAGATTTAGTGGACTCAAGCTTGGCTTCAGCATGTATCTCAACAAATAGCTAAGAGTTATTAGCCAACTCTTGTTCCCATTGTTGGATGTAGTCTACATTGATAAATTCATCCCTTTGTTGGATATTTTCTTTTCTTTTTTTGTTCTTTTTAAAGTTTATTTATTTACTGGGGGGGGGAGGATAAAAAGAGAGAGTTTGCTCAAGTAGGGGAAAGGCAGAGAGAAGAAAGGGAGAGAGACAGAGAGAGAATCTGAAACAGACTCTGCAGTGTCAGCACAGAGCCCAACGTGGGGCTCAAACCCACAAACTGTGAGATCATGACCTGAACCAAAACCAAAAGTCAGATGCTTAAACCTACTGAGCCACTAAGGCTCCTCATTTTCTTGGAGATTCTCTCTTAGGGCCCCAGTTTGTACTTCCTAAAATCAGGTTACTATGTTCTTCTTCTCCATCAGACATGTATGCATAGATCTGGATTTCTACTGGGGTCCATGTTCAAGTTCTTTCTTGTAAAGGCTCTATGTCCCATAAACTCGGGATATGTTTCCTGACTCCTGCTTGAGTGCTCAGGTGTTACTTGCCCACAGGATATTTAATACCAGGAACAGAGTTGCTATCTTTTGTGAACAAGCAAGGAATTATCCAGGCAATCAAAAGATTTAAACATCACTATAGTATTGGTATAGATGACAAAATAAATATAAAGAAAGACTGGAGGCAGAGTGATCAGGTGGATTATTGTCATAATCCTGGTGAGAAATAATGATAGCTTGAATTAAAGCTAGGGCATTAAAAGACACAGCAGAGAGAGGCAATCTGAGAGAGATTTTATTATCAAATTAAATATGGGGCATGAGGAAAAGGGAAAAATCTAGAATGCTCCCAGATTTCAGTCTGATTTATATAAATTCACTCCTATTTACTTCTGGTCTCCAGAAAGTTATTTTAATTAAGAGGTGGCACTGGTTTAGGATACTGTATAGAGATCAAGATGACCTCAGTAACCCAATGTACGCTATGTAAGACCAAAAGAAATGACAGCCATTCTCAGGGGATTATCTTAGGACCCTAAATAAAATGATGCAATGAAACTAAATAAGTGTAATGCACTCTGCTTGTCCTTTCTACTCTGCTTGGCTCTTCAAGGGAATATTTATTTGTGAGGGAATGCTACCACATATTATGCTGAAAGTGTTTACTTCCAACACATACTTATGTCTCTTAACCTATAGTGTAATGGAAGAAGAGAAAAGTTGTGGAAGCAATGAAAATATACAGAATTTGTATTCAAGGTTCATGTGAATTTTACAAGCCAAATAGATTTTCCAGAGATCTAAGGATCTTCTAAATTATTTCAGTATGGGATAGTTTGGGGTTTCACAAACAAGCCAGGGTAAGTTTTCACAAATAAAGAGAGGCTCATTTCTTTCCTATGGTTGTTACTAAAGTAAGCAATTGTGTCTATTAGAAAATACAAAGGATACAGATATTTCAGACCAACCAGTTGCTCATAAAATTGATTAGTATTTGTATGCTCACCTCCAAGTGCCTGTCTTGATGGTATTATAGATAGTGCTCAGTCCCATTTCTTACAGGAAGAAAAAGAGTCTACTGACCTAAGTGCTGATGGTGCCCACTGTTTATAATTCCTCTTGCATCACCTAATCTTTAAAAAAGAAATCATTGTGCTTTCTCACTCCAGAATGTGAGAAATACTTTTTGCCCACTGAATGGAATTTAATTGCTGGTTGAATTTTGCTAATTACTCCCTCACTCTCAACTTGCGCTCATGGTAGCCTCCATAATGTGTGAAAAAGATTTTTAGTTTCAAAGAAGATCATCTCATTCTTCCCTCAGGTCTGACAGCTTTACCAGTGAGCTTGTTATTATTTCTCTTTGCATCATGACACTTTGATTTAATGATCCCTAGAATGTAATTGTCTGAGGTGAATCTGAAAGAGATTTTGTAAAATGTTCCTGAATTTGACCCTTTGGGGTGGGAGGTTGTTTTGTCATTCTTGTTGTGCAGAAATGGATCAACCTCTTTAAAGGCAATAGTGCATATGATGTAAATGTACTCATTGTATTTGTGATATTCATTAAAATCCCAGCCTTTGAACGGTGATCTTTCCAAACACATGTAGTATTCATATTTTATATTCAGTAAGTTCTGTCATCTTTACCCCATATAATGTTATTATTTATGTACATTTTCCATTTTTAAAAATGTGCTATTCCTCTCCTTCCACATTGCTTGTAGGGATTTCAGAAGACAGTCAAGATCTACTTGGACATATTCTGGCAATGACAAGGAAACTTCCCTAAAGGGAGACCCGAAGCTGTGTACTCCATTGAATAAATCCCTGTGGAGTGAGAAACCGTGATTGGCAGCAGCTGACCAGGACACTTGCATTCTTTCAGTGACTGTTTCCTGAATACACAAATTCCTTAGGTAAGTGCAAAACATTGAGTATTTCATAAATGCCAAAGGAGCCAGTCGTAGTGGGAATTGGCTTTTGAGAAATAGCTTACCCTCAGAGAATGCAGAGAAAGCATCTCTTGTGTTTACCACTTGTGAAAATGCACCTTTTGAATTCTTTCTGTGTTGCTAGATTTATGCCTCTGGACTTTCTGCTGGTAGCTGCCCTATTGCCCTTTAGTGTCCAAGTGAGAGAAAAAATAAACTAAGATTTTCTCTCTTATTAGCACATTACGTATGTTCAGTGTTCTGCTGCTGGGTTTTGTAGCTGTCTTCTGCAGCCACACATCAGCCTCCAGTGACTAGAACTAGCAAAAGGGACCGCAGGATGGCTGTCAGGATCCTGCCGTCCTCTGCTACTCATGCTAGGAAGTGGCTGGCCAAAAATCACAATCCCGTGGCAAGATTCTGCCTTAAAACTATCAGAAAAAGTAGTGTGATTCTCATCACTTTTCTAACCAAGGTCGAACCAATGACTCTGTAGTTATCGTAGAAGTGCATTCATTTACCTTTGGTGGTGGTTCATAACTTCTGTGAACATGAATACGTGTTATGCTCTTGGTTCAAAGAGTAACCAGGTCTTAAAGGTAAAGTATAAATTAAGATGTGTCACGAAGTATTGGAATTTTTCTGAAATCTAAATGAGATCATAAATAACAGATGAAATGCAATGGCTTAGAACTTAAGCGTAAATGACTGTATAGAGATCTGAATTTCCAATTAGATTCAGATAAGCATGACAAAATTTGGTCCATCAGTGTTTTGAAAACTGTGGTCAGCCTGACTCTGGGTCTATTCTATCACTTTAGTAACTCTCCAAGTTGTGTGTGTGTGTGTGTGTGTGCGCGTGCGTGCGCGCGCGCACGTGTGCGTGCACGCACGTGCGTGCATGCATGTATACCTGTATGCACGTGTGTGTGTGAGTGTATGAAGGATGAATTGCTGGCAGAAAGATTAACAGTCTGTTACAGACCAATCTGACAGCCCATAATCTACAATACAACCTTTTTTGTTATGCTGATGTTATATCACATAATCGTGAGTTTTCCCCACTTATATTCAGTTAAAATATTGGAAACAGAGAACTGAGATTCTCCTGTAGGAATTAACAGAAAAGCAGTGTATAATTAACCAAACTGTGGTGTGCAAAACTTCAAAGTCAAAATAATATCCAAGCCATAAGAACTGATTAAAGAAGCTGTTTAGATACAAAATGACTGATCAGTACATTTCATAAGAGCCTTGCCTGTTACTCATGATCTCCACTTCAGACACAAATGGAAATAACTACACAAACACGGTACTTGGTAAGTAGAATAGTGACCTTCCCTGCACAAAGATGCTCACACTCTAATCCATGACGCCTGTGAATCTGTTATCTTTCCATGGCAAACACAGCTTTAAGAGTAGATCACAAATACAGACCTTGACATCATCCTGAGATGGGGAGATTATTTTGTATCATTCAGTTGGTCCAATCTTATCATGAATCCTTAAAAGTGGAGACCTATCCCGGCTGGGTTAGAAGATGAAGAGGAAAGAATGACAGATTTGTAGCATAGACAGGACTGGACCACTGCTGATGGATTTGAAATTGGAAGAAGGGGGCCACCAGCCAAGGAATCCGGGTGGAATCCAGAAGCTGAGATAGCTGTCAGTTGACAGCCAGCAAGCGAATTGGGATCTCAGTATTACGATTGCAAGAACTTGAATTGTGCCAAGACCCAAATGACCAAAGAAATGGACTCAAAACCTAGTGTCTCCAGAAAAAAACAGAGTCCGGCTGTCACTTTGATTTTAGTTCTGTGAGTTCCATGTGGACTTCTAGCCTGCAGAACTGTCAAATGATAAAGTTCTATTGTTTAAGTCACTTAGTTTGTTGCAATTTGATACAATAGTGAAAGGAAATTCTTACACTGCTCTACAGACTAGACATCTACCTATCTCATCCCTCTATCTAAATATCTATCTGTATCTATCTGTATCTAAATATCTATTTGTATCTATCATCTATCCATCACCTATCTTGCAGTGGTTTTGAAACCTCACAGTATGGCATCACATTTGTACTTTATAAATTTCATGGAGGAAAGGAGGGAACAAGCAATTGGGCCTCCAAGGTGCTCACTGCATTTGAAACACAGTGCTTCTCCTCTGTATCATTTGAAAAATGGACCATTCTGGTCAAGAAAATCTTAAAACCTTATTTTTCGGTCCCTTCCCCTATGTTCACCTGTTTTGTTTCTTAAAATCCACACATGAGTGAAATAAGATATTTGTCTTTCTCTGACTGACTTATTTTGCTTAGTGTGATACACTCTAGTTCCATCCGCATTGTTGCAAATAGCAATATTTCATTCTTTTTATTGCCAAGTAATATTCCATTGTATGTATATGCCACATCTTTTTAATGTTTATTTTTGGGAGAGAGAGAGAAGGAGTGCATGTGGGGAAGGGGCAGACAGAGAAGGAAACATACTGTCAGCACAGAGCCTGACATGGGGCTTGAACTCACGAACTGTGAGATCATGACCTGAGCCGAAGTCAGATGCTCAACAGACTAAGCCACCCAGATGCCCCATATATCACATCTTCCTTATCCATTCATCAGTCGATGGACATTTGTGCTCTTTCTATATTCTGGCTAATGTTGATAGTGCTGCTATAAGCATTGGGTGCATGTACCCCTTTGAATCAGCATTTTTGCATCCTTTGAATAAATACGTAAACAGAGAGGGAGGCAAACCATAAGAGACTCTTAAATACAGAGAACAAACTGAGGGTTTCTGAAGGGAAAGTGAGTGGGGTGATGGGCATTAGGGGGAGCACTTGTTGGGATGAGCATTGGGTGTTATATTTAAGTGATAAATCACTGGGTTCTACTCCTGAAACCAATACTACATTGTATGTTAACTAACTTTAATTTAAATAAATAAATTTTAAATGGAAAAAACTTAGGGGTGCCTAGGTGGCTCAGTCAGTTAAGTGTCTGACTCTTGATTTCTGCTCAGGTCATGATCTCATGGGTTTGTAGTTCAAGTCCCACATTGTGCTGCTCTGCCACCACAGAGCCTGCTTGTGGTTACCTCTTTCTCCCTCTCTGCCTCTGCCCTGTTTGCTCTCTCTTTCTCTCTCAAAATAAATAAATAAACTTTAAAGAAAAAAAGAAAAAAACTTAAATACACTGTTTTATTGCATTTTTAAATTTATCTTATTGAATGGGTTAAAAACAGCAAATGAAATTATTGGTTTTAATGATGAGGACCACAGCTCTTATAATCTAGATACACTTTGGGTGAAAGCTGAAATTCATTAGAAGAATTGAAAGTGGAGAATATTTTGACCCAAATAGATACTCATTAGACTTAAGCCTGTCAACTGTGTGTTCAGTTGTGAAGAGAAAGAACAAAGTAAGAAATGCATGAAATGCTTGAAATACAGCAGGAAAGATCACATCTAAAATGTGATATGCAATTAGAGATTTTATATTTTAAGCTTCTGGGAAGGGTTTCCCTTCTTTAAAACATGCAAGCCATATGACTTAGAAAGTTAAGTCAAACACATTTTCAGCATACTAATACATACAAGTGATATCTAAAAAGAGGCTGCTTCAATTGGAAGAGAGGTTTTCAGGAAAGCAGTAAAAAGACAGCCATTCGAAAAACAAACAGTGGCAGTGTGCCTAAGCCGCAGGGAAGAGAGAATGTGCTCTGGGCCACAAGTAATCATGCAGTCTTTGCAGCAAGTCTGTCTTATTTGGGAGAGATAATCATGTCCTTATGGCTCAATGGTACTATTACTTTACACTCCAAGAACAATCTTTCTGATAATATTCAGTCTTTATATGCAAGGTCTGCCTGAAGCGACTGTTAATGCTGATCAGTATGTGACAAACTCAGTGGTCATATCTCTCATTATAAATAGATAGCTTCTCTTTCTCTTTCAAGAGGAAAAGAGAGATGGATACATTGATAAAGATATACAAATGTATAGGATGTGGATAGATAGAGATATGCATATAGTGAACTGTATATAAACATAAATATATAGATAAATATAGATTTATCCATAAACAAACATATATGTCAGTCTCTAGGTCTTTCTTAACTGGAGTATCATGAGACATTTAGGTCCTGTTGCCCTAAGGCATCCATGGAAGGTTATGAATTTATCTTTCCACTCCTGCATTTAAATGGTATGCACTGAAACAAGAAAACTATGTTCTGTTGTTCAAATGGGGAACCTTAGTTGGGAAACCTCAATTAAGATGATTGATTAGCACAAATTACCTTGCCACCCAAATTCCTCAAATTTCCTGGTCTGCAAACCTGTGAGCCATCTCTGTATGTTGATTTATGTTATCTCTACCATTTAACATTACATCCCCAATGATCAATGATCACACACTTTCATTTCCCTAAGTTCTGTACATTTTTCTTCCTTTGTAATACCCTAAAAACCCAATAAACAGATATTACTAACTAGGCTAAATTATTCTTTGATTATGAAACCTCATTGGGTATGCCCAGTGTGCCTTACCTGGTGCTAGACGCTAGGTGGACAAAGATAAGTATCTTTATTCTCTTAAGAACTCGTGGTTGACAGATTTTTCTCGACCAATAATAATACATCCCGACAAACCCATCATAAATTGACACTATTGTAAGTCAAAAATACACTTACTACACCCAACTTACTGAATATCATAGCTTAGCCCAGCCTACCTTAAATGTGCTTAGAAAACATGCATTAGCCTACAGTTGAAAAAAATCATCTGCCACAAAGCAGATGATTTTTATAATAAAGTGTTAATTATCTCAAATGGTTTATCAAATACGGTAATGAAAGTGAAAAACAGAATGATTTTCTGGGCACAGGATGGTTGCAAGCGTATCGGTTGTTCACCGTCATGATCCGGGGGTTGACTGGGAACTGCGCCTCACTTCCCTGCTCAGCAACGTGAGACAGCATTGTAATGAGTATCACCAGTCCGGGAAGAGAACAAACCCAGAATTCGAAGTACCATCTCTACTGAATGCATATCGCTTTCACACCATCATCAAAAAGTCCTAAGTCAAAGCATCATAAACCAGGGACCATCTGTAGTGGGTTCAATAACCAGTCCTAACATTACTGCTAATTTTCTATTTATCCACAGTCAATTTCACTAAAGGCTTGTTTCTTTTTATAATAGAAAACAAAAACAAAAAACATAAAATTTATTCTTAGCCATATGTTATTTGGCATAGTATTATTAAAAGTTATTACGAAGCCATGTTGAACATGAAACTCAAGTGAAGTTAAATTCTTTTAAGTTGCTTTGAATTTTGACTGATTTAATGGCTCTTTCATTTCCATATCAAACATGTATAGGGTGGATTTAATTATCCAATTTTTTTCCACTGAGACCTGATTGTCAAAATAGACTCAGCTTATAACATCTATTTTTATATTATTTGCCCCAGAATCCTAAGCATTCATGGTTAGACAGGTCATAACTGGGATACTAAAGTCTCTAAGTAACTCTCTAGAAATGCCACAGACATCTTTAAAATTACACATGTAAGGACCTTTTGCTCCCAGAACTTTGCATATAGAAAAACAATGGTTTATAAACCTGGGGTCTAAAGTGCAAAACCACCTGAAGATTGTTTTAATTTACCAGAACTGACTAATAAATCTTAACTTTTATTTCTTGTTTTAGCAGTTAAATAATGAAGCTAACGACTACAAAAGAGCTTTGTTTGTTTAACCTTACAAAAAAGGGTTTTTTGTTTTGTTGACTTATTTTATGTGAGTGGATTCTAGGTTTTTTGGTCCAGTACCTCAAGGAGAAAATAGTTTGAAGTTAAAATGCATTCTGAATGCACGCCGTGGCATGTTCAGAAACAGTGAGCAAGACGTACTGGCAGTGATATAGATTGATCTTAAAAACATGGTACTGAGAGAAAAAAAATTAAAAATGCACAAAAATATGTATTTTATCAGAAGGTATATAAATAAAAAGATGTATTTTAAAAATAGTGATATTATAGCTCTATTTATTCTATTCTATTCTATTCTATTTACATTAGCAATTACCTATCTATAACATGTTAAAATGGTTGTCTCTTTTGGTGGGTAGAGAAATGGGAGTAGGGAATTGGGGCAGAAGAGAATGAAAATTAAAATAAAATAAAAGAAGAGACACCCAGATTGATGTGAGTCAAAAATTGAGGTATATAATTAATATAACTCTCTGTTTCTGAAGTCCAGAAAGACAAATACATAAAAAAAAAACCAGTAAGTCCCTAATTTAAAAAAAAATGTAAGCTTTCACAGAGTTAATATTGGTGCATTATCTATGGCACGATTTTTGCGAACAGTGACAACTACAATATTGAAACACACCTCAGGCCCTTCTATATTTTTCTCAGAAATGCAATAAAAAAAACTCAATATTTTATGGGGTTGGGGGCCACAAATTTATCAGCAACTGCCTAGAGTAGATAAAGGAGTTCCAAGAAGACATCTCACTTTAAACTCTGTTAATTCTCCTCTTAATGTGTGTCTGTCTGTGAGTTCTTTCCTGCCAAGAGAAGACCTCCATCTTTGCATAGCCCAGATGTTTCTTTTTTTTTTTTTTAAGTTTATTTTTGAGAGACAGAGAGAGACAGCGTGAGCAGGGGAGGGTCAGAGAGAGAGGGAGACACAGAATCCGGAGACAGTCTCCAGGCTCTGAGCTAGCTGTCAAAACAGAGCCCGATGAGGGGCCCAAACCCACAAACTGAGAGATCATGACCTGAGACGAAGTCTGCTGCCCAACCGACTGAGCCACCCAGGCACCCCTGCATAGCCCAGATTTAGTGCTCAACCTCTATTCCACGGTTCCAAGCAGTTCAGCTTCCGGCAAAGAGGCAATATGGTATGGGGGGTGGGGGGCTAAGGGTGAATGGGGGGGAAGTGAAGGTGGGTCAGCAAAGGGGGGATAGTCAGGATAGTGCCTTAGAAAGTGTGCAGTAGAGTCACATTGCCTCAGGTCAAAACTCAGGTCCGCTACTAACTAGCTGTGTGTCCCTCATAAAATTACTTAACTTCAGTGTGTCCTTAAAATGAATGGTGTAATTTTACTTGTCTTACATTGTTATTTTGAGGTTTGAGTCATTTTTTTTTGTATAGAAAATAGTGTCTGACACATAAAGCCTTCCATATATGTCAGTTATGATAATTACTCATTTAAATAATAAACTTGCATCTCATTTAGCAAATCAAAAGCTTTGCAGTTAGTATTCCCACCCTTTTTAGGAAACAGCAGAAAGAAGGTCAATTGCATTGCTACTCAAGTTGTACTATTCAAGTTGTATTGGTCTGCAAATTGGTAGTTATCAATCTGTGATAAGAACAAAAATTTAAAGCATTTAGAAACTTGTATAACAATATCACATAATCTAATAAAAATAGCACTTACATTTTACATGTCGTTTTATTTCATTTTTCTATTGATTTATTTTATTATTTTTTTAAGTATTGGTCTACAGTGATTTAGGATGAAAAAGAAAACACTGGCCTTTTACCACATATAGTTTGAGAAGCACAGATCTGTAGTTATTCTTTTGTCTTATGTAAGTTTTATCAGATTCTTCCAAATACTTACAACATTAAATCACAGTGTACAGAACTTACACTTTTCTGCATGTTATTGCACATGAACACTGATGTCTACAAAAGTGGATTTGGGAACTTTTATGAATTGCAATGCATGAATGACATTTCATTATATGGGAACATTACTTCTAAGTAATTCTTTCTTATTGAATATTGAAATTGTTTATTTCATTCTTTATTATAAATACTACAAAAATGAACATCCCTGTATATAATCTTTTTCACAGATTCATACTTGTTACTTAGAGGTAAATTTCTAAAAGCGAAATTAGGTCTTTGGAAATCCAGATATTTCTCCCTGAAACAACTGTCCGAGCTCATAATCTCCCAAGCAGTGCCTCATAGGTGTGTCAATTTTCCCTCTTGTCTGTTTTTTTCTGACTACTTATGTTTTATTATAAATGAATAAGTAGGTAAAACATTTAAAATCTGATGTCTCACTGTTTTAATTGAGTCTTTGAATGCAATTTTAAGCATCATCAAATGTTCATTAGTCTTTGTAATTTCCTCTTTTGTTAATTAACTGAATTGCACGTGTCAGTAAATGTATCTGTCCTGCTCGGAGTCCCTGTAAATAGCCAAGAAATTGCATAATTATCTCCTGATACTAAACCTGCCCTTAGACCAGTCTAATAATTGGTGGTTGATGAGAATCTTAACTGAGAAGATAGACGTCTGAATATCAGAAAATAAAATCAATGTAGTAGCCCCTTGAGTCAAAAAGTGATGAGGTTTTACTGGAGGTGGCCATTTTGAGTGGCGTGAGGATTCTTAAGAAGAAAAACAAAATAGCCTGGATTCTTGACCTTCTGTCTCCAGGCTTCAATCCCCATGAAGACTGACTGAAATTCTTGCTATTTAATTCCTTCCTTTTGCTTTGTGCAAGCTTAGCTGCATTTTAGTCCCTTGAAAACAAATCTTCTTTTCTAGAGCTTATTTTCTTCTCTGATAGTCTATTATCTCTTTGGGCATTTGTCAATTTTTTTTTTTTTTGCTTTGAATTCCTTATCCTTCGCTATTAAGACTTTTATTCCAGATATGTTATACATATGTATTTTTAGTTTGTTTTAATTTTATGTCACTTTTGAAGAAGTTATCAACATTGTTAAAATGAATACACTTTTTATGTTCTCTGCCTCTTATAATACTTAAAAATGCTTTTCCCTACATAACATGTGTTTGTGTTTTACCAATACTGTATGCTTTCCTATTGACTTACTGGAAAGTTGTAGTGTTTAACACAAGCAATCCTCTCTTTGCATAGTAGTGTGTGACTATCTAAATGACCATGAAAGCTGTAACTGTGTAAAGCAATTTTAATAATCAATGGGAAAATTATGATTGTTCTGTGGGCTTTAAAATTTGTTGTCAAACACTAAAAAGTGTCTTACTATTGGTTATAAATGTATGGATATATGAAACATTAATGAAACTAAAATTTATGTAGTACACTGTAATCTAAAACATTAGAGACCTTGAAAATTAAAGCATTTTATTTGTTTATAAAAATGTTTATCATAGTAGTTTGAGCAGCACTTTCTTCTCTTCATGTCACTTACCATATGAAGTGAGCATCCTTTCTGTGCTCTGGGGAATTATCTTATTCCTTTCAAAACTTGGATCAGTTTCCAACATTTTACCCATTTGTACTTTCAATGCTATGAAATATCTCTGAGAGTTCCTTTAATGTAAAGTTCTTGCTGGCATCATTTCCCGTGAGATGACTTCATTCTTTCTATCACAACTGCTTTGCTCATTTACGCTAACAAATTCACCCTCTGAATGGTGCCAATGTCAACATTCCTACACACAGCTATTTCTTCTATAACTCTATTTACATTTAATTCAAATTTAACTTCCAATGTTAACCCTTTTCTTTCTTTCTTTTTCTTTTCTCCTTCCTTCCTTCCTCCCTTCCTTCCTGCCTTCCTTCTTTCCTTCCTTTCTGCTGCACTTTCATCTTTGTTAACCATGTCTCCCTTTCCAATGATCCATTTTGTAAAATATCATCTGGATTTACCATCTGTCTTCTGGAGACAAGAAGTCAATAATATTATATACCTTACTGTTTGCATGTGGACTTGTTAACAGATGCTCAGAAATCAATCACCAACAGACTTCGGAGCAAGTGGCAGAGTTGGTCACTGATCATGGTGCACATCGATTATTTACTTAGTGATCTGTGGACTGAAGAGCTAATAGTGAAGTTTGTACTTTTATGTAATTACCCACAAGTCATATACCATAACTGGAATTTAAACTGTCTTGTTAAGACACTATGGTTACTTAAATCATTGTTACTGAATTTTATGCATTTAGAACCATGCAAGGACTGCCTGTATTAATCCATTAAAATATTTTACCTTGGCCAGTGCTAAGTTCTAGGGATACTTTGTGTGAATTAGAAAAGATGTCATCAAACCTCCATAGATGCAATTCCTTTCAGGCAACATGCTCCAAAGAGCAGAGCACCACCTACATAGCTGTAAGTTTCAGCACCGGATGTGACTGTATTCATAACTACTTACTAAGAGGCATCATTTCCATCCTATTAGTATTCCTTAATTTCTGTGTAGTGGCCAGGGATGGTGACCTTCTCTTTACGTAGACCCTTGCTAGGGTGCCCTATCCTCAAAAGCACGTGTCACATATATGTCAGCTCAATTGACTGATGCTGCCTATGGCTTTTTGCTTAACTTGAAACATAAAATAGCTACTGGTCAAGGATTAAAATCTTGGAATCACTGCTCTTTAATAAGAATGAAAGCCTCAACAAAGAGAATTATTATTTAAAGAAAAGAATATTGAAGAAGACTTGAAGTAAACTAGATCAGAGTAGAGCTATACACTTGGTCTCACTCAAGTCCCCTTATCTAGCTGTTTTTCCTGAATTGAATGGTGGTCTTTTTTTCATTCATCCAGAAAAAGCCTGTTACATAGGAAAGAGTGCCATTGAACAAGATGTTTTATTGCTAAAAAAATTACTGTTTGGTTAACCTGGCACCCTTTTCCTGAGAATTCATAGAAGTAATTTTTCTCCAATATTAGTATCAGGGAGAATGATAATTCTCTTAAACAATTCTTTGTTTCTTCCTGCTAAATTATGTTACTCATCATATTTCTTATTTCTTCTTAATTCCTGGACTTAATTCATATGAATTAATTAATTTAGGATCAAACTTGTATTCTTCAGCCAACAAATACATAGAACATGTTGATGAGTTTTTCATACGTTAAAGCCATGTTAATTCGACCTCACTTTTCCTTGTGTTATTTCCCCTTGTCCTACTTTTCTTATTCATTGATTTTATTCATATTTTTATCCAGCTACATACATACACATATATGCATATATCTTAAAATCTTTCAGACAAGATGAGGTACAAATAAATAAAAGGTTATAAATAAAGACTGATTTCATAAAACACATTAAAGCATCAGAAAAGGCATTTGTGCTTAAAACTTTCATATTTAATTTTGTCATAGGTCCATTTGGTCATCAAACTTTGTGAAGAATGCAGGATTTAAAAATCTTGATAAATTTAAGATATAAAAATATTTATTGGTTTATATAAATATCAGAAGTGACCAAACATTGATTTGTGAAGTAAGAAAAATTACAATTTTATCAGATTATTTTGCAAAAAGCCACATTCTGTTTTCCAAACTAGTAACTTAGTTATTAGTTAGCCTTTATTTTCTCATACTGAGGTCACAATTAACTGGCAGAACATGCAAGAAACAATTCAAGGGCATAGTACAGATTGTTGGTTTTATTTTGGTAACTAAAGATCATTGCAAACAACCTAAAATCTGTAGTTTTATGATACTATGCAAGATGAATATTACATAACAGCAATCGCATCATCAGAATAGTATCGTGGGTAATTGCCAAGAGTGACTAAGGAAACAAAGCTAGAATTAATGGAAGTTGATTGATTAGGACGTCAGATTTGTACATCAATACAATAATGAGAAGAATTAGAGATCCTTTTTCTTTCACCATTTACAATGAGATAGAGTACTTAAGGATCCTTTGCAAGAAGCAATTCTATTCTGGAAAAGAAAGGAGCACATGATGTGGGCCGCAAGGGTATATCTTTTTGCAATTAATTAATATTACTCTTTCATATTATGGTATTTATTGCACAAAAGGTATGCTCTAGCTCTAGACAGTTTACTTTCAAAATAGCAGGAAGTATTTTACTCCTAATGTAAAGCTGTTAGTGACTTCTGTCCTTTCTTTAGCTATATTTTACATTGAAGAAATGACTGAAAAATGCCATGTAAAATTCTTCTTTATTTTAGGCCTATTTAAACTACTTATCTAAACAGTATAACTGCATTTTTAGAGCCAAATTGTTTTTGAAAATAAAAGGAACTTGAAAATAAATTTCTGCCATTTCATGTTAATTGCCCTTGTGAACTACTATTGAAAACACTAACAGCCATTTGCCTAGAACATTCTTTGCAGAACTTGACTACTTGTTCTTATGAATAATTTTTAAACTGATTTTAGTGACAGCTTTATGTAATGTAATTAAGAGCTGATACAACATTAATTTTAGGAAAGAATAAAGATTGATTTTTTTAACATTTAGGTTAAAAATAGACTATATCTTATTTTGATCTTTAAAAAATTGTGCATACAAATCTAGAAGAATTTATGAAATACAAAAAACATTTGATGAAGGGGGTTACTGAAATTCCCATCAACCAAATAAAATTACTGATTATATTTTTCTATGTTTCCTTTCGGAGGGACTTATACTAATATTTTTTTCTGATTTTAAAAGTCATACGGTTTTAATAATAGAAAAATACATAAAAATATAAATGAAAATGTAAATCAGAATTCAGAATAACTATACAGGTTTCTGGTGATTTGTCTCTTAGTGTTTTGATTTATAGTCCTGGATCTTTTATTTATAAAATTTTAATCACAAGGTCTAAAAATTTTATATTCTGGTATTAGGTAGCATGATTATAGCAAATACTATTTTTATTTGTTAAATACTAATCCATTTTACAGAAAAACCATAATTAGCACATCTATTGCTTTTATTTCATATATGATATGTTTCCATTTTCTCCTAGAGTTTAAAAAATGTTATAATCAGTATCCTTTTTTATAAAGTGTTCCCATAGTTTATTGTGGAGGGGGGATCAGTGGTGGGCAGGGGAGAAGGGGTGTATCTTCTTAAACTGCTAGGATAGAATTGTTAGGACAGAGGTTATTAATATTTTTAATATCTCAATACAGATTTCTAAATTGTTAAATTCCAAGTATAATGTGTATATGAATAAAGTCTATGAAAAACTAATATTTGAAGGACTTCCATTTCCAGTAAACGGTGAACTAGGTGATTCAGAGCACCTCTTGCCAAAGGCAAACCCAATAAGTTTGACCTTAAAGCATCCTAATACACTGCCGAGGTCTTTCTATAATAATCAGGGAGAGAATGAGCTACTTCTTCCTTAGGGCATTTTCAATCCTACCAGACAGCTGAGAGGCAGCAGACAACAGAGGTCAGAGTCCTGGACTACCAGGAGCAGGGAACTTCTCTAAGAACTGGAACATCACTACCACCTTTGTACTTAAAAATTCTGCCAGTACTCAGGACACATGAAAGAAAAATCTATCAGGAAAGTCACTGAGTTGGACAGATGCAAGTTAATATTAAGTGATTGCTAAAGATAGTTACTCTAGTGCAACATCCCTTGCTCTGAGTTTAGTTGGCTAGCACATGCTTCTGCCTGGCAAAAGAAAAAAAAAAGTCACCTTTGATTGAATATAGAAACATCTCAGGACTCAAATTATTTCTGAAGATAATTCTTCAAAGCAATAATCTGAGATAATAAAGCAAATAGCAGAATGAAAATGCACAAACTAAAATTAGTAGAACACATTGAACTGAAGTTGGTGGAGACAGAGTCTGGTTATGGGAATTGTTAGATATAAATTGTAACACAATCATGCCCACTGTGTTCAGGGAAATAAAAATGAATTTAAAATTTAGAGAAAGGAACTGGAAACTATAAATAGTGATACTGCATATATGAATAAGAATCAACTGGAAATTATGGGACTGAAAAATATAATAACTAAAACCAAGAATACAATGAATGATTTTAATGGCAAGTTAAATACAGCTGAGCTGGAAAAAAGCAAAGAGAGACAAAATATAGAAATAAAGAAGAGGGGCAAGAGAGGATACAAGGAGAAGGTCTAATACCCCTATATCTGAAATTTTAGAAAAAAAAAGAGCAAAAATGGGCCACAGAGAGATTTTTCATGAGGTAATAGCTGAGAAGTTCCCATAACTGAGGATGAAAATAAAGCATAAAATATTAAAAGTAGCCAGAGATTAACCTCAAAAGTGTGATTGAGTGGCTACTGAATAACATTAGTGGCCAGAGGATGGTAGAACATCTTCAAGATGATAAAGGATACAGTTCCCAAGCTTAATTTCTCCACCGTGGATAATATTTTTGAGAATGAAGGAAATATAAAAGCATTTGCATCCAAAGAGTAAAGAATTCACTGCCTGCACACGAACACAAAAGGAAACTACAAGAACTCTTCTTTGGGTAGGAGATGAGGCAAGGAAGAAAAAGGCAAATAATTTGAATTTGGGGATAAACTTAAATGAACCGTGATGATATAGAACAATTATAAAAATATTCTAGAATTTGAAGTATGTAATATTAAGATCTACAAAATTTTAGTTAAGAAGCCAATGAATGGATTTACAATGTGCTAAAGCATACATGTAGTGCAAAAGGAGGATAAATGTGTGCAGAAAAGTACAATCTTTGTGTTTAAAAGGCAGATTAAGGGGCGCCTGGGTGGCTCAGTCGGCTAAGAGTCTGACTTCAGATCAGGTCATGAACTGGTGGTCTGTGGGTTCGAGCCCCGCCTTTGGGCTTTGTGCTGACAGCTCATAACCTGGAGCCTGCTTCAAATTCTGTGTCTCCCTCTCTCTGTCCCACCTTCACTTGTGCTGTCTCTCTCTCTCTCTCTCTCTCTCAAAAATAAATAAACATTAAAAACAAAATTTAAAAAAGGCAGTTGTTAAGAGCAGTATTTAAAATAACAACACATTTAATGGGAATCATTCAGCTGGAGGTCTACCAATTAAATGATCTGGTTTGAGAACAGAACAATATAAATTTGATGATAAATGCCATATGCAGGGTTCTACAGACAATGTTGGTTTTAACTACATGAAAGTGACCAGTACTTACTGCAATATTAGTTTATAATGGGACAAAAAAAAAGGGTTGCATGAGTCCATTGCAAAGGCCAAATAAAGATCTATTTTTCTAAAATAGAACTTCACTTTTTACTATCACTATGGGACGTGTAGGACCAACTAGGTAGAGAACTTATTTTAAAAAAAAAAAAGGAAAAACGGGAATGGAATTAAAATTTACTCCTATCTCTATCATGTTGTGTGAAATGAAGAAATGTGGAAAGGAGAAAAAATAAATCTGAAACCACAGCCATTATCTCATAAGGACTTTAGACAGATCTTTGACCTGATTATTCATATATCAGAAAAACAATGATGAAATTTAAAAACTGTCTACAAGAGTAATATTGTCGTATGTCACAAGACTAATATTCTGTAAACAGAGGAATAAGAAGCCGAACACATTAAGTATATGAAGAGCGCTAACATTCCTAACACACTCATAGAAGTATACAGAAGACCTATGAATAGGGAAAGAGGGTAAGAGAGATTTCAAATTAGTTTGTTTTTATGCCTTTTTCTTATTAATTTGCAACAAAGAAACTTACGCATTTGCATCAGGATTAGGTTGGAGATCATAACAACTCTTAAGTGCTGACTATTGTATTTTTATAAATGTGTAAAGCACTTAAAATATCAGAACCAAATGCTGCATATTTTAACAAGTAAAAAGAGAGCTATCAATAATGTATGATATTACACCACATAATAAGAAGGGAATGTTTTCATGTTCTTTAAATACATTTTCACAAACACAAAATTGAACACCTTTTATCTCTGTGCTAACAAATTTTGAATTCATTGGAAGGTTATTTGATTTGAATTTAGTAAAGTAAAATAGAAAAAATGATGAAAACACTTATAACATTATTTGATCCCAAACTAGAAACTTCTTAACACTTACAGATGTTAGTTAATAGACTCTACCTAAAGGGGCATGGATAGCTTATATCTATTTGCTGTTTATGTTTATCTCAAGAGCCTACCTGGAGCACATAGCATGCACTGAATATGTATTCCTAGCATATATGTGCTTGTTAAATAAATCAAAATGACTGAGTATAAGTGCAAATAAAGCCTGATTTTAAAAAATCCTCATTCATCAATAGTCTTAACTTTATTTTTTGAAATTTGAGAAAATCTATGGATTTGTTTCTTGGAAAAAAGAAAATATATAATTTCTATGTGAAAAATCTGTATATTTTAGATGCAGTTTTAAGAGGATAGACCATAATGGGATAACTCCAGGCTTCATGGAATACATCGAATACCAAAAATCTTAGTGAAGACACAAAAATACTAAAATCTCAAAAGTATTGGGGTCAGATTTTAATGTATTTAAAGAAGTTAAATCTCATACTAGCTTTTCCTTTCTTTCTTTTTTGATATTTCTAATTTATTAGCCTTTAGCTCTTGTTTGTTGAAAGTTTTCAACTTCCATACTCTACACATATGATGGCAAATTATTGTGTACACATGGATGCCTACTGTGTGTTGTGCTATAGATCTATCATATGAGTATATGCACAAATTTTGTACATAAGAAGTTGTCCAAAATGATGACACCCTGGCTTATGTAAGGATTAAATTCTATAGACAGTGAATAAGACAAAGAATCATGTTTGATCAAATAAACCACCCTTAAATGTCTAGGACATTGACCTTTGGAAGATTCAAGTAAAAACAAAAAAACAACTCATTTTTCAACAAAGACTTATTTAAGACTTATGCTTGGTGTCAGGTACCATTCAAGATGTTGGAAATATAAAATAGCAAAAACTCCTAACCTCAGGAAGCTTACATTTTAATGTGTGAGGCAGGCAATAAATATGATAAATAAATTTTATGTATTTTATATAATGATGTGTTAAAGAGAAAAAAACGAAGCATTATTTATTATCTTTGCTTTTCACCTTTCTGTATAACTGAGGAAAGGGCAAAAGGGTAAATAAAGGAAACTCTGTGTCTTTCCTTCCTTCTCTCTGCTTGCTTTCAAATCCAAGTCCTTTTCAACTCTGGAATTACATAGTATTAGATATAATAGATGTTTTGATTTCTAGATTTTGGCAAATTCAAACTACTTTGAATATCCTTATTAAATGGATATATCTAATCTGCACAATGTTTGAAGCCCAAGCTAAAATGGGTGGTGTATTTTGAGACTACTAGCAAGGAGAAATTCCTTAGCTAAGTCAGTGAGTCTGGCAGATTGTAGCCACCTCTCATTGTAGTTTTAATTTATTTTACTTTACTTTATTTTATTTTATTTTCACAAAGGAGCTCCTTTTTCAGAATTTATCTTTTTGAGATTTTATCCTCTATTTCTTCCTGGTATCATTTCATAGAGGTTTTGCATCTGCTTTCAAGACCTCCCATTCCTTGAGTTCTGTATCATTGTCAAATTTTTGATTCTGCCTTATTTATTAATGCTTTGCAGTCTGGCCTCTTTACTTCTCTGAACAGCAAACCATCTTTTCCCTAGTGTTTCATACTTGAGCCTCTCCTATTTTCTCTAATGTATTTCCAGGCAATATCATGACTTTAATTTTTACTTCTCTGTCAGTAGGTACTATCTGAATCTTCAGTGATTCTCTCTCTCAAGATCCAGCACTGTAATTCCAACTGTATTTTGGTATTCTGTGTACTTCAAATCCAAAGTATCTAAGAATGAACATATTATTGTCCTTTCCATAATTGCCACTTTTTCTATGTCCCTTTATTCTATTAGAATTAAAACTATCTTTAAGAACTAAAGTTTTAGAATTATTCTTGATGTCTCCTTTCTAGTCTTCTGCATTAAGTTACTAATTACTATTGTTTGAAATCCATAAAATATTTTTCCCTTTTTTTTGTTATTAACATCAGAGCCATTCATCATGCATGGTTGCTCATGTTGTGCACAGCACAATTCCAGGGCTTTCATTCATATATTCTATGTTGGAAATGGCACCTTGTAGAGGTGCGTAGGATCATATCCTTAAAGCATTTCTCTGACCTGTCCTTTTCCTCTAATCAAAGAACAAAATATAAAAGAGTAGAAAGTACACAGAGTATGGGATCTAATAATCCATGTAAAGTATCCCTCTAGGGTGATCTCTGCCAGGATGTTTAATATCTCTGGGGCCCAAATTTTATCTTCTGTAAGAATAATTGTGAGGTATGAAATAAGAAATGCTACTTGGGTGTTATAATGGGGGATTTTTGGGTGACACCTGAACAGAATGAAGGTCTCAGGCACTTGATAAGATAATAAATCATAAAAAATAAATATGACATCAGAATATGAAAGGACATCAACTGTGAATCTTTCCCACATCAAAACCAGGCAGCATTGGACTGGATAATCCACTGAAATTGGTAAATAAACGTAAATATGTAAGATTAAAACCATATTACCATTCCTCAACCTGTTCACCTTGTAGTGAAAACGCAAAGGGGAGCAAAGAAGCTGGAAAGAAAACATGATCAATTTAGTCCCCTCACGTTGTTTTAACTCTTTTCCCAACACACGTAATGAATAGAATCTCTGTTAAAATAGGTGGTATAGTGGAATTAATAGTGACAAGAGAATTTGATGCTAAAGAATGGGGTTTGTAAGCTATCCATTCATCTAACCCTGTCACTGAAATTAGATAATTAATTTGCATGGAAAACAGTTAACTTAGTCAAAGTTTATAAAAGTTACAATGAAGAGGCTTTCTCAAGATCATGATCATTGTCCAATTAATTGAGGTAGCACACTCAAAAGTTTCTTGTGATAATAAAAATTGTTTTTATAAATAAACTTGATCTTCAAAATCTTTCATATTTTCTTCCTCAACTTAATAACTAAAATTATTTTTCAGCTAAACAAAAATGTAACTAAATCAGTTGTTTAAAAAAGAAAATAAAGTAGAAGGTTAATATATTATTTTAAAGATTGTGTCAGCTTCTCCAAAGATTTTGTTTTGATTATCATGATTTTTAGGAAGAAACAATTGTCTTGAATAATGCAAAAAAATCTAATCGCTTTCTTTTTTAGTATAAAGCAAATTAAAATGCACTCTTAAAATATTCATATTCCTGGAAAAATATTGAGTTTAAATTATATTTTTGTGCTAAAACAAAAATGATTGAAGTTAAAATTTAACTTTAAACAAATATTTGCTCACTATTCTGTTTTCTCTGTCAACATTGAAATATATTTGAGCCAAGTGTTGTTTTCGATTTAGGGAGAAAATTGAAGAATGCTTTAATTTCTCATTAACTACGGCATTAATCAGTGGTTAATTGTAATTATTTAGCCTGTAGAAAAGTGAAGGTAGAATTAGAATCTGACTACAAGTCAAATAAACTTTGTCTTTCTTATTGATTTAAGCATTTTTAAGACAGATATTCAATAAGGTTTGCTTAGCAAAATTTTGGTAGTGGTTGGTCAATGTGTTGAATAATAATTCAAGTCAGTTACTCTGTCAAACTCTGTCCTTTTCTTCATTAACTAGTAAACATTAATAATACAGGACAGCATTAGTATGTTTTTTCCAATATCATTATATAATTGCAATTAAGTGTTCCGAGTAATTATAGAATGCATTACTTTGCTTTATGGATTTCAAGTATGATACTGAAATCAATTATTTTTCTATTTTTGAATATATTCCCCTGTATTTTATTCAGAACAACTTAGACTGATATCAATTCCATCTACAGGTTCCCCCATGGATATTTTGTCTTGCTAACTCTTCAATGTTATTAAAGATACAAATACTGAGTCTTACCCATTTCAACTTCTCTTTTGCAGGTGCAAAACACCATTTTATTTATAATACAGGAGAGAAAATTAAAGACCTAACCTTGTCTCAACAGAATGTCAGGAAATAAATAAAATCCCCATTTTAAAATGTGAAAATGTTAATAATATGCCATGTTTAGTTTCTCAGTTTAGGAAGGTGTGGTGGTTCTAGGGTGTCATACTTTTCCTAATAACTATACTCAGAGCCTCTTTATAGTCTTTTCTTAATAGAAATTGCTCATTGAAGAAGCAAAACCTGAATTTGGAATTCTTTAGCTTCCCTTTCATCAGTGTCTAAATTATCCACATTTTCTAAATCCTATGCTAACAGACCTCTACAGGCTAATGCTAAATTTTATTAACCTTTAACAAATTGGATTCCTGATGAATCCGTGTTCTTTTTTGAAATCGTGTCAGCAAGTCATCACAGTGCCCCAACTGGAGCCACAAAAGTGGTTCTGAGAAAGGGCTCAGACTACTTCGTCTATGCATTTGATGATATTAATGCCATCTTTTGGTGGTTTATAAAATAATTACAAACATTAAAATGTAATTTTACTTTCTATTCAATAAATATTTATTTGGTATAATTGAGGCTGATGCTGTATTTGGGTCTGTTGGCTCTAAAAAGACAGATACATTCACCGTACTGCTTTATTTATTCAGTACATTTAAAGCAGGAGTGGTTTTATAGAAGTATATTCCACATTTTCGTAACTACATCAAATTAAGGGCACTAGACATAATTTAACCTTATTCTATAGCTTGAGTTAATAACGAGACAGTGAATTTTAATATAATCTATTAATCTGTATTTTATTTTTCAATGTTTATTCCTACTTTCATATATGTGTGTGTGTGTGTGTGTGTGTGTCCTTATTCTATGAGGTCATACACAGCTTTTAGATTGCAAGGCAAAAATGTTGCCATTTCCATGCATAGGAAGGACCTTCACTCAGCCTTTTGTTTTCCGTAGCTTAGCCATATAGTGCAAGTACATACTTAAGAAAAAATAGCAGGTCCAAGCTTTGAACTAATAATAAAGACTTACCTCTGCAATTTCTTACAAAGTACCAAATGTAGCTCTAAGCATCCTCAAATGCTAGGCTCATCTCTGATTCTTGCCTCTCAATTTTCAGATTTCTAATTCTTCACTCCCTTTATAACTCTTTAATGTTTGTCTGATGATCTTTATATGTTGCCCTACCTTCTAAGAGTTTCTAAGTAGGAACATTGGTCTGGATGCCTAATCAGTCATTTGCAGAGTTGAAGTCTGGTCCCTCCATTATCAAGCCCTCCACTGAGTGGCTCCTCACACATGCCTTATCTGAGTTTTATATCTGAAGACTAACAAGAATCCCAATACTTCCATTCTTGCTATTTGTGTTGTCATAACACATTGATAATAAACAGAGCAGTCCACTTCAAACTTGTGATTTTTAGCAAAATTTTTACCAAACTTCCAGTTTCTAATAATTTCTTTTTTTTTCTTTTTCTTTTGTTATTCTCTGCTTCCTCCATTGGTGGCATTTTAGCTTTCAAGTGTAGAACAGCATGGTATTACTGGTTAAAAGGTAACACAATTGTTTTAACTGCAAAGTCAGCTGCAGGAGGAAGGAAAGGGAATAAGAAGATTTAGAAAGGAAAAATAAGTTTGCAAAATAAGCTACCCCAGAGAAAAATTACAGAGCATACAGCATTTTTAAAGACTTTCCAGATGGGGAGTCCTAGGAAGAAATGGATTGAGGATCTATGGGAAGAAATATAAAGATATTTGAGAAATATATGGGGCGCCTGGGTGGCTCAGTTGGTTGAGCGTCTGACTTCGGCTCAGGTCACGGGTTTGTGGGTTCGAGCCACACGTTGGGCTCTGTGCTGACAGCTAGCTCAGAGCCTGGAGCCTGTCTTCAGATTCTGTATCTCCCTCTCTCTCTGACCCTCCCCTACTCTCTGTCTCTCTCTCTCTGTCTCTCTTTCAAAAATAAATAAAACATTAAAAAATTTAAAAATAAAGAAATATAAGTCTCTCTAGGCATTAGGAATGGGTAGGATTAGACATTGGATCAGGAATTATAGCTTTTAGGAAGAAGATCTGGAGTGTCTGGCTTGTAAGGAATTTACATGTCAGGGTTCAGATGAGGGTTGAGGGGTTGAAGGTACATATCACCAAGGAAATTATCATAAAATGCTATTTATACCAGTAGGAACAAAACTGTGAGAAAATCAGTTTAATAATGAAAATCTATATTAGACATAATCATTATTTAAATTACTTATTAGGTATTTTATTAGTTTTAGTAAGGATGCCATACAAATTACTACAAACTGGGTACCTTAAAAAAAACTCAGAAATTTATTCTCTCACACTTCTGGAGGCTATACGTCCAAAATTAAGGTATCAGTTAGGCCATACTCCCTCTGAAAGTTAAAGGGAAGAATCCTTCAATTTTTTCTTTCTACTTTCTGGAGGCATCCCACACCTTATAGCTGTATCTTTCTAATCTCTGCCTTCGTCTTCAAATGTGTTTCTCCCCTCTATTTCCCTATGTCTCTTCCTACTACAAGGACACTGCACATTGGATCTAGGGCCAACTTAATCCAGCATGACCTCATTTAGTTTAGTCACATCTGCAAATAAGGTCATATTCTGAGGTTTCAGGTGGGTATAGAGCTTTGAGGGGCAACATTCAACCTATTGTAGGTACAAGTGTTATATTTGTATCAGTAGCTAGGCATGCAAATTATTACATTGTCATACTGCTTTTGTTATCTTATTTTATTAAAATTATCTCCTATATTCATATGCCTGGTCTTAGTTTATTTTATTTTCAGTTATGGATTGGATTCAATTATCCATTCAACAAGCATTTATTTCATGTCTGGAAGGTGCTATACACTTTGCTAGACACTTAGGATATAACAATGAATAAAACATAATAGATTAAAAAAAGAACATAATGGGATAATGAAGTTTCTAAATATGCAGCAGTCGTAAGTGGAGATTTTTAATGGCTATATTAGAAGTGATACATTCCAAGTAGAGGAAATAGCATGATAGAAAATGACACCTTTGAAATAGCATGGTGAGTTTTGTGAACTGAAAGCAGTTCTATAAGACAAAGCAATACAAGGAATGTTTCCTGAGAAGTGGACATAGGAAGGAATATAAGAGCCAAATCACGCCAATCTTCTATAGCCCCCTAGGCAAGCTAACAATAATTCTTTTGATACTAAGGAGTCATGGAAGGGTTTTAAGCTGGTTGAGGAAGATAAGACAAAAGGATTCAACCTGTATTTCGATTTTTTTTCACTTGTTTCAGATTTCTATAAATTAGATTATTGTTGTCTACTAACTTTTAGGTTTGCACATTCTAATTTTATGTGGTATTTTGTGTTGCTTCTGAATTTTGGGCAGAATATTTCTAAAAGAGTTGATGAATTAGTTGGTCAACCACCACTCACCCCACTGCTGACTATCCACCAGAGTAACTTGTGAAGATTTGATTATTACATGGAGCTTTCTAATTGGAAATACTTACTTGAAATTGTGTTTGTGATATTCAGTGTCTACGGGCCCCCTTCAGAGATGGCAGAAATCATGGGATTGTTTCTGATCCTTTATTCAAGGTTGTGGGAAGTGCAGCCATCCCCCGCCCCACCTCCAAAATTGATTCTGTTGGGGCAATTTTAAAGTGAAAATGGGAGATTTTTTTTTCTGATAACATAATATGATACTATCTTGTTCAAAATCTCTCTCTCTCTCTCTTCTTTAATAACTGCTTTTAACTGCCTTACCCTGGCAAACTTCTTTGAAGAAGCTGGCCTTAAAGAACAGAATGATCTTTCCTGTTGGCCAAAGATGGTAAGAGCACTTAAGGTCAGTCATCCATGGAATGTTGTCAACAGATCCCCCAAACAGAGAATGAAGTGCTATATAAGGTATCAGCCAGGAATTTATGTGAAGATACTCAGAAAGAGAAACACACAAAAGAGGAAAGACACAGAGATGATGGGGCACCTGGATGGCTCATTTGGTTAAGCATCTGACTTTGGCTCAGCTCATGGTCTCTCAGTTCATGAGTTCAAGCCCCACGTCAGGCTCTGGGCTGACAGCTCAGAGTCTGAAGCCTGCTTCAGATCTGTGTCTCCCTCTCTCTCTGTCCCTCCCCTGCTCTCTCTGTCTCTTGCCCTCAAAAATAAACATAAAAAAAGAAAGCCACAAATATGAAATTTGTGATGTGGCTATGAGAACACAGATTGTTGGTATGGGAAAACATGACCTTGGAGAATCATGTAGTTGTGGGAAGACTATATACACAGAACTCAACACCCCTCTCAGAACATACAGATTTCTATGAAAATGGTTTCATTGGCCAGGAATCTAGAGATGCACCTTCTTTTCTCTTTCAACTGACTTCAAAGTAAAAAAAAAAAAATATTAAGACCTTTCTGAAACCAATAGGAAATTATAACAATAAATAATTACAATTTTAATACATAAAAATGCATTCAATGGCACTAAGCTGGAATGTATTTTGTTTGTAGGTGATAGAAGTTTTCTAAGAGACAATAGTCTTTGGCTAAGAACCTGTAAATATATGCTCCTGAGAGAAAGTGACTTCAGACTGAGGGACTGAAGGCAGGATAAATAGTCAGAGCCTGAATCATTGGTAGGAATCAGAGCATGACTGGATGGAGAAACACAAGACAAGACTGGGTTCCAGACCAAGTTCATATTTCTTACAGAATTAGTTTTGGCACCATAAGTTTCCCTTTTTCTGCCTTATCCTTGCTATGTTACAGTAAGAATTTACACAATAAGATCCAGAACTGAAACAATATTATCAGCATTGATGCAATAAAATGGGTATTTTACTATCTAATTGTGATAATGCATAATTTGTGGACTTGTGATCAAATAAAATATTTTCTAAAAAATGAGCACTTTGAAGTATATCAAAACATAAAGATGGATAAGGAAGATTTTTTTGTCTACTGGTTTAAAAAAATCAAGCTTTTATTTAACATTTATGTGAAATACTGAAACATGGATATGTGAGCTGAAAGAAATCCAATCAATATGGACTTTAACAAGTGAGCTGGAATGTCACCCTCAATATTTAATTATGTAAAGACATATAAACACAATAAACAATTTTTGTGTACTAGTCACTGGCATATATAAGCTCAAAGTCCCAGAATTTTCTGGTAGAAAAAAATAAAAACAAAACATTGTACATCATAGAACAGAATCTGAGCTCATTTCATATAAATTCTTTTGGTCTAATATTATATAAAGGATATGATAACAACAAACTCAGTTTTGGAGAACGTATGAATTCACCATTTCTCTGATCATTACTCCCACTCCTTAACAATCAACTTCTACAGCATTATGTAGTGTCATAAAATAAGAAAAAACTAAAAAAAAAATTAACAGTGGTGGAATTATAACAAAAGGACATAGAAGCCAATGGAAAGAGTTCTTGATGGAGACTGCTGGAACAGTTTGAACAATAAAATAAATAAGGTATCATTGGACTATAGCCCAAGTATAAAATTAATATCCATGAGTTTATACTGACAAGAATAAATGAGTAAATAAATAAATGAATGGGGGGGGGATAGACAAATATCCCATGCAGAAGAATACCAAATAATTTATACAGATACACTGCCTTCAGAAAGGTGGAGCATAACTTCCTACTCCTAAAGTCTGGGCTGACCATGTTGACTTTCTTACAAAGAGCATAGTATGGAAATGGAGGAATGAGTAACATTATGGTGGAAAAAACCAAACACTATCTCAGCCAGGGGATCAGGTTAATATCAACAGTGATAAGTTGTGTTGATATTATGTACCCTTGATATGGTATATTGAAATGGCTATTCACCTCTGTAGTCTTCCTCCCAGTAACCCATATCCCCATTCAAGAAAATATCAGATAAATTCCAGTTGAGAAATATGTTATGAAATAGCTTACCAGTACTCTGTCAAGGTGGTTAAAAACAAAGTCTGAGGAAATGTCTCAGTTAAGAGGAACCTGAATTCTGGAATGGACTTAAGAACATTAAATAAAACTGGATCCTAGTTAATAATGTATCAATATTGGCACATTAATTGTAACAAGTGTAATAATGTATCAATATTGGCACATTAATTGTAACAAGTTAATATAAGATGTTAATAATAGGGGAAACTGGGTACAGGGTATATGGGAACTCTCTTTACTATCTTTGCAATTTTTCTTTATATCTAGAATTTTTCTAAAATAGAAAGTTTATTTAAAAAATTTACTTGTTCATTCTGCGATGATGCCATTTCAGTAGAGCTGGCTTGATGCTGAACGCCAATAGAGAATGTGAAGCAGTCCTGGCTCAATTGAACACTGCCTCTTACATAAACATACAGATAGTTTCCGAGATAGACATATATAATCCATATTACTTCAGTCAGAACAAATCCTGAAGTGTTTTCTGAAGGGACTAAAAAGAGAGGTGTTGTTTTCCTCTTCTGCCAGATGAGCTGTGTGCATGTAGTCTTGGAGCCACCTGCCACCACAAAGGCAGCACCTGACTTAGGACAGAATGAAAAAATGAGCTGAGATTTGCAATGTGTAATGCTTATTCGTAACCATAGTTTTTGAGCTCTTGGATCTCGTAATTTTTAAATCAAGTATAACTTTTGTTCTTTCCATTTATATGAGCCAGTAGGATCCTTCTTTTTCTTAAGCCAGTTCAAGTTGTGACCCTGGTAATAAATTACTCTAATTCTAACTGATATAATGTATTTGAGAGAAAGCATAGAATTATCAGGGGAATATAGAGCTTCTAACAGGGTCCTCCTTGGGAGACACTCTTTGCATTGCTTAAACCATGGACCTAGTCCCACAGGGCGACAATGTGGTATTCTGAAGAGAGTTGTCTGATTTATCCCTCAACATTTGTATGAAATACAGCTCTTCTATTTAATGAAACAATTAGGTATTCTTCTATAACAAATAAGTTAATTGAAGACAATATGGTCCATATGTTCATTCTTTATTATTATTTTTTAAGAAATGCTTAAGTGCCAATATGTGAGGAGTTAGGAGGATATGGGTCTTATACAAAAACCAACATACAGTAAAACATAAACCAAGTGAATGCATCATCAGTGAAGTAGTGATAAGTACCATGGAGCAGATAGAGGATAAAGGAGGAGGGTGTTACACAGATGGCTGGGGAAGGAATATTATGTTTGTGGGGAATGGTGCAAAGGTCATGAGTTGGCTGTGACTGATGTGATGGTTAACTGTACATGTCAACTTTGTTGGGTAATGGTGCCCAGATATTTGATCAAATGTTACTCTGGATGTATCTGTGAAGGTGTTTTTGGATGAGAGTAACATTTTAAGCAGTAGACTTTGAGCAAAACATATTATCTCCCATGGTATGGGTTGACCTCAGCCAGTAGGTTGAAAGCCTTAATAGAACAAAGACTGACCTCCCCAGAAAGAAGGAATTCTGCCAGCAGACCTCCTTTGAACTTAAGCTGATTCTTCCCTGGGTTTCCAGCCCCAAACCTGGGAGATTTTTAACCTGTACCTCCACGGCTGTGAGCTAATTCCTTACAACACACACACACACACACACACACACACACACACACACACACTATTTGGTGAATTAGCAATAAAATCAGAGTGGTTTGGGCAGAGGGAGTGAGGGGAGAATATGTCAACCTTATTAACTTTGCCTGACTCAGAGATTTTTATTTGTAGGGTGGGGATGGGTCATTCAGCAAATTGACAATCATTAAATCCACTAACAGTTTCAATCCTCCTGAATTCTGTATTCTTATTTCTTTTAGAACAGTCTTCATGTATTGATATCTTTACATGATAAGGTGCACCTATCATTTCTACATTTTAGAAGTCTCCAATTAAATGTGGCTCTGACAATGATAAAACCACAGACTAATATGTCAAATAAAATAAAAATAAAGTAAAATAAAGTTGATTACTTTGTATTTTATAATAAACAAAACAAAGTCTCTAACACCCCTTCCCTGCTCCCCCCTGACAGTTATTACTATACATTTTTATTTTCCCTGTTGTTTACTGGCAGTGGGAAAATATATCCTAAGAAATTAAAATGCAAAATGTTTCTAAATTTGCCAGTTCCTCAGAACTGAATATTAGAGTTAAGCTTCCAAAATTCTGACTCTTCAAGTTGACACTAAAAGTTCCAATATTTTCTAACTCATGTGAGTTGTGACATACAGTGTTGTTTTCGACAAGAAAGCTCTCTGTGGAATATTAACCAACCCCCCCTACAAGAGCTAAGTAATTCTAGTCTTCCTATATTTCCATTTATTTTTCATGAATCCCAGCTCTGATTCCTAATACTGTACTTTATCTTTTTCATTTTTGATTTTAAGTATGACTAATGACATTTTGTTAATTTGAAAAAAGGAGAATTCTTTATTGTGTCTAATGTACTGGGTCTCACTTTTGTCATCAGATTTCAAAGCTCCCTTCCTGTTCCAGAGGAAGTTGAACAACGACAAACCTTTGATATGATTAGCGGACAGATCTAGGCCATTATATAGGATGGAATGCAAGAGAAATAAAGTAGCTTTTAAGAAGTATGCTTCTACTTATACATTCAAATTAATGTTTTACTCTAAGCGGCCACCTTTGGAGGGATCAGTTACTTATTCTAATGACAGTGTTATTATTCAACATACGTTTAAAGCCTTATTGTTTTGTTTTGTTTTCATTCAGCTTCAGAACCCATTTATGAGTCATCTAAGAAAATTATTTGTTTTTCTGTGTGTATTATTCATTTAATAAACACTTACATATGCTAAAATGAGAGGCATTGTCCTAAGACAATGTCCTTTTAGAATGTTCATTTACTTGATCCTTATGCCAAACTCATAAAACAGATAATATGATAATTCTAATTTTATCAATAAGGAAACTTAAGTATTGCCCAATATTACACATTTAAGAATTTAGGGACTTGGACTGAACTCAAAGGCCTCATAGTACCTGCTTACATCTACATTTTGTTTCAAAATTATCAACCATATTTTCACAAAGTATCAAATACCTCTAAATATTATTTTTGCCTTTAATATAAAGTGGCTTCTTAAATGGCCCTTCAGAGATAAATTGAGGAACTTGGAGTAAAACAAGAACCTGAGTGAAGAAAGACTAAATCATTTATATACTGACTAAAAAACAAAAATGGAAAATTTTTTGCTAGAAGTTTTCTGCTTAGCTTTTTGCTAATCAGAAGACCTGATATTGTCATAGCCTTCTTTCCTTTAATGTCTAGTGAATTGAGGGTTTGCTGAGGCAAATGTAGTATCAATTCTCTTAGCCACCAATTCAAGGCTATCATTCTTGAGTTTAAGATGTGCTATGTCAGCACTATGTTGACTTTCACTAACTCGGTCAGACCATTACTCAGTTGATCTTGATGAATCTCTACTAGTGGGATGATTTTGATGAGCTATAAATCAGTCTCAATGTCTTTTTGTCCCCTTAAATCTGTCTTGGTAGACTGTAGAAATAAGTTAGCTGTGAAATGTTGTCCAAATACAGATTCAAATAATACCAAAAAAGAATAAGTTGTATACACACATATATATATGTATATATATATATATATATAGGTGTGATTTTTATTATTTTATTCTATATATTGTCATGAAAGATCTAATCCAAAGAAGAGAATTTAATGACTCTAAATTTCCTATGGTTTTATGAATTGTTCATAGGCCTAAATTAAAAATGTAATTGCTCTTCATAGGAAAACTAATTTCTCATGGGGGGATCATTTAAGTGAAATCCTAGTAAAACTATCTCCTTTACCATTAGGGGTAACCACCAATACAGTAATGATGATGTTTATTTCATTCACCATTGTACTTAGCAACTAATACATTGCTTGGTACCTAATAGTAGGTATTCAATAAATATTTATTGAGTGAATAAAGATTTAATTCTTACTGTTATAATTAAGATTATTTTCTAGGCTGGCAGGGGAAATTCATATCCTCTGAATGCTCATAATATTCCAGGAATAGACTCAAGTGGTCTCAGTGTTTGAGAAGTAAGTGATTTGGAATGTCAGGATTAATCCCATTATCTTGTATTTTTATAAAATTGTATATATACACCCTTATATTACATACCTCCTTGTTATTTGCAGCGGCATCCATGAGAGTAGCAAAATAGATTTTCTTGATTCTTCTTGGATATAATAATAAACTCAGGCAGTTTAAGACACTGGCTAAAGGGTCACACACTGAAGTCAAAAACCTAAGCAAGGATTTGAGCTTCTTCCCACAGAGTCCAGAAGGGTGTGTATCTGCCCCAACAGCATAAATTACTTAGTGACCTACATTCATCTTTTTGCAGCCAGAATGAGGCTACTATATTTGCCTCTTTCTGACTGCAGAGGAGAGAGAAAACTCATGGCAGCTGGCAAGAAGGACAAGCAAATTAATCAGTGTATAAAATGTTTATAAACTTACAAAAATTTCAGGAGTTCCCAGTCTGATTCTGCTCATACTGTTTCTCCATGTGGTTTCTTGCAGAGGCTAGACCTGATGGTCAGTTCAGATTTATTCTGTTTATGTGTATGTCTTAGATATTTTGAGGTGTGAAACATACTGAGTATCTCAAAGAAGCCAGTTATCAAAATCAATGGTATTTCTGAAATGCATTATGAAAAGGCTAATTATAATTTATTATGCAGCATCCTTACATCTATTGTGCATAAAGTAATGTGCTCTTCACAGCAGGCCTTAGTTTCATTAACCTTTTCATAGAAGCAGTGATCTCATTCAGAAATCTTATTTCTGAATTATGTGTTCATACCACACAGTGATTCCTTCATACCTGGGTGAGGGGGAAACCAATAGGCAGTTGTGGATTGATTGTACAGGTTTAAACAGTTAAGGGAGGTGGGGAAAGATGAAGAAGGAAAAGGGGAGTCATTTCATTAATAAAGCTGCTGATACTTCTTTTCAAGGCATTATTTTGTACTTTCTCTTTTTTATTGTTCCCTTCATTCTAAAATATGACATTTAAAAAAATTTTTAATGTGTAGTTTTGAGAGACATAGAGAGAGACAGTGTGAGCAGAGAAGAGGCGGAGGAATACGGAGACACAGAATGGGAAGCAGGCTCCAGGCTCTGAGCTGTCAGCACAGAGCCTGATGTGGGGCTTGAATCCACAAACTATGAGATCATGACCTGAGCTGAAGTCAAAGGTTTAACAGACTGAACCACCCAGCACCCCTAAAAAATGACATTTTAAAAGAAAAAAAATCACAGTAAATGATGCCACACAATGATACAGTAATCAAGGTATATAGTGATGTGTATTTAAAGGGGAAAGAAGGAGTCCACAAGGGTCTCTGTCACTTTCTGTCTCTCCCTCTCTTTTCTTCAGTTCCTTCTTCCAGGTAGTGAGTTCATTTCCTTGATAATTTCAAGACAGTGAAAATGCCACTTCCATTATTAATCTACTTCAAGTATAAATCTCTCCTCTTTTGAACACTCTATCTTGTTGGAAAGGCCAGAAAATTCATGATTCCTTTGTATGTTTTCTAAAAAATCAAAAAACTAAAAATTCACAAAACACATTGCAAACTAAAGGTATATTCTTTTTTGCACACTTTCACATAAGTTAACTCAAGAATGCCACTGAAGTCTTATAATCTTTTTCTCTTTTGCTTTAAATCACTTTAGCTTCTTATAACCTTCATGGAGGCAGTAAATAAAATACTTGGAGAGTCTGTCAGGCTTTCAGCTCCTGAAGCCATCTGACCCTTGCTGTTGGCATTTATTTAAGTTACTTATGTAAATTTAGATCTTCCACAGAATCTAAATCCTTGGGTAGGTTTTGGGGAGCAAGAGTTTCTTGCTTTTTTAAGGTCCTTCTAGGTGGAATGAGAGTCAACTTGACATGAGACAGATTAATAGGAGAAAATCAAATTTAATTTCATACATATGAGGAAGTAACATAGACATGGAAATTCCAAAGACAGTCAGGCAACATGAAGTATATGTGTCATTCTAATCTAAAAAGAAAGGGTTAGGGCTCTAGGATTTCAAAGAGAGGAAATGTAATACAGAGGAAGATGAAAATAGATAAATGTTTGGTAAACAAATATTTTCTAGACCACTCAGAAAACTGGGACATAGAAGACTTTGATCCAACAGGGTTTGCTAGGTTTCTCCTTTCTATTCTACCTAATTCATGTCGTAATGTATTTACCTATAGTGATAGCTCTCTTCTTGGAGCAGGTCCTCTATCTAAATTCTTTTAAGCAGTTCTGGGGGTAAAGAACTTTTCCTGAATCTGCTGGGGTTTGATTGCTTTTTAACTCAAAATTCTCTTCATGCCAAGGTGGCCCATCTTTGGGGCAGCCTGTCCTTAGCCCCTAGAGTAGGTTAAAAAAAGTCTCTGAGCTACTATTTATTTAATTTTTTTTAGGATCAAGTCAGCCAGGCATTTGATCTGACTTAAATGTTACAACCCAAGACTAAGAGTAGGATTTTTCAGTGACTATGACAATGATTTGCTTTATACTATATTTTTAATTGTGCAACCCTATTGTATTAGCATACAACAAGGCTATTTATTAGTCCTTTAGGTAATATTCAAGGTCTACTGAACCAAAATCCTTCATTCTCTTGTCCTTTATTTTTCCAGTGAAATATCTTTTTCTTGTTCCTCCTCTCCATGGGAGAGTCTTCACTACTGGCTTTCAGATCCTTCTGAGGCCAATTGCCTAGGAAACTCCTTAAACAGTATCCTCTTAGAGGATAAGTGCTTATTTTCCATGGTCTTCCTGAACATTTGTTCTACCCCACCTGTTTCCCAGGTCTTGGTCATTATTGATGGGTCCATACTCTTTCCAACCAAGTCCTAGTTAAAATAATATACACTATGGGCAATCAATTCATAAATAAATTTTTTATTTTAATCATACTTGCATAAATATTTTAATCATACTTTAAAGTTAAATAATTCTATATCTGATTTAAACATTAACTATGAGCAGTTTTGAAATTGTTTGAAAACAAGTCACATTTGTTTGAATAAGTCCACACATAATTTTGGCAATATACATCTTCACATTCTTCCATAAAGTTAAAAAAAAGCCATTACAAAAGACATTACAGTGAAATCTGAATTCTGTCGCTTAACCACAAAAGTGCCCTGGCTTAATAAATCATGAAGAGAATCAATGAGGCTTGCACTGAATGCCTGAAAGAAAGCTGTAATCATTCATAAGGAGTAACTTTGGATGATTACTAAGTTCTCTAAAGTAGTTGAGACTGCAGAAAACCATAAATGCTTTGTCCAACAATTATCACTATCTCATATACCACTGGAGCCATTTTGAAAGTATTTCCAATAAATCCACAAATGCCCTGACTGGAACTTACATGGACTATTTCTGCAGATCTCTATTGTAACTCTCAGTTACAAAGGTTGCTGTCTGAATGGAATAATAATGTTTTTTTGTCAAGATGATAAATATTTGTTTATAATTGTAGATCTTTTGATCAAATGCTTCTACTCGAGGAAAAACAACAAAAGAAATGCTGTTGCTATGCAAAACAATGCAATGACATTAGAAATATGACAGAATCACAAAACTGATTTAGTGTAGACTATAGATGATTAAGGAGCAGCCATTTAGAGGCTTAATTGAGTTAATTTCTCTCCTTCAGAGCCAAGAAAATGCATTTCTTGAATATGTTGTTCTACATACCACACACTGTATTAGATGCTAGAGAAAAATAAAGATGAATAGATTTGGTTTCTATTTTCAAATTACTTCAAATATGGAGACAGTTCATGGTGGATAATCAAGAATACAATAACATAGGTTTGGCTAAAAAGAAGATGTTTTTGCACAGCTATTCACATGGCCAGTTTTCACCATTATCATAGGGATTATCATATCATAGGGATTATGCCTGGGTTTCTAAACAAACTATTTATTGATACACAACAACTGCTATTGTTGAAGAGGGCATCCTAACTTATTTGAAGAGAAAAATGTATAGACACACTACATATAGCCCCTAAAGGGGGTGGAGGTTGCTTAAGTGACAACACTACATCGTAGCCTAAGCATAGCCAGAGGACACAGAAGGTCTTCATTACTTGGCTGGTGACTGAATGAACCTAAAGTAATTATAAAATCTGTATGAGAATTTATTATTCATGTTGTATTGCCTGAATTCATAAACACTGAATATATAAGAATTAAATATATATTTAGAGAAGGAAAATGTTAGAAAGAGCAGAAAGAAGCTATTAGGTGTGAATGAGGCCAGTGTGCTATGTAATTAAATCATGATATCTAGGCCAGTAATAATTTTAATGATTGATGGATTTACAAGGGCAAACTTATTTTGCAGTATGTGTTTACTGTCAAATCAAGTGGATGATATGTGAAAACATATTTACTGGAGTACGTCATTGAGAGTCAGCCTGAATTTTCAATCTTTTCCTAAAAATAACTTATTTTGCAGTGTGTTTCAATACATGAGACTGTTTGGCCTTAGTTCATGGTATCCAGAGTGTAAAAGAATGAAGGCATCTGTGTCTGCTCCCAATGGCAACACTATTCCATTTGCATAACTCTCTGAATCATTTTCACATCTTTCTTCACACACCATGGGTAAGAATGCAAGTGCTGAGTATTCTCTGAAGTCAATGGAAACCTGTTATTAGGTTAGCTGGATATGGGTGTTGCAAAAAAATTAGAAGTTTTTCCTTATGACTAAGGACCAAGAAAAACAGATGGCTGGGTGAGGAATGCGGAGGTTGTCAGATAAAGCTCTTGCCAATAAGATTTGGTGCTAACATAATATATTCAGTCAATTGAAGCATCTTGAGGATACCAAATATAGAAAAGAAAGATGCTTCTGGTTGTCTCTGTAACTTATGTGATGATGGAAAGAAAACTGACTTAACTTGGACTGAGTGATATTTGCTCATTATAGAACAAAGGTCACATTTCTAAAAAACAAACAAAAATGTTTCCCTGCTCATGTATCTGATTTTTATAAGTATGTAATTTTTTTTTTTTTACTTTTAAGCCAGAGCAACTGCTAAAAATTAATCTATGACCAAATTAAATATATCAGTTTTAGGTATAGATAGATAGAGAAAGGGAGATAGATGTACAGCTTATGTACAAACACTATTTGAATTGTTACATGATAGCAATAATAACCAATTTTAAGTTCTGAAAAAGCCCTCCTAATCCAATTAGGGAATATAATACAATATACAACAAAGTAGCTATCTTTGCATATAATCCTTACTGCATTCCAGTACAGAAAGGGCAGCCTGTGGCGCTATTTATGGCACGAGAACAAGCTTTAATGGCACTTACTTGCTATATGCCCCTCTTTATTTTCTGTTCCTCTTTCCTTTATTGGCCTACATTCATTAGGCAGCCTGTCTATATCCTCTTTATATCTTTGGATTTCTTCTCGTAATTGTGTTGTGTGATTATATTCCCTTTCTTTAGTCTTTAAATTTATTTTCCTTAATATTCTGACAGACATATTTTTTATGTGATTAATACCCTGTCTTTGGGACTAAAACATTTACTGTCTCAACATTTGGGACTGTAGATGTTGTCTTAGAATAAAATTCATGATTCTATTTTCTGACGGGCAATCAGAAAAAGAATGGAAAAAAGGCAGCTTTATCCAAGGCTGAATAAGAGTATCTTCAGGAATAGAAAGACATGGAACATAAAAAACCAGAGAAGCAAATAATATTTTCCACACTAGTTTTCATATAGTCATGAGTAGAGGACCCATATTGGATATGAAGATACCACACTCTGTTGAAAAAAAAACTTGGAGAAAGAAAAGAAAAAAAGCGAGTAACACAGACCTAAAATAAAGCCCATTCCTTTTCTTTACTGACTACTATAAACCTGTGTCCTTCTCCCCAAAATGAACATAATGGTACAATTCCTTAAGATGACTGAGGAGCTGGAAATAATGCATATGAGGAATCTATCACAGGATCGAAATAATTCTTTCATTTATTTTTGTAATTTCCCATACATAGTTATCAATCAAAATATAAACAAGATAAAGGACAGTAGTGTGATACCTCTGATGAAGTCCAGATGCTTATTGTTATGTTTATGCTTATTCTTTCATGTTCTCAATATATACTTGATATATGAACATAATAACATCAGAAAACTTATTACTAGGTTTCTTTTTATCTTCTTTTTAAAAAAATTGTGTTTAGGTAACATAACAGTGTAATATTGGTTCCAGGTGTACAATACAGTGATGCAACACTTCCATACAACACCGGGTGCTCATCACAAGTGTGCTCCTTAATCCCCATCACCTATTTAAGTTGTCCTCTTTAACTTTGGCAAGATTAACTTTTTTTTGTTTACTTTAAACTTTCTGTGTGCCTAAAATTCTGAGTATCTGAGTCCTAACATGGAAAATGGTTTCAGAAAATCATTCCAATAAATCTGTATGTACCTCAGAGACTTTATTTTTGTAGTTACAACAAATAATTGTACCCTCATTCTTGCATAGAGATTCATAATATGCCCACATCTTTGTAGATATATCATGTGATCAGAAGATATCTTAGCCATAATTTTGGTTGGAGAAAAGGGCAAATTATTTATGGTCACAGGGTTTTTGAGTGGAGAACACAAGACACAAACTTCATACTTCATTAGCTTTTTCCTTTACTGCATGACTTTCTTACTTTATGGACTCCTGTAATTCTGTTTGTAGATAAGTTAACTGCTCCTGGATTAGTAGGTTGGTAGAATGAATCTTATATGTTTATTTCTAGAATTTGAGCACTGGATGTTGTATGTAAGCAATGAACCATGGGAATCTACCTCCAAAACCAAGGGCAAACTTTACACACTGTATATTAGCCAATTTGACAATAAATTATATTAAAAAAGACCAAATATTCTTAGATCTCAGCACATTCCCTTACAAATAAGTTAGAAGAAAATGAGGTGTTATCTACACTGAAACAACTTCAGGTGTGCTTTCTCTGCAGAAAGGGAAATTATTTGAAAATCATTAGAATGCTAATTTCATATTAGCCATAGCTTGCCTATATTTTGAGTAGGGAAAAGTATTTACAGCACTTTTTTGAAACCAGAATTATTTTTCATATGAGAAGAATAATTTGCCTTATTTTATTTTATTTTAAAAAATGTTTCCATTTATTTATTTTGAGAGACAGAGAGAGGGAGAGAGAAAGAGAGAGAGAGAAAGAGAGGGAGAGAAAGAGAGGGGGAGAGAGAGAGAGAGAGAGAGAGAGAAACAAGCAGGGGAGGGGCAGAGACAGAGGGAGATAATCCCAAGCAGGCTCTACATTGTTAATGCAGAGCCCAGCGCAGGGTTCCATCCCACCCACCACCAGTTCATGACCTGAGCCGAAATCAAGCTAGATGCTTAATCGACTGAGCCACCCAGGTGCCTCCCCCTTTTATTAGTCACTTTTTAAAAACTGCTTAACGTATGCTGCTGTTCAAGAATAGTAAAATTTAGTATGAATAGCAACGTATATAAATTGTTCCTAATTTTTGAAAGCTTCAATTATTTTCATTCAATTTTTGACATTATTTTCTGTTTTCATTGAGGCAACTAAGATTTCATCAATATTTTTCTATGTATAAAATATTATTAAAATTTCTTCCACTCCTGTTAACACAAAAACTCCAAAGCTGGATACCAAAGTAAAAAGACTTTTACGGTAACTATATTTTGTTGTTCTTTTTTCTGTAGCACTAATAGAAATTCCTTAGTAAGAAAAGGGGTATTTGATGTGTTACAAAGTACATTTTTGAATATTGTGTAAGTATGTGTGTGGGTTATTGGTAATCTGCTTCACAATCCCCTCATTCTTTTCAAAATGAACTTGTATAAAATGTTTCACAAGGGTAGGTGAATATTCTTATACCAATTCATTCATCATGGGAAATGATCTTAGGGGGTTTAAAAATCCTATAAAATATAAGAACTTCCATGGTATTGTTAAAAATACACATTTAACTTTTGCCTGAAGATGTCTGTGGTCCTCATTACTTCAGAGAAAGCCACTCTCCTTTGTTGGATATGAAAAAGTACGCTATTTCCATAATCTTTAGGGAGTTTTCTTAAATTGATCTGAAGTCTATTTCCCTGTAATTCCAATTTATTCATTCCTATCTCATGCATGGAACTATACAGATACAATTTTATGCTATTCCTCCAAATATCAAATAGTAAATATACAGATTTTGAAATTCTTTCTAAAATGTTACAGCCAGAACTGAATACATTACTATGTATTACCTAACAAGTACAATACATAATGGAATTATTATTTTCTATGGATTATGAATATGAATTAGATCAATGTCCTCCTGCCATGCAACTCTGCTATCAAAATTGGGTAAATTAACAACTACATTCCTCCTCCTCTTGCTCAGTTATTATGTGTCAGGTACTATGTTAAGCAGTTTGATTTATTTATATAGCAATCATCTTGGTAGGCTATTTTTATTCATGTGATCCAGACAAGAAAACCAAAGTTTACCCAAGGTTCCGTAGCTACCAAGGAGACAGAAAGGCTGAGCTACCTTATGTCAAAATCATACTCTTAGCTATAAGACAAAATTGCATTCCTAATGTAAAATGCTGGCGACTCTGTTACATGATCAGAGGGGTCAGGTAGGTACTGCTGGTGACAGTGACTTCTTCCAAAGACTACATCTGTGCCTTTGCTTTGGGCAAGTTTCCTCACACTTGATTTTCAAGACTGATTCTTCCTCTCTACCAACACTTGTGATTTATGCTTGGGCTTTTGGATAAAGTGGTTTCCTTCTAACCAGCTATTTTTAGGGTAACCTTTAGAATGGTTTTGGTTTTGTTGTTTGATCAGCCAGAATTTGATTCTGTTGTTTACACTTAAGACTGACATACTCATCTGAAGAATGTTACGCTACTATGGAATCTTGTGCTGTGATCAAGATGTATTATGTTATGTCACTTTTCTTGTCTTTTTTCAGTAATCTTATGAAACATGAGGTTAAACTTAGTTTGTTCCATGAGAACTCCACTGTTTCCTAAGTGTCTATCAACTCCCAGTTTAATAAATAAATACACCCATAATTTTTCTGGAGATTATAATAAAACAATCTATTTTAGTATCTTTAATATATCACTGATCCATTCTGAAAATTACGAAAACATTTAGTCACTACCAGGCTTCTGTTGGTAATAATTGAAATACATATCAGTGTTATTATTGATATATAACATTTTATGAATGAGATTATGACATTTTGATGTGAAAGACCAGTTGTCACATTAATTTTGATAAGAAAAATTTACTTTTTTTCTGTTTTAGAGAACAAAACAATTAACAATTGTGTCATCAGATCAGTATATTTGACAAGAGTCTTGCCCTGTCAACATTTTCCCTGACAAAGACTCCTTATCTTTTTTAGTCATTGTCCCCAGGGTTCTCATTCCTGCCTTTATAATCCTAGTCTTGTTTATCTTTACCTCTCTTCCCTTTCTGCATGGGCAATCTTACATCCAAATGAAAGGCCTGGATAAAGTCTAGTTTTCAACACAGCACTGTTCGTACTCTTACCTACCTTAATAATTGATGTCCCTGATTTCTAGTAGTCTTAATTCATATCATACTACCTAGCATTTGACTTCAAACTGGCGAATATGGTTTTCTTGATATATCAAATGCATCACATATTCTAACTAGAATGCAAGTATCTTGGAAAAGAAGAAACTATAAGCTGTTTTCCCGGTACTGCTTCTGCATCTATTTCTCTCTGAGAGTTACAAGATTCCTAAGCTTACCTATTAGCCCTTTATTTCCTTAGCCTGCTTAGTTGGGAACTTTTCCTGAAGAGGCTAAAAACTTACCCTAGTCATATAAATTCAGTGTCTGAAAACACACATCAATGCATCAATATACTTTTTGACTATAGTTGTTCTAGAAACTATTTCTTTTTCTTCTTTTTTTTCATTATGAGCTAGAACTGCTTATTTTTTGATACATTGTGAAAAAATTTTTTTGGTTTGTTTTTAGATAGTGTAATAAAGACCTTTTAGATTGTCTGCTAAGCTAACAGTGGGGGTCTCCTGGCAACTGTGATTGCTGGGAGTGACTTCATTTTCCTGGATGTAGCTATGTGCAATTGATTTAGACACCTGGATCAAGCAGAAATTTTGAATTGGGAATTCAGAAGTACTAGTCGATTTTGGGTCTGTTCTGAACTGAAACTTCCAAACTTCAAAGCAGCTGGGCAAACATTTTTCCCATATAAAAGAAAAGCAGAGAAAGACTTCACAGAGAGATAGTGGGATTTAAGATACTCAGAATGATTCTAATTTGAAAGACTCTGTGGCCCTAAACAGTGAGGAGGAAAGAGAGAAGGAGGGGGATAAAATGAATGAAAATAACCTGAGGGACTACCGACCTGCCTTAATTCCTGACGCCTTTTCAGCTCTCTCCCCCTAAGGCTGACAACTCTACCTTTTCCTGTAGTTCCTGAGCTACAGCTTTAGTTTTATCCTACATTTCCTATTTTTGTAAAGCTAACCTGAGTAGGTTCTGGTGACTTGAAAACCAAAGCAACTTAGCCCAGACATGCAGTTATGGATATGGAAGGGGGGGGGGATGCAGAGTTAAAGGGAGATAATTTAATAGAGTTGCATTTATATTAATCTGGTCATAACTTCTGTTTGATTTAGAAAAATTTTCAGTCTGAATCACAAAGCAAGGGGCTATAGAACTTTTCCTCTTCAGCAAGTGGTAATGAAACATGGAAGTAATTGCTCACAGACATACAGTTAAGAGAGACATACCTGACGCTCATGGTGGTGTACAAGGACACAATTCCTAAATTTGAAAGGCAGTTAACATTCTGCAAAATGAAAAGAAAGCAAGAGACCGTATTACATTTAATTGGAGTTATAACCACATTTAGACTGTAAATTCTGAGCAACCCAGAGTCTAGAAATTATTTTCAATTACATATAGAATATATATAATATAGTGCACAGATATAAGGGACCACCTACCATTTCAAGAAAAGAACTCACTGGCCATTTCAAGAAAAGAACCCACTGGCTCTAGAAAAATATGAGATGTTGAGCTAATCAAAGAGATATTCCAGACTGAGTCATTAGAGAACACTTCTTCAGTTAAGAATTTTACTTATTTTTTAGTGAAACATAATTATAGTTACTTCTTGTATTACACTGACCAGGATTAGTAGTATTTCATAATTTGAGTTGTTAACTACATGATCAATAATCTATAGCAAGGAGATAGCCTTTCTCATAGAATTATTTTTTTTAATCTGAGGCTTTTCTTCTTTTGTTTACTTTTTTTTCAAATGCATCCAAGAAAAATGAGAGTTGTGTAGGTGAATTCAACATATAATTTCCCTTTAGACTGCTGGTCCTGGAAAGGCAGATATAACAATAAATGCCCTTAGAGAGTAGTCATCATTAGACCTTATTCCTATTGATTGCTTTATACTAGATATGTAAGCCTTTCCTCCCTTCACTTTTAAGAAACCAAGGTTTAAATTGATAACTTGATAGCCCTAGAGGGAAATTTTGTCTATAGACCTGATTCACTGTTTCTTTTAATCAAGAAAATACCAAAAACTAGGATACAAAGCAATATACTTGCAAATGGTGAAACACTTTTGAGTATTAAAATATAGTTATCTGTGTGGTTTTGCTTTCCTATAATCTGAAAGCAACAACTGCTTCTCATTAGATGGTATCACTACTATAATGCTTGAGGTGATTCACAGCCCTATGGCGTTTGTTCAGTCTGTGTGCACACTGCAATATCTTGCAGTTCACAACTGATGGCAGGAATTAGGCTGTTTTCCATTTTTTTACACTCATCTAGTCCATCCAAATTGATTAGAGCCTCTAAATCTGATGCTAAAAGATTCTTTTTTTCAAAACTTTCTGGTGACTTCACAACAGTTAATATTACCCAAAAAGCATCAATCTTTTTTAAAGGATTGGTGAAGGCACGAATGAGTAAAGAGTAAGATCTTTTATTTTTTTTCCAACTTAATAAATGTCAAGCATCATATGTAGCAGGTTAAGAACCTCCCTTTTGTTTGAGATAAACAAAATTGTTGTATCTGCACATACAATAGATGATAGAATGATATTTCAACAATAGGTGGAGAATTGCTAATTGAAAGATGGATTAGACGAGAAAAATGGGATGTGGAAACTATTAGTGGAGACCAGGCCAGTGAGGTGCACAAGGGAGAGGAAGAATACTCTTGGAATGTTTCTCATTTTAAAAGAACAGAATTTAAGCTAAGAGTCTGGTAAATAACTAGCACTAAATAAATGTTGGATGAATGAATAAACAAATGAGAAATGTAAAAAAAATGCATATATGAATGTACTTCTCTTGTATGTTCAGTTAAAAGAAATATCTAAGCATTGAATGTCACCTATGTTGAAGGACAAATATTTGCATGGAATCTGAAGACAGTATTAACACCGAAACTTATAATAATACTTTTTAGCTATTCATTTATCTTTTATAACTTTTATCTATTAATTCATCTTTTTTTGTTTATCTGCAATTTTTCAAGGCAATGTTTAACATTGTAAGATCTGTGTACATGAATAAAACAGTCCTTCCCTTGGAAGAGATTTCCATTCTAAAGAGATCATATAATTGTATACAAATAACAGAGGACAGTAATCAAAGAAGAGACGGCAGGTCAGAAGTGAGCTGAGAAATAAGTAAGTAGTGAAATAGCTAAATTTATACTATAAACAGACTTGTTTTTAAGCTTTTAAATTAATCTTTAAATTTTCTATTATAAATGCAGTATACATTTACTGAATAAGTTTTTCATAAAGTAGATGAAACAAAGGAAAAAATCACCCATATCTTACTAAATTCTTAGATACTAAGTCATATATATTCACTTCAAGAATATGCACAACTTGAAAGATTATGACAGCAAAACAGCAAAACACTTCTAATAGACAAAAAAAATTTAGTACTATTTACTAAAGAGTTAGTTAATAAAAACAGAAACAGCCATTAAAAAGATATTTTTAAGCATATTTAATGATATAGGGAAATCCAGAAAATAAGTGCATATTATACTTCTGGTATCATATATTTATATCTATACTTATATTTCTATATCTATATATTATCTATCTCTGAGTCTATCATCTATCTATCTGTGTGTCTATCTATCTATCTATCTATCTATCTATTTACCTATCACTAGGGAGTCAACACAACATAAAATAACAACTTTCTAGAAGTAAAAGAATATGCTTCTAAAGAAACATTTTAAGGAATGAATAAAAAAAAGAAAAACTAACACTGTTGAGATTTAAATTAGTAGTCTGGGAAATCAAATAGAAGAATACCTTGAAACCTATAGCAAAAATATAAACAGATGAAAATCATGAAGTAGAAGAAAAGAGGCAAAGGAAACAGATACAAAAGACATAAGATATTAATAATAGCGGTTTCAGATGGAGAAAAAGAAACAGATGGAAGAGAGACAGTAATTCAACAAATGAAGAAAATTTCACTGTTGTGAAGAAATATTTGAGTCTGCAAATTAAAATAGTTCACTGATTTCCAGACAGGATTGGTGGAACACAGACTTAGATATATCATAGAAAAATTCTTGAACTCTAAGGTTAAAAAAAAATCTTATAGTCTCCCATAATGAAGACTGAAATTATAAACAAAGGAACATAATTTCTTATCGGTGACCTTAGATATTACAAGATAATATAGATTCTTAAGACAAATGGACTTCAACCCAAGAATCATCTACCTTGCTTGGTAAGACAGCTTTCACATGGCAATGGAATGTTGGGAGAATATATAAGCCTATATAATTATCCTCATATTTAGTATTTAAGCAAAGCTCTTAGCAAATAATACATGAATCAGATCACTGATCTCAATGGGAGGAAGATAAGGAAATAATGCAGTGGTGAGTGGTGGTTAGGATATGGTAACTAAAAATATATGATCAGTCCTAGTTGTGATTTCTTAAAGTAGAAGAAACAAATTCTATAAGACACTGAAAGTACTAAACAATCACAGCAAACCTTACTGAATGGGAATGGAATAGAGAAGTAAAGTACTTCCCAAAGTTTCATCTCCTAATGAGGATGTAAGGAAGTAAAAGTATTTTCAAAGTCTTATTCTCTTTGTGGGAGGGAAAGAATGTAAGAAAAGAGAGCTGGTGTGAATAAATAGTTGATGGTTTTTATACAGTGATTGAGGATATATATTTGGTTGGGACTGTTAGTTAAAAGAAATGCAATCACCAATGGAAATCAATCAAGCCAAGCATGGTTTGTTGTTAGAGCAAGAGTGAATAGGTAACATCCGTGTTGAATGGAGAGTCATACATGGCTTTCTGCACTAACTGCACTTCTATTTTTTTTTATAAATAAAGGGGGGCAGGTGGGTGGGGAGAGGGAGTGAGAGAGGGAGGAAGAAAATCCCAAGCAGGATCCGTGCTGGCAGCGCAGAGCCTGACTCGGGGCTCAGTGTCAGGAAGGGTGAGATCATGACCTGAGCTGAAATCAAGAGTTGGATGCTTAACTTACTGAGTCACCCAGGTGCCCCTGCATTTCTATTTTTAAAAGGGAGGAGAAAATAAAATCTGAACTCTGATTCAACCTCACTAAGAGAAATCTGGTGGAGTTTTTGTTTATATTTGTTAAGACATTTCTTAGAACTTTCTGTCCCTTTTCTTAAAAATCTCACTAAGAACAAATTATTTCTTTACTATCCCATATACACGATCTAAATAAAAGACAGAAAATGCAATAATAAAGCATCTAACTTTCCTTTCAATAATGAAGTCCTAAGTAAGGGTTTCACTCTTCATATAAAAAAGGATCACTAAAGTCCCTTTTCAAGTAGAAAAGAAAGAATGATCATGCTTTATCATTCTTACAATAAAACTACAAAAATAAAAACTTTCTAAAAAGGAACTTGAATCTGTTTGATGGAAGTATAAATTTTTCTATAGATTGATTTAAGTAAATAATTACTGATTCAACAGTTTCATGGAATGCCAGTTTTGTACATCTCCTTGTGATGGTTATGGGAAAAACAGAAATGAAGGATATAATCCTACCCTTAGGAACTGACAGACAGACCGACAGGCAGACAGACAGACAGAGACCACAATCATGTAAAATGAGAGCTAGAAACAGTAGCAGCTAAAGGCAAGCTTTTTTTATAAATAGGTTAGGAAATTCTTTAGAGAGGAAGAGCCACATGGACAGGAGAAGAATGAGGAGGAATATTTCATGGAGTCTGCAACGGAAGAGCATCTGTGAAACCACAGATGAAGTAGGTTAAGGACACTAGTTGCTATTGTGTATGCTGGTGATATAGAGTGCAACAGAGAAGCTGTAGATGAGATGCCATAGTGGAGGTATGGACTTGGCTCCAACCTGCATGCAGATCATGCTGAGGGTTCACACTTCTTCCTGCAGGCAGTAAAGAGTAGAGAGCCATTGATAAGCATTCATCAAGACCTTCCTTACTTAGACCTCTGATTTAGTCCCAGATTCTAAATTGTTGATGAGCTATTTTGGTGTTTCCAGGTCTGAACCTTAAAATAATTCTCTTTGACAAAGTATTTTAATAGTTAGTATTGGTTTTAACCAATATAAAGTAATGAATTAAATTAAGTTAAAAATCTGAATGTATAGTGTGATATTGTTCTAACAAAAAATTTTCCAAAAACATAACATTCTTTCTTCTACTGTTTTTTATTTATTTTGAGAGAGGTAGAGAGAGAGAGAGAGAGAGAGAGAGAGAGAGAGAGAGAGAAGGAGAGAGAGAGAGAGAGAGAGAGAGAGAGAGAGAGAGTGTGCACGAGTGGGGGAGGGGCAAAGAGAGAGGGAGAGAGAGAATCCCAAGCAGGCTCTGCACCATTAGTGCAGAGTCCAATATGGGGCTTGAACCCATGAACTGTGAGATCATGACCTAAGCTGAAATCAAGAGTCTGACGCTTAACTAACTGAGCCACCCAGGTGCCCCATACTTTCTAGTAGCAGTGCACTCTTAATTTACATGAGCCTTTCTTATATCTGATAAAAATGCCAAGAGGAAGGAAAACATATAAGATATAGTTTATTTCATCAGTCTAGAGCCAACTTGTTTACACATTTTAATATCTCTAAAATTAGGATGTCTTATAATCAATGTAAATTTACAACTTTAATTCCAGATTTTATTTCTTTTTTTGGCAAGATATGAAATAACATATTCTCTCCCTTTTAGTAGAGTTGCTATATACAGTGAGTAACCTTGATGTATTTATCCTCTACAATCAGGAGCAAAATTGTCACTCAAGTGTAGCCTCTGAGATTTGGCTGGAGAGAGTCCATTTGATACCTCTGCAAGTCTGATTCCTTACATTTTTAAAAACAGAATAATTGTATGTTCTTCAAGTATGCTAGCTAAAACTTTAGAAAGACTTATGCCTTTTAAATATTAGAAAATTAGATAACAGAAACACAAAAATTGAATCAAAACACTGAATTCTTAAATTTGAGCATGGGAATATGACTACATGAGGGAGAAACATAAGTAAATATTATATTTTTAACCCAATTTTTAATCCAGAAATTTTGAGTTCAATCTGGTAAATTCTAATATTAATATATGACAAATTCAAAATGGTCAGAGCACTATTACCTGCTAGATACAAGAAATAAAACAAATAATTGCAAAATTGCAAGTTATTAATATCCTTTAGTTGTCAATTTCACTGCATATTCATACCTCATGAATTGATAATGATTCATCAACTTGCAATGTCTCACTTTTCGTGTAAAGACTATTTGTCAAAGGGTTTGGGAAATAAGAAAAAATATGATAAAACTAGTTTAAATATTTCAGTAGAATTAAAATAAGCCCAAAGTTAACATTTAAATCTGTATGCATAAAAATCATTGTTGTTTGAGGATTTTCATAACTATTGTTCTTCTGTTGAAAACACATATTGGCTGACATATCAAGATATATATATTTTATAAAATATTTGATTATTCTGTTTGATGTTCTGAAAGCTTTAAAGTTTGCCTTTTTTCTTTAACTTACATCTCTTTTAAAGAAAATAACTGTGATCCTCCTATCTCTGTAGGGAAATTTTCAATGAAGTGCAAATCTGAACTTCTGAAAATGCTTCTCACCCTGGAAGCATTATCACAAGTGACTCCCTACCAGTAGTTCATAAAAGGTGACAGAAACCACTGAAGGGATTATAGATTAGTAAAATATTATTCGTTATCTGTACATGTGCTCAATATTAAAACATTCCCTATTAAGACTATCAATGTTGTTTCATTTCATAATAAATCAATGATGAGGAAATGACTCTCTTCAAAGAAGACGACTTGGGTCCTAAGAATCAAATAATTTTGGACCTAAGAGATTCCTTCACCTATATAAGACTGCTCTCCTACTCATGTACATTGAACAGATCTTTTGACCTGGTTTAAGAATAAATGCAACATAATCAGTGTATGCCATATAGTCGGGCATATAATAGGTGTCAATAATTACTGGTAGGATCAGATAATTTATTAATTCACTTCTGTTTAAAATACCTCTAGTTTATTTTAGCTTAACATAATCATCACAAGGAAAAGAGCCACGTCTCTTTATGATTATTTTCAATACAAGTTTTTTTTAAAGCAAATACAATATAATTAACAATGCTGTATCAATTTTCTACTTTAATGCATGTGTTATGTGACTGCTATTTACAACTTTTCTGGATTCTCAATGCATGCTGCCATGTAGGTAATATTTTAAAAGCGGGGGTGGGAGTGTATTTTTTAAAGATACAAAGGAGAGGGTGAATATGACAGATTCATTGTTGGTTTTCTGTCCAATACCTGCTCCCTCCATTTCTTTTTTCCTATTAGAAAATTACTGCTAGTTTTATAGAACTGGCTCTAATAAATACCTAATTCAAGTATTTATTTAATGACTATCCATTTTAGGTTAGGGATCATGATTAGGCTAAATTCACAATTTTCAAACTTCAGTGTCTTGTGTATTCATTCACCTGGGGAACTTGTTAAAATACAAATGGCTGGGTCCCACCCTCAAATTTTGCTAATTCAGTTGTCCTGAAATGGGACCTGAGAATTTGCATTTTTAACTAGTTCCTAAATGGTGCTTATACTGCTGATTCAGGGAATACAATTTAAGAACCACTAGTCTAAGCCAATTATAAATAATTATTAGCGCTATACTAGTACTTGTACTAGTAGTAGTACTTTCCTACCTTTCACCAGACTTAACAATTAGATTTGTAGTCAATTAGGAACATGGCTGGTCTGAACAGGGGTAGAGACCAGCAGTTTGGCAGGCTTCCCCACCATACCCAGCACTGTTCCTTTTGTTTGTTTGTTTTTGTTCTGTATTTTCTGGTGGGGGACACTAGTGCTTAATTTACCTCTAATCACAAGAAAGTTTTAAACTAGGTCATAAAATAACATCAATATAATTAAATCCAAGACCAAAACTGTGCCCTTTATTCTAATTCTCCTCTCCAGTTGTGTTCAGGTACCTTGTGCAACAGAACTCAACAGAGGTTATGCAACATAAATGCCAACTACAGGGAGATTCTCATGATTTGAATTAAATTCGGAGGAAGATATGAAAAACTTAAAATATAATCTCCATCCCTTATAAGTGAAAGAATGATCAACGTCCATAGTAATTAATTACAGATTAAAAAAATAAAGTCTGAAAAAAATCCCCAATTTGTTATTATGCTCTGTCTAAGCAGAATAGTATTTTTTTTTTCCCAGCCTCGGTAGATTTGGAGTTCACCTTTCAGCAGCAAGAGCATAGTCTGTCTTTAAAAGGTCTGGATATGGTTTCTCTAACATTTTCAAAATTTGAACTAATCCAATGCACATTCACTTAAGTTCCTTAATTTTTAAAGAGTATTAAAAGTATTTACCATTGTGATTGGATACACAAATGCACAGTACAAACTCCTTATCATACATTTTAGAAATGCAAGTGACTGTCCAGTTGCTTAAGTCTTATCTGAGGCAAAAATGATGTTCCCAGCACTCAGTACTACACAAAAAACAGATAATTGATGCTCCTCCTATTAAAAACCACAGGGGAGCCTCAGAGACATATGTGGGAAGAAGCAAACCTTTCTAGAGCACAGTCTATTGGTCAGCTCATCACAGTTGTCCAGAGATGGTGAATTATGAACTAAAACTCGGTGGAAAAGACACGTCTCATCAGGAGACAATGACACAACATTTACCGTTTTTAAAGTTTCCTTAGGGGAAAGCTCACCTTTGTATATGTTACTTGCTCTCTGGGTGCAGCTGCGGAGACATTTCTGACTTTCTGCAAAATTGAGACAGTTGTAATTTGGCAACTGCAGTTACCAGGTCACTTATCATCTCCTTTTTAGTTAACATATTCAAACTCTCTTCATGTCCATTTTCCTGTTGGTTCTGTGTATCTGTACCCTGGGCTATACTTTGTCACTTCAACCTCCTCACTTCTTCTGTTTTATAACATTGATCCCCATACATTTTTTTTCATATATAATAACACCTAAAATAACTCCCCCTTTTCTTATCACATTTTTATGAGCAGTAGACTCAGGCACATCTCCAATATTGCTTACCTCACTTGGGCTTGTCCTGTAAGATTATAACCTTTCTTTTAAGAAAAAAAATCTTCTTTCCTGATATTTCTATCATCCCCATATTCCTCCTGTTCAAGAGTTGTTTTGTGAAATAGATTTTTAAAACCAATCCAGTTGCCATTTGCATTCCTGAAAACTCTTTTGATAGACACTGAAATTTCCAAACACAGGAAATCTTTGAGTATGCAATAATTTCATTCAGCTATTTCCTTCCTCAATCAAAGAAAAATGTAGTATTCTCAGAAGACCAAGAATATTCTCTTCTGAGAATACTCAGTATTCTTTGTATTCTCTGTATTTTTATTCTCAGTACCCTCTGAGTATTTTAAAGTCAATGGTCTTTAAAATAGGATGCGTGAACCCCTGGAGCTGCACAGAAATCTTCCCAGGGGCATGGTATTGGCATCTTCAACTTTCATGTATTCTTTTCCCTAGTGAGTTCATAGCAGTACTCCTATTTTACAAAGGGAGAGGATTTCTATCCCACATTTTGTCCTTATACCTTATTGTGGAACAAAAATGAGGGTTCCTAACTATACAACAATTAAAACACTATATTTTGGAGAAAACTTTTCATGACAAATCAAAGGTCCATAAATCTATATTAATGTTTTTAATTTTCAATATCTTTCACATAATCCATTGCTTAGAAACGGGGCAATATTAGAAATATTAGCAAAATTAGATATTAGAAATAGGGTGATTTGTTGAGATATTCCAAATTGGATGTTTAACATAGTGTGAATGGTAAAATTGATGGCAGTTTTCATTTAAGGACTTCATGATGTCTATGGTCCATATATATCTTACTCTTGCAAAAATCTGGTAAGATCAAAGCAAAGACAACACTGGTTTTAAAAATTATGAATTTAAAAGTGATTTTTATTGTCTTTAATTATAAAAAATTATTTTCAGGTATTTTAATGCTTGGTCATAGGGATGACTATTTGCAAGAGTCTTCTAACAGAAGACACAGTAGAGCTTATGATATTATTTTAAATAAAATCAGAACATTTTTCAAGGACCATCAAATATTCCAAGTTATGTCCGAGAAAACTCACAGATCGACATTTTATATGATTCCACCAAATTCACTGAATGTGTTGTAATCAGATATTTTAAATCTTTTTTATCCAATCATATCATGAAATGATCATTCTATTACAATCATATTATCATTTTATTTTATCATATAAAACGCTTAACATTTTCTACCTCATATTAAAACTAAAAGCACATGTTAGTCTAAAACTGTGTAAATCCTTTAAAAAATTGTATAGATCTGTCTTTTTCATTAAATACACACAAACAGGTTGTGATGTCTTAATGGGGTTATTTCTGTGTTGGTTCTTATTTTTTTTAACATGGTTCTTATTTATTACTTATAAAAGTTGAACCCCAGATCAACACAGTTATGCACTTCCATTTTACCCAATACACAGTGCTTAGTATATTCTTCATTTCAAAAAGTTATATATGTTTATCTATATATTAGTTTTAGTACTAAAAGTTAAATCATAGGAAACTGAATGTTGACTTATTTATTTTTTTAAATTATGAAAAAATCTAAATTAATTATTTCAGACACATTTTAGTTTAATATTGATTTAGCTAATTTTAGCAATGTATGTCTCAAATAGGATTCCCTAATTTATATATCAATTTTTTAATATTTCCCTAAATCATATTAACACATTTACTTAAATTAGAAAATGACACTAGACTCTTCCTAATCAAAATTAATTAATTCTGATTGGCTGGTAACTTGATAATGATAATGGTCAATTTTGATAATTAAATTTGGTGGGGCTTATGTTCAATAAATGAAATGACCTAAATCTGTGGCTTTAGTATTTCAATAAAAATATACTTTGAGAACTAGTAAAACTATTTATTACATATATTTTTTGTAAAGTGCATTAAAATGAAATTTAGATAGCTTCAACTTTGAAATATAACTGATTAACAAGGTTCTCAAAGCAAAAGAGAAAGAAAGAAAGAAGAAAAAATAAATGAATAGAATCAATGAAATAGGAAGTTGTTATTTGATAAACTATTTTAAGGCCCCATTGATATATATTCCAGTGATTTAAAATGGATCTTTCAAGACAGGTTACCTAGCCATTTTTGTAAGTGATGGCATTTTTGATTCTTTTATTTCAGTAAAATTAAAAGTTGGAAGCAATCAACTTGTCAGATGATCATAGATGCCTATGTGAATTTTGGCATACATCTCACAAGAGAATTGAGTGTTACCACTAATAAAAATAAAAGCCACAAAACAATACTCTTTATCGTCCCATTTTGCATTTATTAACACAACTAAGTTTTTTCAGTATGTACATATAAACACTTGATTTTAGTCAGAAGACAGAGAAACAATAGTGTGTACATAAATACAAATAAATTATAGGGGATGCCTGGGTGGCTCAGTCGGTTAAGTGTCCGACTTCAGCTCAGGTCATGGTCTCACTGTTTATGACTTCAAGCCCCACATTGCGCTCTGTGCTGACAGCGCAGAGCCTGGAGCCTGCTTCGGATTCTGTGTCTCCCTCTCTTTCTGCCCCTCCCCTCCTCATGCTCTGCCTCTCTCAAAAATAAATAAACATTAAAAAATTTTTTAAAATACCAAATAAATTATAGAAATGGAACTTATGCTACATCCTGCTTTATTCTAACACAAATGAGTCATCTGCGTATAAGAGAACTACATAAAATTTGGAAGTTACAATTATCCCAATAAGAGATTCAATACTTTTTAACAAGGTTTAAAGAGTAACTACCAAATTTTATAACATATATCTAATGTTTTGATCAGTTAAAATTAAGAATAATTTTAAGAATAATTTAATTCAAAAATTTAAACTTAGACCTATGGCAAATAGAGATTTTTCAGTTAAAAACATTCTAATTCAGGGCACCTGGGTGGCTCAGTTGGTTAAGCATCTGACTTTGGCTCAGGTAATGATCTCACAGTTTGTGGGTTCCAGCCCCTCGTGGGGCTCTGTGCTGACACTCAGAGCCTGGAGCCTGCTTGAGGTTCTGTGTCTCCCTCTCTGTCTGCCCCTCCCCCACGTATGTTCTGTTTCTCTCTGTCTCAATAATAAAAAAGAAAAGAGAATTCTAATTATATGTATGTTTTTGTTGTTACGGGGAATGCAGCAGATGACCTAAAAGAGTCTTTCAAGCATGAAAATATGTTATATTGAATAAAATTATATCGAACAAGTTGAATGGAAGTACAAGTACAAGGAAAAAAGAAATGGTGTAAAATTTTTCGTTATTAAAATCAAGATTTAAAAAAAATTTAAAGATGATAGGTATTAAGTCACTACAGTACTATGACACTTAGAACCCATTGGTTCTATTTAAACAAGGTTATTTTATTTTAAAATGTCAATATCTATGATATAACCAAAACTATTCTCTTCACAGTTATTTTAACTAATAAACAGATTCTAAATATCAATCTAAAATTTCATGAAAGGGTGCATCATTCTTAAAATTCTTTTAGACATAAAAGGACAAAAGTTAAAAAAAATGGAAGACCACTGTTTTATGTAATAATTTCCCTGTTTCTTTTAATATGTTCACTAGTAAATTTCTTCTTAGATTTCTAGATGAAGCCATAGACCAGGTCTCTGAGATCAAAAGTATTGCCAATGCTTATGTACTTTATAAACATGAAGCCAACTTGAGCTCACACATAAACTATGACTCCTAAGCCTGTGGATGAGACACATAATTCTAAGAGGTTAGTTTCTTCACAGTTCTTTTACTGACTCTGATAGCAACTTTAAACATTAGATGACCATGGGGCACCTGGGTGGTTCAGTTGGTTAAACATTCAACTCCTGATTTCAGCTCAGGTCATGATCTCATGGTTTATGAGATTGAGCCCTACATCGGGCTCTGAGCTAACAGCACAGAGCCTGCTTGGGATTCTCTCCCTCTCTCTCTCTGTTCCTCCCTCGGTCACTCACCGTCTCTCAAAACTAAATAAATAAACTTTAAACAAAGATGATTTGCTGATTAAATAAGCCTGGTACAGAGTACTGCATTCCTCTGTAATTTAGCTACTTTTGCAAGTTAAGGTCCAGGCTTACAGGTCTACAATAAAAGTAGCCAAAAATTATTCCATCTACTAATGCCTAGAAGGCTTTAATATAAGAACTTTTACTTAAGACTTCAAGACTTCCTTCTGTATAACTTAATATTGACCTCAGGGTTGCCTATTTTGGTATGTTTAAGAGTCCAGTGAAGGCCAGTTGAAGACATCCAACTCTTCTACCCTTATTAGGATGCAGCCTTACTAAAGCCAGTTTCTACTAATGAACAAATGTCCCTACAATGATAGTCACTCACTGGTAGACAAAATGTCCATAAACTGTAATGACACACTGAGGACAATCCCATGTAACTCCACTAATTTAGGTGAAAACCTAAAGCAACTCACATGAGTCCACAAACTGATGTCCACTTGTTAATTTGGTCACCCAAAGCCAGTTTCTGTCTATTTCTCAAGGTCCTAGACAAAAACGAAGTTACTTTGGTTTTAGAACACTAGTAAATACACTTTTTCCCCCTTTTCTAATTTAAGAGACAATGTAGAGGAGACAAATAGGATTCAAAATTCAGCTGCAATACTGATAAAGCTGACTAAAGAGCATGTCTTAAATCTGCAGTGAGAAGAACTTGCTAACACCATGCATCTCTCTGTAAAAGTCTAAATACTAGAACAGCCCACTCTTAGCACTAGCCAAGAATAATCTCATATCTGAGATGGAAAAAAGAGAGAGAATGGGTCTTCAGTATTTTCAGATTTTTAATAGATTAATTCCATCAGTGAAATGATGGAGATACTTATGCCATTGGCAATCAGATTGCTACTTCTTTTTCTGTGAAGTGTAAACATTAGGGAAAGAAGATGGATGTGCTACTTTAGCAGAAATATCTCCACATGAAATTATTACCCCAAACACCATAAACACAGAGAATACATCTCAGCTAGTGTGATGGTTAATTTTATACGTCAACTGATCTAGGCCCTGATTCCTAATTTTGGGTCAAACATTAGCCTAGAAGTTGTTGTAAAGGTATTTTTTAGATGCAATTAATATTTAAATTAGTAGAGTTTCAATAAGGCATATTACTCTCCATAATCTAGGTGAGACTCATCCAATCAGCTGAAGGTCTTGAGAGAAAATATTCCAGTCTCATGAGGAAGAGAAATTCTGCTTCCAGATTGACCACCTTTGGACTAGAGATGCAATATCAACTATCCCCTACATCACCAATTGGCAGCTTCCTCTGCAGATTTTGGACTTACCAATCCCACAATCATGTGACCCAATTCCTTACGAATACATGTATACATATACATATACATATATACATATTTACACACACACATATAGACATATATACATACAGGCATAGCTCAGAGATATTGCAGGTTTAGTTCCAGACCACCACAATAAAATATATATGGCAATAAACCAAACACTCTAGTGTTGTTAAAAGTCATGAACCAACCTCTGCCACCTTTAAACTTTTCTTCTGCAGCTTCCTCACCTCTCCTGGCCTTCACAGACTTGAAGAACCTTGCTCTGCTTTAGGCTTTGGCTTAAGGTAATGTTGTGGCTGGTGTGCTCTTCTAATCAGACCACTAAAACGTTCTCCAAATCAGCAATAAGACTGTTTCAATTTCTTATCATTCATATGTTCACTTAAAAAGTACTTTTTTAAAAGATTTTATTTTTAAGTAATCTCTACACCCAATGTGGGGGCTCAAACCTACAACCCAGAGATTAAGTCACATGCTCCACCAACTGAGCGAGCCAGGTGCTCATGGAGTAGTACTTCCAATCTCTTTAAGAACTTTTTCTTTACATTCATAATTTGGCTGACTGTTTGGCACAAGAGCCTAGCTTTCAGCCTATTTCAGCTTTCGACATGTCTTCCTCACTAAGCTTAATAATTTCTAGCTTTTGATTTAAAGTGAGAGATGTGCACTCATCCTTTCACTTGAACACTTAGGGGCCATTGCAGGGTTATTAACTGGCCTAATTTCAATATTATTGGATCTCAGGGAATAGAGAGGTCCAAGAAGAGGGAGAGAGATGGGAGAATGGTTGGTTAGTGGAGCACTCAGAATAACACAAAACACTTAAGTTCACTGTCTCATATGAGCATGGTTCACGGCACCCCAAAACAACTACAATATACAATAAATATTAACACCAAATATCACTGAACAAAGATTGTCATAACTAATACAATAATAATGGGAAAGTTTGAAGTAATGTGAGAATTACCAAAATGTGACACAGAGACAAGAAGTGAGCAAATGCTGTTAGAAATATGGAGCCAATAGACATGCTAGACACAGGGTTACCACACACCTTCAATTTGTTAAAAATACAATAACAGTAAAGCCCAATAAAATGAGGTGTGCCTTTGCACATACACACACATGCATGCACGCACATCCTACTGATTCTGTTTCTGTGGAGAATTTTGACTGAAACACCTAGTACAATTTTCTTATGAATATGATACTGGACTTCAGAGGAATTCCTCTTCCTTATTGGAAAATAGTACTCTTTGGACTTGAAAGTTCTGCATCTTTGTGATAGTTGCCCTAACTTCAGATGGTAGCTTCATATTGTAAAATGTCATATTAATGATCACACATTTAATATGTGCAGGAGAAAAAGAAACCTAAGTCTTACAAAACAACCTATATTTTCTTCTGCCTTAGTATCTATGAAATAGAATTACTCTTATTTCTATGCTTGTTTTCCCCTTTGATTATGATCTCCTTAAGGTCAGAACTTGTTCCTTCTTTCTGTGTCCCTGAAGTGAGAGACACTGAGGGATATAATAGGCACTGAATAGTTTATCATACAAATGAATTAAACGGCAACAGTCTAGAATACTGAAATTAGTCAAACAATGTAATTTATTTATTTTATTAGGAAATGAACAAAATTCAAAACTCTTGTGTGTAGTGAGTGTGTACAGCATTACTTTTGCAAATAACGATAGTTCTTCATTAGGGATAAAGTCTCTTGAAGTAAATGAAGGTTGGGACACTTAAGATGAATGAGAATAGTCCCTTAAAAAGAATTCTAAAATGTGAACGCTAACTGTGATGTTCTAAAATTTTAAGTTATTCCAAAGCAAAGCTACTTTAGAGGACATATTTGCTTGACTGAGATTTGATAAAGTATGTATGAATTAGGCTTTCACTCCTTCCCTCCTTCCCCTCCCACCTTCCCTTTCCTTTTTTTTCTTCCTTCCTCCCTCCCTCCCTCCTTTCCTTCCTTCCTCCCTCCCTCCTTCCTTTCCTTCCTTCCTTCCTCCCTCTTTTCTTCCTTCCTTCCTTCCTCCCTCCCTCCTTCCTCAGCCTCTTTACCTAGTTCCTTTCATGTCTTTCACTAGTATTTCTTTCCCTGTGATTTAAAGTTGCTTATGCCACACCTTCCTATTTAGACAGATTTTCATTAGCTAATCTGGCTGTGTAGTTCAATGATCTTCCCTATATTACTAAAAACATAATATCTAAACTAAAATCTTAATAGACATCAGGGGTGCTTGGGTAGCTCAGTTGGTTAAGTGTCTGACTCTAGCTTAGGTCATGATCTTGGCAGTTTGTGAATTTGAGCCCCACGTCTGGATCTCTACAACTGACAGCACAGAGCCTGTTTCAGATCCTTCAGTCTCCCTCTATCTCTGCTCCTCCCCCACTCACTCTCTCTCAAAAATAAATAAACATTAAAAAACTAAAATCTTAATAGACATCATAGTTATATGAATTGCAGTATTATCTCTAAGCCAATCAAGCTATTTTAGAGTTACTGTGCATATATACATATATATTCTCCAGATTTTGTAATAGTATATTATTGAGTTGAAAACAGTTTTCTACCACTTTGGAACATTTCTTGGATTTCTGTCATCATCATTAGGTAGTTTTGGTTGACCGTACAATGACCTTTTAGATGTCATTGTTTTGGGAGCATGCAATTTCACTGGAACAGCATCTTTGAATACTAGACCTTAAAAGTCAATACTGTTCTTCCTGTGACCTACTTTCCAGATAGCAATGTGGCACATGGGAAACCTACATTGATAAATGAGGATCTTTGTTGAACATTAGAACAAAAAGAACTAAATTGAGTCTCCAGATATTAATTATTCTCAGAGACACAGTCCATCTTTGATCTTCAAATTGAGAGACAATTTTACACTTTAAGATGATTGAGAATAGAAACATTTTAGACCTGGAGCACAGTAAGCAATATTACAAATGGGTTGAGAAGAAGGAAAAAAACCCACTTATGAACACATTTATAAATTAAGTTGAGAATGGTAATATTCCCTGCCCTGAGACATTTTGGCTAAGCAAAATAAAAAGAAAGGATAATTTTACCCTCTTCTGCTCAGTCTAAGACTACCCTAGGGGCAACTTGCTTTGTGAAACAGATCAAAGCACTTTTATAAACAGATGTAGCTTGATCAAAGTCAACATAAATGATTTGGATTAATGCTCACCATAGGTAAAATAATAAGCAAATGTTTCCTTTGCCTTTTTACTTTTTCATAATGTTAGCTTATTTTAATCCTATGTGTTAAAGTATATATAATCAATTTATCTTGCCAAATGGATAATATTTATGTTGATTATTGTAGGCCCATGCTTGTTAGGAGATCAGATTAAATAATGTACATAAAAAGGGTTTTGGAAAATATAAAGCATTATACAAATGGAAGTGATTGTTATGATTATAACCATGGTAAATAGTGAGAGTAACTGCTGTGAACATCTTAAAATATGCTTCCAACTAGGATAATCATTCAATCTGTCAGTCAATTGTATTTATTTTATGAATACACATACTGAATTCTGTATTATGCCAACTAGTGAGATAGAAATGAAGGAGATTCTGTGATCAGTGACTTTTGAGGACTTAATAATTTAAAGAGAGCACATGATAATCTTAAATGAACATATAAAAAATAAGATAGGTATACTACATATCAAATGCCAAGCATATAAATTATGTCAAGATCAATACAGCATATCAATACAGCCTATCTACTCTTGAGTAACAGTAAGAAAAACAAATGCAATCAAATAACCGCAACATAATGGGCTAAGGGGAATAATATAGACTTTGCACAAGGCATGTGTAACATATAGATTAGACCATTTGGCACAGTGGTGGCAATTTAGCAGACCATATCCCAAATATGATTGAAAGATGTGTTTTATTTGGCCAATACATTGCCCCATTTTCCTCCCTCCTTTCTTCCCTCCTTCCCTATCTCCTCCCCTTCTTCACTCTTTCCGTCCCTCCCTCTTCTCTCCTTCCATCTTTTCCTTCCTTCTGAAGGAGGATGTGTAAGCCCTTTATACAGAAAATTATAAATCTGTATTGAGGATTACAAGGGTCTTCAATAAATAAAATATATGCTTTGTTTCTGAGATTTTACTTTACCGTACTTAAAATCTGCCAAATTACTTTGATACTATTTGATAGATTGTGGCAGAAGGCATGAGACTCTGGAGTTAGACACAAACTATTACAGTTAAAGAAGCAGCATGAATATTGCCATATTTGTTTCAGTCCCTTTGCCCTCAGAGAGGTATGATAGGCCCCAGTAGATGCTTACACACAGAGGAGGCTGAATGATAGGATAAGAAAACTGAATTTAAGGATCCATTGCTTTCATCACAAGCAGTAAGCAAGACATTTTTTGTTTTTCGGGTTGAGAGGAGGCATTCTCTCTCCTGTCAAAGTTACTAGTTACATAAATAACACTGAGAAGTGGCCAGTTCCAGTCCACTGGAGGGCAGTCAGAGGGCCCTGCATTCTTTGCACACCCAGAAGATGCACAGCAGGAACACAAGAGGCCCAAGGAGGACTGTCCCCCCAATATGTAACATGTCCATAAATGGCACACACATATATATATATATGTGTGTGTGTGTGTGTGTATAACAATGGAACATATACATCATATAAATATGTTAATTATCCCTCAATTAACTTATGAATTTTTTGCAAGTCCAGTCAAAATCCAACCAAATTCATTTGAGGATATGGAAAATTATACATAGTTGGAAGGAGTGAATATTAATACTATTTGACATTTGACATTATCTAGCATAATTGATGATGGTCATCTTATATAATCCAGAATATCTGTTTGTAATGTGCCTATCTTAGTTAAACTCTGCCACATGTACAATATAAGGATGTTCATGGTGTTCCTTATGATATTGTTTATTTTGGAAAAAGCTGAAAAAAATCGAAAATTGTTTATCAACATGGGAATGGAAAATTAATAATTAAATAGTTACTAAAATAAATTAGCTAGATCCGGAAGGTTAATTGGGATAATACTAAAAAAAATAATGTGCTATAAAATAAATTACCAAAGGATACTTGCCATTTATGCAAATCAAAATGCAGAATGATGTTATTTATTATTTATAAATATAAAATGCTAGAAATTTGACAACATACCTCAGATTGAGATAGTTATTACCTTTGGATAAAGAGGATAAAAGGAAAATAGAAGAGTGGGATGTTTTAATTATTTATGAAATATTTTATTTCTTTATAATAAAGACTTGAAAATCGCTAAAACTGATAAATTCAGTAAAGCTGCAGGATACAAAAATCAACACAGAGAAATCTGTTGCATTTCTATATACCAATAATGAAGAAGCAGAAAAAGAAATCAAGAAATTGATCCCTTTTACAATTACTTCAAAACCCTTAAGATACCAAGGAATAAACTTAACCAAAGAGGTAAAAGATCTGTACTCTGTAAACTGTAGAACACTTATGAAAGAAATTGAAAAGGACATAAAGAAATGGAAAAACATTCCATGCTCATGGATTGAAAGAATAAATATTGTTAAAATGTCTATAATACTCAAAGCAATCTACACATTTACTGAAATCTTTATCAAAATACCACCTGAATTTTTCACAGAACTAGAACAAAGAGTCCTAAAATTTGTATGGAACCATGGAAGACCCCAGAGAACCAAAGCAATCTTGAAAAAGCAAAGCAAGCCTGGAGACATCATAACTCCAGAATTCAAGCTACATTACAAAGCTGGAGTCATCAAGACAGGATGTTACTGGCACAAACATAGACACATAAATCAATGAACAGAATACAAAACCCAGAAATAGACCCACAACTAAACGGTCAACTAGTCTATGACAAAGCAGGAAAGAATATCCAATGGGAAAAGGCAGTCTCTTCAACAAATGGTGTTGGGAAAACTGAACAGTGACATGCAGAAGAATGAAACTGGACCACTTTCTTAAAACATACACAATAGTAATTCAAAATGAATGAAAGACCTAAATGTGAGACAGGAAACCATCAAAAGGCAGAACACAGGCAGCGACCTCTTTGACTTTGGTTGTAGCAACTTCTTACTAGACACGTCACCAGAGTCAAGGGAAAGAAAAGCAAATTTGAACTACTGGGACTTCATCAAGATAAAAAGATTCTGTAGAGAGAAGAAAACAATCAACAGAACTAAAAGGCAACCTACAGAATGGGAGAAGAAATTTGGAAAGGGTTGGTATCCAAAATGTGTAAAAAGTGTATACAACTCAACACCCAAAAAACAAATGTTCCAGTTAAGAAATGGGCAAAAGACATGAATAGATACTTTTTCAAGGAAGACATCCTGATGGCTAACAGACAGAAAACGATGCTCAAAATCACTCATCATTAGGGAAATACAAATCAAAACTACAATGAGGTATCACCTCACACTTGTAAGAATGTCAAAAAATTAACAACACAGGAAAAATGGACGTTGCAAGGATGTGTAGAAAGGGGAACCTTCTTACACTGTTGGTGGGAATGTAAACTGATTCAGCCACTCTGAAAACAATATGGAAGTTACTCATAAAGTTAAAAATAGAACTACTTTATGACCCAGCAATTGTACTACTAGGTATTTATCCAAGGGATACAAAAACACTCACTTGAAGGGGCACATGCACCCCAATGTTTATAGCAGCGTTATCCACAGTAGCGAAACTACGGGAAGAAGCCAAATGTCCATATGTCCATTGAAGGATGAACAGAGAAAGGACATGTGACATATCTCTATCTATCTCTATCTCTATCTCTATCTCATCTATCTATATCGTCTATATCTATCTCTACCTATATATAATGCAATATTACTACTCAGCCATCAAATAGAATGAAATCTTGCCATTTGCAATGACATGGATGGAGCTAGAATTCATTATTCTAGGCAAAAAAAAAAAAAAAAAAGGCAGAGAATGACAAATACCATATGATTTCACCCAAATGTAAAATTTAAGAAAATAGATGAACATAGGGGAAAGGAAAAAAAAGAAAGGGACGAAAACCACAGGAGACACTTAAATGTAGAGAACAAACAGGGTTGCTGGTGGGCAGGTGGGTGGGGGAATGGGCTAGCTGGGCGATGGGCCTTAAGGAGGGCACTTGTGATGAGCACTGGGTGTCATATGTAAGTGATGAATCACTAAATTCTACTCTTAAAACTAATATTGCACTATATATTAACTAAAATTTAAATAAAAACTAACTTAACTAACTGAAAAACTTAAAGCAGCTATGGCAAAATGATAACAGCTGTGAAAATTGGATAGGAACATGGATGTGTCACAATATACTTTGTTTCTGTCTGTTTAAAACATTTCAATGGTAATTATAACTTTAAAAATACAAAAATATAAACACTTTGCCTGCCTGCCTCTCTAAATTAATAAATTCATTCAAAAGTATGAAGAATTTTTCTCAGTAGCTATACTGACTAGACATTAGTATGATTAGTTTTTAGCATGAGCTATGTTTTTGTGTTCAAGTTTACAATTTAATCATAATCACTGTGAAAACAGAAGAAATATAATAGTTAAAAGATAATATTTTCTTAGAAGTTAAAGAATGAGGATAAGCCAGAGAAGTTCTTCTGGGCAGGTTATTTGAAATAGGGATTGAGTATTTTGACCCAAAATGATGACAGTGTTATTTTTGAAAGCTCTGTACTGGGGAGGAAAATAATTTCTGGGAGTTATTAAAACGGTAATTTTATGTTTTAACATCATGTTGGAAGTGTGCATAATTTTATCATTTCTGAGTCACTATACCTTACTTATTCATGGGTATTTAATTTTACTTTATGAAGTTTAAGATTAAAGAAGTAATATATGCTTATTGTATAATAAATTCAAATTCCAAAGTAAACAAAGAAACAACAACCATATTCTGTAATAGAAAAACACCAACTGTTATTAACATTTGACTTCTTTTAATACTTTTATATGCATATTTGTATTTTTAACTTAATTTCAATTATAACATATGTAAACCATTTTTCACAGCTGCTTCTAAAGTTTGAGATTTATCTCCAGAACATAAAATCTAGCAATTAAATTTAGTTTTAAAGGTGTTTTTTAGATTTGCATCAAGGTGGTGAAAACTACAGAAAAGTTTGAATAGAAAATTATATAATTATTTACATACACTTAAAGATTCAGAAATAAATATTTTTTCACACTAAGAAAGTACTGCAGCTGGCACCTTTCTCTGACTTAAAGGTAAGATTCAGAGCAGGGTGGGCCTAGGAAAAGCAAGTGTTTACCTCTGCTCTTTCTGTCTTCTTGGAAGCATTACTTAGGAATAAGAGTGGATGAAAAAGTAGAAGAAAATATCAAACAAATTAAGTGTGAAGTCTAAAATCAGACTCGAGTTGGAGGAGAAAACCTTTGTATCTCTGAGAAACCAGAACATTTTTCCTTAGCAAATACTATAGAAGTGATTCAGTGATTGTAGAAGCTGTCGCAAACACAATGAAATTGTGTGCCCTTTGTGAGTAAAGGAAGAACACTATGACTAACGCATCTATATCCCAAGGATCCGTAGTCTTGATTTGCTATATATCGTCTCTAAGTTTGATCTAGTTGTAACTTTAACTTCTGCATACATTTGTAAGAAAACTCAGGAATTTTGTGAAAAAAAGCTTAGTGAATCAACCAATGCAATAAGCTTCAATATATTCATAAAAACAACTTAATGTTCAATTCCCAACTGTGCTAAGTCTCTCTGAGACTTTTTAAGCTGCTCTGAGATTGAATGAGTAATTGTACTGCAGGAAATTTGGGAAAAATACATTTAATTTATATGAGCTCAGATTGCATGGCAGGTAAATCAGTCCACATGCATCTGTTCCTTCTCTTCAAAAACAAAACAAAACAAAACAAAAAACAAACTGTTCATCATCTCACTTGTTTAAAAACTATATAATTAATATATAATCAAGAAAAGGAAGAGGATTGATACATATATTAGAAAAAACCCACCCCAAACATAAGTCCACCAAAAGCATTCAATTTGAATTTTTCATTCTTCACTCATTTTGGTTACTGAAGGCATTACTTTAATATGTGTGTGTGTGTGTGTCTGTCTGATGTTCTGACATAGTATTATATTAAGGGTCTACACCTGCACTACTTTCAACTGCAGTACCCTCTAGACACATATGGCTTCTGAAGATCTGAAATGTAGATAGACTAAATTGAGATAAATGTAATATACATATCAAACTTTAGAAAAAGTAATAAAAATATAATACTTTTCATCAATGTTTTATATGTATTACATGATAGGTGATAATATTTTGGATATATTCAGTTAAATACATTATCAAATTCAGTTTAATCTTTTCTTTCCACCTTTTTAAATGTGGCTACTAGAAAATTTAAATAATATAAATTTAAATGCCAATACACATTTATGGCTACCACTACATTTCTATTGATCTGGAACACAATGAAAAATTACAAGGATGTTGCTACAGTATTTTCTTCTGATTTTGAATATATAACTCGAAAATTTTTGTTTGTGCAAAATTAAAAGAGCATTTAAAATTTTTTAATGTTTGTGTGTGTGTCTATGTGTGTGTGAGAGAGAGAGAAACAGAGACAGAGACAGAGACAGAGACAGAGACAGAGACAGAGACAGACTGTGATCTGGGGAGGAACAGAGAGACAGGGAGACACAGAATCCAAAGGAGCTCCAGGCTCTGAGCTGTCAGGCTCTGAGCTCCCCTCCCTTTTTGCCCCTCAAAAATATATAAATATTAAAATTTTTTAAAAAGAAAACATAAATATGGATGCCAAATTGTCACTTTATATTTGATAATGCCTACTTTGTAGGAAAGAGCATAGTGTGTGTGCCATAAAAATCTTATCAAAAAATTCCAGAAATACGCAGACTCTCCAGCAAGATACATCTGTTCTGGATCCAAGCAGGACTTACCCTGCACAGTTGGCCCTCATAAACACCCCTCCTCAAAGGCCAAAGCAGAGGGGAGCAGGGAGAAATCCCTCTGTGCCAGCAACAGCTGAAAGGCAGGTAGTACTTGGACAGCTATATCTATGTAGTCCTAAACTTAACTGATAGTTTATCTCGGAGAGGAGTGGACACATAAGCACGAAGAGTCTGGGAGTTGTGCTCATTCAGCAGTCTTAGCAAGAAGAAAATTCTTGGAGTGAAGAAGTGTATTCCTACCATCAACACATAAAATGGGAAAAATAACTGTTTCCTTAAAATTAATAACTATCATTTACAGATCTTTACAGATCTCATAAAATTTCTCTTAACTGTGCTATTATATAATCCTCACAATTCTTTGATTTCAGTAGTTATTTTATTTTCATATAGAAGATAATAAATAGAGTCTCTGAGAATTTAAACCTCTTGCCCAATATTACCTAGCCAGAAAGTGGAAGATATACTTTTACCAGATTCTGCTGTTCTGTCTATTGTATCTTCATTGAAATTAAACATAATTTCTCAAAAATTCTACAACGAGCTGGGTCAAAGCTTGTGAATAAAATATATCAGGGTGGTGATTATAATTATTAACAACAAAATGAAAAACAGAAAATTTTTCTCTTTTGGTTCTGAATTATAGTTGTGAAGAAAAGTTCCAAAACCCTTTGAACATCTGTTCCACTTCTGGAATTGGGACAAAATTTACTGAAAAAATTACTTTTAAAATGGCATTACTCATGGATGCCTGGGTGGCTCAGTTGGTTGAGTGTCCGACTTTGGCTCGGGTCATGATATCACGGTTCACGTTTTTGAGCCCTACATCCGGCTTTGTGCTGAAGGCAAGGCACGGAGCCTGCTTGGATTCTCTGTCTCCCTCTCTCTCTGCTTCTCACCCACTCATGCTTTTTTTCTCTCTCTCTCAAAACTAAATGAATATTAAAAATTTTTAAATTAAAAAAATGATATTACTCAGGTTAATACAAAAATCTAGTTTTTCTTAAAAATTAAAAACCTTAACATTTTCTATAATTATAGTCAAATTTCATATTTTTATTTTTTATTACATTGTTCTGCATGTGGGTAATCATGACTATGACTTCATAGATGAAATTGAATACCTGCAGAGCAAAGCAAATTATTTTACAATATATTTATTTTTTTTTAAGGATGACAATATAGATAATTTGGTTAAAGAAATCTGCAGTTTCTTTCCTGATCTATTGATGTTTTGGAAAGCTGTTACAAAATTACCTTATAATCTTTGAAGTTTAATTCAAAATTTTCCATTCGCTTTTTCCCCAAAAGTTTAAAGAAGCTATATTTACAATGCATACATTTTTTATTGTTTTCTGTTTGTTAAACTATTTTGTTTCTGCTGTTGCTGAACTGTGTAATTTCAGCAGCAGTATTATTTTAATTTGCCCTTATAAGTTAAAAAAAATGCTGCGTATTATTTCCACAGTCTGTAGGGACTCAGGTTGTAGTTTTTACTCAGGCAGATCAGGAAAATCCTTTATCGATTTCAATTTTTGCATGATTAGAAACTATATAACCATTCCTGTTAATATCACTATACAATTAGGTCATAGATCAGTAGGATTTTTAGGGTTTTTTACATGAATATAAAAATTTACATTTCTAAAACCTTTGTTATAGTAAGAAAACTATTTGGCATTTATTTCATTTCATACTATTATTGATGTATAATTTGATGATGGAAGATTCCTAATGCAAATGTTGATAAATAGGAGACTAGCTTTTCTCTGTAGGATTACTGTGTTTTATCTTTTCTTCATTAAATTGTCAAGGCTTCTCTGTAAAATAATGTACAACAATGATTGGTGATAGAAAAGTGCAGTGGAGAACATTTCAATTTTCGAACTTCCTGGTTTTTGGTTTTAGTTAATTATTCTACAATTGACGTGCATGCATGGATGTCATTGATCTCCATCTCCCAAATGCCTCATTTGCTGTCTGATATTAGGCTAGGCATTCAGGGTGGTATGTTAACTCTCTCAGGCCAAAGGAACACTATTGAGTGAATTATAATGGAGCCGTTATTATATTTAGGTTTTCTTTATTCAGGTCATTTATGGCAAGCTTCAGAGATGATGCCATGACCTTGTATTATTGGCCAATTATTCTGTCAATGTATGCCCTAGCCAGACTTGTGACATCACAGAGTTACAAAGCAGAATGAGAGCTTCTACTTAAACAGTTTCATTTTAGGGAGGCATAATTTATAGTCCAGAAAGATTAAAGATTTTGTGATATCATAAAGGTAATGATATATCTGAAGATAAAGAGAAATGTGACCTGACCTTTAATACATTATTTTTGGAGAATCCAAGGTTCTTCCACTTACTGTCTCTGCGATATTTGGCAAGGTATATAGCCTATCAGGCCTCAGTTTCATCACTTACTCTTTATTGATAATGTCTACTTCATAGGTTTATGTGAAAAAAATAGCAGATATACAGTAATTGTTAAATTTCCTTCTTTTATTTTTATTTTTATTGTTTCAGAGAAACCCACCATCAGATCTTGAAAATTACTCCTTAACCATGGTCTCTTGGAAATATTACCTTTATGATTGTACGTAAGCAGATTTTGTTAAAAGTATTCTTTTTAATTGGAAGTTAAAATACTTTAAAACAATTCATTGTTGTCAGTGGTTTAGTGGAGAGAGGGGCATAAAGGATTTGAGGAAGCTTGCATTTCAACCTCACTGCATTAGAAATAAACTACAGCTAGAAATATCTCAGCTTGTGTATTCTTTGAGTGAAAGATCTTTTGTAAATTTTTCCTTTTTTCCATTGTATTTCCATGAACAGGAATGAAAGTGAGTGCTGATTCACTTGTCCTCTATATAGCTCCCTTTGCTCATCTCTATTTAATCTTGCAAGAAAAGGATCCTGGGATCCTCTTATTATACTTTTCTCCCACAGAGAAAAAACTTAGTCCTGTATGTGACATTGGTAAGATAGTTCAAAAATGTCAAAATGCAATCATCTGGTTGTTGACTTGGATTGCTGTTTAAGAAATATAGTGTAATGGTCGAAACCATTTATTTGAAATGGAACTTTAAATCTTCTAGTTATTTTTAAATTAAAATACTTTATGTATCAAACCATCTTCATTACTGTTGTTGCCTAAATATAAAGAAAAAATTTCAAAGGTGATATTTATTTATAAACCATCAGACAAAAATGGTAATGTCACTCTAGGCCTGTGGGTTTTTGAGAGAAATATTCGGGTTGAAGTAGGATAGGATTAGAAAGAGCACTACCTTACATGAATATGCCAGAAGAACTTTTCCAAAAAGAAACAAAGGAGTAATAACATGCTTTAAAAAATAGAAGTTAAACCTTCTCAAAAAAATTAATATTTTACATAAAAGAGGTTGTTATAATGGCTAGTATAGAATAGACACTGTTATGCTTTAGAAAATAATTATAGACAAACCTTAGTTGGATTAGAAATTCATTAATGATAGGTGTGTTTTGAAATATGAGTAATAAAACCATATTAGGATAGCATTAAAAACATTAACTTATGATCCCCAATGGATTATTTACAGAATAGCATCATAATTGCTTAATGACAACACCTATATTTATAGCTTTTATGAGTTATATAGTAATTGATGGACAGGCAAATATTACCATACCATCTTCAAACTGTCCCTCTGAAATAAGATATTACAATTAGCCTTATTTTATAGAAGATGTAACTGAGGCTCAGAAAGATTACATTTCCCAAAGTTACTCAAGCCAGAATTTGAACCCAGCTCTTCTACTTCCAAGTCTTTTGATTTCATATCATACCCTAATACAACAAATAAGAAACACTGTGACAATATGAAGAGAAAAGTGAAATGAGAGTCAACATCTGGATTTTGGTCCTGACTGTATCATTAACTCACTGTTGAACTAGCATAAGAACTTTGGAGCCTACACAGAGAAAACTAAAACCTAAAGTTTTTAATTTGCCCATGTCCACTGTTTGGGATTGAATAGACTGTACTCACCTGGTGATAGTATGAGTGAACAATAACTACAAGTTAAAGAAAATAAAATGATTATTTGAAGCAAATAAGTGACATTAGGAAAAATTTTAAAGAAATGTATCTGAGCAGTAAAAAAAAAAGTGATACATTGGACTTCAAAAAAAAAAACATTCTTTATTATATGCAGATGACCAAAGCAATTATCTTCCTGGTCTATTTCTTCCATCATATTTTCTCCAGAAAATGGATTAATCACCCTTTTTGACTCACATTTCTTTAAAAAAGTTTTGTTTAATATTTATTTATTTATTTTGAGAGATAGAAATAGAGTGAGCATGGGGGGTCAGAGAGAGAGGGAGACAGAGAATCCCAAGCAGGCCAGATGTGGGGGTTCACTCACGAATTGTGATATCATGACCTGAGCTGAAATCAAGAGTGGGATGCACAACCAACTAAGCCACCCAGACGTCCCACAAATACCTTCTACCTTTTAGGCAATTTCATCAGTATTCCATTGATAACCATTTTGTGATTTGGTACATATTAAGTTCTAGAAAATAAAGCCTCTCCAATTTTTGAGTAAGAGTTTCACCAGCTTTTCCTGGCTAATAGCAAAGTATTTAATCAAGATAGTCTATGTAAGTCTGAAAGCGATTTGCTGAAAGATAAACTACACTGGAAAGAAAAAAACAATCGACCGTACTGTGAAGCTCAGCTAAAATGAAGTTGACACCAGGTTTGCAATTTTCTCTCTAGTCAAATCTAACCAAAGAAAATTCTGAACCTTAGCTAAAATAAAATTACTTATAATCAAAGAAAACTTGAGTGAATTTGCCCAACTTGATAATCAGTTTTCCAAATGAGAGTTGTATATATGAAAGGTTCACCAAATTAGAATGCAGCACCGTAGAGATGTTAGCAGTATTTCAATGTGAGGAGTCAATAAACAGTCCTTATAAACCCGACAGGAGAATGATACACAATGGCTAGTGGAAGAGTTTCTTGCTCTAAGATACATTCAGACTCCTCCTTTCTACCCCAAAAGATAAATCCCATATTCTTTCTCCACATCTTCAAAAAATATGTTCTAAAGTTCTTCCTCTCCTATTCGTATCTTCTATCTGAATTTTGTGTATCACCAACTAAAATCCTACACATTCATTAAGAAACCTCTCAAAACTGACATATGCCACGATTGAAGCATTTTTCTCCCCAGTGGATTCAAAACAATTTCCTCTATGGTTCTATAGCTGTTTCTTTGTTATAGAAAATTAAATCACTTTGATAGTCAACAAGAAATTATAATTTGTGGCATATATGTATCTGTATCTCTATCTGTATCTTTATCTGTATCTATCCCCTTTTCTTTTCCTCGAAAGCAAAAAACTTACCTAGTCTTTGAAATTCCCACATTATCCCACTTATTCTGAGCAATACTACTTTTTCAGTAAATGTTTGTTCTGTTGAATTCACACTAAAATATATATGGCTATTTATATATCTTAATATAAGATTATTATACTTAGGAAATAATCGATTTAGAAAGAGGTAGGACAAGATCAGCTGGGAAATGATTCAGAAAAATGTACAGAAATAGATGTCATGAGAAATGAAAATAATTTCCTAATTGCTAATTTATAGAAGGTAGTCGATTAGCTGGCCTGCTGCTAAAGTCATATCTAATGCATGTATGTAAATGGTTGATATTGTCCACTATAAAATAACTTAAAATATTATTGTGATTCTCAGTCCTGGAAATGGCTATAGGTAATTGAACTGTGACAACTCTGTTTTCATAAATCCTGAAACCTATTGAAGTTACATCCTCTGCTCTGAAAGATCATAAATCTTTCTTAACAAGAATTCTGAAGCAGTTTTTAACTTGGATCACACAGACATGAAATTTATTACTATACACACGTGCAACACACAGAAATTCCCATTGCCTAAGTAAACACAGACTGAAATCTTTCTATTTAATTCCTTCATTAAACCAGATAATTTTATTTTTTTAAGTTAATTTTGAGAGACAAAGGGAGAAAGCTGGATAGGGGCAGAGAGAGAGAGAGAGAGAGAGAGAGAGAGAGAGAATGACAAGCAGGCTCCACACTGTCACCACAAAGCCCTATGCAAGGCTTGAATTTACAAACCCTATGATCATGACCTAAGCCGAAATCAAGAGTTCAACACTTAACCAACTAAGCCACCCAGGTGCCCCCAGACCAGATAATTTTAAACATCATTGTTTACTTTTTATTCTATGTGCTATAAGGATTGGTTATGTTATATATCTTAAGCAGATTTTTTTCTCTGATCGTGCTATCTTGCTATCTTCTCATTAGAATAATTTTAACTTTACATTTTGAAGGTTTTTAAACATGTATTAAAATTTCCAGTGAAGAATCCATTGTTTTTATTTGTGTTTCTAAAAAAAAAAATTAACAGAGGTGAATTTATAACAGCCTAAATGCAAAATGAAGGCTGAATAGAACATATACAGTATTCTGCCAAATTTAGTGATGTCAACAGGTTTTTTATTAATGTTTATTTATTTATATTTTGAGAGAGACAGACAGACAGACAGACAGAAAGTGAGCGAGCTCTGAGTTGTCAGCACAGAGCCCGACATGGGGCTCGAACTCATGAACTGTGAGATCATGATCTGAGCTGAAGTTGGATGGTTAACTGATGGAGCCACCCAGGCATTCCTTCCCTTTATATTTTATTGTCAGTGATGTTCTTTTACTAAATATTTCTTCTCTTTGTAATGAAAATTATGTCTAAAAGACATATTTGCTTTTTAAAATCTTTTTATTAATATTTTAAATGTATTTTTTTACATTTTATTCATTCTTCTTTCTTCACATATTTAGTGTTTGACTTCTTCTGTAATTGGAATTTGTTCTTAAATATTATTTGATGTTAGAATTACAAATTTCACTTTTGTTAAACTGTGTATGTTCTTACACATAAATTCATTCACTTACTTTTTTCTCCTTTTTTTGGTATGACCTTGAATAATTATATCTTCTCTATTAAATTTGTTGACTCACATTTTACACTTTGTAATACTTAAGAGCCTCAAAGTCAAATTGCACTAAAAGTACATTTCTGAAAGTCTCATAAATGTGAATATAAGTTCAAAGTTGAGAAATAAAACTAAGACTTGAAATTTTATTACATGGCACTCACTTTCACAAAAACACAAGTAATTAAAGTCTCATCTCCTTATAAAATTTTCCCAGGTTACACCCTACAAATCTTGAATCTTTGCCCTTGAATTCCTATAGTATTTGTTTCCATATATATGTTTTCTATATTGTCTTCTAATTGTTGTACAAGTTTGGATAAAATTACACAATCCTTGAAGATATGGTTAAGGTTATTTTTGGTATTTTCATTATTTGAAATGCCTATCATCTTGTGATTGTATATTGAGGTGTTTAGCACATTGATGAAATATTGAGATAATTTATGCAAAATATGTCATTAATTGACCTTTATAGACGATGTTTGAGGCACCAAAGCAGAAGTAATTTACAACCTCATAGTATCAGTTATTTTGATTCAATCTGCATGTTAACAATAATGTTTAAGATGGACAACAAGGTTTTAGTATCTTTTTAGCTGTCTTGGCCGAACAACAAACTTTCCATTCTCTAGTAATTAAAATATTAGATAGGCTATCTTCATCAGTGCAAAAGAGACTTTTCCCCCCTGGCTCTCTAATCAAAGCCACTTTCTGTCTGTTCAAGTAGTCACTTCAGAAGCTACAAGTCATAGAATGTATGAAGATTGCCCTGACATCTGCTGTTTCCTCAGGATAACATTTCTGCTGGAACACAATCATGAGGTACATATTCTATTGAAGCAAATAAAGGAGCTGAATCCTACCCACAGAAGAAAAGAGTTGTATGCCTAATTACAACAGAGAAGACCCTCAGTTGTTCTCTGAACCAGGCTCTCATTGTAGTATCTTTAGGTTTGTAACATTGTGATTGCTTTAAGTCATGCAGTTTTAAAATAGTAACAGAAATTCACAAAGCCTCCAGTAGGTTTCAGACATTGCTGTAAGATCACATTTAATCATCCTATAGGATAGTAACCTCCCCTCCCCTCCCCCTGCCAATCCCACCCTTGGTACTGGTACATTTTATTACTCTGTTTTAGAGAAGATGAATTTAAATAACTTGGCTTAGGTCACCCCAATAGCAAGTTTATAATGAGAATTTAAATATAAATTCATCTTTCTTCAAACTCATATTCTTCACTAACCCATGTTGCCTCTACAAATCCTCTCAAATATAAAGTGTGAACTAATGGCATTTTCTTTTTTTAACTTACAATACTATTCTTTACATTTATAATATTGTAACAATTGGAGAAATTAGGTAACTTCTATTTTGAAGTATTAATTTTGTAATCTAGAGACAGTCAAAGGATTCAGATATATCTTATGAATATGTTTTGACTTAGTTTTCCAGGTCAACTGTTGGCATCAATTTTACCAATACAGATATCTTTAAATCTTTGGAAATGAACATAAATACCTTTTAGATCATTGTTCAGCTTTCACTGTCATTTTATTTTGAGACATATCATTTACAATCTGACATTTTGATTATGTCTTTAAACCGCTACAATATATATCATATTCAGTCAACATAGACAGTATAATCAGATAAATTGAGTAATTCTCTGTCAATGCTGATAATAACTCAAAAACATTCTATGAGGTTATTCTGTCTTAGCTTGATAGAAATACCACTGCTGTTTATTCACTATATGCCTTTAGACAGCATTTAAATATTTTTCACTCATTCATTTACCCATTGCTTATGTTGCTTGTAGGAAAATAATTCTCAAACATTATTGACTCACAACTCATCTGGGGAGTTTATAACTGGCCCCATCGCAGAGATTCTAATTCAATAATTGACAAATCTAGTCATTCTGAAGCAGATTAATACAAGGACCATTGTGTTATAGGAAATGCAGCTAATTAATATCAGTCAATTAGCAAACAATATTTATTTAGTGAAAAACAATGTATTCATTTCAATAGCATATATTTCTGCCTGTGAGTCTTTTTCAATTTATTTAGGGGGATAAAATTACATATAGATTTTAGGATATCTATGAAACAATCATCAAATAATATTTGTTCAGTAGTTTCTAACAAACATAAAACATATATGTTTTGAAAATATGTTATTACCTTTTTTATCATTTATTTTCAAGTTAGCTAACATACAGTGTAGTTTTGGGTTCAGGAATAGATTCCCATTATTCATTACTTACATACAACACATACAACAGTGCTCATCCCAACAAGTGCCCTCCTCAATGCCCATCACCTATTTTTACAACTCCCCATACCTCCACCCCCGTCAACCCTCAGTTTGTTCTTTATATTTAAGAGTCTATTCTCTTATGGTTTGGCTCCCTCTCTGTTTGTAACTTATTTTTCCTTCCCTTCCCCAATGGTCTTCTGTTAAGTTTCTCAAATTCCACATAAGTGAAAACATAAGATATCTGTCTTTTTCTGACTGATTTATTTCACTTAGCATAATACCCTCCAGTTCTCTCCATGTTGTTGCAAATGGCAAGATTTCATTCTTTTTCAATGCTGAGTATTATCTTTATTTCCACATTACTTTCCCTGACCATTTTTATTTAGGGTGTATACAAAAAGGTAATTTTACATCTTTGCCTACATGTGGCATAAAATATTGACAGCTTGTTGAAAAGTGAATAGTCCATAAATATAAATAAATTATTATTATTAGGCTTAATTAAATATATCATAACTTGATTTAATCTATAGGTTTTTTCTTTTAAAAATGATTCTATCCTTAGAATTTTGAATTGTAAGAATTAAATTGCTGTATTTAATTAGCATAAAGCCCAGAAAATATGTGGTTTATTCATTTTCAGTTTATTCCTTGTTCTAATTCTGGGAGTAAGTCATCAAAAATGTGGTAAAGTATTAACTTGGATTTTATAATTATATGTATTTAGTTCTGATATATGCATACCATCTGGGTTTACTTGGCATGCAATATGAAAAGTTAAATAATCTTTACCAAACTAAGAGTTATTGAAATATTTATGAAGATTGACATGTATCTTTCATCAATAACAAAATGAATGCAAATTATCAGAGAAAATATCTGAATATCTCACTATGGGAAAAATAAACAAATGAATAGTTAATCATGGGAGAAATCAGCAGGATTAACAACTACAGACATGTACAAGATCTTTTGTATTAATTATAGCCAAGTTTTGATATGTCTCATTAAATTTCAGTCACAAATTTTATTCAGGAGATCTAATTTAAGTTGGCTTTGCATTGAGCATTGTAATGTTTAAAATCTGGACAATGGGCTTGGATCAGAGTGATGGTAAACAATGTCATGTTTTCTGGGTACCATAGGGATGAATGTCAGCCTGGTCTTATTTGAAACCTCATTAATTATGTGGGAGTTGGAGCAAATAGTGTACTAATGAAATTCTGAGATGAGCTCAGATTGGAAGGTAGTGAAAACATGACTAAAAAAATGGTCCTCATTTGAGAAAACCTTAAACAAGTAGACACTTGGCAAGAAAGTTAAAACACATTAAATTTTTTAAATGGGATAGCTGAGGAAATTAATGGAAACTACAGTGTGAGCTCAATCTTTAAAAGGTATTTTGGAATTAAATAACAGTAAATATTAAATTAGAACACTTTATTCTAATATCACAACAAAATAGTTCCATTGATATTACAGTGTGGCATTCAAAAGTTTAAAAAGTTAAAAGTTTATATTACATATACAGATATCCACATATCTATTTGAAAATCTACAAGCACTTTTCTGTACTTAATACTCTGGATGTATCTACATAATGGCCCCTCAGAGACTGAACTTTAAATCTTGTTGTCGATGTTGGCTAACTCATTCCAAGAAAGTTGTAGACGAAGTGGCATGAGAGAAAGAAAAAGACCCATAAAAAGCAATTAAGAGGGAAAAAAGGAATAAGAATTAGAAAAGAATAGCACTGGAATGACACCTTTGGGAAAGAGAGAAGAATGCCTTCCTGGAATCATTTATATGAAACAGAAGAAGGGAAATAAACAGTAAAACAAGAAATTTAAAAGAAATATCAGGAAAAGAGTGGTAAAATAATGGAAAGAGTAGCATTTACAAATGAAATGAGTTTGAAAATAACTTTCACTACAAAGATTATCTTTTTAAAGAAAACAGATATGTCTCTAAGTTATGTTACAAGCTCAACTCCCCTGTTTATTACTATCCTAGACTCCTTTCTGCTCTGGTAATTTAAATATTTTTGTGACATAAACCTAGAATAATTCCAAAACACTACCCATTAATTTTTTTAAAGCCTACTTAGAACATAGTGGTATATTTGTCAATTCCTGAGCACTTTTGCCTTAGGCAATTTCTAAATTTGGTGTTCTAGAGTTGGCTGAGTTTTAAGAAAACCATGTACTAATAATAAACAGGTATTTGTTTAGGGCATGTGGAAGAGCTCTATTTTTGGTGTCATTGAAAATGTATTTGAAAGATTTCTAAATTACAAGACTGGTCAGACAGATTATATTAGTTAAGTCACCAACCACGTTGACCTTGGATAAATTACTTAAAATCTTATATTTAATTGTAAAATTGTAGAGGTGGAATTAGATAATCCAACAAGCCTAGGATTCTATAGGTGGGAAATAAGTCCTTTGTCCTTATCTTCCCAGATGTAGGAAATATAGACAATATTTTTAAGAGCACTGAAAGGAGGGGCATAGTATTAATCAAAACAGATTTTACTGTACAAATTTAATGGAAATGAAATAATCACTTATCAGCTAAATAAACACTGTATCAAGACAGTATAAATAACATATTGAAAACAATCTAGAATTCTGAAGATCAAGGGGACTTAAGTGTGCATATTTAAAGATACTTAGGAATTTCCTAAAAATTGAATTATAAATATGAAGAGTAGATCCTAAGTAAGCAGAAAGAAAACAGTGATCCTTTAGGGTCTACTGTTACTAAAGCTAAACTTCTACTTCTTGTATTTAAATTTTTTATACGGAGTTTTGACAAATGCCACTTGGAGGCACTCTTATACTATATTACTGTACAATTTATACTATCAGGATGTCTTATAATGAAACTTTCAGTTTTTATTTCCTTTTTTAATTCTAATAATCACTTGGGGATGGGTAATTAACACTGGTTGTGGTATTTAAACTTTCACATTATTCATATTTATCACCTTGTAATTTTTACTGTTGTAAATAATCTCTTCTTTATCTAATAAAACAGTTTTCATTCATTCCTGTAAGGAATGGAAGGTTTTAGGACAACACCAAAGAATTAACTTGAGGATAAATTTTGGTTTATAAATTAATGTCTATTTTTCAAATTAGAAATTCTTACTATTTTTTAAATTAATGCTTATTTAAATTTGCTATTATCCAAAGTAGAACAACAATGAGAATTCAGAGACACTCTTGATGAGAACCAATATCTTTAATCATTTGAAAAAATAGAATGGAAAATATAGACAATTAACAGGATTATATTAAAATATGTAATGGAATACAATAGCAAATACAGGAATATACATTAAAATTGATTTCCACAGAAAAACTAAAGTTCATAAGAAGTTTTTAAAGTAATGAAGTCATGTTATTTGAGATTTTCTTACTCTTATTCATTTTTATAAAGTCAATTTATTTTAAAATTATATAAAAATTACTTCTATACATATGAAGAATATGGATTGTTCATATTTCTCTTGGTTTCAAATATATTTGGAAGATGTTGAATGTTACATTAGTAAGGATATGAATTTTACCTCATTTCTACATTAATCTGGATAGAATCTATAAAATAATGCATTAGAAGTAATCATTTTTACTATTATTTTTGCATAAGATATTTTAATGTTTTTATTATAAGTGATGTTATTGTTAAAATTCAAGCTACACAATTAAAATTTGTATTTTTATCAACTCATTAATTAATTGGTAATAGATAATACTGATTAAAAGAGTATATCTGCTATGCATGAAATGAGTAAACACTAACAGAACTCATGTAGATATGAACATGTTATGTTTGAAAATATTAATAATTTAAATCTTTAAACTCTTGTTAGTCTAATGACATATTGAAAAGGATGTGTCATTTGGATAACTTCAGTGGGAACCTGACTTGTTGATTAAATCCCCACCCACAGTTTTGGGCACTGGCTCCCTATTCCCTCTTTTGACATTCATTCCTTCTTAAGATGATTATTCATCTCCAGGGTCTTAACAGCTAAGGCATTTATGTTTATCAGCACTATAAATCTTGCTTTGCCCTATTCTTCTACATAATGAAACATTTCTTTAACTAATCTAGGAATCTGATTAATATTTGGACAGAAATCTCTATCCTATCTTTATCTCTATCTCTGTCTAAATATCTCTATCTCTATCATCTATCTATATCTTCTGTTTATTAGTTGGAGTTTTATTGGTTGGAATTAGTATATCATATTAATATTAATTAATATCACATTAATATATCATTGATTAAAAACTAGCAATTGAGGGCAAAGCTTATTTATTTAAATTCATACACCAAAAATGTACTCTCTCTAGGAACTTAATGGAAAATTATATTTACAGCTAAGAAAACCAAAAATACTGATCAGTTAACTGAATTTTCCTCTTTGCAAGTCAACAGGTAAGCATTAGATAACGAAAGCATAATAGTGAGATGCCTGTGTGTTCTGGTTGTTTATTTTTGTGTAACGAACCTCTGCACAGTGGCTTAAGTCAATAGCACTCATTTATTTGTTTACAAATTTGGGAATGGGACTCGACTAGGCCAGCTCTTTCTCATCACGTGAGGTAGCAGTCAGACACTGGTTGGGGCTGAGGCATAGAGAAGAATGTTTTACTCAAGCACCTGGTGCTGGACTCCCTCCCTCCCACTACATGGCATCTGTCTCCATATGGCAGCTCAGGGTGGCTGGAACTTAGTACATGATGGCTTAATGCTTCCAGACCAGTGTCCCAAGAGAAACAGCAGAACATGCATGGCCTTTTCTAAACTACCCTTGGAAGTCATGAAGCATTTTGGATATTAACCCCTTATTAGATATATGGCATGAAAATATTTTTCCCATTCTGTAGGGATTTTTTTCACTTTGTTGATGATTTCTTTTGCTGTGCAGAAGGTTTTAAGTTTGATATGGTCCCACTTATTGATTTCTGGTTTTGTTGCTTGTGCTTTAGGTGATCATATCCAAAAAAGTTTTACCAGTGCCAATGTCAAGGAGCTTTATTTATATGTTTACTTCTAGGAGTTTCATGGTTTCAGGTCTTACATTTAAGTCTTTAATCCATTTTAAGTTATTTGATTTTAGTGGTGTAAAATAGAAGGTCAAGTTTCATTCTTTTACATGTGACTATCCAATTGTCCCAGCACCATTTATTGAAAATTGAAAAGACTATCTTTTCTTTATTGAATATTCTTGGCTCCCTTGTCAATATTACTTAACTATATATGCATGGATTTATTTCTGGGCTTGTGATTCTGTTCCATTGCTCTATTTGTCTATTTTTATGCCAGTAACATACTGTTTTGATGACTATAGCTTTATAGTATACCTTGAAATCAGGAAGCGTGTTGCCTCCTGCTTTGTTCTTTTTTTCTCAGGACTTCCTTGGCTACTTGGGGACTTTTGTGTTTTATTATTATTTTTCTATTTCTGTAAAAAAAAGTCATAAGAATCTCTTGACAGAGACTGCTTGAATATTTTTATACTACTTACATTCTAATAAATTAGCCCTTCCAATCCATTCACATTGGATACCTTTACATTTATTTGCATCTTCTTTGATTTTATTCACCGATGTCTTTTAGTTTTCAGAGTAGAGATTTCTACCTCCCTTAGTTCAATTTATTCCCAAGTATTTTATTGTTTTTGGTGCTATTGGAAATGTGATTGATTTCTTTATTTCCTTTTCAGAAAATGCACTGTTAGTGTACTGAAACCTAACTGATTTTTGTATGTTAGTTTTGTATCCTTTGAGTTTTCTGTAAATTCATTAATTAGATCCAAGAGTTTTTTGGTTGAGTCTTTAGGACTTTCTATATATAAAAATATCATGCCCTCTGCAAATAAATATAATTTTATTTTTTCCTTTTCAATTTTGATACATTTTGTTTTCTTGTTTGATTGCTCTACCTAGGACTTCTACTACTATGTTGAGTAAGAGTGGTAAGAATGGGCACTCTTGTTCTGTTCCTGATCTTAAAGGAAAACCTTTTAATCTTTCATTGAGTATGATGTTAGCCATAGGCTTGTCATATGTTGCCTTTATTGTGCTAAGATATGTTTCTTCTCTGCCTAATTTGTTAAGTCTTTATCATATATGGACGTGGAATGTTGTCAAATGCTTTTTCTGCATCTGTTGAAATAGTCATATGATTCTTTTCTTTCATTCATCATGTATCATACTGGTTGATTTGTGTATGTTGAACCATCTTTGCATCCTAGAGATAAATCTCACTTGATCATAATATATGATCCTTTTGAAGTATTATTGAATTCAGATTCCTAGTATTTTCTTCAGAATATTTGCATCTACATTCATCAGTGATATTGGCCTGTAGTTTTCTGTTCTACTTGTGTCCTTTTTAAATTTTGGTATCAAGGTAATACCAACCTTGAAAAATAAGTCTAGAAGTACTCCCTCATCTTTGACTTTTTGGAAGAGTTTGAGAAGGATTGGTGTTAATTCTTTACAGTTTGGTAAAATTCACCAGTGAAGCCATTAGGTCCTGAGCTTCTCTTTGCTGGGAGACTTTTGATTACTGATTCAATATTGTTACTAGTAGTTGGTCTATTCATATTTTCTATTTTTTCCCGATTTAGTGTTGGCAAGTTTATGTTTCTAAGAGTTTTTCCATTCTTCTAGATTGTCCAATTTGTTGGTGTATGGTTGTTCATAGTAGCCTCCTATGGCCTTTTGAATTTCTGTGGTATCAGCTATGGTTTTATCATTTATACTTTTGTTGATTTGGGCCTTTCTTTTTTCCCCTTGGCTAGTCTAGCTAAGGATTTTCAGTTTTTTGTTTTTTTTTTAAATTTTTTCAAAGAGCCGACTCTTAGTTTGGTTAATCATTTCTATTATTTTCCTGTTTTCTATTTTATTTATTTATACTCTAATCTTTATTATTTCTTTTCTCTGCTAAATTTATTTTACTTTTTCTGGTTTTTTAAGGTATAGAGTAGGTTGTTAACTTGAGATCTTTCTTGCTTCTTACTATAGGAATTTATTGTTATAAAAGTCCCCTTTAGAACTGTTTTTGTTGCATCCCACAAGTTCTGGTACATTATCATCGTCTTGGTGAATTTTTATTTCCCCTTTAATTTCTTATTTGATCTATTAGTTGTTCAGAAGTCTTGTTTAATATTTTATGTGTTCAAAAATTTTCCAGATTTCCTCATTATTGATTTCTAGTTTCATGCCACTGTGGCTACAGAATCTACTTGGCATGATTTCAATTTCCTTCAATTTGCTAAGACGCATCATTTTATGGTCTAAGATATTGTCTATCCTAGAAAATATTACATGTGTGCTTGAGAGGAATGTGTATTCTGCTATTGTGGGATACACTATTCTGTATATGTCTATAAAGCCCATCTGGTCTATAGTGTTGTTCAAATCCACTGAAACTTTATTGATTTTCTCTGTATATGATTTATTAATTATTGAGAGTAAGGTATTAAAGGCCTCAATTATTATTGTATTAATGCTATTTCTCCCTTTAGCTCTCTTCTATTTTTCATTATATATTTAGGTGCTACAATATTGGGTGCATAAGTATTTACAGTTCTTATATATTCTTTATGTATTGACACTTTTATCATGGTGTAATGACCTGCTTTGTCTCTTTTTACAATTTCAGTTTGAAATCTATTTTGTTTGATGTAAGTATATTTACATATATACCCTTTTATTTCATCACCATTTGCTTTAAATGTCTTTTTACATTGCTTCACTGGCAATCTGTGTGTCTTTCAGGCTAAAGTGAATCTTTTATAGGCAGCATGTTTTTGGATCTTGTGTGTGTGTGTGTTTGCACACGTGCACGTGCCCACACACGCCTGTGTGTATGTGTTTAATCCATTCAGCTGTTCTTTGTCTTTTAATTGGAGAATTTAATTATTTACATTTAAAGTAATTATTGATAGGTTAAGGATTTACTGTTGTCATTTTGTTGTTTTCTAGTTATTTTGTAGATCCATTCTTCCTTGTCTCTTGTCCTTCTGTCTTTTGTGTGTGTTTTGATGTATTATGGTATCAATATGCTTTGACTTATTTATCATGTATTTTTTTGTCTAATTACTATACGAATTTCACTTTTGGTTACCATGAAACTTACATAAAATATCTTAATTTTCCAAAACAAGCTTTCCGTTTGGATGGGGCAGGAACTACCTTGAGCCTTGGCTATGAATTAGTCCCCTGCCTGTGTAGAGCATGGGAATGCTTCATATCTGGTACTGGTTTTATTCTGGGGACAATTAATTCTGTCTGTCCTCCTCTCAGCTCAAGTGTTTCTGGGCTGCACTGTTTCCAGGAGTTGTCACCAGCCCTTCTGATCAGATAGGCTTAGAAAACACTTTTTACAGTGGGTTGGGCTGTGATTCAGCCCCTGGGCTGAAGGTGGGCAAGCAGGGCTCTAGAGCCAGCAAAGCTCTTCACGTGAAGATCCAAATCAGGAAGGTCTATGCTCTGACAAGCTCTCTAGTCAGAGTGTGCCCCCATCTTAGCTCTGTAGATGAACAAATCTCCTGGTTGGGTAATTACTTGGGCACAGCAGGTATAAACTCAGTATGTCAGTATCCATGTGCTGGTTGTTGCCAGCTCCTTCCCTCTTCTCTTTTATAGTCAGACTCTCAGTGGTTGAGCCCCTTGATTCCTCTGCAATCCCTATAGTGCAAGATCAGATTAAGGGTGCCCATAAAGCAACTCCAGTTCTAGGGAACTGGTTGTACCCCCTGGGTTTTCTTTTCCCACTGGATAAACTGGAGGCTCAGGGTAGACCTCTCCACATGATGTTGTGCTGGCCTGTGGGCAGAACAATTTGGTCAATGTGTAGTCTCTTCTCTTACTCTTTTAATTATCATTATTATTATTTTTTGGCCTCTTTGGTGCAGGGGAGAGGGTATCTTCAGCCTCACTTTTGTGTTCGAGGATCTCTCAATGGTATCTTATTTGTGAATCATTGTTACTTATTTTTATTGTAAATGAGATAGAAGTCAGGAACAACCTATGTCACCATCTTGGTTATGTTACTCCTTCTTCCTTAATTTAAACCACCTTCTGCCTGCTTCTCTACCCTGGGCTCAAAATATTGAATCTGTACCTGATGACATCAGTGGACATGTAAGTGTGAACACATCCCGGTGTTAGAACTTTGCATTATTTAGACTGTGAATTCCTGATCAGATCACCTGTACAATGTAGGTCAGGCATATGCCAAAAAACTACTTCCCATTTCAGCACAAAGATCCACTTAAAAATTCCTGTCTCTGCTCCACCTCTAAATTCCAAAATAAGTAACACATTTTACTGGCTGGAAAAATATACTGCTTAAATGAAAAAACAAATGCAAAAGACTGACATACTAAACTTGTCACCAACAATGTGGGTAATAAATAGAAAAGTACTTGGCTTATTGCTCTGGCCTAGAGGATGATCCAAGACTGGGAGAGCTGAATGAAAGCCAAGACTTTGTTACATTAAAAATTTCAAGTGTGCTTTCTGTCCCAATGTCCTCAAATTGAAAATTCTATTATAACATTGGAATCTGTTCATCTTGTTATGTTTGAGGTGATGGAGAAGGGATGACTACTCTTTTCTCTGCTCTCATGCAATCTCCATGTGCCCCTTCTTTTTTGACTGAAAATTGAAAGGAAGCAGTAAATATGATTTAATTGTACACAATGACTATGATACCTAGTATTTAAAAATTCAATAAATATTTATTCAATAAATATATATTCACTGAACAAATTAGTAAAAATTTTGAAACTTTTTTTTTTGTCAAAAATGTCATTGACCTCCAGTTTAGAAACAAAGAAAGAAATTTCCACAGATAGTCTTTTCTCAAATAGAAAGGGGACTATGATTTAACTAGATTTAGCAGGATGACCCTTCCCTTTTTAGTCCCAGAACAGATGCTGTTTTAAAATATTTTGATATATATGTAAGAGAGATATCCATTCTCACAAACCCTACTATTTACCCAAAACACGTCTACCTAGACTAAAGACAGCTATGCTGTCTGACTTTTCCGAACTAAAGAAGAAAAATGCAGAGACCAAGTCTAGGGGAAATATTTAAACAGTAATCCTTATGCATTGCAGCCATATTTAACGAAGCATGTCAACTGGTGGGCTTCCTGCTGGCAAGGGTGAATGAAATCCCTACCATATATGAAAGTAAATAGTATGTCAAGGAAAGAGGGAAGGAAGAGATGTAGGGCATGCAGTTTCTTATGACGATGTTTTTCTTTGCTAGAGTACTAAATATTCTTATAGGAAAATTACTATGGGATTGAGGTAATACACAACATTTAGAATGAGGTAGACATGTGATCAAATCTCTGCTTTAATACTGACTTTGGAAAGTTACGGAACTTCTCTAAGCCCATTAACTAATTTGTCTGTACAGTTGTGAATATTGCATCATATAATGTAAGCATCATGCCTAAAACAGTGTCTCTCCCATTCTGTTTCTCTTTTTGTTATAAGTAGTTTATCCTGGATAATTACCATATCTAGGGATTTATAATTGTGGCATCAGTAATGAATGCCAGATATCTGTCAAAAACTGTTGAATCTGAGAAGATATACAGATGGCCAAAAGACACATGAAGAGATGCTCAACATCACTAATCATCAGGGAAATACAAATCAAAACCATAATCAGATATAAACCTACATCTGTCAGAATGGCTAAAATAAAAAATACAAGAAACAAGTGTTGGAAAGGATGTGGAGAAAAAGGAACCCTCAAGCATTGTTGGTGGGAAAGCAAACTGGTGCAGCCACTAGGAAAGAGTATGGAGGTTCTCAAAAAATTAAGAATAAAATTACCATATGATCCAGCAATTCCACTACTGGATATTTATCCAAAGAAAATGGAAATGCTAATTCAAAAAGATATATGCACCCTTATGTTTATTGCAGTATTATTTATAATAGCCAAGATACAGAAGCAACCTGAGCGCCCATCAATGGATAAATGGATAAAGAATGGAATGTTACTCACCCTAAAAAAGAATGAAATCTTGCCATTTGCAACAAATTGGATGGAGTTAGAAGGTAGAAGGCTAAGTGAAATAAGTTAATCAGGGAAAGACAAGTACCATGATTTCACTCACGTGTGGAATTTAATCTACTGTTGTTCATTCACCCCCATTTCTGAAATGTCAGCAGAATTTTCATTGTTGCTGTTGTTGTTATCAAGAGGATGAATATTTTCAAATTTCCACTATGGCAGCAACAGTTGCACTTGCCAAACATTCCATCTGCACCACCATATTCTTGTTCCCCTTGACCATATAATGTGTCTTGGGCTGTGGACTTTGGGCAGCAGGGATGTGTGTTACTTCAAGACAAAACTTGGAAAAGCCAATGAACAATTCTCAAGCTCTCTCTTCTCCTAAAGCAACAGCAGACAAGGCCTCATACTGATATGATAAAGTCATAGATCAGTTCAGTCTCAGTTGCTGGGGCCTACTTGTCCTAAATAGTTGCTGTAATCCCTAATAGGTTACATACAAGAGAGAAAGAAATTTTTGTGTTGTTAAACCATAGAACCCTTGTGATTGTTATCACAGTATAACCTGCTCTGTACTGACTCATTCTTATGTGAGATATAAGCCTTATGGCCTCCATTCTATATCACTTAACCCTTACTTTGCCCATGTAGACATCCAGTAAATATACTGAAGTACAACTGGGGGGGGGGCTAAAATAAGTTAAAAGTTAGGAAAGTTTATATGTATATGAATAAGTTCCTTAAAGGGACTAGGCCTTTTGGAAGACCACAATAATGGAAAACTATTACTAATCCTCATTAATTATATTATCATAAAGTAATTATGATGGAGGAAACTAATGAGGATATGAACAGAAAAGCTGGGAAGTGGTACAGAGCATAAACCTTTTAACTTTGAATCCAGCACATCCACCAGCAGACTGAGGAACGAGCTACATGCTCAGAGAAGTCTAAACCTATCCACTGACTTTACTTCTTCCAGTTTATATAAAAGAGTACTAGTAACTGATAACTTATAACTTAGACCATAGTACAAGGTTAAAAGTTCAAAAGTCTTTTTTTAAGCAAAATTATGTAATATGCTAAAACTGGAAGCATATTAAAGCTTAATCTAAAAGGTTTCATTTTTACAAAAAGACCTTTGAAATGAATTATATTGGAATTGAATGATAAATTCCTAGAGCTTTTAAATTTTCTAAGAAAAAATAAGTAGATTCATAACTGCATTTCAAATTTGAAGGTTTTTTTTGCCAGAATTATTTAAGTGTAAAAGTTTTTAGGCTATTTATGGAAGAGTGTGTGTAGATAATGGCAATGCACATTATTAAGTCTAATGTACTATCAATATGTGAGTTGAAAATATCATTTCTCCAGTTATTTGAGTTGATGTAAATCTGGTATTGATGCATTTCATTTCTTCCCTTAGAACTTTTTAAAGACTAAATTCAAAGGACTTTGATTACTTTGGTTATTTCTGATTTGTTTAAAATATTTAAATGACTAGTTTTAACATAGACCTGTATCATGTAATAATTGCCACTGCCTAGAAATTTAGACTGATGAGGAGGTTTTTTCATGCTGCTTTCTGAAATCTTAATTCACTATCTTCTCTATTAGAAAGACTCTTGCAGATATAGTTTCACTTGCTCATGGATCACTAGGTGGATTTATGCTTCTGGTTTACACCTTAACTGGTGCCTGTTGGTAATTTGACCAGCCAACTGGCAGAACACTTAAAACACTTTCTTGTTAAAATGACTCAACAGAGGTAGACTTATGCACTAGAGCATTAATCAAAAGACCATCTGTTCTAACAAGAAATTTTGCAGTTTCCTAGTTGTTCTCTGAAAATTTAGTGAGACATCTAGGTTACAAATCTCAGCATTTGCATAATATTGACACAGATTATAGATTAGTTTGAAGTGTTTATAAGATAGAAAATGTATAATAATATGTATATATAAAGATAATTTTAGCTATTCTAAAATGATATCCAAATGTAAAATCTAATTATTTCAACATTATTCACTCTTCTATATTTTAAAATATAGTGCTTAACTGTATAGTTACCAAAATTGCGTGGGAATTCCTGATTTCAGATTAAAACTTAAAGAGTACATACTCTTTCAGGATGTGTCCTGTAGCACCTCACCAATGGTTATCTAGGAAAATGTTTGGTCTTTCTGAGAGCAGGGGTTTAATATTTCCTTTCAAAAATTCAAGATCCTAGAGCAAAGTGAAAGCAGATAATAAATATGTGTGGGTCCTAACAACAAATGTTAAGTTGTATCAATTAGAATAGTTTCAGCTGCAAGTAGTACTTACTACTCCCAGCTCAAAACTGCTTAAACAACAGGGACACATGGCCTCATGTAACAAGAGTCCCAAGGGAGGAAGTTCCAGAATTCATTAAATCGATGGCTAAATGAAATCATCAAACACCCAATTCCTCTAATCTTTCTGAGCAAGCATCCTCTTCCTGTCAGCTAATGTTCTTAGACTTGACCCCTTTTGGTGTTACTGATGAGCTTTCAGCATCCCACTCTCACACAACCATCTAAATGTCAAAAGAGGCAAAGAGGATGTGAACCTCTCTAAGAGGGACAGAATCTCTTCCAGAGGCCCCTAGATTTTCTCAACACTCTTTGTCTGAAATTATATAACAAAATCCTTCTTAAATTCTTCTTAAATCAGGATTGAGAGGAGTGAATTGCCGTGATATTCTCAAGATTCACCTTCTAGGTAGGTCTAAGGAGGAGCCCCTTTTTCTGAAGCAGGTAGCTACCTGGTATCTACGTAAATCTGTGGTTAGATTAACAAAGAAAAATTCAGGAAGAATGGCTATTAGGTAGGTGACCAATAGTGCTTGCTCTAGAGCACGAAAGCATTATTTCAAAGGAGCTAAAAATAAATACTAAGAAGAATGTGATATTTGGCAAAATGGGATATTTTGGTACTATTTCCCATTTGCAGAAATATCATCATTATTTTCAAACTAATAATCCTTACAATGATTAGTATTGTCATATGATTAATACATATTTAAGACTGGGCATCTGAATGAAAACATCATTATAATCATGAAAGACTAGAAAATATATGGGGCACCTGCATGGCTCAGTTGGTTAAATGTCCAACTTCAGCTTGGGTAATGACCTCAGTTCAAGAGTTTGAGTGCTGCCTCGAGTGCAGTGCAGAGCCTGTTTCAGATCCTCTGTCTCCCTTTCTCTGCCTCTCCCTCTCTCTCTATCTCTCTTTTTCAAAAATAAAAACATAAAGAAAATATATATGGAGAAGAAAAATAATGCTTTCTAGTATTAGCAAGGGACATACCTGAGTACCCTTGATGCAGGTAAAGAGAATAAGAAAGTTTTAACATATTGGAACAATAAATAGTTTCTGTTACAATATAAAAGAAAGTTATTTGTTACCCTACACTCAAATACTATTCTTAAAAATCTATCAATGTGTATTAACTCCAACACTAAGATGTTCAAATGTAGAATATGATCCCTAAGTTGTTATTAAGAAAACTTAATGGAATTAGGGTAACTTTTAGGTATGAAAGTTTTAGCACACAGAATCATTAACAGCCTTTTTTTAAAGGAAGGATTCTCTAGCTAACAATTTTTGCTTATAATTATAACAACAATACTTTGAGATTTCAAAATAAGTAGAGAATTCAGTTACAGGAAAATGCATCCTTTATAGTATCAGTTAAATATTGTCACATCCAATATTAATGTGCTAGAAATTTATCTTAGCTCACAATTTTCTTAGCTCATTGTTCCCTCCTGATATCACCTGGAGAGTACCCTGATGGCCAGTAGACATAGTTCTGGGGGCATAATAGAGGTACAGTTTGTTTGGACAACAGATGACTGAGGTTTGGCTTACTTGGAAACCCCTTAGAGCTAACCACCACAGTGAATTCTCCATCAACTTTTATTTTCTATTTCCTCAACTTTAACACCTGTATCTTAATACCGGCAAATGGAGTGTAAGTCTTTTGACCTATTTAGAATTTGTTGCACACTTTGCACATTTGGTTTGGATGAGTCATTGACTAGGTGGCTATTGTTATAAGATAGATAATGAGTAGGTAGTAGTGAAGTTATTTTAATGTCTGGTGAATCTTCTTTTTATCCCCTGGAGTGCTAAGTGCATTTTCTTCTCTGATCTTCAAATAGGTTCTAAAATTCCACCTATTTAGAGAAGACTTAATAATAGGATGAAAATCAAAAATTCAGTTGTGACCTTACCTAGTTAAACATTAAACCCTAATTAGCTGTCATTGTTCACTGTCTCAAAAAATTAAATAAAACTTCTTTTTTAGATTGTATATTCTTCTATTCTTGTGTTTTCTTCCTAATCTCATCTTTTTATGCAGTGATGATTAATTATTAGAGTATATGACATATTTGGGGGGGACAGTTCAGATATCACATTCTACCCCACTGTGCCCATAAATATGTGCTTACTGGTCAGATGACACATTGTACACGTATATTAAATCACTCCTTTATAGAAGAACAGAATTTTTCCTTATCATTCATTCATAAAACTCTTATTATACAAATATAATTTTGGTAAAATTAGAGCTCTCCATGTCCATATGTGAAGTTAGTGGAAGTTCTAGTGTTTGGTGCTTATTGAACATCTGGTCAAGTGGAAACATGAAGTAGAATGCATGAGAGTTAATTTTCCCAAAGAATATGAATTCCTTGGAATTAGAACAAAAGTGAGGAATGTTTCTGCAGCATATTATAGCATAATGCAGAAATGTTAACTTTGTTGGGTAATATTATCTTTGTTGAGATTCAGACATATTTGGGCATTTTTAGAGTCCTGGTGAGGCATTCCATAAGAAAATTTCTTGCATGACATCTGAAGTGATCCTTAGGAAAGAACTCTACTGGGGAACAGAAATGTCTGAAGCATGTCATAGAAAAATAGTGTAACAGACCAACCTGACAGTAACGGGGAGATAATTCATCCCAAGGGAAGGAATAGCTGTGCCTGAGAGTTAACTGTTTAAACCAGAGTCATTGTAGAAGGGGAATCGTGATTCTGATTACACCAGGATGAATACTTTCAGCCTAATCTCATAGATCCCAAGGAGAAAAAAGACTATAAAAGAAAAATTGTGCAGAAAAACTGTGTAAAACACTGGGTTATAAGCAGGTCTGATGTCGGAGCTCTGCAGCAGAATACTGCATAAGAGCGAGTGGCCTTTTTTTCCTGTTTGTCACAAGTTGCCATGTAAGTAGGGCACCATGACAGGCTAGGTCATTGATTGTGGGGCCTGGTATATTAGTATGGGTTCTCTTAAGAAGTAAAACAAAACAAAAACAAAACAAAAAAAAAAAAAAAGCAAAGTAAAGGAAAAAGAAGATTTATTGTAAGGAATTGGCCCACATGATTATGGAGACTGAAGTCCAAAATCTGCAGTGTGGGAAAGCAGGCTGGAGACTGAGGAGAGCTGATGGCACAGATGAAATCCAAAAGCAGCCTACTGGAGAATTTTCTCGTGCTTGGGCAAATCAGTCTTTTTGTTCTATTCAGCTCTTCAACTGAAAAGGCTTACCTACACTATGGAGGGCACTCTGCTTTACCCAAAGTTCAGCAATGTAACTGTTAATTTCATCCAAAAACACTCTAGAAGTTGACACATAAAGTTAACCATCAGAACTGCCAAAAACTGATTGGAGAAGATAGGTTTAATGAGAATCCCTGGGGGACTCCTGAAACTACTGGTGAGTAAAAAGAGGACCCTGTAGGTTGTTATTCTATCACAATAGCAGAGGAGATATAAGTCAGTGGAATTCAAATCATTACAATTATTTAATTTCATACCATCATGTAAAACAAACTTTTAGGGCCAATGCAAACTCGGCTTACAAGTTTTTCATTTGTACAATGGGCATCTTGGGCTATAAACCATTAAAAGGTTAGACAGTGTCTGATTTAGAATGTTTAGCAAAATAACATGTTTTAAAAATAATGTTTAATGATTATTTTTGCTAAAAGGGTGACATTATATTAGAGGTTTTAAAAGCATAATAGAATGAGTACATGGGCTCAAACCCTGGTTCTAACAGCTAACTATGTAGCTTCCTGTAAATTTACTTGATGTTTCTATGCTTCAGTTTCCTTATGTGAAAATAGATATATAAACTTTTTTCCATGGTTGTTAAGAAAAAAAAAAAAAAGAAGACAATATTGAGCATTTGGCACAATTTTTGTACATAGTCAATACATGTTGACTATTGTTCCTATAATAATTTTAACAGTGTGATTAAGCTATCTACGTGTTCAACTAATTATCAATCCATTCATTTGTCTACATGTATTACAGAGCCAAAGCTTTACCAAAAGTCAACATTTAACAGTATTGGAAGGACTGATTAACAACAGCATAAATGTATAGCTATGACATAGCTTCCTAAGTGAAGGAAATGGTGAATAATATCTGTATTTTATACTTAATTTGTTTATCATAAGGAAAAATAAAATTTTCTGTGTGAATATATTTTATAATCTATACAGTATGGATTATATTCAGTGGACACCAGCATAGAAGGAAAGTTTCTTTCTTCTTTTTCTTTTAATATAGTTTATTTTTTGGAATAGTTTAAGGTTCAAAGAAAAATTGTGCAGAAAGTACTGAGATTTCCCACATTCCACTTGCCCCAACACAATGATAGCCTCCTTGATTATCAACATTCTGCCCAGAATGGCGCAATCGAGCCAACTGATAAACCTACATTAACATTGACACACTGTTACCATGTTAGATTCACTCTTGGTGTTGCACATTCTGTGGAATTGGACAAATTTATAATGACATGTATTCACCATTATAGTTTCATAAAGAGTAATTTACTGTCCTAAAATCCTCTGTGCTCTGTCTATTCATCCTTCTTTCTCCCTTAACCTCTGGCAGCCACTGATCTTTTTACCATCTCCATAGCTTTGTCTTTTTTAGAATGTCATATATAAATATCATATAGTTGAAATTATTTGGTATTCAATCTTTTCAGATTGGCTTCTCTCACTTAGTAATGTGCACTTACATATCCTCCATGTATTTTCATGGCTTGATAGCCTTTGTGTGTATGTGTGTGCTTAATAATAGCCCATTGTCTGGATGTATCACAATTTATTTATCCATTCACCTACTGAAGCACATCTTGGTTGCATCCAAATTTGGGCAGTTATGAATAAGGTTAATATAAACATTTATGAACAGGCTTTTGTGTGAACACAAATTTTTAACACTTTTGGGCAAATACCAAGGCACACATAATTGTGGATTGTATGGTAAGAGTATGTTTAGTTTTACAAGAAACTGCAAAACTGTTTTCCAAAGTGACTGTACCATTTTGCATTCTCATCAACAATGAATGGAGTTCCTGTTGCTCCACATCCTCACCAGAATTTGGTGTTGTCAGTGTTCTAGAGTTTGAACATTTTATAGGTGTGTAGTGGTATCTCGTTGTTTTAATTTGCATTTTCCAATGACATATGATCTTTTCATATGTTTATCTGTCAGTTGCACATTTTCTTTGATGAGGTGTCTGTTAAAGCCCTCGGCTCATGTTTTTAATAAGGTTGTTTGTTTTCTTACTGTTGAGTTTTAAGAGTTCTTTGTGTGTACTGAATAACAATATTTTAGCAAACAAGTCTTGTAAATATTTTCTCCTAATCTGTGGCTTGTCTTTTCATTCTTTGGTTTTTGTCTTTTCATTCTTTTGACAATGTCCTTTACAGAGAAGTTTTTAATTTTAATGGAGTCCAGCTTAGCAATCATTTCTTTCATGGATCTTGCCTTTGGTGTTGTATGTCAAAAGTCATCACCAAATGCAAAGTCATCCAGATTTTCTGCTATGTGATCTTCTAGGAGTTCTATAGTTGTGCATTTTGCACGTAGGTTTGTGAACCATTTGTAGTTAATTTTTAGTGAAGTGTGTAAGGTTTGTGTCTAGATTAACTTTTTATGTGATATTCTATTCTAGAATCATTTATTGCCTTTCTTTTTTATGTGTGAATAAGCTTTTTATCCAAAAAATGTCTGTTTATTCATCAGCAATCAATTTTTTAATCACTCGCACCTACGGGATACTATACTATACACTAAAATTTCAAAATGAAAAAAAGTTAAGACATGTTCCTTGTCCATAGGGAACTCCACTATCAAAAAAGATACAGAGGAGTAAATTAATTAAAATAAAATCACAAACATGTATATATTCCTGTAAGGCAAATGATTAGTCCTATGTATTGGAAAATATAAATTACAATGTACACATATATTACAACAAGGCATTGTAGAAACTTTAAGTACAGAAAAACTTGGTGGGAATGATCATCAACAGGATTATAAAATATACTGTCTCCAGTGTAGGATAAAAAAAATCTGTTAATTTACCCATTCAACCAATACTTACTAGATTACTATTAAATGGAAGTCACTGGGGTGGTTGGGGGTAAACTATGGAGTAAAATCAAATATAAATCCTTACTTCATGGAGCTTGGGGCTTGGGAATATGGCAGAGATAGAAACATAACTGGTCATAACTGGTCATAACTCAAGGACAAGTAAGGTACATGCACTAAAAGAAGTGCATTGAAAGATCTACAGGAGTAAAGAAAAGAAATGATGAAGAAAAGAAGAAATGATGGTTAGAAGAAACAGTGGACAAAATTGCTGGTATCTTAGCAGGAATCAATGTGTATACTAGCAGTTAAATAGTACTAAAGTGGTAACTGCTACAGTTTGGCAGGTATGAAGTGACAATTTCAGTTATAAATGTCCCAAATAAAGTTGTAAAAAGTACAAATTTTATTAAATCTCAGCTTCTGAGTACATATTTCTAATATACTGTGGGACAAAATGAAAAGTGTGCATAAAGTACTTCTGTAGCATACTGAATATGATGGCCACCTAAAGGAAAGCACTTGCGTGATTAAGTTGTGAGCTGAGCTAAAAACTTCATGAAAAATCATTTTTCCTTAAAAGAATGACAAACTGATAAACTCTGGATATTTTGACTTGGATATTTGTCAGATTTTCTTGAAAATAAACAAGTGACTAAAGTAACTGATAGTATATGCTGACAAGGAAGACAAAGTTGAGCTTTAAAAAGAATATTAAAATTTTGGAAAACTTTTATCTGCCACTATGAGCTTGTCAGTTTCAAAATATTTAAAGATGTTTTGAGGAGATCAAATTTGCTATTAATGAGTGTGATTTTTGTGTTATGTAATGAAAGTGTCAATATATAACAGATTTGCATAAATCAATGAACCTGTATTTTCCAAATGGCCAATACGTTGTTATAAAATCATGCATTGGTAACATTCATTCATACTGCAAGGTTGATCAATGAATATTAGTGCAATAAAGTGTAAAAGTTTCATTGATATGGTTTCAGATTTTGCACTGTAATCAATATTTAAGAAACTATCTCATCAATTTTTGGTGTTACATCAAAGAACACTATCCACGATCATATGAAAATAGTATTAAAATATTCTTCCATTTTTGTGGACATCTGGGTGGCTCAGTTGGCTGAGCAACACTTGATTTCAGTTCAGGTCATGATCCCAGGGTTGTAGAATTAAGCCCTGCATTGGGGTCTGCCCTGAGTGTAGAGCCTGTGTAGGATATTTTTTCCCTCTCTCTCTCTCTCTCTCTCTGACTCTCTCTCTCTGTCTCTCTCTCTCACTCTGCCCCTCTCTCCTGTTCATGCTCTCTCTATCTCTTTAAACAAAATGAACAAAAAATATTCTTCCATTTTCTAACTATATATTTTTATGAGTGAATTTGATTTTTTTCAAAATATTGCTACCAAAACAACATATTGCAATAGATTAAATGAAACAGATATAAGAATCCAATTGTCTTCTTTTCAAGCAGACATCAAAGAAATTTTCAAAATGTAAAACACTGTCACTCTTCTGTCTGTATTTTTAAAACATTTTTTCATAAAATTATGTTTACATGTATACATGAAGTGGATTTATCATTAGCAGCTTAAATAAGTTATTAAAAATATTTTTAACATTTTATAGTTTTAATTTATTCTAGATTTAACCCACATCAACAAAAGTTCCTTTGGGACTTTGTGCCAGTTATCACTTTATGGCCTCTCAGCTCTGAATTCACTCTGCTCTATGATATGGAGTTCTTCCCTATAAATATTTCTCCTTTGCCGGTCAACGGGAAGTTAAGCTTGGCCTATAAGGACACTGGAGTGACACTAGAGGTGGAAGAGGTTCATTGCCAGGTTGCTGGAGAACATGCTTTCTGTAGCTTTCAAAGTTAGGCAGTAGTAGTGTAGCCAGGACCCTCAGACACTCAACATCTGCAGCCCAGCCCAGATCACTATTCCTCACATCTTCTCTTCGGCTCTGCACATACACATTTCAGGGGTCCCACCAGTCTGCTGTTTAGTGAGCAGACCACCCTACCTTTATCCCACACAACGTAGGCATGCACAGAGTGTAGTAGGTTTGTAAAGAAGGAGGCCTGTCCAGCCCCTGGTTTCGGCAGTTCTTACAGTGATGCTCTGACTCCTGCTCCGAGCCTGTGTACTAGCTTCAGTTCACCTGCTCCTCAGAGATCTTTCACTTTGTCCAGTGACTCTGGACCAGCTCTTCCAGTTGCTCAGCTTTGCAACTGAGCAAAATTCTACTATCTAGTTGGTTTTTTAGACCTTCTTCAACAAGCTCTGTCCCAACCTTAGGGACAGGATACCCTTTTCAATTTTGTCCTTTTTGGGGAACTCTCTCTCAGTCCCAAGCTACACTTAGACTTTATATAGTAAATATAAAGATAAAGTTACCTTTCTATCTTTATATTTACTCTACTATAATAGCTGGATAATAATTATTTACATTGAACTTCCACTATTTAAATTACTGTATGGGGTTTCTGACTCCTTGCTGGGCCCAGAGTCCTCAATAATTTCTGAGATGAGAAAAGTGTCCTGAGATCAAAAGTTTGAGAATGACTTCTATAGAACAATATAAAAGTAAATGAAGGTGATGAATACTGCATAGAAGGACTAGGGAACAATATTATTCAAAGCACTTGTCGCTGTAGCAATCAATCCATTTTAGTAAAGGCTTGGAAATTGAAATGTCTCCTAAAATGGAGAGAGATATCTTCTTGTGGTTGTAAGAATTTTTTAATCCTATGGTTTCAATTAATAAAACATATTACTTCTGGGACATTTAAAAAAGTACATACTTATCTTTCTACAAAACTCATTTCTCCTTTGGTCCTTCATGTTTCAGTTAATAGCCCAGTACCTGTCCACTTCTTCCCTCTTTTATTACTATTATTCCTGAACAAAGCCCCCATCATTTCTTACCTGTTTAACAACAATGGCACCCTAACTGGATTTCAGGCTTCCGCTCTTACCTCTCTCAGGATAATATCTACTTAGCAGGCTGACATCTACATTAGCAGCTAGGGTGATTCTGCTAAAATACAAATAAAATGATGTAATTCTCCCATCCAAACCTTCCTGTGGTCCCCCCCACATAGCTCAGATTAAAACCTAAAATCTTCACAATGGCCTAAAAGTTTCTACACAATCTTTTCTTCACGATCTCTCTGTCCTCACCATCTGGTATTGTGTTGGCACTCCTGTTCTAGCCATACTTGCCTCCTTGAAAACACCTCTGTGCTCTAATACATATGTACTCCTTGATGACAGGATATTTTTATCATTTTGTTTATTTCTATAAACTCAGCATCCAGAAAAATACTTAAAAAACATTAGTTACTTTATAAATCTTTTTTGTGTGTGAATAAAGTAGTAAAACCAGTCTGAGCTGAAATGCTATAGAAATTTAGATTGAATCTAAAACTATAATTTTCTCTGAAGTGAACCCTAATTCCCAAATTTTTCTCTGGTTATGAATATTTTCTTATATTTTATATTCAAAGGGATATTGTGTTTTCATTTCAGTTTAAATCTATATTCCCAAGATAGTGTCAGAATTAAACCATGAATTAGAACTAAATGTTTAATTAAATCATTCAAAAAAATTCATTGAGCATTTGCCACATTTAAGATACTCTTTTAGCTACTGTGTAAGCCAAGTGGGTACAAATATGATCACTGTCAGTGATGTGGAAGATAACATAAAGGATATAGTAGACAATTTCTCTATCAAAATGGCAGATGGTTCAAACATTGTAAATCACTGCTTACCATCTCCAATCTAAACAAATTAAAAGAAAAGAAACATAAAAACAGGTCAATGAGCATATAGCCTTGACCAAAATAAAGAGGATTTCTCAGAGGCACTGAATTTATGTAACGTTCTTAAAGGCATCCAACTGAAATTTACCACAACAAATAAGCTAAGGACCCAAATAGGATGTCATAGTCCACATGGGAGATCAGACATACCAGAATGCAAATGGGAGAATTCTGTCCCCAGATTAAAGCACACCACTAATGACCAGCAAACTTCTGAGGAAGATCAACACCATGAATTAGGGGAAAAAATCAAATGTACAAAAATGCCCAAGAAAACAGAATTAATTTATTAATCCAGAAATATATTTTAAATAAAGTAAAATTAATAGGAATGTGTGTCTTATTCTCATTTAGCTAACAGGATATATGGTTAGAAAACACATATTTATGTGTATCATGGAGACTTAGAAATTCAAAGAGAAAGATCTGTGAAGAGAAGGTGAATTAGGATAAGCCTTTGGGAAAAGTTAGGTTTTTAACCATTTGTCATAGTAAACATGAGATTTAGAGTGATGGAGAAGAAAGACAAAATCCATTTCACTTAGGGGTATGAAGGCATACAGGGAAGCCTGAACTTTCTAGAACAGAGGACTGGTTTTAAGAGGAAGGTAATAATCAAATTTCAAGGTGGAGACAAGGGAAGTTTGAAAAATTTGGATTTGAATTGGATTTGAATAAGGGAAAATACTGTAGGCTTATTAGTAGAGAAAAAACATGTCCCTGGATAGTAGAGAACCAGTTTTAAAGACATTTGCTTTTCTGTACTGAAAGGGGAGTAGTAGCAAGTGATAGAAAGAAGAGTCTTAAGTGTAAGAAGGGTTAGTTAATATTTTTGTAGGTCTGAAAATTTTCTCTATGTTGTTAGTTAGCATCATGCATTTTCTTTCATTAATGTTACACATTTTCAAAATGGTAATCAGTTGATAAATATCATCTATGGACATTTTAATAAATGAGGCTCCAAATTTGTTGGCACTTTTCCTATTGAGCAGTATCCACTCTCTCCCTTTTGATATTGAATGGGTTTGGATTTACTGTGAACATGAGGGAAAAGCAAAAGTGAATGCATGAACATAGTACAATACTTGCTGTATGTCCTTAGCTTGAAATGGGTTCTTATGCAGAAATACTAATTGAAATGGAATGTGATACCTTGAGGTGGGGGTGAAGTCATAAAACAAAAATAAAATACAAAACAACAAAACACAAAAATCTAAAATATAAAGCGAGGGGCACCTGGATGGCTCAGTCAGTTAAGAATTAGACTTCAGCTCAGGTCATGGTTTCACGGGTTCATGAGTTTCAGCCCCGTATTGGGTGAGCTCTGCTTTGGGATTCTCTCTATCTCCATTCTCTGTGCCCCTTGTGGGATTCTCTCTCTCTCTCTCTCCCTCTCTGTGCCTCACTCACTCACTAATTCATGTGCACTCTCTCTCTCTCTCTCTCTCTCTCTCTCTCTCTCTCTCTCTCAGAAAATAAATTAAATAAATAAAATAAAAAATATAAAGCAAACATTGAAAACATATGTCATTATGCTTTGAACTGGGTCATGGAAGATGCTTGAATAGACCTTGAGGAGGCTGTTGGGAAGACTTAAAAATAAGTAAGGAAGCTGTTATTAGAACCTGGAGAAAAATAGATTTCTTGTTACATAGTGATGAGGGATTGAGCAAAACTGGCACCTGCAGTAACATGGAAAAGAGACCAAGTGCCTAATGACATGATAGATCCAGCTAAGGAGATTTTTAGGCAACATGTTCAAAGTCAATTATATTCTGAAAGTGTGCATCATAAGATGAGAATAGAGAGTGATGAGCTAAAGGGAACTTACGTAGTTTTCAGGTAGAACATAGAGAAAATATGAGAATAAGGATTTTCTCATTTCAAAATACAAGAAATTTCCCCTAGTGCAGTTCAGGCTCAGTTCAGATCCTACAAAAAGCAGATGCCACAATAGGATTAGACTGCAATAGATTTATGGTGGAGTGTGGAAATAGCTGTGAGGTAAAAAGGGAGCCTACGAGGGAGGGAGAGATGGTAGACCATCATGCAGGCATGACACCTGTAAAGGAGAGAGAAAAGGAAAGAAGACTGCAAAGACAGAAGCAGAATCTTAAGACTACAGTGCAGTTCTAAGAAATTTTAGCCTGGCCAAAGTTGCTGCCGATTAAGATTGTGGTACAAAAATGCTGGTACTAACAGATGGCGGTCATCTATCAATTAGACACCCTGCAAATAGAAAATCTGGGTTTTGCACTTTCTTAGCAACCACAGTTCACTGCTTACACTGCACAGCATACTTCTCTACACATGTTCCAAGAGCACTTCTCTATGGTTCCCTGGGACCTCTTTTCCTGAGAGTAAACATAGAAGGGGAGATGAACTATTGCTCCCGCCACAGTAGCTTATCTTGGAGCCATCAGCAGTATTCCTCTCCCTCCTCCACTACCTATCCTAAATGACTCTCACTCTCAGCTTTTTCTTGGCTGCTTTGGTAGCCCACTAGTGACTAAACCTTAATTTCTGAGAAGCTGAACCCTTGGCAGTCATTTCCTTATCAAATCCAGGTTGCTACACATGCTCATTCACAGTTGCAGTGGAATAAAGGAAGGCCAGGGAATACCCAAGTCCATCATCTGCATTCTGCACATATCTATGTCCTCATTGAGTATAAAATAATTATTGGGGTGCCTGGGTGGTTTAGTTGGTTAAACATCTGACTCTTAGTTTCGGCTAAGGTCATGATCTCATGGTTTGTGGGTTCTAGCCCCAAGTTGGGCTCTATGCTGACAATGTGGGTCCTGCTTGGGGTTCTCTCTGTCACTCTCTGTCTCTGCCCCTCCCCTGCTTATGCATGGTCTCTCTCTCTCTCTCTCTCTCTCTCTCTCTCTCTCTTTCTCTGTCTCTCAAAATAAATAAATAAACTTAAAAAAAGTAATTATTCTTGGAAATATAGACTCCTCTTTTCACCTACTAGTCCCTAGATATAAAATATCCCCAAGTGTTCTCAAATGCCCAATGGTACACTCCCATCTTTTCAGAGTGTTTGCTCTAAAGCTATGCTTTCACTATGTTTTTAGAAGACTGCTTCTGCATTCTACTTATCCATCCACTTCTGGAGAGTGTGACGTGTGATAAAGCCAGTGGTCATAAGCCTACTCTAGCATCTCCATTGCTATGAATTATGCCTCCAGGCCAGACGTTGCCCTGTAGGCATTGCCCTGGCAGGCATTCAATAAGCATTTGAATAATGTTGTTAGCTCACACTTTTCTTGAAGGAAATGCAAACCCACATTCATAATAGGTCTATATATCTATGAAGATGAACCACTGGCCTTTTCAGGACCAAAATGGCCTAATGCAACTAACCTGCTCCCAAGTGCTTGGTTTGTCTCCATGAAGAATAGTGCCATATTGGCAACTAGACATTGATTTCTATTGCTGATAAGTTAGACTTTCAAAGGCAGCAGTCACTAGATTACCTTGGTAGGTGGGAATCTGTGCTTTTGATCCTATACATAGTTTTTATCTTTGCTACCATAACAATTCTCATCATGAGCACATCGTGGTAGTTCCAGAGTGCATGGTGATGAAGGTTGGCTATTGTCAACTGTACAACTTATTTGGTGTTTTGATTTTTCATTGCCATTTCCACGGTGGTAAGCATTAACATGTAGTATGAAAATCTCCAAATTCTGTGACTGAGCTAACTAGTTCATGAACTAAAGTGGGAATTTTTCCTTCTTCTGTTAGTCTTACAACATCCCCCATATGGAAGCCATAGTGAAAGATGGAGCAGGGTGCTATTGCAAATATGAAGGGAGACATGAGGATGTGGATCTCCCACTCATGCAGCTTATTCATGTCTTCTGTTTCTGTTTTGTTACAAGCTTGGATATTCTATTTATATTTTACAATGAACTGCTTCTGCATCTGTCCACCTCTGACTTGGTGAATCTGAAAGAATCCAACTCATAATAGGAAGTTCCAAATACACAGTCAATTCATTCTCCAAGGTCAAGTATTTTAGCTCTATCACAATAAGTAACACACACAACAGGAACTGCTTCTCAGATGGGGCATAATTCTCTGCCAGAAATGGTATCACCTTTTCCCATAATTCTAGGGGTCTGCAATTTTATACTTTCACTTGGGCTTACCATGAGGTTTATCCCACATTTTTCCCACTGCTGATGACTCCAACATTACAGTTTCTGCCAGATTTTATACCCCAACTATGGTGACCAGCCACACTGGTTTGTCTTAAGGCTTTCTTGGTTTTAGCATCAAAAGTCTCATGTCCCAGGCCAGGACACTGAGATAGTTGATCACACTACAAGTAACAAAGATGCTTGCTTGCAGGCCCCATGAAAAGCTAGTCTTTCATGTTATTCTGTAGATGGGGTGAAGCAGTATTCTTAAGTCTAATATATGTTGTCTCCAGAACTCTAAGGGGCTAATTACCATAGGCTATGTGGTAGAGCACACAAGATGCAACAATGCATCTTTTATTTTGAAGGAAATACCCTGGCATGTCTCCAAAACAAAATTTCACTGAAGAGGTAAGTATCTGAATTCTGTAGTTATTATGCCTCAGCTTATGAGCCTGGCCCGTAGGCTGCCAGCTACCTCTTACTCATTTTGTCCAACAGTATGACATAATCAATGCAATGATCTGTTTAATGTTCTTTGGGATGTCCAAGCATAACTAATATCTTCAGACTGTATTATGGCAGAAAGTAAGAATATTAACTTAGTCTTGAGGCAAACTGTAAATGAATGTTGTCTAACTATTATGAATTCAACTGTTTGATAGCCCTTTCTAATCTGAAACTAATACAGTTGTCAAATTACTGATCACATGCAGAGTACCTGAAGTCCTGCAATTTTTTTCTTGCAATGATATCACATCTGGCACAGCAGCTGTCCTTGGTTAAGCCTTTAGTAATCTACAGTCATTATTCAGAATCCATCAAGTTTTTGGAGGGGTCATATTGGTGAATTAAATGAAGGTTATATATAATAATATATCAATATTGCATTCTTTTGGTCATTAGTTTTAAACTCTATTCACTCCAGGATATGATACTGTTTTTGATTTACTCTCATAAAAGGTTGGCAGGAGGGGGTAGTTTCAGAGTTCTCTACCCGGCCTCCACTAAATTCTTACTCTCAGAATTATGTGTATTAGTCAGTTATTCTAAGAAACAGACAGAAAGAAGGGATTAAATATGCAAGAGATTTACTCAAGTAAATAATATGAGGGGAAAGAGTGGGGAAGCCAGAGGGGGTGGGAAAAAACATCTGATTGTGATGCAGGTCTGTCCACTGTGAAGGAGAGAGAGAAAAAGTGTTGAAGAGGAAGATTACCCAACTATAGTGCAGTTCTAAGTAATTTCTGCTAGGCAGAATTAAGAAGTCCTCAAGCCAAAGTCCCCCATCAGTGGAGTCTTTCCTCTTGCAGGATGTGCTTAATTTAGTACCCTTGCCACACTCAGTCACTGAGAACAGCCCATAGGAAACACGGGCTTCTTACTTATATAGTAGATTCTGCGTGCCACAGCTGGGATTATCTGTCAATGAGCTTCACCTAGCAAGACATCTGAGTGGCATGTTTTTATGGCTACCACACCCACTACCACCAGCAGAATATTTCTAAATAGTGAAAGACCTCAAGGCAAATCCAAGATACTGTCAGCAAAATATGATTTCAGGCTAAAAATTAAGCAATGGATGACTATAACATACTTTGTAACACTTCTAAAAGATTTAAGGTGTGCAGCATAAACGCTTTCAGTGTATAAAATGTCTCTCTTAGGGTTGTTTTGTTGAACACCAAGGGTTCTAGGACTCATAGGGATTTTTGTCATAGCACCTTTACAGGGAGCACAAGAAAGGAAAATTTGTCTAGTGTTTGGCTTTTGTCTAGTTAAGTAAATGATAAATCGGCACACAAGAAACATAAAATTTAAAAAAATAAATTAGAGCAGCTTAGATAGAAAGAGAGACAGGGCAAAATTAAAAAAAAAAAAGGTTCTGAACCCCCTATTGTTCCAGGCAGGATTTAGGTTGAAACAGTTGCACAACTGCAAGTATGGGCTGCGTTTCACAGGACAGAGGACAGAACAAGGGCTCGGAGGATGGAGCCCACAGCCATGGAAAATTCCATGACCATGAGCCAGGGGAAACTGGCAACTCCTACTGGCTGGATCTTAGAACTGCAATGGGACAGCAACTGCTGTGTACTTCCATCCTTCTCACGTCCATCTCTGAGCAGGAGTGCATCTTGCAGTTACCCTATGCCTACCACACTATGTACTTGGGTGTGTGAAGCAAGATAACACATTTCTTTAGTTCACCAGCTTTAAGACAAAGAGAAACTAAACTCAAGGACTATACCAGAGGGATCACAATGAGGAGTGTCATCCATACCAGGACCGTATTTAGATGACAGAATCTTGGCTCAATTTTGAACTTAGTCCCATAAAGAGTTTAGACATTTCGGAAGTCTTAAGAGAGCCTGATTCTATTTTTTTAGATGTGATAAATATAAATAACTTGTGGCCAGATGAAATTTTGTTGGCTTTTTAAAATCGTGGTAAATTACTTGAGTCTCCTCCCATGAGAAGTCATTTTACGTCCTCTTGCCATGAGTATGGGTGAGGTGTGCATTTGCTTCAACTAACAGAGCCCAGCAGAAGTGGCCTATGTGACTAGGATTACTTTATGAAAACTCATGTGGCTTCTTCCACATTCTCATGCTCACTCATATCACATTCTTTCTTGGAACCCAGCCATTACATTGTGAGAATATCAAGCCACATAGAAAGCCTCTTGTAGATATTCCAGTTGACAGATCCAGCCATGCTTATCCTTTGAGTCTTCCTATCCCTGGTATAAGAAAGGCCTGAGAAGAAAGCTTTAGATGATTACAGTCCCCTGTTATTCAAATATTCCCAGGTAAACCCCAGGCACTGTGAAGCAGTGTTCTTTCTTATTTCTTAACGCACAGAGTCCTGAAGTGTAATAAAATGGTGTTATTTTCTACTCCTGGTTTTGAGTGATTTGTTTTGCAGTAATAGTAACTAGGATCTTATCCAATATTCCTTACTGGAAAAGCTGAAAACAAAAAAGTTAGGGGTGCTTGGGTGGCTCAGTCAATTAAGTGTCTGACTCTTGATTTCAGCTCAGGTTATGATCTCAGGGTTGTGGGATGGAGCCCCACATCAGGCTTCACGCTGAGCATGCAGCCTGCTTGGGATTCTCATTCTCTCTCTCTCTTGCCCCCCCCATCCTGTGCTCTCTCTCTCTCTAAAATAAAGATAATAATAATAATAATACAATAAAAAAGTTAAATTCAAAATAAGTCTCTAACTTAAAGCCTCTCTTCTACATTCCAAATCAGTTATTTGTTTTTCCCCCAAATATTTGAAATTGCAGCACCTATCATGGTTGTAGAGTTTCTAAATCACATACTTCTCCTAAACCATATTCTTGACTTTGGAATTGGAAAGATACACCTACAAAAATGCTACTAGAAAGTTTATAATCCCCAAAGAGTATTTTTTTGGGATGAAGACAATATTTAATAATGAATCTTGAGTCATTATGAAATAATTATTGACTTGACAATATTTTGTCCTTAGGAAAAGGAGGAAAAAGAATACTTATGTGTTAGAATATATTTAGAAATTCTAAATAGCCAAATTCTAAAATTCTAAATTCTTAAAAGCCAAAAAACAAAGTTCAGTATATAAAACACATGTATCTCCTCACAGAAGTGGAAGTATTTACAAGTGGAGAAACAAGGAGGGAGAAGTGGGGAGGGATGAGAAAGGAACCATATGAAGAAAATTTTGCATGTTTCTATGGACCATATTTTCCTAAAATTACAGAATGTGAAGCTATAATGTCATGTGATTTCTTATTCATCAATTAAAATTTAGTCAATTTCACTCCACTATGTATTTTCTTTAGAGTAGCAATATTTCTAGAGCTTAATGTGCCATTTAGTTTCTCAGAAGGGCCTTTGAACAGCCTGTGGTGATAGGACAGACCTTCATTCAGTGAAATCTTGCTGACAGCCAAAACCAGAACATTGCATTTTGTACTCTTAAGATAATATATTTGTTGGGATGCAATTACTCTTTCATCTTATGGTGATAATCAATCCGTGATTGACAAGTCTAATTAGAAGCCTTGGTATGTACAACATGATAGCACTTTCTAACAACATTGTAGCCCAGAACATCTTTTTAGCAATGCTATAATAAAAACATAATATTTTATAGATAATTCAATTTACATTGCTACCCGTATTGTTTGGAGATATGAAAAGGTTTTACTGGTGTAGAAGAATACCACTTTTACAAGTGAAAATATACCACTCTAATGGTTTTATGGTGTCTCCCAAGACCTCAGTATTTCTGCTCTAAAGGTTTGATGAGTTTTCAAATTGGCAAAGATAGATTATTGTATGTGTACATTTTTAAAAATTATCTTCAGAACATAGTGTATTTCAGGTGCATAGATTTATTTTTCGATGAAAAGCTTTCCCCCTCCTCTTCCCAACTGAGGTAATTCATAATGGGATACAGTGATCAGAAGAGAAATGGCATCTGTTAAAAAATATGGTGCTTGGTTACAATGTCAAGATAAAATACCATATTTTGTTAGGCACTGAAAATATCTAGAAAAATCAGTGCTCATTTCTCTCTATAATATGACATGTGTTAAGAAGTCTTTGAACAGATTTTTTCACATTGAAATATCTTCAAAAATGTTAAACTTCAAACTGGATAATTACACTGTATATTTGTCTTTTAGCATTTCAATTAGGATCTGTTAATCTTGAACTTGTGTAACTTACTTTGTATGCAGAAGGAAAAAGTGGAATTACAGGAAGTATTAAACCATTCTTTTTGTCCTAGATGCAATGATAAAATAATGTACAAAGTGCTTTCCTTCACTTTTCTGATATTTCTTTTAGAAAATGAGGCTTTCCATCATACAGAAAGTGATAAATTACTGAGAAGACATACTATTCTTTCTTGCAGTATGTAGACTGCATCAGAGACATGGATTTTCCTGAGAGGCCAAAGGAAAAGACAGCATAAAAATACAATTATAATTTTGCTCCAAATATCCCAATACAGTAGTTTGAATGTAAATGCCTCCTTAGACATTCTATGATTTAGCAAACACAAATTTTCAAAATAAAATTCAAAGCTGAAAGGTAAGCACAATATCTGGAAAAGCACCAAAGAACCGTCTTTAGCAATGTGTGGATATATAAAAGACTGGGGGATCCCTTTGAAGCATTAGCTTCAAATGGATCAAATGTAAAATGCCACGGAACAAATACGACTCAGCAATTCATTTTTTTAAAGATGATTTTTGGATCGTATATAGAGTACATATAAATTTTCATATTTTATAATACTACAACTGTTCTCTTCGATGTAATTCCACACACCACTGAAGTGCAGGTAGAACTCAATAGAAATATCCTGCTTTTGATGGCTTCATCTTGGCTCCATCAACGACATGGTAATTTTTAAATTCAAATTAAAAATACTACTTGAATATGATATTTGATCATATAATTCAAAAAAGGCTCTTAAAAGAAAGCAAAACTCAGTTTGTTTTACTTAAGAAAAATGCTTAAAGAACATTCTTGAAATTGTTCTCTGCACTGGTAACAAAATTACAACTAAGATGTATCACCTTATAAAAACCACTCCAACATATTTCTAAAGACAAGTGTCTAGAATTTGTACTCCATTGACTTTCTCCATGATATTCTGTGGGTTGTGTTCTTTTTTTTCTCTATTTCCTTTTGCTTTTACAAGTACGCCCATCTCAAAATATGCAAGTGATTTCACAAAATCTTTTGTTTTACCCCTGTCACTGCCCAGCAATTTTATGGATCCTTAAAATCCTTAAAATACACCAAAGAAGGCTCCACATCACCACTCTATTTACCACCATTAACTAGTGTGGATGAAACAATAAGGCCATGGAAAAACAATGTCATCTTGCAGATTATTTAGTTTGAGTCCTGAGTGCTGCAGTTTATAGTAGTTGTTGGTGGAGAATAACCATGGGAAATGATGGGAGAACAGTAATGGAGGACAATGTTGAACACAGCATTCATTCCAAAAGGAATTTGTCTACCTACTTAAGCCTGGGAGGTTTGTAACAAGCTTCCCCTTGATACAATTCACAAGCAAGGAAGTTTGTCCATTATGCTCATATTTGAAAGCATCATTTGCTTCCATCTCATGGAATCTTTTTTGGTGGGGGTGGTGTCAGGGAAATGATCTAATGACAACTAAGAACAAAACAAGCTACTGAGTAGTAGTAGAGATGTGTTTAAATCTATGCTGAGATAATACAGAAAGACTTGTACTTAAAATATTGACTTTTCATTAACTGCAGTTGGAAACTAAAGATATTGGTGTGAATGTTGATGGCAGACAATAATCATAAGTAATTGATTCATACTTGGGGGGGGAGAAAATAATGAAAAGAAGTCACTCCTTGTTTTAGAAATATTTTTTTAAGGTTAGGGGGAATTAACTTGAGATCCATAGCATAACTATATATTGTTTGGAATTTGCCATTAAACATAATTTTTATAATCTCTTTATTTGCTATTGTGACTTTACAGTTTTAATAATATTTTTCTAGGCTCTATAAGATACTGAGTTTAAAAAAAAGATACTGAGTTTAAAGAAAAATAAACTTCAAAAATTTTAGGGAGTATTTTCTAAAAGGGCCTCCTGGATATTCACAATATTTACTTTCTCTCCATCATCCTATTAGATATTCCAGCCTTTACGTGAGCATCAACTATATGCTCCATTCATCATCATGTAAGTACATGCTGTAATCAGTCTTCATTGACTGACCTCTAAGAGGCTAGGTATAGGAAAGACTTATTTAGAAATATCATATTTCGAATTTAATTGAGAAGATAATTATTTATTAGAGATGTTCTTGAATGTTCTATCTACTCCTTCTCAACTAATTTACTTTTTTTCTCTTCTATGTTATAATACAACTTGATACCTCCATCTGAATCTGCAGAGTACACAGTCTTATTTAAAAACATATTTTTGGGTCCAATATTTTAGTTGAACTTCATAAAAACTTAAAGCAAGTAAATTTTGCTACATATTTGACAATGGAGGAAATGATGTGTGTTAGCTCATACAGCTAGTTATGCCAGAGATAAAACTGGAGACAGTTTCTTGATTTCTGGTCCATGCCTTTTCACTGTACCATGTATATAATAACAACATATATTTATAATTGTGTTATATATAATATATATGTATATAATAACAGCATATATTTATAATTATGTTATATATATACATATATATATTCAAGTTTAATTTCTACAGGGCCAGATACTATGAGACTTACTGTCAATTTCTAACTTATCTTGACCTTCAGCAGTAACTTTACAATTTTAGTTTGAGGTCCTGAGAGAGAGAGAGAGAGAGAGAGAGAGAGAGAGAGAGAAGCCTATGAGTTCATGTCTTATTAAGTTAAAAGAAGGCTGGAAAAAAAATCAACAAAACTGGACATGGCTTTATTGCTTAAAATACCTTTTCAAAAAGTGGAGAAAACAAAGTATAATATAAGCCCCCAATTTTATTTTAGTAGATATATAAAGAAAACACACTTATCCTAATAAAGTATACCATATAGGAGCAGTCCTAAAGAGTTTTCAACACATATAATCAAGATTCTTTTAGGAGGGAAATGTCTCATTGGTTTAAGAGAATGAATAGAAATTACATTTTCAAGAAGAGTTTTTCCATATGTGCTTGTAATAAAGGGTGCTCTTATTAGTTTGACATCTTTTTAAATTAGTTGACATGTTATAATTCCCTCTGTTTGTGTACAGTGAGATTTCATCTCTTTAACAAAAAAAATTCAAAGATTGTCCATATCATGAATAAAATATTCTGAAACAGATTGGAAAGGAAAATGCTGAATATCCACTCTGCTTTTCTGAGTTCATTGATGAAACTGTACTCTATCTGAGCATAAACCATAAGCATTTAAATGCCCAATGCCATACCTTGCACATTTCAATTTCTCACATATGCTGTCTTCTTAGCATTATTCTCTTACCAAATATTGACTTGGAGAACTACAAAGGATATCCATTACACTAAACATATTAAACAACAACAAAAACAAAGCAGTCAATAAACAAAAACCACTCCAAAGACCCCATGATGTCTGAATGAAAGGGTAACTAAATTTAATTTTGAAATTATTTGAACACTGAAATACATTGGATTTTTAGGGGAAAATTGAGAAGAACCATTACTGATAATACTCTTCAACAGTATAAAATTAAATAAATCACTAATTTTCTATTTAAACTGCATTTCTAATAGCAACCGTCTAATAAAGATGACCCTATTAGACTAAAATATTTGAGGACAACTAAATACTGTCTGGACACAAATTGCTGCCTAAAACTTTTCATATATAAGGTGAAACTGTTCACTTAATGGGGAAATTAGGCTGAAACAGAAACCTTTTAGGAGGAAATGTCAGAGAAGTAAAGTTTTGGGATGAAATAAAACTAAAAGCAGGGGGTCCAAAGGCTTCATTTTGATCTATTTAATTTAAAATGGGACAAGCTGATACTATAGGTAAACAAAAGTGAGAAAGACATAGTCCTTGATCTACAAAGTACTTCTAACATAAGAAGGAATAATTGTATTATGAGGAAAGTAAAAATGTGGTCCTCTGAGAAGTCAAAGGAGGGATAAATGATATCTATCTACTGAAGCTCTGGAAGATTGCATTGAGGAGGTGATGTTTAAATGGCCTTGTAAGGGTGCCTGGGTGGCTCAGTCAGTTGAACATCTGACTCTTGATTTTGGCTCAGGTCATGATTCCAGGGTTGTGGGGTTGAGCCACGCATCGGGCTCCTTGATGAGCATGGAGCCTGTTTAAGATTCTCTCTCCCTGTGCCACTTTTCCCTGCTTGCACATGCTCTCTCTCTCCAAAATAAAATAAAAATAAATAAGTAAAAATAAATGGTCTTGTAGAATGATAAAATTTTTAGTAGGCAAGAGATTGGAAAAGAAATTATTCTGGGAAAAAAGATAGGAATGAGTAAATAAAAAAAGTGTGGAGTTAATGAAGAGAGCCATGAGTGATATATTAAGGAGATTAGTGAAGTACTGAATGTTCTTCAATGTTCAACTATGGTTTTTAAAAAATTTTATTCATCAATTTTATTCATTAATTCACCCATAAGACAATGGGTGAGCCTGTGAAGATAAATAATATTATTTGAGCTATACTTTAAGAAAATGAATTTTCTGGTAATGGAGACAATTTATTGGATACTCCAATTCAGGGACTATTACAACTTTATAGGGAGGATATAGTGACATTTCTTACCAGAGTGATAACATTAGGAGTGGAAATCAAAGGATGTTACAGCAGTTACCAAAAAATAGAAGGTAAGTTTTACCTTGAAGGAAATAGAGACACAAGTAAGAAAGGAAACAAAGGAAAAAGAGATACGACTTTGAGGATGTCAGTTAAGTGGGATGATGGCATAGAGATATTTTAAGTAATATGTGAATAGACATGGAAATTAGGCTGGGGCCAAAGGAGATTATAAATAGTAAATTCTTTAATAAAAGGGCAGCTATGTGCCTAGAATGAGTCTCAGGGGGAGATTGAACATGGGTGCTGGCATTAATAAGATATGAATATAACTTATACATCCCTCTTTCCTTTCTTTTCAGGGATGAGACTAGCCTAGCCCTCATCTTTAGTCTGCAAATATCACTGTATCTCAGGATATTAAATTTTTTATTGAAAATTAATACATTGACACTATGATGTATCAGAGATATTTTTTATATATTTGATTAGCATGAATAAATTTTTATGCCAGAGAGGGTCTGGTCTGATCATTTTTTGAGTGAGCTGAAACACTGAGTTCTTGAACTTACTCAGATGAGGACCAGATTCATACTTGAATAGTAAGGAGGGAGGGTTGCATAAATTGTGTTCATATCCTATTAACAACTTTGCATTTCAAATTCTAAGTTAATTGTTGTGCTCAAGAAAACTTGAGCAAAATTCATCTATTCTAAGATGACAAGGGCTTTCGGGAAATAGAGATATGGGAATAAAACCTGTAAATCTCTACATACTTCACTTTTCTAATCTGTGCAAAGGAAAGTTATAATAGTATCCACCTTGTGGAGATATGAATAGTAAATCAGATAATACATGAAAGCATTGAGAACAGTGTCCAGCACATGATAAGTAGCACAATTCATGTCGGCTACGATGATGATTTAGATGAAGGTGAAAGAAGCGACAATAGAAAGAAAAGTAGAAGAACAAAGAAAAGAAGATGTAGTTTTCAAAGAGGCTAGGTCCAGCAGATAGAACATTTTTAAATGAGCTATTTGATGGAAAATTCACCATTCTCTCTTACATTCTCTTCTGGAAAATGATTTATCCTACAAAATTTTAGTTCACTATTAAGTGTGTTTAAGATTTGCCTACTTGTTTATTTCCCACAGAATATTAATATCCATGGGAAAGTGAAAGAATTCACACCTCGGAAATAAAGCATATTCAAAACAAAATTGTAATAACATAAATAAGAAGAAAATAGGCCTTATTGTGATGTGCACATTTCACATGATGGAAAACAATAGAAATTTTGGCTAACCACATTTATGTTATTTATAATCTGTGGAATATTAGATTAGGATGGTGCATTTAAAAAATGACTCTGAATTGCATTTAAGTATTTTTATTATCTTGGCCAGCTACACATGTAACACATTTTATAATGAAGATATTTTATAACAGCTTTCAAGGAAACAGACCAAAAAAAAAAAAAAAAAAAAAGGCCTCCAAGCTTCAAAAGGAGATAGCAAACCATGAGTGAAATGTTTTGCTTTTCCCCTTAATCTAAATGGGCTGCTCAATAACTTGGTATTAAAAGTCAGTTCTAACTTTGGTCTAAGTACCAACTTTTTCAATTTTATGGTTATCTATAAACCTGGATTTAGTATGTGACTCTTTCCCAAAAGCTATAATTTTGGACTTACTGTAATTAAATTTAAGTTCTTATCTACTAGAAAGGATGGTAAAATATCTTTCAAATATGTGAAGGGTCAAGTCTTCAGAAGGTTGTGGGCAAGGGTGGTGAGGGTATCTATGATAAGAGCTCACATTTTCTCTCACCTTAGGAGTAATACTTACAGGATAATAACTATTCACATTTAGTTCACTGAAGGGAACCATTAACTGTTGGTATATTCAAGTAACTAGCAAAAGCCAATTTTAAATCAAATTAAATTGATGGATGCTTGTGGCATATTGACATTTGGGGCCATGATTGTAAAGTTCCTGAGGGTTAATTGTTCTTTGCTTTCAATCCATAGTGCAATGTCATCAATTAGCAGGGAATTAATAAGTGCTAATTGAATTGAACAGTTAAAAAAAGTGAGGACATTAGAATCAAAGTATAAAATATAGAATTTTAGAATAGATAGATAACGTAGATAAAGATAATTTAAGCTTAAGTCCTTTTATATTCTGAGACAATATGTAGTTTCTAGCTTCTCAAATAGCAATAGACAAAGAGTTTTTTATATTCTTGTTAGTGGGCAACATAAGGAGGGGAAATCTAAAGGCAAACTGATTAAAATGAAATAGAAAGTAAATATATATACAAAAAGATGAAATGAAAAATAATAAAATAATGGATTCAAAGTGAAGTCAAGGAATAAATCTGTGAGTTCATGTGGCACAAAATAAAACTGTATCAAAAATAGGTAGCTTCTCAAGAGGATATAAAAGTATGACATTTTTCTGTTAAAGACTATAGAAATAAGGAGTGACATAGTATCTGGCACTGATATATGTGGGACACTTCACTGAAATACTTTGAACATTTTTTGCAGTCTATGATTGTGAAGAGAGAATCCTTTTGGAGAGAGAAGGAGAAATAAGACTGAAACTCTGGAAGTCTTTCTTAGTCTCAAATATTTACGATTGTGTAGAGGTTTAAGAAATAGCTTGATAGTAATTGATAACAATGAAACTGCTAGACAAGCATAAGAGAATAATATATAGACAAACAGCAAAGAGGCAAAGACATTTTCATCTCCAGAGGGTCTCAAATTTTTCTTCAGGTGAAGATGGAATGTGTCTATGTTCAGCTCCTTCTTCTACATTGGAGATGAGATTCCAATAGCATCTGATGCTAATTCAATCTTATACGTTTTATCTTCAACTTTAAATTAAGTTCCTTCATATAAACTGTGAAAATATGATTCTTGACCTAACTTTTTGATCAGTTTTAATGATTTTTGCAAATTCAGTAGGGATTAAAGAAGATCTGGAACCCCCAAAAGGCAGATTGAGATACATGCCCTGTGCAAATTCTCGTAGCTAGATACAGGGGAGGAAAAATGGGATAGCCAGAAATAACTAGGTAAGAATGACATATATGGCTTCACATGCCAGAGATTCAAAGGCATGAGAAATTAAATAAATTAGATATGTGAAATTTATATGTCACTTTCCCTCTGTTCTTTTCCATTTTCTGAGCCTAATATAACCTCTAGATTTGGCCCCTTATTCATGTAATTTAAAATAATTACCCAGTTAATCAAAGATTTTGATTCAATTTCTGGAGAGACAATGGCTACGTCTTAAGATCTATAGAGTCCACAACTATCACCTCCTCATCTGTTAAACACAGTAATAACATATGTAAGATTATTAGTATATACCTTCTCTACTATATTGCAACTAGAAGAGGTTGTAGACTTATAATTCCTCCTGACCATGATTTGTTACATTAAAAGACTCAGAAATTCAATGGAATAATAGTAATAAAGTATATATAATGTAATCAACTAATAAACTTTTTTTCTTTTTTTTACCTTTGGGTAATGATTTGAAAAATGCATTTATATCTTCACTTCAAGTATATTTTTAACTGAAAAGGAAAAGAAATCAGGACTCTATATCCTCTAAAAGAATGACATTTAGTATTAGATTTGATTCCATTCATTTTTAGGTTAGATTATACAGACTTCATTAAAGAAGAAAATGAGGACACAAAATGCCTTTAAGGAAAGTGTCTATCTACAGCCTCAAAAACACTTAAAAATGGAAGTGTATTTCATTATTAAAAATTATATGGATTAAGTCAAATATTTATTCTTGGCTTTTCAATTTTAGATTAAATGTGCTACTGCCTATTTGCAAAAAAACAAACAAAAAATCAAGACAAAAAAAAAAAACCCAAAAACAAACATTATCAAACATTATAGCTGGATATTTAATTTTCTAAAAATAACTCATAGAGGTATCAAACTCTAGCAGCAGGAATGAGTCGTTAGCATTCTGAGTTGTTTTAAGATGCTCTCATGACTACAGTAGGCAATGAAAGTTGAGAATCACTGCATAAAATGATTTGGCCAAAGTCTTACTGCTTCAAAATCTGAGGTAGACTACAGCTTCCCTACACCCAGAACATTAATTATTCTGATGATTCTACCACAATTACCTTTTTTTTTCTTTTAGATCCCAATACAATGGACATGATAGGTGTGATTCATCATGTAATCAAGAATGAAAAATTAATGGTAAATTGAGGTCCAGAGGCAAAGAAACTGGCTTGTTTTCTGTATTTACACTGTGACTGTCAATGACTATTATCCGCTGGGTCCAAGTAATACTGGAAATAGCTTCTTCAGGTCAGTAATATCAGCCAAAATAATGAAATAGTAGCTGTGTCAGGAAGCAACCTCACCTGACTCCTCTATTAGTCGGGAGAGAATATAAAGCGACCTGCCCTCCCTAACATGATCTTAGACCAATTATTATAGTGCATTGTTCTCAAAAGGCCAAGATATCTTAAACCAATGCCCATCGATAAAAGCTTTTCCCATAAACTCCTCCTATTAATTAAATCAAATGTAGCTTTTAAATTGATGAGACTGCAAAGATAAGTTATTCCTTAAGCTTAGTATACTTATCAATAAAATAATGTAAAACAAAACAATGAGTAAGAATACTAAAACACTTAAGAATTGTGCTATCTAATTTCAGTTGTCCCTGTATGTTCCTATAATTTAAAGAATAGAGTTACTGAGGAAAATTAAAAAAAAAAAACAAGCAAAAGAAAACAAAACAAAAAACCTAAGAGTTGGGGAATATCCAAAGCATAAAATGTGGTTTCATGTCATGTCTATTTTGGCTCTTACTGTATAGAATGATCCTGAAAGTGAACTTATGGAAAATAAAGGGAATATAAGCTAATATCTAAGACTCTAAATAAAAAGGTCTATTATTGCTTTAGAAAAGTGAGATTTATATGTTGATGCATCTAAAATATGTGGTCTATTTTCAGCATCAACTTAAGACACAGAAGGAATTGTGGAACCTACTGAGAAGCCAAAACATACATTTCTGTTGCTTCCAAAAATTAACACCAATCCATGTTTATATGCTGGTTTCAGAAAACTAAGATAAAAAAGTAAAATAACTTTTTTCACCTAAATTAGCTTTGAGACACCCTTAAATCCAATGTGTATTTAGGATTGAATTCCTGATACTTATATATACTAATTCTGAATGTTCCTTGGAAAATTCTGAGGCCTACCAATATTTATTTAACAATGACAAAGAAGCACTTAACAATATTTTTGAAGCTTTCTGCCATTCAGAGGTTGCTTTCAATTTCCAGAAGGACATGTTATAAATGGAGTTACTTTCACAAAGCCCTTGAGTAGAGCATTTCATTAGAACTGAATTTCAGACAGACAGTTTTATTTATCTGGAAAACTAATAGAAAGTACCTCTGAATTTAATGTAGGCCAAAAAGTACCCTCTATCTTCTCAAGATATTTTAAATTAATTACATAAAAATATGAGCTTAGGAAAAAGTATAGTTAAATCAAGGTAAAATTCCTTTAGGTAGAGGGTTCAAATTTCAAAATATATCTTGATACCCATAATATTAGAACATCTATATAAGGTCTGTAGAAATTTAAAATTTTTATTTAAAAATTGTAATGTTACTTCTCAAAGCCAAAGATCATGCTCTAGTTAGTGAATAAACCTGAAAATCAATCTTATTAATCAATCACATTCTATCTGGTGTGCATCATTAAAAGCACTAGAATCTCACCAAACATTGGACGCAGTTACTGACACATACGTGGAAAGACAAAATACATGTTGGAATCAAACAGATGTAGAGTCACCTCTTGGTGCCACCTCTTCCAAAATGGACAGTAATGAGAAAGCTCATAATAAATGGTAGTCGAATTTGTATTAACGTGGGGCACCTGGGTGGCTCAGTCGGTTAAGCCTCGGACTCTTGATTTCAGCTCAGGTCACGATGTCATGATTCAGTTTCTGAGATTGAGCTCTGAGTCGGGCTCTGCACTGACAGTGTGGGGACTGGTTGGGATTCTCTCTCTCTCTCTCTCTCTCTCTCTCTCTCTCTCGCTCAATAAATAAATAAATAAATAAATAAATAAATAATTTTTAAAAATTGTATTAACTCTTAATACTTCATTCACTCAAAATATCCTTGTTGAGAACAAGACTCACTGGGTATGCGGCTGTAAATAGAACAAGATATAATCTCTGCCCTCATGGGGCTTTCAATCTAGTGGATGTTTCTTATAGTTTTTATCTCATGTTTCCATGATACATTCTGAAATTCCCTTGGTTTTTAGGATCATATACCCTATTTCCAAATTATGTAACATTGCTGGTTACTTGTCTCAGCAAAAACCACCCAGATTTGCGGTAGCAAACTAAACGCAGAGACCAATTTGGCTTACAACATTTTTAGTTTTAGTCTGTGCTTCCTAGGACATCATAGGAATGGATGAGCTACCACTTTCAGCTCAACTCAAAAAGATTTACAGAAAGGTCTCTTCTCATTCCTTGTTCTTAACTCCTTGGCCTAGTTTCCAAGATCCTCAATAATTATTTAAATAAAAATATTTAGAATATTTTATTTCCTGCAACCAGTTTTCATTTAGATGCCACTTTACTTGTCATCTTTGGCTGTGGGTCACTCTAGGTTCAAGTAAGAATAATTTTAGCAATTTTATTAAATTATGTTAATGTTATTATTAATGTAATACCAGATTAATAGTAAGGTGTATATAAATAGCTGTTCAATTCTCCCTACCTGCCAGACACCAGATTAAGGAATTTATATTGCATCACTTTTTATTCTTGATAACTAACGGCAAAGTATTATTTTTATCTATTGGAATTAAAGCACTGAGGCTAAGAAATGTTAAGAAAATTACTAAAAATCCACCAGTTAGTAGGATGATTAAAACTTGAACCCAGAACATCTCTCACTGTTTTTTTTTATTGCATTCTTATTTCTTGATTCTATCCTGGCTCTAGATTTGTCTTTCTCCCTTTCATCAAGGCCAGTCAGCTTTCTAAGTTTTTATTTATTTTTTATATCTGTCATGTCTCTTGTGCCATCTTCACACAGGTTTCATCAGCTTACCACTTACATGAATTTACTTCTCTGTCTCACTTACCCATCCTTCAAATCATGGTTAATGTTAATCATCCTATAATCCCCACTTTGTAGAGGTGTCTACCAACTGCTTTGCCAGAGTCCTCACTCCTTACCTGTCTTTTGATGCCCCTTCTGGCTTCACTCCTGCCTATATATACTTTAGTGTATCTCTGTGATGGGAATCCTTTCCTGATCTTACATGAAAACTGTGAAAACAATATACATTTTAGACCTGATGGTATTCAATCCAAGAAAAATCTTATGGGGAAGAAACTGCAGTGCAAGAGTCTATATCTAGCAGGGTGAATCAGTGCAGGTACAGAGTTAGTGGCGTTTCAGATAGAACTTGATGACTAGGTGCACTATTAACTTGTATCTAGGCCCAGAGAGGTGGCCAAAAAGAGTATGAGAGAGTAATTTGACAGTCATATCTTTTCCCCCTAGGGAGTGTGTAATTATTTTTAGAGCAAAGTCCTTGCTCTAGCCATCTTTTTCAGATTCTAAGTATCCATTCAAATATTAAGGCTATAGTAGGCTCTCTATAACGTTTTTTTTTAAATAAAGCTCCAATAAAAAGAATTTGATATCAAGCCAAAAATTACTAGAAATGTGCACATAGAAATTATCTCTATAAAAATCATCAGATTGTCAGTGGTAAGTCAATTATAATGGGTAATAATTATTTGTACACTGTATCAATTTCATAAAATGGAAAAAAAAACAGTTTGTATTCTACCCAAGCACAGGGCTTTTCAGACTCAAAATAATGTCTTTTAACATGAGAATTTAAATAAACTAAAAATTAATCATAAAAGTTCAGAACTAAAGACAAAGACATTTTCTCTGCCAATATATATTACCAAAGAGGTGGAATTAGAAATTCCTTTTAACAATGATATTACAAATACAATTTACCAGAAATAGAAGTAAATGAAAGAAAGTGTGGGTATCCATATACTGTTCTATAGAACATTTCAATTTTATTTCCTGCTTTCTACTCTTAGAAATTGCCTATCAGTGTTAGAGATGAATGAATCATTTACATTAGTCAAAACCATACACTTTGCTAAAATTTTGACCAGGCATATTTTTCCTAGAGAGCTAAAATTAAAAATTAACCAAAGGCATATATTTCTTTTATTTAAATTTCTTAATATTAGATGTAATTAAGGACAAAATTAATAAATAGAATTGGTTTCTGCTTTTCTACATTATTTTCAGTAAGTCTCCAAGTGTACCTGGTACATTAAAAAGCTAGAATAGTTTTCTTATTTTCCATTTCCTTATAGAAGTATCATTTCTCTTACTACCTTAGGAGTTAATACCTTAGGCATGCTGAGTTCTCTGAAAACTTAAGTGGTAATCATAGACAAAAATGAACTAAAGCTCACTCACCACTTTCTAAGATTATCTCCAGTACGTATGTTAAAGTCAGTGAGAACTGAATGGTGCAGTTTCCTTACATATTGATGCCAATCAAATATGTTTTAGAATACAGAATTATATTTATAAAATTATAATAATAAATATTATTTTGTGCACAAGTAGGCATATAAAATAGTATTTTTCAATGTTATGATGATTCAGTTTAGCTTAAGACATTTGAAATTTTTCACCCAGAATTGGCAATATTTTATTTATTTATTTATTTATTTATTTATTATTGTTTCAATGTTTAATTTTACTTTTGAGAGAAAGAGAGACAGACAGAATATTAGTAGGGGAGGGGCAGAGAGAGAAGGTAACACAGAAACTGAAGCAGACTCCAGGCTCTGAGCTGTCAGCACAGAGCCCGATGTAGGGCTTAAACTCATGAACTGTGAGATCATGTACCTGAGCCTAAGTCAGGTGCTTAACCAACTGAGCCACCCAGGTGGCCCTGAAAATTGGCAAAATTTTAGAGATCTGATAGCCCTTTATTTTTTATAGCCCTGTAGGATGCAAGATGCAGGACAGTGCCTAAGAAGATGAAATACTAAGTTGTCATCATTATATGTAATAGAATATGCCCATCAGAATGACCAGTTGACTCTGTTTATCCAAAATTGATACAATAGGTTTTTATCATGATGATCTATAGTCCCAATTAAGCTTTGAATACTAAATGCTAAGCATGGATTATTTTTACATGTACAGAATTGGAAAATGACCCAAAATAATTCTTATTCTTGATGGCTGAAAATTAAGAAGACTATTATCCTTCTCTGAAGAAATGGAGTTTAAAGGAGATATTAGGAATCCCACAACAGGTATCTGATTTTTTGTTCTTTTTTAGACATATACTTTGATGTTTTTGTCAATGGATTTTGATTCTTCCAAGCATAAATATCCTTTGATTACTTTGAAATTTTCTTTGCTTGATTAATGGGGCCTCCCAAATGCTACTTCATCCCAAATATTACTTTATACCGAACAGAGAAAATAAAATCAATTAGAAATATATATAATATATTATATACAATATATAAATTATATATATAAACATATTATATAAAATACATAAAATATATTTATATATATAAATTTTCAACAATCACATTCAGATATACAGTGCATATTCTGGTACTGTTAAATTTGCACAATTTCTCTCTCCTCCAATAAATTTTAATCAGATACTTTGTACCCAGTTGTACTCTTGTCTGAAACCTTCCAAAGTGCTGTTGTTGCCAAGGAAACCATTTCCTTATTATCTGTGCATTCAGCACTGTCTCACTGTCTGGCTCATTTTTCTCCTTTTTTTCACTCTTTCCATGACTCAACTGGAAATTTTATGTCATGTGTTAGTTAAAATAAAACACATTGCTTTCCTCCTCAGAGTACAATGCTCATTTAAAAGATGCAGAATGCAAGTTTCAACAATGGCTTCCTAGCTGTATTATTATTTTTTGTGTGACAAAAAGAATGAAACCAAAAAAAGGCACTTTTTCATGCTTTTTTTTTCATGCTGAAAAGTGTATGGTGTCTTTGTTTTGATCTCCCAGCTATATATGTAAGTGCTATGAAAGTCTTGTACAAGTACACTTTGAGTAATTTTTAGCCCTGACTCTCTGCATATAGTGTAAGAAGGAAGACACAATAGTGTAGGAAAGGTGACAGAAACATGAAAGAGAACTTGGAAATGGTAAACTGGTTTAAGGTCAAACGTTTTGTGAGTACTTGTTGCCTGTTTAGTCTCTGACACCCTTCTCCACTCCCCAATTCTTAATTTGTATGCATATAATAAAATGTCTTTAATTTTTAATCAGAAAAAAAGTATAGAACCAAAAGAAAAATCCACAGTAACAGTGGGGAATTTTAACACATAACTTTCAGAACAATGAAAAAGAGAAAAGAAGACAAAATAATCAGTGAATCTATGGATCTTACATGCATTCAATTTGTTTTATTTTTTTGTTTTACTTAAGTTTCTATTATAAGTATTTACGAAACAACTGCTGTGTTCTAGGTAATATTTTCAATTCTGTAGTTAGTAATAAAATGATCACGAATACAGACATATATCTTGATCACATTAGGTTTCCATTCTATTGGGAAAATAGGAGAGATAAACAAATAAACAATTTACCAAATAAAATAATTTCAGATGATAAATGCTATGAAGACATTAAGAACAAGTGACATGACAGTAAACAAGTATGTGGTGGTGGCTACTAAATATATAAAATTCAGGAAATAATTCTCCAAGGAGAAAACATTTAAGCAGAGATGTTATGAATGTGGAAAATGAGCTAGACATCTTTAAGATAGAATGCACTAAGTATAAATGAGTAGGTATTTGAAAGCTTACATGAGCACATTTTATGAATGTGGTTATGATATACTGGAGATATTACTCTAATGCAGCTGTCACACCATCTTACCTATGACTTCTTCCCTACCAATCTCCCACAATCCAAGGATGAACCACTGTTGCATTATTGATGTTTTGTTTGCCAGGACAGCAGTCGATGCACAGATACTCAGTAGGTACTGACGTACAGTTGTTATTCTCATCTTCTTCACATTTGCTATAGAGATATTTTATGTCTCTAGAAGTATAAAGACTTATGCTTTTGTGGAGAAATTGACTATTAGCTTCTGCTTCTTCTGTGTGATTAGGCTAAGCACAACAGTACACAACATGGAGAGTTGGACAGCTAACCACATTCCTTCTGAATCAATATGTCTTCGCTGCTTTTAGTTCTCTTACTCTTCACTGCTAAATAAGCCTGCAAACCTTCATTGCTTCTAATTGTAGCTTCTCTTTAGTTATTCCCATATTATGTGGTGTTGATAAAGTTTATAGGTAAGTTATAGAAATTCCTGACCTGTGCTTCTCCTTTTTTTGAAATGTATATAAGATGAAGTCCCTACATGAGATGAAGTCAACTAATACTTAAGGAACTCAATGTTTTGGGGAAGAAATATCTAGGACATACCAAAGAGCAAGTCAAAACATCAATATTTTTTAAAAGTGGCTGTTTTCATGTGGTTGTGATGAGGTTTTGTAATGGTGGGTGTCCGGAGCCAATGGCCAAGAAAGAATATTTGAGATATCTTTGGTGCAAAAAGGTGATTTTATTAAAGCATCAAGGACAGGACTTGTGGCAGAAAGAGCTGCCCAGGCACCATGAGGAGAGACTAGTTATTTACTTGGGTAAAGTCAAGGGCAAGCCTCCACAGGGATTTTCATATGCTAAAAAAGACTCACAGGATACTACAGGCCTAGCTATTGTCAAGCTAAGGTTGTTTTACCCTCTGGCAAAGCATTAACATTAAGACAGTTGGGAGTTCCTGAAGAAATGTTTTACTCTGCCAGCCTCAAGTTATTTGTCAATGTGTTATCTGATATTTCCTTCTGCCTTTATTTCCCACCTTGAATCTGTTTTCGTTTTTTTTTTTTATAGGTGTTCTTTACCTTTTTATGAGAAATACACAGCACTTTCATTATAGAAAAAAAGAGAAAATGTTAAAATTAGAAATGAGGAAGTTATCCATGGAAGAATTCTTACATTGCTAAAAGAGACAAGGCAAGAGCAACAAGATAAAAACATAAATAAAGCACACACCAAGAGGTTGATGCATATAGTGGTCATCCACAATCTCTATTTCAGATGGCTAGTTTGGCTGCTTTCCTAGGTCCTCGAGGTGAACACTTTCTGATGTAAAGAGAATGAAGCCACAGTATTACTCAGATCCTGTTGTCTTATTCTCTGCTCAGTTTTCTCTCAACAGCTCGTGGTTGAGAAGTCTGACCTTTCATAAGCTTTATCAGTGAATCTACACACTTTGATTCTTTTGCACAGTGATTCTTTTGCAACAGCTGTCCCTCAAGTTTAGCATAGGTTCTTTGTAGCAGGATTCTCACAAAGTTGTGTCAGAGCTATGCATACATGTATAAGAGTTGATTGGGACACATTGTATGTTGCCTTCCTTTGCTCTGAGAAGGCCTCCACCACATTCCTTAGGGAGAGCCTATATCACACTTCGATGCTTGGCAGAATTGTACATTCCAGGGTGATTAAGTGTTGTTTACTGGCCAAAAAGTCTCTTTTGTCTTTTTCAACTAATTCCAGCTTCTGACCTGCTCCTGAATCCTGAAATTTCCAAGGCTGATGTCTGAAGAGGCATATTCTTTAACTTATACACAAACATACAGATGTGCATCTTTATAGACAAATTGTTAACCTTGGAAGGAAATAAAAAAAGGACAACAGGAAGAGGGGGAGGGAGAAAATGAGGAATAGTGTAGAAGAAAAGTGTCAGATGGACAAAATGAAATATGGGTATACCTAAAATCAAACTGCTCCTTTGAAGTAGAATTTAGGTTATGATTTTGTGAATTCACCAAAAGGATAGTGATGAAGTTTTGGGGTGATGGTTCATGGGATTTGGAGCTGACAGCCAAGAAAGAATTCTTGAAGACATCTTTGGTGCAAAAAAGGTGATTTTATTAAAGCACGTGGACAGGACCCATGGGTATAAAGAGCTGCACTGGCATTATGAAGAGTGACTGGTTATATACCATATAGCAGTGAGGTAAAGGTAAACAGGAAGTTGCCAAAGAGATTTTCATACGCTAACGAAGATTCACAAGATGCTCAAGGCCCTAGTTATTGTCAAGGTGAGGTTGTTTTTCCCTCTAGCTAATCATTAACATTAAGACAGTAGGGAGTTCCTGGAGAAATGTTCTGCTCTGTCAGCCTCAAGTATTTGTCAATGGGCTTCAGTTTACAAGGAAGTTTAATTTTATCTGCATTTCCTTCTTGCCTTTGTTCCCCATATCACTATGGAGGGGTGATTTTGGGGCTCTAGGAAACTGAGTCTACAGGTTTCTAGAGATTTGGCTATTGATAAGAATTACTTTCTTCTTGCAATTTACTAAGACATTCATAAACTGATGGAGACGCATGTCCTGCATGACTGTGATCTTTATCAGTTAACCATTTGTTTTTTTTTTTCCATTTCCTTTATTCTTGGGCAGCCAGCAGTACCTGAGGAATATCACACTCATCCCCCCCTGGGGGATGGGCTGGGGTGTGGTAGCTAGTACTTTGACCTTAGCCTGCCTTATGCTTCCTCATCAATATATAGCATATTAGGAACAAAAAGGTAATAAAGCTTTTGCCAATGTTTAGCTTTCAAAATTTCATTTTTGTCTCCTCTGTTAAGATAAAATATATACAATATGCTCCCTTTGTCATTATTGATGTCATTTCCAACCAATTTCAGTTAATAATGATTTTTTTCTCTGAAGAATAAATGAATCATTTTTTATTTTTATAAATGCCAGCTGTTACTTCTTAGGTGCTACCCTCTCCCTATAGGCATTTTGTATAAAGGGGTAAACCTAAAGACATAAAATACCAAAAATACAGATTCTAAAGTGACAGAAACTCCCCAATTTGACTTTGCCAAATTAGAACTTCATTAATATTATCACCTAGAACTCTACTAGTTCAGTTACTTCTGTCTTATTGACTTTCTCTGGGTGAATAATTTCTTGTTAGTAGAACAACTAAGCCCACTTTTAAAAAGTTTTAAAAGATACTTTGGCCTATAAAAAGCACATGATGCCTTTAGAGTCAGGCATTGAAAAGCTAAGGAAAAGGCAATCTGCAGAGACAAGCACAATTATAAGTAAATAAATTGTAGGGCTTAATTGTGAACATCCTTTTACTGTGCTCAAGGGGATAAAGCTATTCTCACAGTCTAAGTGTATTTCAGACCTAGAAAGGAAATTTGAGAATGGCCAGACAGACCTCTGTGCTGCTGGAGACATTTTTAACTCTGGTGGATCAGAATAGGACTTATTTCCTAGCATTATTATATAAATTAAAGGCACAGGGTTAGCTTTCGAAGTGTTCATTGAAGTAGCTCACCAGCAGAAAAACATGAATACTTTAGGCATATGAACTGGCACCATTGGCCTGTTTACATTTATTAACAAAAAGGAGGAAGAAAGAAGCAGAAGATGAAAGGAGACATGGGAATATGTATATTTGTAAACTTTTTATATTCAGAAGTGAAAATACATTTTCAATTTTATTTGTCAATTATACCTCAATAAAGCTGGGGGTAAAACCCAATTGTGCTGACTTGGAATTAGACCAAGGGTTATTGCATCAGTGTGCAGATTGTGTGCTGTTAGGAATGAGGGGACAGAAGAAGAGTTGGTACCAAAGGGGCAATAGCAAGGACTGAGAGAGAAGAGAGTGGAAGTAGGAAGAACTATACTTCATAGTAATCAGATTTTAGCTATAAGGCCTAATACCCAAATATCATTCTCCAGTTATTCTCATTTTTGCTCTAAGTCATCTCAAACACTAAACAAGGTTTTAAATTTCAGTTTTTACAAAGCACTTAATGTGACACCTGACATACAATAGACACTTAACAAATGGCAGCAAATAATGTTATCCATGTGTATTCTGGTCTCAGTGTTCAGATGCTACATTATATATGAATAGCACCATTTAACCAGAATAAATGGAAACATCATTTCAGAGTCATCCATACATCAGGTGCCTACTTAATAAAACTATAGGTGATCTATCCTCCTCTGGAAATACAAGTCTTTCCCCTTAGATCAATTCTTTAATAGTGAATTTCTAAATATACATTTCCCTTCTCCCTTTCCTTTTTTCCCTTCTCTCTCTCTCTCCCTCTCTTTCACCTTAGCTAACAGAAGAAGGACCTGTATGAAACCAGTCATTTGTAAATGGACATTTTCAATTTATTGTTGAAAACATCACTCAGATCCTCAGATGGTTACTGCATGATGCTTGTCTTGGGTAGCAGAGCAGAAATGATTTAATTTGAAAGCAAAAGGAACGGTTCCCTGAGCTATCAGTAAACAAATTAATGGAAAACATTTCCTTCCTTTACTCCGTGGCACTCTTTCTACTGTTTAGGACCTTCTAACACCTTGTTCCCTTCAGATATGTGGATTGTGGCCTCTTTCACACCTTAATCACTTGACCTTTCTACTATTCAAAAACCAGAACATATTTGTCAAAACTCTACAGATGCATTCTAATGGCATCTAGGTGGCCAGTGGGTCTAGACTTTAGAAACTGAATGCTAGAACTTGAATAGTGATGTTAGAGAAAGTGCCCTAGGGCCAAGCAAAAATTCATTTCAAAAGGAAAAATTCTAAAAAAGACAATTCAGAGCATATTTGTCAATATTCATTTTGACATTGAAAGTTGTTTTTTGACCTATCTTTTGACAAAGCCTTGTTCTTTAAGAGGAAAAACAGATCTAACTTTTTGTTGTTGTTGTTTGTTATTTATTTTTGAGAGACAGATAGTGTGAGCAGGGGAGGGGCACAGAGACAGGGAGACATAGAATCTGAACCAGGCTCCAGGCTCTGAGCTGTCAGCACAGAGCCCGATGTGAGGCTCAAACCCACAAACCATGAGATCATGACCTGAGCTACAGTTGGTGACTTCATTCGGTGACTGAGCCACCCAGGTGGCCCAAAAACAGACCTAATTCTTAAATGCCATTGAGAAGTTTTGCCAAATTTTCTATTAAGAGAGCATTATTATTCATTACATGGCTTTTCACTAGCATGTGTATGTTATGAACTAAATAAAAGGAAGGGTCATTATGGAAACCTGGCCTAAGGAAGCAGGATCGGCTTAAAAGTGACATCTGTTAAAAATGTAATTAAAGGATTGTTCTCCTATAAAGCTGGGCTGGGCTAAGCTGGTCATCTGACATGGTTGCCTGGTTTATACAGAGATTTCATGAAATCTGTGCCTAGGGCATTCTGTTTTCTACAATCATTCACATTACTATGTGTCTATTTACCCAGAGCCAAAGGGAAGCCAAGTGTTCAGACTGATATGAAGCCTTAAAGATTTCCTCTGTGTGATCTTTTCTAGCCTTTGCTTTAATATTTTTTTTCCAGTGGGTAGGACAGAGGCAGGGACTGAGTATGTGGCTGGATGAAAACAAGGTTCACTTAGTGTCTCTGTGTAAGAAGCTTCTAGGGGCTCTGATAAGTGAGGGTAAGTCAGGGCAAATCTCCTCAGTGGGGTAACTTTTGGTCAATTCTGCAGCACTCCAGTAGCGTAATATTAAAACCATACAAGGTTGACAAGCAATATCTTTTGTCTCTTAACAACTACCCAATTTCACCTCTGCTTCCACTGGTCCAATTCTCTCTGATTAGCTGTTTCAGTGGCAAATGAAATAAAAATCCATGGTATTAACCTGTCATATTAAAAAACCCTTTTTGCTCTGGCGCATACATTTGGCACAGCTGTGCATTTTGCATTTAAATATCCCTCCACCAGTGGGCTGCTGGAAACTATTGCTTTTCTATGGGAAATTAAACAGGGAGCTGCTTAATGCTCCTTGTTAGTTTTTTAATAAAAATGAAAGTGAGAAGCCAGCAGTACTGGGAGCAAATGTCTGCAGGACCCCATGGCTGTGCTAAAAGCAAAGAGGAGGAACCAAAATGCATTATTACTTTAAACTGCCCCTGCACCGGTGGCTTTGCAATACCCGGCCCACTGTGGCCCTCTGAAATTGCCTCTCAAATGTTGTTTAGAGGTTATGTTAAATTGGGAGAGTCTTCTCCTGGGATCATTAGGCAGCTTTCAATTTGGTTTTCTAATGAAATATTGAAAGTTACAATGTAGAAACAAAGCCACAGCTATTGAATTTGTGTGGCTTTTGTGAATTAGGGAATCAAGAAGAGGACAGCAAGAAATAGAGGAATGGAGAGGAAGAGAGAGGGAGCAAAGAGATTGGGAGAACCAGATGCTGATATTTCAACAAAAGCACACACACAAAAACAAGAGAGACTGAGGCAGAGACTGAAAGGAAGAGAAAGAGAGCAAAACAGACACAGAGAGAGAAAGAGAGAGAGAGAGAGAGACAGAGACAGAGACAGAGAGACAGAGAGACAGAGAGACAGAAAATGGCCAAAACTCAGTGTGAGTGTCTGACATGGCATTAAATAGAAACAACTTACCTAGGCAGAGCCCTTGGTCTCATCAAATTCATTTCTGGGGCCAAATCCTAAACTTTCAGGGAAAATAATTCCAGATTGATCTAACTGCAGGATCCTTATTTCAATGCAGACCATGTTTGGTGGAGTGTTGCAGAGATCTGTAATTGTAAACATGAAATTAGTCATTAGTAGCAGTGTCCCAAAGCAATAAAGGTTTTATTTCTTTTCCTTCCTTACCTTCATCATTTCTATGCTAACATGCATACAATTAAGTTTATTCAGATGATGAAATCTAATTATCCAATTTTAAAAACAGTGATATGAACTAACTTTAAAAAGTTTACTGTACAATAGACATTGACAAACTTTCTGTATAAGGCCAGAGAATAGGGGCACCTGGGTGGCTCAGTCAGTTGAGCAGTGGACTCTTGGTTTCAGCTCAGGTCATGATCTCAGGGTTCGTGAGTTCGAGCCCCACATTGGGCTCTGCACTGACAGCACCTAGCCTACTTGGGATTCTCTGTCTCCCTCTCCCTCTGCCCTTCCCCTGATCTTGCTTTCTCTCTCTCTCTCTCTCTCTCTCTCTCTCTCAAATAAACTTAAAAAAAAAAGCAAGAGAATAAATAGGCTTTGTGGGCTATATGGTCTCTGTCTCAACTACTCAACCCTGCAACATAGGGTAAAAGAATCACAGACAATTGCCAAAATGAGTGTGGTTGTGTCCCAATAAAACTTTATTTACAAAAACAGGCATTAGGGTGGTTTTGGTACCAGGATCAGGTCCCTGCTATGCAGCAACGTTTTTTAAGTAACCCAGGAAACATGTACAATAAGGTTCTGGGGGAAACAAATGTCTGGTAGGGAAGCTTTTCCTTAGTTCTAACTCTTTTGCATAAGAGAACACATGCCCTTAAATTTTCTGATATTGCAAAAACACTCATTTTGTACTCTCAGACTACTATAGCTGCATTTGACACTAGTGTAAATTAATCTTCATCCACTCCTCAAAAGTCAATGTCAATGCTCTCATTCTAATTGGAAGAGTGATAACTTTGGCCATTTATTCATCATTTTATTTCTACCAATTTTGTACTTCACTAAACTCCTTTGATTGTTTTTTTGCATTGTTTTTAAACACACACTTCAGTTTTTCAGTCTGTGGTTTTAATTTATGTTTTCAGTAATGCTTTGATATAAGAAGTTCAAATAAAGTTGTTTTTTTTAAGATTTTAGTTTTTAAAAGTAATCTCTACACATTATGTGGGGCTCAAACTCACAACCCTGAGATCAAGAGTTTCATGCTCCACTGACTGAGCCAGCCAGGTGCCCCTCAATAAAGCTTTTTTTTTTTTAATTCCACAAAACAGCATACCTGAGATGTTCATAATTGGAGTGTATATGATCATGGTACTTCATAATTAGGGGTTACAATTAGAGACAATATCCCTTCATTCCTCAATCTGGAGGGAACTCATAACTCCCACCTTCACTCTTAGGAGTGAAGGTTTGCACCCCACATCTAAAATTTCAACTTTTAAGACTTCCACCTAAGAAATGTCTCCCGCCCCAAACATCTAGCTCTTAAAGCCAACAGAACTTGCATCCAGGTACCCACAGACTATGGAAAACAAAAGAAATAGTTCTTAATGGGCTCACAAAGACACTGTGGCTATCCTCCAAGGGTTCAGCACAGAGAGAACAAGCAAAATCCCATTTCCCAGTCCCTGAAAGAGGATTATTTACATATTTTAAAAGCTGCTGCCTGAGGGTCAGGCTTCTAATTTAGCACACATATAGGAGCTAAATGTGATCCTCCCTGGAGACCAGGGAAGCCAGCAGACACCGTTTTTGCCTTCGCATTCAAGCCCACTCCAAATATCTAATATCTCATTAGAAGGGACGTGTACACACAGCTAGCACCCAAGCTTTTGTGGCTGCCACCTAAGGGGCAGGCTTCTAGGTCATCTGGCTCTAACAGTCAATAGAGCTTGCTTTCACAAGTCTTACAGGACAACAGCAAACAAAAGAGACTATTCATGGGCACAAGAGCAAGCCCCCACCCCAAAGATGCACCCAGACCCAGCATAGAGGTTAGGAGACAAAAAATCCCATCAGCTTGGCTCCAGGTACTGACTGTGATCCTCCACTCTTAAACAGTAATAGATATTAGCCCACTCTCAACACCTGGATCCAGTAAGAATAAAGATGGCTTGGATAATCACAAAGGTTTGAAATGTTCAGAATAGGCCAACATAGTCAGAAAGTAGATTAGTGGTTGCCTAGGTGTAGGGGTGGAGATGGGCAGAGTTGAAATATGATAGCTAATGAGTATCGGGTTTCTTTCTGAGTTGATGAAAATGTTCTAGATTGATTGTGGTGGTGGTTGTACAACTCTGTGAATATATTAAAAATCCTTGGGTTATACATACACTTTAACTATGTGAATTTTATGGTAAATTGTACCTCAACAAAGCCCTTAAAAAAGAGAAGTTGGAATCATCTCTTATAAACCCTCATTTCAGTAAGATGTTTATTTTATACTTAAAGATATGAATATACACTAAATTGTATAATAGTATTTTCTAGCATTTACTCAAGGAAAACAATGTGTGACTTTTAAGTTTCTCTAAAGACAGATATTTGTTAAGAGAGAGGGAGAGACTGATGCTCTTACAAATTACTTCTATGGAAAAATCCCTGCATACCTCATCATTTCCTCAGCTACCTCTCTGGTTTGGTTAATGCTTTGTGTAATAGGGGATAATGAAGAACCAGTTTTCAAATGACTGACAACGTTTTGAGTTTAACTAAAAAACTGAATGTGAAATCTCATAGTCAAGCATTTCTATGTATTTTAGCCTAGACTGTGAACAAAGAGAATAACAGGTGAAAAATTTTTGATTTGAGACCCAGAGTTTATGGAGAATGGAGCAGCCAGCCCACTTAGAGGGTCAAAGATCCTGAAGCCAGGGTCTTGCCTTTGGGCGTCCCATAGAAAAGACACCTCAGACCAGTAAACATAAAACTAAAATGTCCAGGGTAACTATATTAGAAGGGGGTTTGGCAATAAAAAGTATTAAAGAAGACAATTTTGAACAATTCATACAGATTTTGTTTTGATTATCCTGATTGGAAATGAAGATCTACTTGACTGGAAGACAGAAAACCAGGTGATATAATGTGACTCCTACAACTGACCAATTGATGATCAGAGACTCAAAGGAATCATAGGTTTTGGGGTGATAAAAAGTTTCAGACAGCTCTTCAATATACTTTTAACAATACCTCAGCCTTGTTTTTTTCTGGTTATGTGATAAAGAGTTTATCTTATTTCAGTCTTCCTTTGTCTGGACTTTTTGTATCTCCAGTGCATTTTAATGTTTCAACAGAGTTATGCCAATATTATTCAGTGAACAAAATTTCTAAGCTGTATTAGTTCTCTATGTTTTCTGCCTTCTCCCTTCTCCCCAACGTAACCACAGGCTTGCAAACTTATGTATCCTTTATTTGATCTCCTTGCTAGTAATTTAGAATATGTTAGGATTTGCCAGGTTGTAATGTGGTATTCAAGTTGTCTAACTTGATATCATAGTAAGGTATTCGCTAAGAGAATTTTGCAAATGAAATCTATTAAAGACAAGATGATGACACATCACAATTTTCCTTTCCTAGTCGCAAGCACTACAATGCATGAGGTGGAAATTATCAATGTCTCAGGAAGACAGAGTAACTCAAAACTGCTACCGCGTAGTAAGGTGCTACAATTGGGGGAAAAAATATTGCCAAAAGAGCATCAGGGAAGTTGAAAAAATGATGAAGTCTGGAAATGTATTTATGAATCACAGTAGATGGCTTTTTATCAACTCAGTTGTAGGAAATTTGAAAAAAAAATGCTGAGATTACGTTTTTTTTCTCATTCTCTTTATCATTATTATTATTGAATGATTCCAGCAACAGATCTTTTTTCTTTAAAAGAAGGTCCTAATTTCATTAGGAATTACCTGATTTCATGTCAGTCAGTTATTTTTCTCTCAAGCCAGCACACAACAGCAGTTGATGCCTGGTGGCTAACCTCCTGGTAAGTGCTGCAGCTTCATTTGATGATTAATTATTCATTGAGCACCTACAGTGCCCAGGGAAAGCCTGATATTCTTGCTAGAGACTTGCATCTTACAAGGCGAACACCAACCAAATAAGGCAAACAAAAATGTGACAAAAGTGTGACACATTTACAAATGTGCATTCTGGATGCTCCAAAGGGGAATATATTTCCAAGATGAAATTATGGCTTGCATCATCTTAGAAATCTAACAAAATCATTTGAAAATAAATACTTATATATGTAATTATGTTAAATATACATATATTACACACAATTATTACATAATTATATATGTAATTATGTTAAATATACATATATAAAATTCAGAGTTTAATATATATATGTGTATCCATTTATCTGTATATATATATATAAATATGAAGTCCACAAGGGGAAAACATATTTACAAGGTGAAACATTTTCAACCTTTGCTTATGATGAATGAGAGAAAACTGGCATGGTTTTTGTATGGATTTTAACACAATACCCAAGCATTAATACCATTTATAAACAAAAGTGTGCCCTAAAAATGGGTAGAAGATGACTGAACCATGAAAATCTCAAACTGAAAGATAGAAATCTTCTGAGACTCTTGCTAGAGAGTACACAATTAATACACGTGACTACAGATTCAGGGAAACTTAGTTCCAGTTTAGCACCTCATTCTCCAGACCAGGTGTGGGATACTTTGTCAATTGCTGAGGCATGAAGTCCCAGTTTTCTATATAGATTGTTGTAACAAGCCACCTTTGTGTCCTGCCTCTCTCGCAAATGTGCTTGCAAATGATTCAGAGAAACCTATGAATGTCATGGACTGTACTGAGCTTTGACATTGTTTCTATCCTGCATACCAGTTTCCCAAAGAGAAAATGGGGATGAGGGCAGTGTGTTGGTCTTAAATTTAACAAATAAGTGTATGTTCATAACCATAAGGTTGGATAGCCTTTATCATTTCATCTTTAGCTGGGGTGATATTTTAAACCCCATTCTTATAAACTTAAATGTCTAAAGCTACTAGGTTTATTGAGTTTTTCGAAAACTTGCCCTTTTTTTCACTTTCTCATCTGTTAACATTACAAAATGTAAATGGCACAGCCATACACAAAAAATCAGGAAACCTATTTAGTTTCTAAGTCCTAGAAGTCCTTCGAAACAAAGCTTATGCATACATAAAAACACTGATCAAAATTAAATCTGCAGTCAAAACTAAATAAATATCAGCCAACGCCTCTTAGTAATAAAGATTAGAAAACCCAGGAGATGCAATGAATGTGATATGTGAGCCTTTGTATCTTCAGAAAGTAAAGCAACATCATTTATGGAAAGCACTGCATTTACCTCCATGGAACTGGAAAGGGAGTAGCCACCTCACCCTTATTTCAGGGAACTGTCATTTTTTTCATGCCTTATGTGCTTTGACCTAGAAAAATGTTAACTCATGGGCTAATATATTTGATTTTTATTTTGATGTATCCATTCTTCTTCCTGAAGTGTTATTGAACCATCATCTTATTTTCCATGTTCCCCAAATGTCTTCTAGTCAATATATTTTCTAGTAGCGTTGACAAATAAGATATAGAATCCCTAGATGATTTGAATTTCAGAGAAACAATATTTTTTTTAAATATAAGTATGTACCATGAAATATTTTTGGCATACTTAAAAAATCATTCATTGTTTATCTGAAATTCTAATTGAGCTGGGCATCTTGCAGTTTTATTTGCTGAATCTGGCAATCCCTAAACACAGTAATTCTTTTAAAACTACATATACTTTTAAAGGAAATGTTTGTCTTAGCCAGACCTATCATTCCCTCCTTAGGTCTCTCGATTAATTATTAACAATAAGATCATTTGTACATAAATGATGAAAACGATGATATTTCTTTCTGGCCCTGTAGCCCCCCAAAAAACAATTTTTTCACTTCCTATGGTGCAGATCTTTTTATCATGGAAACCATCGCCTTCTGTAGCTACAAAGTGCAGAGCCAGGAGTTCATCTGACCTCTTCACTAACCAGAGCCATCAATGCCTTTCCACTTCATTTATTTTCATTCCCCGAAGTAACAGCACAAATAGAATAACTTCAGTAGAATAATTATGTGACAGTGGGTACAGAGGAAGGGGCCCAAAATGGCATGGTTTGGAGCATTAAAAATATTGTAATCAATGAGACTTCTTATTCAATGATGTGATTCATTAGTTTTTAAACATCTTGTGGCCACATATGGTCTTAAGACTGGAGACAGAATCATATGAGATTTTATAGAGGCTAGTGATTTTTTCTCCCTTGGAAGAACTGTTTTTCACTAGTACTTGCTTATTTCTATCTATGTAAGTTTCCAATAATAAAGTCTTTTACATTTGCCAATACATAAAAATAAAAAAAAATTAAACAAAAGATATTATTTCCCCAAAAATGTTTAGAAATCTTTGTCTAAGAGGTCCTTTTTCTTTGTTCTCAATGTCATCTGCCTAGATCTGTTTCCTTAATGCTTTGACCTATTTCTTTACACAGAGTGACCTTTGGCTTCAGTTTTCTCATTTGTAAAATGAAGGAAACAGCAGTTCCCTCTCTTAATTGTCATGACTATTAAATGACATGAATGTCAAAATTCTTAGCTCTGAATGACAGTAGTGTATTGTTTGACACTGGTTGTCTAAATGCCTTCCCATCTGCTACTCTTACCAGTTTGCAACTTTCTTATTGACAGGTTTTCTGTATAATGTTAAATATGCAACTATGCTGCTTCTTGCCTCCACAAGATTGGATTCTGTCATTCTGGGGGCACAGTTTGAAGGAATAATTGTTATAATTTCAGTATTATTATGCATTTGTCCTAAAGGACTTCATAGCTTGTGTTGGGGGGGGGTTGTTTTGTTTTCCTGTTGTTAAACTTTACTAAACTGAGCATCATTCATAAATATTCCATTACCAAATTTAATACACATGTAGGTTTCCTTAACTGACAGAAACTTTAAGTGGGATCAATTCAAACCCTGCTTGTTACCTTTATTGTTCACAGCAATTAAGCACTTTTCAAAGACCATCTCCACAAAGAAGATGGCTTTGGTCATATGTCTACACCAAAAACATAATCTAAGGATGGTGACTGGTGGAGAGGAACAACCATATTTATTATCAACAGTAAATCAATAACCACAAAAGGTTAACTAATAGTATCTCCAGTCTCCTCTAAAATGATAGCAAATCCATCATAGCGGGTAGCATTTGTAATAATACAAGATTCTGATAACCTCTACAGCTAGGAAAAATGAATAAATATCTCAAAATTAGATATAATATTGAGTTTTGTGTTATGTAATTTGTGAATTATGTAACATCAAGTTATTGTGATGGGGTGGGGGGGGGAGAGCCAAAAGAGCAGAAAGCTTAAAAGCAGCAGCTAGCTATTTCCCTATGAACTCATTTACATCTTAAATAATTAACAGCAGTTTTCATTTTTTGAAGTTTAATGATCTCCTACAGTAGCCATGTTGTATGACTTCATGCAATTAACCTAAAACATATGTTACAACAACTGAAGAACATTGAAACTTAAATTTAAATGTTATATTTACAAAGGAATAAGATGAATACAGGATCCTTAAATATTAATGAGAACATGCCTCCTAGGGCCTCAGGTGTCAGAAAAAAAAATACATGCAAAAACTCACTTAAATACAGCAAAGTATTATAGAATGCAACCTCAGTTAAGACTTTTGATCTTGGCACAACAGCACCAGATGTCAAGGTCTGTGATCATAATGTATTTAAAATATTCAGGTGCACAGACAATTTATTAAACCTGGTCAAACAAAAAGAATGAGTGATTACTTCATACTTAGCCTTTAATTAAAACAGAATTCTTTCCTGAAGGGGATCTCATTTTTTAAAATTATGTTTGTCCTTCTCAAAAGGGGTAAGGGTTATATTTTCTCTTTCTATGGAATTAATATTAAAAGCTAATGAAAAAATCTATGTGCATCACAATACAGCATACCAATGCAACAGACACTGCTTTTATGAATATAACTTATAATAATGTGGGCCTGATATTGCCCAAGTTTGTAAGAGATAAAATCCAAGTCATAACTATAGGCATGTGGAATCAGAGGGCAGTGCATCATCCCATGAATACATTTGAAATTTAAGGGAAAAAACAACGATGACTCATTTGGATGAGTTATTAAATAAGGGAGGACTCAATGAGAATTTTTTCACTTAAGGTATAAAGATAAGGTATTGAACAGAGCCAGGGAGGATGTAAGAGAAAACAGGTAGTATTTAAAAGGTGAGTGGAGGCAGTCCTGTACAACACAGAAGCAAGAGTTCCTGTATGTAGCATAATAAGAACATGAACTTTGGATTTAAACATGTTTTTGTTTGGGGCACCTGGGTGACTCAGTTAAGTATCCAACTTCAGCTCAAGTCATGATCTCAGGGTTCGTGGGTTCAAGCCCTGTGTTGGGCTGTGTGCTCAGAGCCTGGAGCCTGCTTTGGATTCTGTGTCTTCCTCTCTCTCTCTGCCCCTCCCCTGCTTATGCTCTGTCTCTCTCAAAATTAAATAAATGTTTAAAAAAAAGACAAGAAAGTTAAAAACAAACAAACATGTCTTGTTTAAACTCAGACCTTCCCTTTACCAAGTGTCTCAGAAATTTCATCTCTGTAATGGAGATGATGATGATGGTGGTGATAAAGATGACGATGATGATGATGATGATGATAATGATGATAATGACACATAGATGTTTGCATCATGAAATCTGAGGATGCACACAGAGGACTAGCACTCATTACATGTAATGAATAGCAGGTCTTTGTATTCCATGAGAGGAAAGATTTACTTAAAGGGAACAGGACTGAGCCGATAGTTTGTCACTATATATCACACAACAACAAAGGAAAACTGCAGTCAAAGGTGAATAATAATGTGCATTTAACAACAGAATTCAACATGGAAAAATTCTAAAGACTAAAAAATGAAACTAATGTGCATTCAGTATGAAAAATAAACAAAAATATTTAGAATTATATAAAACATTAAAAATCACTTCCATAATCCCAACATCTAGATATAATTACTTTCAACATTTTTCTTCCGTCTCAGACTTTTAAAAATACATTCACATATACACATACTCATTCACACACTTTATTTCATTCTTTAAAAATATGACTGTAATAAGTATCTTATCTTTTTGGATATAGATATTTTTCCTTGTCAATATATATCATGATATGAACATATAATATGCTACATATTATTCCATTGTATAAAATAAACACACAGTCAAGAGACTTAGCCTAAGGAGACATGATGACTAAATGTAATGTGGTAACCAGGAAGAGATTTTGGAAAAGAAAAGAGACATTAGATAAAACCCAAGGACATCTGAATAAAATATAGACTTATGTTAATCACAATGCACCAAAATTAATTACAATACAATATTAATTGTAACAAAAGTACTACACCAAGGAAGATGATAATAATAGGGGAAAATGTGTGGAGGATATATGAGAACTCTACCTTGGTAACTTTAAAAAAAAAAAAGCCTTCTTATACAAATATTTCCTACTCTCAAAAATACTCAATATGAATTGCCAAGAATGAAAAAGCTTGGGGTCAGAATATTCACATTTTGAAACTTTGAAAATATATTTTCAAATTGTCCTTTAGTACATTGTACTATGTACATGAACTAAGTTTGCAAGTACATATTTTATCTCCACTCAGAATATTATAATCCTATTAAATGTTTTCATGTTAGATTAAAATTATATTCCTTTTTAAATTTGTAAACATGTTTTTAGTAATGAGGTTGACTATTTTTTATATGTTAATTGGCCATTCATATCCATTTACTTGTAATTATTAATATGTATGTATATGTATGTATGTGAATTAACAGAAATATTATAACATTGAGAATATTTCCACTGTTGACATTGTTTTCATTCTTTTCTATACTTTTGTTTAAAACTGTAACTTTTTTGGTACCTAGCAGTTTATTTGAGATGAGACAGAAATCTCCTCAGTAGAGTCAGTGAGTGTTCATATACTCTTATTTTTCATACTGTCTCTACCTCTGGGAAAGACCCTTGAAGCTGCCTTCCAGCTATAATCTTGCTATAAAAGGTAAAGGAAAATTGTACAACCAAGTGATGGCTGTAGTATATTTATGTACTACTTAAATTTAGAACAGGGAAACTATTAACTATTTTCCTATATATCTCTATTTTTGGTTTGCAGTGCTAATTCTTTGCATGAACAAACTATATATAAAAACCATTTCAAGATATATCAAAAAAGAAAGAATATAAGATAATTTTTAAGAGCAAACAACTTTCAGAACTATCAGATAAAAAGATGCAACATACATACCATATTTTATTACAGTTCAACTGTTATATAAATTGTTTCTTATTCTGGTTATCTGCAGACATTGTAATAGTTTCTTTTTTTGGAAGCATATTGATGTAAGCTAGAAAATTCTGCAACTGTAATAATCCTCATCAAAATGAATATGTTTTTAAAAATCAAGTATAGAATAAGCATGTTCTTTATAGAAACCAAATAAATAATTTTTATTGTAAGTTTGATACCCAAGGCAAGGCTATAACTTAAAACATCTGCATAGCCTTTTTAGTATTTATATGAAAGATGAATTGCTGACCAGTATTTTGTCATTTTTCTCCTTATTAAGGCTTAACGATCTGCGATATTGTCTCTTTCCTATATTAACCTCGATGTTTACGAAAACTGAATTATTATTGAGGAATAAAATTTTTGTAAGTTTGTTTTTTGGACAGATTCCAAATTTCTACTACAAAACTCTTTGTACTAACCAATTCCTCAAAAACAGAGCATCTGCACCCAACATTGCCTTGTATATCCCTTCAAATTTTCCAATACATGAAAAATATGACTAAGAATATTTGCTAATATTTATTGAGTGTGTATTATGTGCTATTCTAAGGGCTTTAAATTGATAGTTTTATTTAACCTTCATATAACCTTATAAATCAATGTTAATCCCTATTTCTACAGATGAGGAAACTAAAACAGAGCAATTAAGTAGCTTACCAAGTATCTCAAAGCTAGGAAAGGAGACAAGTCTTTGGAACCATACAGCCTTCCTTAGAAAACATATTCTTAAACTTGTGTTCTGCTCCCTTATAGATCACTGAAGACATTGAGGCCACACTGGAAGAAAGATGCTATTAAAATAAAGTTATGATGTGGGAAAGTGGGAGAACACATGTACTATGGAGTAGATAAAGTGATGCAATTCACCTTGATGATATACAGAATAAACCAGGTCTTTCCTTTAGACATTTACAAAAAATTATTGAGTGTCTACAATGTATATTTCAGGCACTGCATTATCATTCAGATGAATACAAGCAGACATGAATGTTACCTTATGGAACTCATCATCTAATTTGGGATGCATGTATGTTTATAAATTGTAATAATTGTGATAAAGAAGAAGTGATAATGGGGCTATTTGTAGGTGTCTAGGACTACATGTTGTAATTCTAAAAAAATGTAATATGCAAAATCTAAAAAAAAAGAGAGAGAAATGTACTACAGATTAACATGGAAGGGTCAGAAAGGTGATAGTTGTGGTAGATCAGACGTGTATATTGCTCATGAAAGCCAAGGGGAAAGGACTTTTGAGAGAGAGAGAATGATTAATATTAACTAATGCTACTATGAGTTCAAATAAGAGGAAGACTTAAAAATATCCACTGAAAATATCAACCTAGATATAACAGGTAATTTTTTTTGGTTGAGCTGCTGGAATAACTTCATTATTCCTCTACTCCCTCACTGTCTCTCCTTCTTTTTTTTCCCCAATAAATTGTGTGTATTTGTTAAGAGTGGAGAGGTAGAGGTAGGATGAATAAAAATATATGATCAAGGGTGTAGACTACCGGTTTGCACAAGGCAGAATCTATCAGTGCTTTAAGTTAGCTGGATACTCAACATTTATTTAAGTCTTCAGCCTTAGAGAAATGAGCTGATTCTCAAATTAGCTACAAATAGCCTGTAGACAAGGCATTTAAAATGTGATTTTCTCAGTTTGCAAAAATGAACCACACTTACTCTTGCAAAGAAAATCATGCTGTCCATCAGGTGGGTGATTGAGTGGCCATCATGCTTCTTTGCTGTCTAGCATGCTGCTTATGGTCAAAAGTTCGGTGGGGATTTAACGTGAAAATTTGAAGAATTACTGAGCCCAGGAGGGGAGATGATTTAGGCAAAAGAACATACTGAGATGAATTGTAGCAACTGAAAATAGAATTTTTATGAGGGATAGTGTAGCTTTTTGTGATGGTTCCAGAGACTATGGTGGTTTGCCTTTAAGCTCTATTCTGATTGTAGGTAAAAGATTGAGTTTCCTTTCACTTTTTTATCCATCTAATCCTGATCATGCATATTATTCTTATCAGACATGATCATTACTACATATGGATTAGTCATTCTAATGTACTGGGACTTGGCAGAAAATACACTAATTACACTGCACCAGTTAAGCCCCTCAGACCTCCACAAAATAGGCTGATGTCAAGAAATGATATATCCTCATAAAAAAAATAATAGGGAGCTTGGGATTAGAATTCAGGGCACTGGTTTAACAATCCTTTTCTTATCACTTAGCTACAAAACTAATGTTACAGCTGTTCATGGCCATTTAAAATAGCAGAGAACATATTGCCAAAGGAGGGTGTGGGTGTAGGTCAGGCACTGTTTTCTGGCCAAATTTCAAGTTGGATAATTCTTTACCAACTTCCTGAATCTCTGTTATTTTACTGTAGCAATATCCTTTCTTTTCCTCTCCTGTTAATTAGCATTGTTTGTGGTTAAATATTTGCCATGATATATTTTAAAGCTGAAATGGAAAGTCCTAGTTAGTCTTCTGAAGGGCAATAAAGCAATCTCATATACATAAATTGATGATCTCCTTTGAGCTAGACATTTTGAATTGATAAGAACATCTGAAAATTCGTTATTGTAAACAGAATTTCATATTTAGCTAATTGAGCTTTTTCAGCAGTGCTCTAACTGTGCAGACCAGATACTGATATCCACTGCTAACAAACGGAAGCTTACTGGTTGGGGTACCTGTTTTGAAAAGCACTAACAATATTTATTTAAAGTTATATTTCTAACTTCAAACTTTTTGCTTCTTTGCTTTACTGCTCTCCTCATCTCCTTCCTGCTATATACTTTTAACAGAAGCACTCGAAGCTACTTGAATGGAAAAGCTATCTTGACTTCTTACAAAGACCAGTATCTTAAGTGGTTTCCAAGTTGTTTTGATAGATATTGTTTATCAAGTCATTTCTATCCCTCTGTTTAAAATACACAAAACCAAATGTACTTCGAGAGACAGTAAAACAAATCAAATAATACATATTCAGCCCTTTCCCAAATGCCTGAAAGAAACAAGTGAAGCACTTACAAAAAAAATGACAAGTGCTTTGCTGCCTTTATCTTATTCTTTATCAGGCTTGAAATTATTTCTGAAAGGAAAAAAGCGTCTGGTGTGGACATTTCTATTTCAACAAGATAGCTTGCTATTCTGCCTTAAGTAGCATCAGCACAGTAAATACAGAAAATAACTTTAAATGGACATATTTAACTGTAAGAACTTGAATGCAATTGATACACTTCTAAGAGGCAGAATCTGAAGTAGAAAAAATATGTATAATTACTCCTCTATCCCCAGGAAAAAAAGGAATATGTAAGTACAAATAAAACATTGGCTTCTTTATATTAAAAAGATTTAAAATATTTTCTTAACTAACTGACAAGAGATTCATTTTAAGAGTTATTTAATATTTTTTAACCTACCACTTTTGGCAATTATACGAACATATTATGCATTTAGTTATTAGAATAAAAACAGCAAAGCACACTACAAAATCAAGATGTTACCTAAACATCCCCACATAGCCAGGATATAAATATTATTCAAATACTGTGCACAGTTCACATGCTCTCTGAAGTACCTAAGTGAATTTCTAATTCCAGTCAATACAAACTGCTTCAAATATTCAAATAGCCCAAACATGCTAGTTTATAGGACTCTGGCCAGCTGCTAATGTTCAGCTCCTTTATTACTCTATAGTCTTCCACCAACTTTACCTTGCTCACCTCCAACATTTGTTCATTTTACCCTTTCAGTTGCTTAAAATGCAATTTCACGCACTCTTCTTTCTCCTCCTCCTCCACCTCCTTTCTTCCTGTTCATTCTTCTCATTCTTCATGTTCCAACCCCACATACTAATAATACTTTCTTTACTTTAACCAACCAAATAATTTTAATTCCTCCAGGAAAACTGAAACAGTTCTCTATGAAAACTAAAACAGGGATTTACCATGCATCTTCCCTGCCTGAAATTATAATTAATTAAAATCTTTTTTAATTGTATAATTGGTTGTCGACATCCTCTGTGGACCTATCAGTTTATGTGCACTGATTACACCTGCTTTAGATTAAATTATTCTTGTGAATTGATGATATTTCCTGACATATCACTTGAGAATATTTTTTTCTTGCTTTCTTTATCAATCCATATGAAATTCAAATACCTACTCTGGCAGATTTAAAAAGTTAAAACTTTCAGCAACTAAGAGTCTCTTAGATTTGCTGTCTTCAGCTGACGATGAGTAAATGAGAGAGGACATCAGGGCATAGACAAAGATAAGTACATCAAAGGAGTTAAGAAATGCTGAGATATACCTGCTTAGCCCACTGTCTGGAAAGGATCCTGGATACTTGGAACAGAGATTCTGTAGAATGGAATGAGACATTCCATTAATTTTTTTCTGGTTTTATATCTAATAGGAACTAAGTCAAGGTCCTAAGTAACTATAGATCTTCATCCATTGGGTCTTAGTTCTAGACAAGAAGAAGGAAATGGAAAGGAAAAAGGTGGCAAAAAGGTACACATTAGCCCTCTGTCCCTCCCTCAAGGAATTTTCTCAGAAGTGCCATCTGTCAACTCCCACTTATGTGTAATTGACCACCTTAGCTGCAATGGAGCCTGTGGAATGTAGTTGCTTCTATGGGCACACAGCCAAGCAATAAATTAGTAATTTATTTCTAAGAAAAACAGAATATACTTGAAGTAGGAAACTAGTATTCTTTGATTAAAATATTTTTCACCCTAGGGAGAAAATGGTAGTATTGCAATGAATACTCCAGCTTTCTCTGAATTTTACACTAGCTCTTTAAATTTGTAACTACCCTAAACATATCAAATGTTTCTACTTTAATTTTCTATGGTAATTTCTGTAACTTTTATAACATAGGAGATATAATTTGAGAAACTCAGTGCTTTAAGAAAATAAATTAGCTTCCTTCTACTATTTGTGTGGTTGATTGCATTATGATTCCAAATCGTTTGCTTCTCTCTTATTGTCTTGGAGGTTTATATATCTTGACACATTGCAATATATCTTGCATTACTTCACTGTAGGTGAAATATATTTCCTCTCTTCAATGTCAAGTATGCCAATGTGACGTACTTCAGCCAATAAAATGAATCAGAAGTAGTACAAGCCTATTCTTAGAGGAAGCTTTATGTGCTATTGTCTGTTTCCATAAACTATCTTGTTCTTTTCCCTTTACCATAAGAATACCACATCACAGATAGGGGTCTACTTTTATCCTCTGCTCTGAAAGGAGATGGCATATAGAGTAGTGGCAAAGTAGATGACAATCGTAGACATATCAAGCAAGAACTAAACTAATGTTATTATATGCTCTTAAGATGTTAGGGTTACTTATCATCATTGCAAAAGTTGGTGAAAATTGTCTAATACTAAAATACTTAAGTAACTTATTCTAATACCCATGTATACAATGAAAATTTTACTTTTTTTCATCTGATGCTATTAAAATTTCTTTATAAGCAAACACGATATAAGAGGTCACCTGTACCTAAGGGTCATCTTTCTTCCTTTTCTAAAGGTATATTTTAGCCATTACCACAGACTGTATTTTGTGAGTTCATCTCACAGAGTGTCCATCATTATTTCTGACACAGGTGAGGAAAATACAATGTCTAGAACTGCTCCTCCCATTTATTCTCTTTATTTATTCAAATGTGAATCCTCATCCTTTCTCTAAATTCTCCTGTTAATAAGGAAACAAGAGATAAAACATAATGGAAATCAAGCAGAGGGTATTCAAGCGGGATTTTCATTCATTCAGAAATAGTTGAACTAAATCAAAGTTGCCCAAGGAAGAATAAAATGTGATTTTTCTTTCACTGAACCCCACTACATTGTCTGAATATGCCCCTAAACATTTCATAAACAATTTTGCTGCTAGCAATTAAAAAATGAGAGAAAAGTTAGTAATTTTTTTTGCTGTTGTGGGGTACCAATGAATTGCTTGAAAAAAAATTCTGCATGAATTGGCAGGCTACATTTTATCAATATTCAAAACGACTACATTTAACATAAAGAAAAGAGACAATTTTAAGAAAATAGTTATGGGTACTAGATTTAATTCTTGACGAGGTGTATATACACATACATTTTTTCCTTCTCCCCCCCCCCCACTGATTCAACTTCATTAATTCAATCTTCATGTAATTCAAATAGCTGTGGGTTTTATTTTTTTGCTTGTTTGTTTTGTTTTTTTGTTTGTTTTTAGAAATATGATTAGGCACAACAAAGGAACAAAGGTAGAAAAAGACATCTAAGACTTAGTGATTTAATAGGTATTGTTAAAAAAAATAGCAGTCATATGATCTTGAAAAGAAAAACATTTTAGGGAGAACATACAAAGAAAGAATATAGCACCAGAGCTATCACTAGAGACATAGTTTTCATGATGAGACACTGTTTAATTAGAACTAATTGCTTTCAGAAACTAAACTTTTTTGGGCAGAGTTCATTAAATAAATAATTTATATTAAATCTTATGATATAGCAAGTTGTAGTGGAAACAAGGCCTTATGCTTGCTGTGATGGCTGAATATTGGCTCTCAAGATAGGATTTGGGCACTTGCCCTAATCCCCAGGACCTGTGAATAGGTTACTTTAATATGGCAAAGCGGACCATGCACATGTGATTAAGTTGAAGATCTTAAAGTGAAGAGATTATTCTGGATTATCCAGGTGGGCAAATTGAATCAACAAGGGTGGGTCCTTACAATCTATAACAAACTATAGTCAGACAGAGATATGACTAAGGAAGGATCATCAAGAAGATGCAAAGTTGGAAGATGGAAGAATGGTTTAGGAACCAACGAATGTGCTGGTCTCTAGAAGTTGGAAAAAGCAAATAGATTTTCCCTAGAACTTCCAGAAAGGAGCACAGCTCTGCCAACAGCTTGCTTTTGGCCCAGGGAGACTCATTTAAGATTTCTGTTCTCCAGAACTATAAAATAATAAATCTGTATTATTGAAGCCACTATGTTTGTGGCAATTTGTTATAGCAGCCTTTGCTTGGTAATATGCTTACCAAACACCATTGCCTTTTCCTGCTGTATACACATTTGAACCACATTTCCCAGATTCCCTGGAATTTAAGTGAAACTTCAGGCTATCTACATAGGCATGTGGACTGCACAGTCACATTATGACCCGCACTTAAAAAGGCTCTGTGCTTGGTTCAATGCTCTGTTGTTATAGTCATGAAATTCTCAATTATGTTTGATCAAGAGGTTCCACATTTTCGTTTTTTACTGGGCCCCCCAAATATGTAGATATTCCTACTGAGACTATAGGACTGAAATCTGCTCAGTGACATTGACAGAGGTGAATTATGCCACTTTGGGGGATGGGCCCTAAAATAAAATAAGTAAATTAAATTAGAACATCCCAATTCTCATGGTTCTCCTTTTTGCTTTGCCACCAAGAATTAGAGGATTCAGTAAGGATGTAGAAGTGCCAAGAAATTCTCGGCTCACTAGTCTGGGAGAGCTAACAGGAAATCTGTGCTCACTGAGCACTATAAACAACATTCATATGGAAAGGTGCTGCAGGGAAAGGATGTAGACACGCATATTGTGCATCAAACCTCTGTTTGGGCACTTGCTCCAGTGACCCTTTGATATAACTTATATGACACAAGTTCAAAGATAAAATGTTTAAGAATTTCAAGTTGTCAAAAGCAGAACTGAGCACAGTGCCTTTTTGACTGAGGAGCCTTCTGCATCTACATAGGTCATATGCCCATGAAGGCAGCCTAGACTGGTTTCATTTCATTTTGTTTCTCTCTCTTTCTCTCTCTCTCTTTCCTTCCTTTATTAATGTGTAGAGGGAGAAAACTTAATCCTGCATGACCATGTCTTGTTTAGGCTCTGGAATACAGCCGAGAAAAGAAAAAGCATATTTAAAATTACAGGCATTTAGTTACAGAGCTGGAATCTGGGTGTCCTGAGGATGAGATCTTAACAAGTAATAAAACCTTTTAAGAAAGATGCTAAGGATCAAAATAGCTGCTTCCCTTCTTCCCCTCAACTAATTTCAAAGATATATTTGTAAAAAAACAAACAAACAAAAAGAAAAAAGTAAAAACAAACTAAAAAATGGATCTTCTGAATGATATCATGGAACAAAGCCCCTTGATTTGGACTGTGTTATTAGCTAGAAAGAAATTCTCATTATATTAAGTCCTAGATATGGTAAGATTGTTTATTATAATAGTTGAGTTCTTATAATAAATCATAGTTTATACTAAAACAAGAGGCTTTAGCCTAATTATTACCTGAGCAAGAAGTAATATTTCTAGATATAACAATAGAAGTAACACCAAAATAACAACTGCTGATTTAGTTATTGTAGTTAATATAAGAATAATCTTGAAAAATATTGGAACAACCTAAACTCTTTTCCTACACTACTCTGCTTCCTCAAACCTATAAGGTCTACTGGCAAGGAAAACTTAAGTTGGGTTTATATTTTTATAATTCACACCATAGGAAGTAAACCATTCCCTGGTTTAAGCTGGACATTGAAAGAGTTAGACCTTCACAATGATTTTATACCTGCAAGATTATATTGAGTTACTGCTTTGCCTTTTCCTTTTTTTTCTTCCTGAGAAATTTCATCTTTTTTTTTTTTTTTTGGTAGCCATGAAAAGGAACAAGAGAAAGCCACATGTCAATGTTGAGTTATTCAAAGTCAAGCTGCATTAACACAAAGTTTTCTGTTCTTCTCTTTCTTCACTGCTAATTAAATCTTATTAGTGGCCCTCCAAATGATAAATATTATACCTTAACACAAGCCTTCACAAAAAGTGGTTAAATCGGGAGTGTGTTTCTAAGTGTTTTCCTTGGTTATTATTTTCAGCATTGCCTTTGTTCCAGGCTTCTAATCAGAAACACAGTTACACAAAATGGCCTCACTGAGAAATAGGATGTCAGGAAGAAGGGGAAAAAAGTATATAATTGAAGTTTTGTAGCTGTTAAGAGATTGAAGGGCTCAGAACATATTCTGCTATTATTGGCATGGTTAAGATGACTTAGATGTTTTGGTTCTTGAACTAAATGAAATAAGTGTACAATGTGCCAGTAGTTCCAAACAATGATTCTGCTTTTACTTTTCTGCTCCACTGAGATGAGTGACTCTACTGTCAGTGAAAGTTATGACAAGGTTGGAAGGGAGATTGATTTTGGGGTGGGAGGGATGATGTTAGAAAACCAACTGAGATTCACAGAACACAAAATTACATATCACTGCACGTTAAAATTACACTTGTGGTTTTCTACAAAGAAGTATTAATTGATTGAATACTGTGTGCCTAGCATTGACTTAGTAAAATATAATACAGGAAAACACTTTTCTATAGATAAACAAAACTCTTTCTAGTTAGGATTTTAAAATACTTTAGAAGAAATTGAATTTACTTATTTTAATCATGAAAGGCTTGTAGCTAAAAATCACATGAAACATGAATTGTAAAGTGAAAGAAATCCATGATTCAATTACTTACTAGCTTGGCAAAATCTAATTATGGCTTTAGTTTTTGATTATATTTCTGGAGATGAAGAAAAAGTTTTATTGATTTTTAAATTACCATTGGTAAAATGTACAATAGTTATATTTTTATGTTGAGACTATTTTAATGGTGATTAATGTTTGAAAATTGCAGACAACACAAATGCATATTTCCTCTTTCTTTTGACACAGTTTAAAATAATGGTAAAACAATAAGTAGTATAAACCACTACAATAAATAATATAAATGGAGGCCATGAAAAAATAAGAAAGGTAGTAAATTTCTAGAATACTGAAAACAGTACACACAGAGTTGACTGACGACACGAGAAAGCCATAGTCTAGTTGACAAGCAAAAGGGGCTAACTGATGAGCTAAACTGCCTGGCAGGCTATAGAAGGCAAGAGTGCAAAGTAGGGTTGACTGCAAGGTCACAGGAGTGATTGCTCCTGCCTGTCTACAATTCCACCCAACAAATGGGACCATCTAAAATAAGGCTTCATTGCTTTAAAAAAACAAAATGTTAGGGATGACTTACTTGGACAGAAATAGTAGGCATTAGTGCTTCCATTCCTTTCCTTGCATTGAAGCGTTCGCCAGCAAAATGTGTGCCAGAAGATACTTCTTCCAGGTGACAAAACCCACAAACATATATACAGCCCCAAACCAACCTTTCTTTGGCTCACTTACATATGAATAATTAACTGTTGGCCCCCACAAAAGACCCTAACATGAAAGACAAAGACCAGGATAAACAAAAGAAAATCTGTTCTGAAGGAGACTGAAGTTAGGAAACAGAAAAAATAAATAAAACTAAATAACACAAACCAAAATTCTAATTAAAATCTTCAGAGAGAGAGAGAGAGAACATATATATCTATATACACATATACATATATATGTGTGTGCACTGCATTAATTAAAAAATATATTAAGAAAAAAAATAATCACAAAATAAGTAGAGTTTCCTGGAAACTAAAAACAAAATATAAAAACATTAAAAGATACACTTCAAGAAATCTCCCTGAACATAAGACATAAAAATAAATTTAAGTAAAAATATGACCGGAAAGATAAGAGCTAAAAAACATCAATTATTGGAAAGGTCAGAGAAAGTTATCAACCATAACACTAATATTAATACAAGAAAATTTCTCTGAGTTAAATACTTTCACATTAGAGATGCCTGAATCAAACAAAGTGAATGAAAAATTATCAAAACTTAGATACACTGAGGAGATCCTAAAATTCTTGAGTGTGAGCAGGGGTGAGGGGATAAGCCTACATAGACAAATCCAGTATCACTGTTCTTAGAAGGACGAATTAAGTTATTCCTTTGTGGCACTAAGTAAACAATGATTTTCAACCCCAAACATTTTTCACTACAAGCCTTATGGATTAATTGACTTTTATTTTCTAGTTTTAATTAAAACTTTTATTGAGATAATTGTAGATTAACATGCAGTTACAAGAAAGATACAGAGAAATTCCTTGAACACTTTGCCCAGTTTCTCCCAGTAGTACATGTGTCTATATTTAGGATGATATGACTTTCTGGTGTATTTATTCTTTTATCAATATGTAATGGTCCTCTTTGTCTCTAATTTTTTCTTTGCCCTGAAATCTACTTTATTATGTTTATATAGCCACTCCTGCTATGCTCTTCTTGCTTAATATTTGCTTTCTATATGTATATATACATACATGTATTTGTATATAGAGACATATTTTTACTTTCGAATTATGTTGTTGAAGTTATTTTTTATAAGCAGCATGTGTTGGGGGTTGATTTGTTAGTAGTATTCACAAGATTCAGCATATAGTCAGATTTATAGCTATGATATATTAGGGCAAAGGATTTATTCGGCAAAGGGAAAGTCACATGGAGTAAAATTCAGAGGAAACCAGGTGCAGATATTGAAGCAGAGTCCTCTTCCAGTGGAGTCATACAGTAAGTGCTTAATTCCTCAGGCAGTGTGTTGTTATAACTAGTGTGGAATGTTTCCCATCCGGAAAGCTCCTTAGAGACTCAGTACCCAGAGGGTTTTTCTTTTGTTTTGTTTTGTTTTGTTTTGTTTTAATTGGCAACTGGTCATGTAAGCATCTTCTGCTAGGCATCGTACCAAAATTCCAGATCCCTCCCCCAACCCCCCACCAAAAGCAGGTGTTTGGTATAGACCATACTATTTGCATAGTATAGGCACAGAGAGACATTTTTATCAGAGAAATCAAGTTCTAAGACTTCAGGTAGGGTCAATCTTGCAAGATGGTTGTTTCAAGGATAACAACCTCAGTCTTACTATGTTAATCCTTTGCTGCAAAAAGCATGTGTATAGTTCAAATTATCTTTTTGTATCCATTCTGCCAATCTGTCTTTTGATTATTGTATTTAGAGCATTTACATTTGAGATAATTACTGATAGGCAAGAGTTTTAACCTGCTATTTTATTTGCTTTCTATTTGTTTCTTCTGGTTTTCATACCTGGGTTACTCTTTTTCTGCTTTACTGTAGGATTTTAGGCATATTTTTTAATATTCCATCTTCATTTATTTAAAATGTATTTGAGAGGATCCCATGGTATAGTTTTCATAGTGGTTGCTCTGTGTATTAAAATACATATGTGTGTGAGTAACAATAGGCTACTGGCATCAACATTTCACCAGTTCAAGTGAAGTGTGGAAATTTAACATCCATTTAGGCCACATGTTTAAATATCATTGCCTTGAGTATGAGATGATGTTATGATTTTTGTATCAATCATCATATATGATTTATAAAGCTGAAGAAAAAGGAATTGTTTATTGTATGCAGCCCTATTTCCTCCTTTCTGCTGTTCCTTCTTCCTTCCTGATGTTCCATGATTCCTTTTTTTTATTGTTTCCTTTCTGTTTGAAGAACTTCATTTAGTCAATCTGTAAGGTAAGTCTGCTAGTGAAAAATTTTGTTTTCCTTTGCTTTAGAATATTTTTATGTCCTCTTTATTCCTAAAGGAGAGTTCCACCAGGTACTATAACATTGGTAACTGCACTTGTTTTCTTGAAGCACTTAGAAAATATTGTGCCTTCCTTTTGCATTCCAGTTTCAGATGAGAAATCCATTCCAATCTAAATTGGTGTTCCCTATGCTTAATGTGCCATAGCTGTTTTAAATATTTATTTCTTTAATTTTCAAAAGCTTAATTATAATGTGTCTTGAAACGGATTTCTTTGAGTTTGTCAGAAATTCCCTCAGCTCATCTATAGGTTGGTCTTTTACCAATTTGAGAAGTTTTCAGCCACCACATTTAAAAATACTCTTTCAGCCCCAATTTCTTTCTTTCTCCTCTTCTTCTGGTATTCCAATGATACAAATATTGGACGATTTTTGTGTTTCACAGACTCATATGAGTCTCTGCTCATGTTTTTGTTGCTGTTGCTTATGCTTATTTTCTATTGTTCAGATTGCATCAATTATATTGTTTGCTGAGGCTATTATTTGTCAGCTCCATTCTACAATTGAACCCACCCAAGATTTTTATAGCCTGTTATTGTATTTTTAAGTTTTATACTTTTAATTTGGTTTATTTCTATGACTTCTATGTCTTTGCTAAGATTTCCTATTTTTTAAGTTATTTAAAGAGTTTTTATAATTATCTGTTGAACTATTTTTATATGGTACCTGCCTTAAAAGTCTTGTCAGCTAACTCCAACATATGATTTATTTTGGTGTTGGCATAAGTTGATTGGCTTTTCTTATTCAGGTTGTATTTTCTTGGTTCTTACTATGATGGGTGATTTTTTATTGTGTACTGGACCTTTGGTCTCTTGTGTTAGGAGAATCTGGTTTCTATTTAACATTTCTTTTTATTTTAGTGGACAGATTTAGCATTTGGGGCTTGGCCTATGTTTGTGGGCTATGGTACCAATGTCAGTTTAGTTATCAGAGCCTTTGTGGTATTATTTTGATCAATCTGGTTCAGCTGTTTGCTACAGTGGCTCTAGCTGTTCCCTGCGGGTGCTGCCTCAGGGGTGTGGAAGGAGTTTCCTTAGTCCTGGCTGCCACGTATCTCTTAGCAGGGAGGGTGTAGTGGGATTCTCCTACTGGGGCTCCTCTTTTGCACTGTATTTCCAGATGGGAGAGGAAAGTCTTGTGCCTGCAGCAATATAGGTGCTTCTCAGACAGCCCCTTGATGTGGCTGGGTCTTTGCCACAGTAGCCCAACCCAGTGACTCTTGGCAGAGAGGAAGAATCTGGGTTTCACTGAAGCCAAAGGACTTCTTTGTCCAGGATGCTTGCTGTGGCTGCATCAATTTTTCCAGTTCTAGCTGCCAACTCTCCTTTGCTGGGCAGGGGAGGTGAGTGTGGATACAGCAGGGACAATGAGGCTTCCTGGACTAGGCCACCTCCTGTACATTGGCTCTTCTGCCAGCTCTGCCTGCCTGCCCATTTGGGTATCTCTTAGTGGATAAGGGGAGTTTCAGGCCGAATGGAACATAAGAGTACTTCTCCTGGCTGGTTATTTCTGGCATGGCTTCCAACAGACCACTTTTTCTAGTAGTATCTGGGTTCTCTGTTTTTGTCAGAGGGAATTCTGTTTCAGGAGGAATGACTTGCCTTCTGTTGCTAATTTAAGATTTGGGAAATGCTGGGTCTAGGTGGCCTTCTTCTGTCGGATGGGGAAACACAAGATGCCCTGCCACTCTGTGTCGGCCCCCCCCCCCCAATTCCCAGTGTCCTTCTTACCACCCTTCAGAGTTCTTTGGTTGTGTCTTGTAACCTTTCCAGGGTATATAGTTGTCCTTACAGGAAAGATGCAGGGAAAAGCAATTCTATACCATCTTGTCCAGATTACAATCTCTTATTTGACCTCTTAGTATGCATCAATATATAATAATTCAGAAAAATAATCTTGTAAAAAACTAGTTGAAATATTCTTTTTGGAAATAAAAACAATTTTAACTTTGACCTGTTTCAAAATGATATACTATTTTTTAAGTTCATATGAAATATCAGCTATCATCTTTACTAAATTCATGTAGGTAAACTATGTTTTCCTTTTTGAAAGAGGGAAAAACTGAATCCCCAAGAGATCTGCTGAATAAGGGGAGTGTGAGGCTGTCATGGTCAGAGACTCAAATTTAGCTCTAATAGTTTAATAAACTGTTTCTTTCCTTACATTCAAATTTTGATATTATTCTCAGCCTTCTAAAATTCCACATAGATTTATTAATAAAATGTTCACTTAGAAACCCTCAATATGCATGAGTTTATTTTTATTTTTTTAATGTTTATTTATTTGTTGAGAGAGAGAGAGAGAGAGAGAGAGAGAGACAGAGTGCAAGTGGGGTAGGGGCAGAGAAAGAGGGAGACACAGAATTTGAAGCAGGCTCCAGGCTCTGAGCTGTCAGCACAGAGTCACATGTAAGGCTCAAACTCAGGAACAGTGAGATCATAATCTGAGAGGAAGTCGGACGCTTAACAGACTGAGCCACCCAGGTGTCCCTATTTGTTTATTTTAAATTAAATTTATTCAGTAGAAATATGAACCTGTGAAATGTGGTTTGAAGTCAGACCTTTCTTTCCACATATCCAGATTTCTGCACTTACTAACAACAAAAGCTTGGATAAATTACCTTATCTTTCTGATTCTCAATTTTCTTATCTATAAATTGAATTTAATAATATTCACCTCATAATGCCATTCATTGTAGTGATAGTATAGTGACATAAAAACATTGCAAAACACCCAGAATTATTTCTGACCCATAAAAGGCACTTAATAATGATATATTATTATTTTATTATTTCTACTTATAGATGATGATGATGATAAGAATGGTGAAGATGAGTAGGAGGAAGAGGAGAAAGTCTCTTCAAAAATACTGAGGCATAGAAAGGAAATAATGTAGCCTAACTAATCAGCTATAGCTAATTGTATTAGTGTGGATGAAAGATATGAGAAAATTGGAATACATAATGAGAAAAGGTATTGGTTAAAATGGATGAAGCAAAGAATAAATACAATTTTATAGAATGAAATCAAATTTTTCTCATCAGCATTCATTTTCCATGTAAAGGCAGAGAAGGGAAAATCACACTGGGAAATCAAGGGGAAGGAAAAGTATGAGTTGAACACATTTAAAATATTCACAAATTCTTATAACAACTAGTTAGAGGCTAAGAATTGATCACTGGCTCAGTTTTACAGTTGTGGAAATTTCATGCATATCCTGTTAAGGTCTTGAAAAGTGAAAGGCACCACCATCTTGGATGAGCTGAAACATTTTAACAATATTTCCATTAAATAAGGAGCAGAAGTTTAAATGCTGATGGTAAATGTAAATGGTGAAAATAACACCCAAAATCTGTGGCTGCTGTCAGAGATCATATGCAAATATCCAGCACATGACACATATTAGGAATTAAATGGAACATCAGAAATCATCTGATCTAATTAAATTATTTTACTGATAAGGGTACTGAGGTTAAAAATGCACAAGATGAAAAGTATGGCCTCTCCCACTGATGTAAATTGCTAAGGAAAAAGAGAAATAAAACAAAGCAAAGCACATTATTTCTGGAATCAGGTACACAGGTGGTAATATGAATTACAGAAGCCTATTTGTAGTACTGGTAATATAGATGTTCCAATCAGGCTGATACAGATATTCTGAAAGTAGATTGTAAATAAAGTCTGTTCTAAAATATAGTGATACCTTCTCCAAGGTATTTCAGCCTTAAGGCAAGTAAGTAAACAAACAAAAGTACTTTGTAGTTAACCTCTTCATAAAGTAAATAGTTATTTCATAATGTAGCAAATGAATTCTAAATGATGTTCTTAAATTTTGAATTTTATATTTATTCATTAAACAAACACATGCCTGGTATATGCAATATATTTTTGGACCTGGAATATGTATAATGGTATATGGTTCTACTCTGTAAGAAAGCAGTTTAATAACTAGTGAAACAGAAATGTCATTACCTATAATGTTTAACCCTCGTATCATTTCCATGCAATTTTTATAAGAGAGAATAAAAGAAATGGTAAGACGTTGCTGGGGGCATAGTGATTGGTAAAAGGCTTTCCAAAGGAGTTGATTTCCAAGTATGACATAAAGAATAAGTATAAATTTGGTGGTGGAGATGGAGTAAGAGATGTGTCAAACAAGAGCAAAAGTACAGAGGTATAGAAGTAATTGTGTAAATAACCTAATAAATGGGGAGGGTGGTGGGAACTTAATGTTTAGAGGAATAGAAGGGCACTTTCTATTTCTATTTCTCTCTCCTCTCTCTCTGCCCCTTCTCCACTCATGTTTTCTCTCTCTCTCTCTCTTTCTCTTAAAAATTAAAAAAAAAAACGTTAAAAAAAGGAGTGAGTGGATTTGAATATTTCAGCGGTAAAATCAGCAGAATTTAGTAATTCATAAACTTAGACTGTTGATGAATAAGATGGTCAAAAAAATGTTATCGTCATCCTCTGATTGATGTTCTGTGTGAATGTGGTGTGTGTGGCATTGCCACTATTTACAATTAAGAAAATCAGATGTAATAACATGTTTGGCTGGAAAAAATAAATTTGATTTCAGGCATGTTGAACTGAGGTGTTGATTTCTTCAGTTTTTCTTTGTGATTCATGACATTGATAATTTTGTAGAAGACAGGACTATCAACTTGTAGACTATGACTTAATTCTGTTAGGTATGTTTTTCAGGACTACTACAAAAGAGGTAGTTTGTTCTTGGTGCATCAGATCAAGATGCACATTGTGTGGATTTATCCTGTTACTGACAAAGCTAACTTTTAATCAATCACCTGATTAAAATGCTGTATTTTTTCCTTTAAATATATAGTGGAGAGATGTTTCCATTGAATTGAAATGCTTTCTTCCTTTATGTTTGGTTGAATTCACCAGTGATGCCATTTGGCATGGAGTTGTTATTGTTCTGGGAGAGAGAAGTCAGAAATATTTCATGATAGATGTGATTTTATTTGATTGACAAAAGTAATTCAGGTTATCTCTTTCTTCTTGTGTAATCTTTGGTAGTTTGAGATTTCCCAAAATTGTCTGTATTTCATCTAAGTCATTACATTTATTAACATAATTTTTTATAACATTTCCCTATTGTCTGCTAAATGTCTGTGTAATCTGTAGTGACATTCCCTTCCCCCCCAATATTGATAATATTGGTATTCT
>CM053578.1:23629996-23716309 GCA_028646485.1 Cryptoprocta ferox | reverse complement strand
AAAAAAAAAAAGATGATTTAAAAAAAAATAATAAGACCTTTTTATTTTCTAATATAAGCAGTTAGTGCAGCCAAGTTTCCCTTCAAAATTAGGTTACTTTCTCCAGTATTAATGCTTATTTTATTTTATTTTGAATTATTTTCTAACTTTCCTTGTGATCTATTCTTTGATGGATGCATTATTTAGAAGTGGATTTTAGTTATTTATTTTGATTTTAATCCCATTGGTTGATTGTATGATTTATATCTCTTTGAATTTGTTGATTTCTTTTAGTGCCCTAGAATTCTGCTTATCATGGTGAATGTTCTATGTGCAATTGAAAACCAGTTCTTGGTAGAAAGTAGTATATAAATATCAGTTAGATGATGTTGGTTGATAGTATTGTTCAGGTTGTCTATGTTTTTACTAAATTTCTGTATGCTTTCCCTATTAATTAATGAGTGCAGTATTGATTTGGCCAACTGTAATTGTTGATTTGTCTATTTCTTATTTTGCTGTATCAGTTTTGCTTCCCATATTTTGAAACTTTGATACACATTTAGGAATCTAGGTCTTCTATATTAATTAAATTTTATATCACATAATGTCCCTCTCTATGTCTGGTAATATTCTTTGTTGTAATTCTACTTTGCCTGTTATTATAACCAGGCTACTTTTTAATTAATTGCTTATATGGAACATATTTTCACATTAAAAATTTTTTTAATCAACCCATATTACCATTTAAATTGAGTTTCATACAGCATATATTTGAGTCTTGCTCCCTTTTGCAATCTGAAAACCTCTGCCTTTTAATCAAGGGTGTGTAGAGCATTCACATTTAATGTCAACTAAATTGCATCTTAATGTAATTTAATGTAATTCTAGTTAGATCTGATTCTAGCATTTTACAAGGTGTTTCCTATTTTTCCAATTGTTCTCTATTCCCTTTTGTTCTCTTTTCCTGACTTCTTTCTGGACTAATTGGGTATAACATTTCATATTCCATTTTATCTCCACTATTGGCTTTTTTTATATGTCACTTTAAAAAAATTAGGATAATTCTTGAACAGTATTTGTCACCTAATTACCAACAATATTTTTGAGACAGACAATTCTCACTTTGTTGTAGGGCCTGTCCTCTGTACTCTAAGATGTGTAACACACTCCTGGACTATACCAGAAGATGCGGTAGCACATCTCAATTTTGATGACCAAAAACATCTTCAGACATTGCTGATTGTACCGTGTGTGTGTGTGTGTGTGTGTGTGTGTGTGTGTGAGGGGGTGGAGGACTAATCATATTCATCTGAGAAACATTGTTTTGGGTTTATCATAGTATAATTTTGAATAATACTATATTATTTCCATGCAGTATGAACATTTTAGAGCCATCCATTCCTGGTACTGTTGGCATGTGTTTTATTTTTACATGTGTATAAATCCCATAATACATATTTATAGTATTTGTGTAGTTTATCAACTATTCATAGTACAATTAAAGAATATGTTGATTGTAATTATTTATGCATTTTGTTTTTTCTAGGCCTGTTCAGTTTTTTGCATACAAAAATTAGCTAATTAGCTTCCTTGATAATACTTCTGATTGATGAACTTATCTTAATTTTTTTTTGAGTTTTTAAAATTCTTATTACTTTTAGAGCAGTTCTAGGTTGAGGGAAACATGCTAGTATGGGATGTTGATAGTGATGTAGGCTATGCATGTGTGAGAGCAGGGGTATATGTGGAATTTCTATATGTTGAAATCATACAACATATAGACTTTTCATATTGGCTTCTTTAATTTTGTAATACGCACTTAAGGTTTAGCCATGTCTTTTCATGGCTTGATTGTTCATTTCTTTTGTGTGCTGAATAATATTCCATTGTCTGGATGTATCACAGTTTATTCATTCATCTACCGAAGGATATCTTGGTTGCTTCCAAGTTTTGGCAATAATGAATAAAGATGCTATAAACATCTGTGTTCAGGGGAGAGCTTCTCTACTATCTTGGCTCATTCTCCACGTTAGGCAGGTCTTGTATTCCCGGGCCCTTGGGGTGGGGTTTTGTCTATTTGCATCCTTGAGTCTTTCCTTTAATGGCACCCAAACTCTGCCTTGTATCTGTTTTGAGTATTGAGCAGGAGACAGTTTCTTGACCCACCTCCAGCAATAATAAACTTCTAAGATTTCCTGAAGTTGAGAGGCAGAAACCTTAATTAGATAGGACCTGAGCTATTCAATTTATCTCAGCCTCTTCCATTTACTCAATGTATACTCAGACACCCAATATAAGACATATTTTCTCACTTACTTTATGTGTCCTATCCTTCATGTACATTTCAGTATAGAACCTCAAATATAAATAAACCCATACCACTATAAAATTCCACTAGGTAAAAACTGCCATATCCAATACATTCACATAATTAAAGAAATTTATGTTGAGATAAGTCTGGTATAATAATACTACTAATTGTCTACATTAAAAATTAAACTCTAAGGCCTAGCTATATCTAAGTCTCTATTAGTTATTGGATAAATCACTTAACTTGTTAGGACACAATTTCCTTATTTTTGATTCAATTAAATTTAAAAAATTAGGTACGCTTGTGAAAAATCAGTGTATTGAGCTGAAGATGAAGAAAATGCAGTGTTTATCACAAATGAGTTTACACTTCAACCCATGTATTGTATGACTGTCTCTCTATGCTCAAAAATTGTATAACTCTAGATTCTATGTACAAGGAAAAATGAACTCATATAAAAAATAAATAAAATCATTTAACCACACTAGAAAATATCTGAAGTTAATAATACAATATTGCTTAATTCAGCCTGACAGAATCCTATTGATTTTAGTTTATATGAGGAATTTGATTTATGCTCCTTTTGTCTCTTTTGATTAATACAATATCTCATCTTACGCAAAGATTCAGTCATCCAAAATCCTCCTGTGTATTCCATTTCAAATAATAAAAGTTTTGTTCCAATGAAACTTGGTTTAATAAAAAGAATCTTTAAAAGTTAGTTTTGAGCATGGAACCTCCAGATTTTAGATAATAAATACTTTTTCATATTATTAGATGTATTTCATAGAAATTAGCATTATCTCAGGTTTCAGCTTAGCTGGAAAGAAGACAAAAAGTGTATGGACAGTCACAGCCTACTATTTTATGCTACAATTTTTAGTGAGGTATTTCCTTAGTATAGTTTGTCTAAGACATTACACTTATAATCACTACAATGACAATTATCTTGAAATTTAATAATTGACATTAGTTAAATAAATTATATATTAATGTTATATATATTAATAAAATGACTTCCTATTCCAGGAATTTTGTGTCCTACAATTCAATTCAATTCTTACACTAACTACCTGCAATTAGAGTCAGATTTCACAAGTTTAAGGGCTCAGTCCCACAAAACTGCCCCCTGCCTCAGATGCCAGAAGTGGGCTACCATACTTTAGTCTGGCTATAATTTTGAGATTCTCACAACCAGTTCCTCGGATTTTATAACAAAAAAACCTTACTTATATTTACTTGTTTATGGTAAAAGATACAAATAAACAGCCAAATGCAGAGGTATATAGGGCAAAGTCTTGAAGGATCCTCACCATACGAGTTTTTATTGCTATGGAGCTGGGGTGTGCCACACTCCTGACATGTGGATATATTTGACAAGCTCTCTGAATCTCGTCAGTAGGGATTTTTAAGAAGGTTTCATTATATAGCAGTGATTGATTAAATTGATTGGTTATTGGCAAATGGTGACTAATTCAGTCTTCAGCTTCTCTCTCCTTTCTGGAGGTTGAGGCTGAAAGTTCCAAAGTTTTAAGTGAGACTTGGTCTACGAGCCACTATCCTGAAGCTATAGGAGTTAATCAAGCACAACTCATCAGAAGAAAAGATCCTATCACCCTTATCACTCAGGAAACTTCAAAGGTTTTAGGAGCTCTATGCCAGAAACCAGGGAAAAGACTGAATATCTTTCTGATACAACACCCTATATCATTTTTAAAATATTATAGTATACATACGTCACCTTTATAAAAAATAAAAATATAACATAAAATCTATTTCGCAAAATATAGTTTTCATATGAAATACCTGTACAATAAATGCAGAATTTACAAATATTTGATTTTTGCAATGAATATCTCTGAACTAAATTATTTCTTGAGAAGTGTTTAAAATATCTTAGAAGGCCTTTAGGGTGAGTTCAATCAGATTTACATGGCCACTAATGTGGTATGATGTGAGGGTCACAAAGCCACCACTTCCTCATTCCCAAATTTCTTTGCCACAGAGGTTGAGTTACCACATAACATGCATTTCCATTAAGTTTGTTTCCTGAATGAGACAGCATGCAAAAGGAACACCAACACTGAAAATAAACTCAAGAACTTATTCATCTTCTAGGTGCAAGTTTCTACCCTTTAACAACATCTCTTCAATCACCCCTCCCTCATGCCAGCCTCTGGTAACCACCTACTCTGTGTTTCTACAAGTTCAGCTTTTTTTAGAAATCACATATTAGTGATATTATATAGTATTTGTCTTTCTCTGCATGACTTACTCACTTACCTAATGCCCTCAAGGTCTATCCATGTCATCCCAATACGTCTTTAGACACAACAGCACACCTTCATAAAACTTTGAATTAGAAGTAGGCTGATAGATGACCTAGTCTACTTTCTTAAGAGTGTTTGATTCCCTCTAGAGCATAGGCTGACACACTATTGTCCTTGGGCTAAATCTGGTCCACCTCCTATTTTTATAAATAAAATTTCATTGGAACACAGACATGTAGTCACACACACAGAAACCTTGAAAAGCAATGTTATTATATATTTAATCTCACAAACACCAGAGAAGTTTTCTGCACTGGATTGTTGCTGTTGTTATTATTGGTTCTAATTTTTTAGACTCCACATAAAATCTCTTAAAAATAAGAATTTGCTGACTTTATATATTAAGTCTCTACTCCAGATCCCATAATTAACTTTATCTGGTAGGTCTCAGATCTTGCCACTGAATATCAATATAGTCCATTTCAGGTCTTTTCAGTTATAGCTCTACTTAATCTGGTCGATCGATCCTACATCAAAATAAAATTTGGGGTACCAAGCAACAAAACCTTTTCCCCCTCTTAGAAGGCATAGAAAGGGCTATCATTGTGATTATTCATAATTTTTTAAAATTTCTTTTTAACTGTTATTTTAATATTAAAGTTTGCTTCAGGACAGCACAAGCTACACTGAAGTTCAAATGTTCAATTCAGGTTAAAATTTACATTTACCAAGTAACTAAATGCTTAACTTCAGTGACAGAAAAATAAATAAGACATAATTTTTCCCTCAAGAAGTTCACAATCTACTAAATGACAAAAGAGCATAATCATAAATTTAATATAGAAGGAATAATGTCATAAACTATCATGCATCAATTTCATAATTTGTAAGATATGTTTATAGGATTACTTGGCCTTGAACTAAATAGACCATTTGTGGGATAAAACAAAAGACAATTATATTTTGCTTTCTAGGAGAGGCTGGGCAAAAATTCAAAGCATAATATGTTTTCTGAAAGGACAAAAACAGAAATTAGAAAAAGTACATTGGACTCTTCTGTTTGAGTAGAACCTCAATGAAGGAAAAGTATAGGAAGGAAATGTCAGTGAGACTGGATAATACCCTGGATTCCCGGGTGATGTGCCCAAGATAGAGATTGATGTATACATGCCCTTGGCTACTATCAAAATTAGTTGGAGATAGTTGAAGGCTGGAATAGAATTATTTGAAAACACTCAGATGTTCAGCTTCACTTGGTGACTGGAAATGTTAGACCATTTTGCCTCACATTCCCAAGCTTTTTTTAAAAGAGCTTTATCAAAATATAACTGATATATAGAAATCTGCACATATTTAATGTATACATTTTGATGAGTTTGGACATATACTCACCTCAGTAAGGTGATAAATGTATCAATCATCTCCAAAAGTTTCCTCACGCCTCATTGTGTGTACGTGTGTGTGGTATGAACACTTAACATGAGATCTACATTCTCAACAAAATGTTAATTAAGTGCACAGTAGGGTACTGTTAACCACAGGTAGTATGTTATACAGCAGATACGTACAACTTATTCATATTGCATAACTGAACCTTTATCCTTGTTGGAAAACAACTCTTCATTTCCCCCTCTCCTCAGCTTTTGGCAACTACCATTCTACTCTCTGCTTCTACGAGTTTGAAAATCCTAGATACCTCATAGAAGTTGAATCATGCAGTATTTGTCCATCTATGACTGGCATATTTCATTTAGCATAAGGTCCTCCAGATACATTCATGTTGTTACATACAACAATATTTTCCTTTTTTGAGACTAATATTCAACATTATATGTATACATCACATTTTCTTTATCCATTCATCTGTCAATGGGCAGTTTGATTGTTTCCACATCTTGGCTATTTGAATAATGCTGCAATGAACATGGGAGTGCAAATGTCTCTTTGAGATCCTGATTTCAATTATGTTGCATGTGCCCAGAAATGGGATTGCTGGATCATATGGTCATTCTATTTTTAATTCTTTATCTCCACCCTGTTTTCCATAGTAGCTGTACCATCTTACATTTCCACCAACAGTGTAGAGGGGTTCTAATTTCTCCACATCTTGACATTTGTTATATTTTTTAATAATTGTCATCTTAACAGATGTGAGGTCGTATCTCACTGTGGTTTTGATTCATGTTTCCCTGATGATTAGTGATATTGAATATCTTTTCATACACTGAGTTTTCTTTAAGAAGTTGGTAAGTTGGTTTAAATATTTTCAACAATACTAAGAAAAGCACAGCCAAACGAATAGACAAAACATAAAACTAAATTAAAAAATCACTTTGTGATTTTCACAAAAAGTGCTTTTTAGTGGATTCTGACCACGTCACCTGATATCTGGGAAAGCATCACCAAGACTACTGAAAGGAAAACTCGGACTCCAAAATCTGGAACAGCCAGCAGAGCTGTGAAGCCAAGTTTACGGGGCTTACTAGGGCAGCAGCTGGGCATGGACTGAACAAAGAGGATAATTCCAGTGCTTTGGAGCAGAGTGCAATGAAAAGCACAGCTTAATATCTTGGTGAAGCAAGAAAATCATATTTTAAAAAATCACTAAGTGATCAGCACTTTAAATAACAATGTCATTTTTAAGACACTCTGAAAAGTTCATGTTCTTCATCTCCCCCACACTCATTACTGTCATTCACAAACCATTGCCAAGTCAAATTTTCATCTCCCTTTGATTTTTAAACTGGGCATTGGAGTAACTTAAATAATGTTTCAATTTGTTGAGAAAATTTGATTTAAAATAGGAAAAACAAATGAGGTCCAAGTTGACAGCATAACCTTTGGGAAAGAAGGATTAGAGAATGTGGCATTTCCTATGTGTCCCTAACATTGGACTTCAGGCCAAAATGCTGAAAACAGACTGAGAGAAGGAAGTATAAAGTCTGTGATAAAGATGTGTTAAAGTTTACCTTGGTTAAATTACCTCTTCAAATGTTCTATTACAAGATATTTCAGCCTGAAGCTGATTATCAGAGGAATCTTGAAAAAAATTTAAAGTATTGCCATGTAATGTTAAAAACACAGCAAAATATGAATAAATAAAACCAAGGAGTATATGGCCTAAAAGCAGGAGTGGTCTATTAAGTCCTGTGTAGCAGGCAAAACTTTTAATTGTCTCACACCTCCCTTTTCTAAATCCTGTCTGTTTTTCTGCTAATACTACTCACTTCCCACCTGTTGTCCAATTGTCAGAATCCTTATGTTTGCTTGAAAGAATCCACAAAAAATTAAAATTTAATTATTTCAATGAAAACAATTCAAAACAGATTTGTATGTGTGGAAATAGATTCATCCATTTTACTGAAGTGTATAAGCAGTCTCATTATTTTTATGAGAATCTGATGTTTGTGTATATGTGGAATGATGATTGCATGCTTCATCTGGGCATGACAAAGCTTCTGAATATTAGCTGATAAACAATGGTAGAAACCTACATCTTGACCAGAATAATAGATGAGGAGATTTATCCAGGGCCCAGGATGTTCTCCTGCCCTGAATGGTATGTATGTAGATGCTACTAGGCAAACTACTTCCATAAGTATTACTGAATGCAAGGAAAATAATGTTATATATTATGAGATATACTGATTAATGCTTACATGAATGAGATAGGAGATGTGTGTAGGCCATGAGTTTGTGGGATGTCAATTAAACATTGTCTAACGCTTGGAATTGGACAAAAGAGATAAGTGCACATTCTTTAAGTGAAGTAAGTCTTATCTACTGGACACGTGAAGGAATATCTGATTCTATAGGGGTATGAACTTTTTATTTATTTTCCATGGCTAGACTATTTTACAACTCCGTTGGGCTAGAAGTTAACTTATGGAAAAATATGGTCAGATGTTCATTGCCCATATTAGGGCTCGTGTGCATTAGTAAATGCACCATTTGATAGAGGTGCCATAACAAAGAACCACAGACTGAGTGCTTAAATAGAAATTTATTTCTTCAAAGATCTGGAGGCTAGAATTCTGAAGATAAAAGTGTTGCCAGGGTTGGTTTCTTCTAAATCATCTCCCCTTGGCTTGTAGATGGCCATCTTTTCCCTATGTCTTCACATGGTCTTTCCTCTGTGTGTATCTGTGCACTACTCTCCCCTTCCTACAAGGAAACTAGTCATAGTGGGTTAGGGCCCACCCTAATGACCTCATTTTAACTTAAATTACCATTTATAAAATGCTATCTCCAAATATAGTCACATTTTGAGGTGCTGGGCATAGAACTCCAACATATAAATTTTTAGAAGGTACACAATTCAGGACATAACAGCATATTACTTAATGAGTTGAAGAAAATTTCTGAAAGGGGCTCATTTATATTTGCATGATATCATTTAGGTTTTCCTTTTTTGAAATTTTGGTTTATGAGGGACGGGCTGGAGCTTGTTAAATTAGGTCTTATCTTTTGACAACAGAAAAGCAAAATTCTACCCTAGTAGGAAAGTCATGTGATTTCATAATATTTCATTAATTGCCTATGTTTGTGTCTAACATCTACTGTTCATATTAATTTTCTTCAGACCCAGAAGTCAGGTTTGGATGGAATCTCAAGAAAACCAAAAACCTTCAGAAAGATTAAGAAATTGTTGCCTCAACAACTATATGGAAAACAAATCCTCATGTTGAAAAGAAAATCTTGACCCAAAACTTACAAATCACCTTCAGTTCTTTCCCACCTTAACTGTGATATGAAAAGGAAAGCATTAAAGGGCTGGGGTGAGAAGGAGAAATCTGATGTATGTTTTGATAACAGATTAGTTCTCTGTGGAATTCTATAGTTGTCACTTAATGTTATCTTCTTTTATTAAAGCTTGCTTTATTAAGGCTTACTGGCACCAATATTAGTCTGGCTGTCTGGTAACCTTCTTCAGGAAATGAAGCTTATTCTAGAGGGATGATGGTATAGGGGAGAGAGGAATGAGAACAATAAGTGCAGATATTGAGTGTACCAGACTCAAGTCCTTGACTGGAAGACAAAGCGAGCTTCAGTTCTAATGACTCACAACTTGACAGAAATCTATACTTCTTATTGTATAGAGATTATGCCTATGTTAAGAAAATGAGATATAGTTCTACTAACTTTAAAAATCAGTCGTTTGAAACTGCTATGCTTAATTATTTATTGAGTAATTGTATCATGAAAGGCAAAATTTGGGAAACTTCCTAAGAGTATGTAGACCAAAAATTTCAATGCCAACTCCCCCCACCCCACAAAATAAAACACTGTGATAAATCACCACAAATAATGTTTTACTAATTTTAATCAGAAATTGTTACAATTTTCTAAAGTGGTCTTAAAGTTCCCAATGACAGCATTCCAAGTTGCTGGCAAGAAGATCTATACCAAAGAACCTAAAGCTGTTTCAAGTCTTAAATAAGAGGCATTTTACCTATAAATTTGAGTAGAGGAGCTCCTACAAAAATAATAGCAAGGTGATCTGCAATCTATCAAATAGTTTCTAAGAGTGCCTTTACTCTTTAATGGACCAAATAAATAATGCACTTTCACTATTATAAAATCTCCCCAAGCCCCAGCTTCTTCAGATGTAAAGCAAGGACAATGACAAAACCAAACAATAAAGTTGTTATGAAGATTTGATATACTAACCTTGTGAACAAAAGTGCTCAATAAATGACATTTCCTACATAAATAAATATATGCACTTAATTGTGGACATCCAATGATGATATAAGTAGTGGGGTACCATACTTAAGTGTTTATTTTATTAAGATGACTAAGGCATCAGTTTGCATAATCAGGGTCAATATACATGATGGTAGTCAAAGAAATGTGTTAAGAAGACTATTGCATTTTAATGGTCCAGATAAAAGATTATGAAGCCCTAATTTAAGGAAGTAAATGTTGAGAAAAAGAAGAAATTATACCTATGAGAGTTATTAAGAATCTAAAATTGCCAAAGCTTATCAGAGAATGGTAGAACAAGTGAAGGGAATAGAGAAGTCCAGATTTCTGAAACGGAAAATGGAAAATGCTAATAGAGAAAATCTAAATACCTTATAGGTTCTTAATGATCTGCTTCTTCCCTACCTCTCTGACCTACTTTTATGGCATAAATAATAGAACAAAGAGAAATTTTAAAAATATAAACCAAAGCACATCACTAACCTACATAAACCGCTCCAATGAGTCCCACTGCTTTTAAGATAAAGTCCAAAATTTCCATATGGTCTAAGATTGCCATGACTGAGTTCCTGTGCTTATGTCACTGAGATTATTTTATGCCTCATCCCTTCTCAATTTCTATGCCTAAATCACATAGCTCCCTTTCCACTTGTAAAACACAGCAAGCACTTTCGCAACTTCCCTTCCTTTTCCCACATGCTGTCCAACTTTTCCCATTTGCTGTCCACCTCCCTTGAAAGTACTCTTGAGATGGCTGGACAATTCTCCATTTGGCCTCCCCTTAAATATCCCCTCAGAAAAAATTGCCTTAGCTATTGAATTTTTTAAATTGAAAGATATTTTTTATTATAGTATTGTATTTATTTTTCTGAAGGGCATTATTTACAACATGTTAATGCATTTATTTATTTGTCTAATTATTTATTATACAGCACTTCCAAAGATTTTCAACTGTATGAATGCAGGGACTATGCCACTTGGCTACTGTGTGCCCATCACTTATTGTGGCATTTGGTATGTGGTGGACAGGTAATATATATATCTCCATGAAAGGATGAATATCCAGTAGGAAATACATATATTTACAGCTTTAGGAAATACATATATTTGCAGCTTGAAAAAATATCTAAATGGAAATATGGATTTGTAATAATTGCCATACAGAGAGTAATTAAAACCTTTAGAGAGAATGTGATGACTAGAGGAAAATAAATAGGAAATTTGAACTAGGATTAATCCTGGATAATGCCAATACTTTTATTAAAAGCTTTAGCTTTTTTTTTCAACTTATAAAAGGAATACTTGTGTTAGGAAATAAATAAAGATTCCAACTATAAGACTAGTTGGGTAGTGCATAGTGTCACTATCAACCATTGTGTAAATATGTCTGAATATGTATTTTAAGAATATGCAAATCTATAATTTAAATAAGTAAATAGAGAAATTGGCATTCACCAGAGTTTCAAATAGATCATATTTGGTCTGGAAAATACGTTTCACTAGAGAACTTATTGAAAGAACTGAAGTATGAGCAAAATAAAGAAGGACTTTCAGTAAAGAAAAGAAATAATTTGTGTTTATCTCTCAGGAGGTAAGAAATACATTTAAAAAAATGAGGTGGGAACAAGGATGATGGTCAAAATTTCTGTAACCCTCTACTTGTGTTTCTCTTCTACTTCCTTTCAAACTTTAGTACTTCCAAAAGAAAAAAAAAAAACTTCAGGCTGTGCAACTTTGTGCTCCAAATCTACCTTCATATTCGGGCAGGGATAGAGAAGAAAGCATCAGCAAGAGAAAATGTGGAGAAGACATTTATAATTAGATCATGGCTGAATTATATAAAATTTCCTCATAATAGCTGGGTAGTTTACATATCCTTTTTTTACTTTCATAGAAGTATACTCTATAAATTGTTCTGCAAATTCCTTTTATCATTTTGTCACAAAATTCATTCCATATTAGTACAGGTAGATGTTTTTAATCCTTTTTAAAATATGTGAATCAAATTCCATTGTACTTCATTGTACAATAAATTATTTCTTATCCCATATTTACAGACATTAAAATTGTTTCTATATTTTGTTTATTGTACAGTGGAGCAATTAGTAACTTAAACAATATTTATGAGTGTTTTATGCATATGTTACTCCTATAATCCTTGAAGTAGATTCTGGTTCAGCGCATTTGGATTTCAATGAAAACTTACTCTCCAAAGGCATGTTAATGTTCATGTTCACCAGCAGCATGTGGGAGTCCTTCCACCACATTATCTATACACCAATACTGTCTATTTTCAATTCTGTTAAAAAAAAAGTGCCAATCTAACAGATGAAATATAGCTTGCCACTGTTTTTAAGAGTAGCAGTTTATTTTTATTTGATCGCCATGTTGTATCAATTTCTTGTTTGCTTCATAGATCAACCTTCTCCCTTCCCTTCTCTATTCTGTGTCCCCCACTCTAGCATGGATGGATTACATAAATTAACCCTGGCTTCTATTTGGTTTCAGCTGAGTCTGAGCTTCAATATGGCATCACTTCCTGATAGTGGGTGGTGAGGACGAACCTGCTTCCTAAAGGGAAGTTAAGTATACTGGATCCTACCTGTCATGAAGGATACCACATTTTGTCTTCATAAGGTAAGGTATTTTTGGTATAGATTTGCCTGTTTTCTTTTTTTTAAAAAAGTCTGCTAATTACGGATTTCAGCACACTATCTCACACAACATAACATTCAACCAAAGTACGTGTGTGTGGCAGTGGCTCAGTCCTATAGTATGCACTGGTCTTATGGCATGTCCCATCATCCATATGTAACTGATCTGGTAGAAAGTTTGAATGAGCTGTTGAAGGCTTAGTTACTATGCCAGTAGAGGACACAACTCAGCAAATTTTGAACGAAGTCTTACAGAATGGAGTATATGTCTTAAACTTTAATCACTATTTTGTGTCTTCTTGCCCTTAACCAAGATGTAAGGACCAGGAAGCAAAAGGCAGAAGTGAGAAGGGCCTACCAGAAGAATTTGTTTCCCTTTCCTCATGACTTTTGGCTCAATGAATTTGGGGGCCCTTATGCCCAAGGAAGTAGTGTTTCTATAAGGGGACATCACCATGCTTTCAATAAATTGGAATTTGGGACTATCTTCAGATAATATTGAACAAAGATAATTTTTGTTCTAAATCATTAGGAAGAGAAGTACTTTACTGGATAAGATGTTTGACCCAATTATTAAAGGGCAATGAGTTGCTGACATAAATTTTTGCAAGACTATGTCTGAAACTCAAGGAATTTATCTGGAGTACATCTTAATAGCCCCTTGCTAAATAGTTCTGATCAGGGGGAGGGAGTTAAGATGGCAGAGTAGGGGATCCTGGGGTTGCTTTGTCCCTCAAAGACAACACCAAATTATTCTGAACACCTAGGAAATTGATCTGAGGGTTAAGAGAACAATCTGTCCAATTAGAGGGAGAGAACGTGGCAGGTATGAGGTGTGGAGATGTAAACTGGAGGAGAGAAAAGCCACAGTGCCACATAGGGCAGGAATCCCTTTCCATGGAGAGAGGAAAAAGAGAAAGAAAGAAAAATGGGGAGAGAGAGCAGCACATTGGGTTTAGGCAAGTAAAACACTTTCCCAAAACCACTGACTGGGAAGTCAAGAGCAAGTGATTATCACAAGTTTTTGCAAGCTGCAGAGCTCAAATTCTGAGGTTTTGGAAGTCCACACCATTCACCAGAGTGGACCCAAATGGGCATGGCTTGGGCTCCTGGGGAGAAGGAGGGCAGAGACCCGCAGTGGACAGCAGGTGTTAGGGATCCCTAGGGTTGCACTGGAAGAGAATGTTTCCCTTGCTAGGGTACCTTTGGAAAGGGGTATATTGCCTCTTCAAGGACAAAAGACTCAGTGGGTACCACTGAGTGGCCGTTCAACAGCAAAGGCCAGAAGCACACACAGAGGACAGATAATCTGATTTTTGATTTTTGCTGTGCTTTGCCATAAACTCCAAGCACCCTTGTAGTTGTGTGATTGCTTTTCTGGGATGAAAGTGCACTAGACACAGCATGGTGATGCTCTCCTCTGGAGGAGGGGAGTGGGCCTATGCTTTGCCGGGTCCTTTAAGATTTGGAGTTTTGAATCCCAACCAGGTACCAGAGATAAAACCAGGAGAACTGTGGCACCAGGCATGCTAATGGTCTGGGAACAGACAGGGCGAGGGCAGGAATCTCATAGAAGGCTGGAACACAAGAGGGGAGATTGTTTGCTTTTCTGTGAAGCTTCCTGAACAGCGGTGGGCAGGTGGTCTTCCTGAACTCCCCTCTCCAGGGATGAGAGAGCAGGGTAACACCATTTTCCACCTGCCCACCAGGACAGTCAGACTTCAGTGAGCAACACAGTGCCCCCAGTGGAGGCTAGAGCTGCTTACCAAATCCCACTCCCCTGCACCCTACAGGTACATCTTTACTAGGGCAGGTCTGATGGTGAGCCAGTGCAGAGGGTCTCTCTCCCAGAAGACCAGCACAGTCAGCCTGCATGCAACCAAGTCTACTGATCATAGAGTACTCCAAAGCATCAGCTTCAGTTCTGGTAGAAATAGGACCAGGTTGCTTTTTGTTTTGTTTTGTTTTTTGTTTACTTGTTTGTTTTTTTACCAGGCTTATTTTAATGAACAAATCAAGGAACACCTAGTTAAAGGTCCAAACACAACAACAAACAAATCAAGGAACACCTAGTTAAAGGTCCAAACACAACAGGAGAATGCACACAGCATACACTAGAAGCATTTCCTGAAGTGCCAGGGCCCGGACAGTCTGTGACCCTTTCTTAATATAGCATTGGTTTCAGGAGCAGGAAACAACAAGCTTTCATAACATGCAAAAGACAGAAACCTAAACAAAATGACAAATGGAGGAATCTCCCCAAAAGAAAGATCAAGAAGAAATCATAGCCAGGGATTTACTCAAAACAAATATAAGTAATGCATCTGGACAAAAATTTAGAACAGTCATAAGAATACTAGCTGGGGAGAAACCCTTGCTGAAGAGATAAAGACCTAAAAACTAGTCAGGCCAAAATAAAAAGTGCTATAACTTAGATGCAAAACTGACTGATAGAATCACAATGAGGATGGAAGAAGCAAAGGAATGAATAAGTGATATAGAAGATAAAATTATGGAAATAATGAAACTAAAAAGAAGAGGGAAAGAAAACTTTTAGATCATGAAGGTAGACTTAAGGAACTCAGCAACTCCATAAAGTACAGTAATATCCATATCATAGGAGTCCCAGAAGAAGATGAATGGGAAAAAGGGGAAGAAAGTATATTTGAACAAATTATAGCTGAGAATATCCCTAATCTGAGAAAGGAAACAGGCATCCAAGTCCAAGAGAAACAGAGAACTCCCCTCAAGATCAACAAAACAGGTCAACACCAAGACATATCATAGTGAAACTTGCAAAATGCAAAGATAAAGAAAGAATTCGGAAAGCAATTAGAAAATTAAAGGTCCTTAACAAAGTGAGGTGATGGAGAACAATTTATCATGCTAATGTACATCAAAAGAAAGCTGGAGTAGCCATTCTTATATCAGACAAACTACATTTTAAACAAAAGACAGCAATAATGAATAAAGAAGGGTACTATATCATAATAAAGTTGTCTATCCAACAAGATATAACAACTGTGAACATTTATGCCACTCACTTGAGGTGCCCAATTATATAAATCAATTAATCATAAACTTAAAAGAAATTCATTGATAATAATATCATAAGTGTAGGGGACTTTAACACTCCACTTAGAGCAATGGACATATCATCTAAGAAGATCAACAAGGAAAGAATGGCTTTGAATGACATACTGACCAGATGGACTTAACAAATATATTCAGAGCATTTCACACTAAAGCAGCAGAATACACATTCTTCTTGAGTGCACATGGAACATTCTCCATAATAGATCACATATTGGGGCACAAATCAGGTCTCAATGAGGACAAAAAATTGAGATCATACCGTGTACATTTTCAGACCACAAAGCTTGAAGTCAACCATAAAAAAAATTTGGAAAGTCCATAAATACATGAAGATTAAAGAAACATTCTACTAAAGAATAAATGGGTTAACCAGCAGATTAAAGAAGAAATTAAAAACACATGCAAGCAAATGAAAATGGAAACATGGCAGTCCAAAACCTTTGGGATGCAGCAAAGGCAGTTCTAAAAAGGAAGTATAAAGCAATACATGCTTTCCTCAAAAAGGAATAAAAGTCTCAAATACACAATCTAGCCTTACACTTAAAATATCTGGGGAAAGAACAGAAAATAAAGAATAAAACCAGCAGAAAAAGGAAAATAATAAAGATTAGAGCAGAAGTAAATGATACCAAAATTTTAAAAAATAGAATAAATAAATATCAATAAAACTAGAAGGTAGTTCTTTGAAATAATTAACGAAGTTGATAAATCCCTAGCCAGACTTATGAAAAGGAAAAGAGAACAGACCTGAATAAATAAAATTATGGCAGGAAAGAGGAGCTATCACAACCAACGCCACAGAAATACAAACAATTATAAGAGAATATTATGAGCAATTATATGCCAACAAATTGGGCAATCTGGGAGAAATGAATAAATCCCTAGAAACATATAAAGTACCAAAACCAAAATCGGAAGTAATAGAAAATTTGAACAGACCAATATCCAGCAAAGAAATTGAATCAGTAATCAAAATTCTCCCAACAAACAAGAGTTCAGGACTAGATGGCTCCTGAGGGGAATTCTACCAAGTATATAAAGAGGAATTAATACCTATTCTTCTGAAACTGTTCCAAAAAATAGAAATGTAAGAAAAACTTCTGAACTTATTCTATGAGGACAGCGTTATTCCAAATCTGACAATCACATGTAGAAAACCCAAAAGACTCTACCAAAAAATTGCTAGAACTGATAAACAAATTCAATAAAGTCACAGGATATAAAATCTAAGTACAGAAATCTATTACATTTCTATACATCAATTATGAAGCATCAGAAAGAGAAATCAAGGAATAAATCCCATTTACAATTGCACCAGAAACTACAGGATACCTAGGAATAAACCTAGCCATAGAGGCAAAAGATCTACTCTGAAAACTATAAAATACTTATTAAAGAAATTTAAGAAATTACAAAGAAATGGAAAAATATTCCATGCTCATGGGTTGGAAGAACAAATAGTCATAAAATATCTATACCACCCAAAGCAATTTACACATTCAATGCAACCCTTATCAAAATTACATCAGCAATCTTCACTGCACTAGAACAAACAATCCTAAAATTTGTATGGAACCAAAAAAGACCTCAAATAGCTAAAGTAATGTCGAAAAGGAAAAGCAAAGCAGGAGGCATCACAATTCTAGACTTGAAGCTATATTACAAAGAAATCATCAAGACAGTATGGTACTGGCACAAAAACAGGCACAGTGATCAATGGAACAGAATAGAGATCCCACAAATGGACTCACACCTCTATGGTCAACTAATCTTTTACAAAGCAGGAAAGAATATCCAATGGAAAAAAGATAGTCTCTTCAGAAAACTGTGTTGAGAAAACTGGACAGTGACATGCAGAAGAGTTAAACTGGACCACTTTATTACACCATACACAAAAATAAATTCAAAATGGCTAAGAGACTTAATGTGTGACAGGAAACCATCAAAATCAGAGAAGAACACAGGCAACAACCTCTTTGACATCATCCATAGCAACTTCTTCCTAGACATGTCTCTAGAGGCAAAGGAAACAAAAGCAAACGTGAACTATTGGGAGTTCTTCAAGATAAAAAGCGTCTGCACAGTGAAGATAACAATCATCAAAACTAAAAGGCAACCTACAGAATGTGAGAAGATATATGCGAATGAAATATCAGATAAAAAGCTAAAAGGCAACCTACAGAATGTGAGAAGATATATGCAAATGAAATATCAGATAAAAAGCTAGTATCCAAAATCTATAAAGAACTTATCAAACTCAACACCCAAAAAACAAATAATCCAGTTAAGAAATGGGCAGAAGAGGGGGCGCCTGTGTGGCTCAGTCGGTTAAGCGTCTGATGTCAGCTGAGGTCATGATCTCACGGTTCGTGGGTTCGAGTCCCACGTCTGGCTCTGCGCTGACAGCTAGCTCAGAGCCTGGAACCTGTCTTCGGATTCTGTGTCTCCCTCTCTCTCTGACCTTCCCTTGCTCATGCTGTCTCTCTCTCTTTCAAAAATAAATAATAAAAAATCATTAAAAAAAAGAAATGGGCAGAAGAAATGAAAAGACATTTTTCCAAAGAAGACATACAAAGGGCTAACAGACACATGAAAAACTGCTCAACATCACTCATCATCCAGGAAATACCAATCAAAACCACAGTGAGATACCATCTCACACCTGTCAGAATGCTAAAATTAACAAGTAAGGTAACATGACGTTGGCAAGAATGTGGAAAAAGGGGAGCTCTTCTGCACTGCTGGTAAGAATGCAAACTGGTGCAGCCACTCTGGAAAACAGGACGGAGGTTCTTCAAGAATTTAAAAATAGAACTACCCTATGACTTAGTAATTTCACTACAAAGTATTTACCCAAAGGATACAAAAATAGTGATTTGAAGGGGCACATGCACCCCAATGTTTATAGCAGAAGTATCAACAATAGCCAGAACACAGAAAGAGCCCAGATGTCTAACAGCTGATGAATGGATAAAGAAGATGTGTATATACATTCACATACATACAATGGAATAATATTTAGCCATCTAGAAGAATGAAATCTTGACATTTGCAACAATGTGGATGGAAGTAGACGGTATTATGTTAGCCAAAAATGTCAGTCAAAGACAAATACCATATAATTCTACTCAAATGTGGAATTTAAGAAACAAAACATAGATGAACATAGGGGAAGGAAAAATAAAATGAGATAAAAACAGAGAGTGAGGCAAACCATAAGAGACTCTTAACTATAGAGAACAAACTGAGGGTTGCTGGAGGGGAGGGGGTGGAGGGGATAAGCTAAATGGGTGATGGAGCATTACGGAGGCACTTGCTATGATGAGCCTTAGGTGTTTTATGTAAATGATAAATCATTAATTCTACTCCTGCAACCAGTACTACACTGTACATTAACTAAATTAAATTTAAATAAAAACTTGGAAGAAAAAATATAAATGAATAGTTATGATCAATGGAAATCTATAGCAATTCAACAGAGACAAGATCATCAAGGATTCCAATGTTAAAGGTTAAATATTTGGGTGACATAACCAGGCAGAGAACCCATTTAGATAAACTGGGGTCAGAGGATACAATGACCTGGAATGAATTGAAGAAATCAGCTATGTTATTTAATACAAATCTTGTGATCAACTATAGAAGCAGTTGCTATAGCAGTTGTGTTTTATAGAATTAAATTGTTTAGTTTCCCTGGTTTATCCTTTGCTTTATTTAGGTTTTAGAATATGATTAATTTGGCAACACTTTACAGGAATATTGCAAAAAGGAACTTCATTCATTCCCCGTATTAGGGACACAAAGTTTACCTGAATGAAGGACAAGGATGGAAGCTAATGTGCAAGACAGAAGTGGTGATTGAGAGGCAAAAGAACTGAAATTTACTGAAGATTTTTAAATGTTTATTTATTTTGAGAGAGAGAGACAGAAAAACAGCATGAGTGGGGGAGGTGTAGAGAGAAAGGGGGGAGAGAGAATCCCAAGCAGGCCACATGCTGTCAGTGCAGAGCCCATGTGGGGGCTCAATCTCAGAAACCATGAGATCATGACCTAAGCCAAAATCAAGAGTCAGAGGCCTAACTGATTGAGCCACCCAGGTGCCCAATGACGTTTTATTTATTCCCAAGATCCATGTTTCATCTTTTCTACTTTGCTATCTGTCTAGAGATGTTAACATATAAAGATTACATCAAAGGGATTGTCGAGAGAGAGAGAGAGGCGCTGCTAGGTGTTGAGGTGGTAAATAGGACAAAAGTCAAACTCAAAGTATTAGCCAAGTCTTTATTCATTTACTGAGATAGTTGAAGGAATTGCTGGCTTGCCCTAGAATTCCCATTTCCTTCCCACAGAATGGCACTGGGATGAGGGTCAGGTGAATCAATGCAGAGAAAAGGATCATCTCATTGCCAAGAGAACCTATAACCCAAAAGCCTTGGGGCCAAGGGGGTGGAGGGGGAATGGTTAAGCATGGAAAAGTACTGGGTACTAAGTCAGAGTAGATGAAAATGTCTTAAGGTCTTTGCTTGCTTTGGAGGTCTCCAAATGCAGAGACTTGGACTATGAATACAGACTGACACAAGAGCATGTTTGACTGGCTAGTGGGAGGCGGCAGGGAGGAATAAATCCTTTACTGTAATTCCCTCCAGAGATTTCATTGCAACTGGCTATGCACCAAGTCTGGTATGAGGTGGGTCGTTTCCCTTCCATGAGAGCCACAGGAAGACTTTAGAATTGCCCATGGTTGGGCCTGAAATATCATACAATGGATTTTGGCTTTTATTGGGACTCCTCAAGTATTTTACAGTCTCTAGCTTCTCACTGATTTGGCTAATGGGGATTCCAAAGTAAAGTAACAGAAAGAGGAAGGAAGGAGGTCCTTCCTTTATTCCCTGTCCAAAGAGGTCCAAGTATTTATTCCCTGTTAATCTCTTTCCCCACCATGAGGTACCTTAAGCCACCTCTGTCCCTGGACTAAAGGTCGCAGTGCCCCTGAGGGCAATGAAGCTCTCACAACTCTCTGTCCCTCCAGGTTCTGACAACTATTCCTGCTTTCCCTCTTAGAGCCTAGGATTGGTACTAGCTGAAGTTTTACTAAATCTGGGGATCTGTACCTATGTCATGTGTTTTCCCTACCTCATAAAGAAACTGCTTTTGTATTCTTATATTTTGAATGTTTCAATTACCTTGGCTGAGACAGTTGCTCATGTATATTCCTTCAATTTTCAAAAATTCACCTTAAGTCTTTCTTTTTTCATTTTAAAAAATAACTCTGTATTCATTGATTTATTACACAAATATTTATTCTGCACTTTAGTCAGGCTTTCTTCTGGGCTCTGTACCCTATGTATGAACAATCTAGTAAACTTAAGCTTACATTTAATGGGGGGAAAGGGACAGGCAGTAAATAAATAAATATTCCATATGCAAGAAAATAGGCCAGAAGTAGTGGTGTTGGAGTTGCTGTTTTACATAGAGTAGGGAGATACACTTTCATTAATTAAGCAATATTTGTGCAGAGACTTGAAAGAAGTGAAGAAGTAAGAACCTGGGAGGTAACTGGAATAAAGTCATTATAGAAAGAGCATCATAGCAAATGAAATGGCTCTAAGTGGGGGGATGTGCTTGTTATGTCAGAGGAATAGCCAAGAAGCCAACACACTGTAGTGGAACAAGCAAAGGGAAGAGTGGCTGAAAAAGCAGTCAGAGTAGTAGCTATGGGCTGCACAAGCTTTAAAAAAATACCAATAGCTAAACCTCATCCCATAGAAGTTAAATCAGAATCTCTGGAATAGGGCTCCAAAATTCATATATTTTGGAAGCTTGCCAAGATATTTTAGTGTGCAGCCAGAATTGAAATCCACAGGTAAAAATAAAAAGTACTGTATACCTTCAAAAGACTTTAGCTTTTACTCTCAGAAAGATAGGAAGTCACTGAAGGGTTTTGAGGAAAGAAGAGAGGTGATCTGACTTCTGTTTTCAGAGGATCTCTCTGTCTGCTGTGTTTAGAATAGACTGCACTGGAAGGTAGATAGGAAGAGGCAAAGCAGGCAAACCAATTAGCAGGCCATTGACATCCACATGCTCAAGATGACAGTGAAAGTGAAAAGCGAAAGGGACAGAAGTAGTGAGCTTCTGAGTGTGTTTTTTAAAGGCAGAATTGACCCAATTTTCTGCTGGGTTGTCTGTGAAACATCAGATAAAGAGAGGACACAAGAACATCGGCAAGGTTTTGATCAAGGCAAATAGAAAATTAAAATTCCTAAAATTACTGAAATGAGGAGCACTAGAGGAGCTTCAAATTTGGGGATAGAGTGGGACTTTATGTTAAATTTAATATATAGTTTTAGGCTTTTTAATTTACTTCTTTATTGAAACATCCATTTAAGTTTGAGATGCCAATTAGACTTCAATTCCAATACGCAATTTTATGTGCAAATGTGAAATTGAGAACTATTGACCACAGACCTAACTTGTGACGTCTTCAGCATACAAGTAGTATGCTATTACCTAAGCCGTGATAGGATGATCTAGGAAGTGGGGATCCAAAGGAAAGCAGAGACATCTGAGGACTGAGCTCGGGGACACACCAAAGGTGAGAAATCCTAGAGTTGAAGACAAGCCAGAAAAGAGAATGCGGTGGTGGGAGGGGGTAAGGGAGTCATGTGGGAAGAGGAGAATCTGCAGAAAGTGCTATCCTAGGAGCAAAGTAAGGAAAGTCTTTTAAGAAAGACATTAACTATGTCAAATGCTGTCTATAAGTTATGAACAATGAGGACTTCAAAGTCTCATCAGATTCAGCAAAATAGATGGCACTGGCCATGTTAATGAGAGCTCAGTGGTGGAGGTGTACTGCTATGAGCAAAACTCTGATTAAAGGGGGCTCAAGAAAAATGAAAGGAAAAGAACTGGAGATTGCAAAATAGGCAACCTCACATGTAATCTAAAGGCAGGAAGAGAAATGCTCTGATAATAGCACAGGAGCTGTGAGGCAATGGAAGGTATTTTTTTTGTTTTTGTTTTTGTTTTTGTTTTTGTTTTGAAATGATAGATGTTGCAGCATGGCTGATGGAAAAAATATACTTAAAGATGTCCTCATTTGTCATTAGTCCTGCAAATATTGTTCTCAGTGTTTGTCTTTTGATATTGTTTCTGAGAACACTAATATTTAAAGGTAAGATATGAAGAATTAAAATCTGAGAATTCATCATCCACTACATAGAGTAAGACAGGAGACTGCCAATATCAAGCATAAAGAATGTAGAATTCTTTAAGAAGTAAAATCAAAGCAGGGCCAAGAGATAGAAGCTGCAAGAGATTTATATTTATTCCAGAGAGATTTAATGAAACTAAATATTTGCTAAAATTCTTACATAAATCCCTTCTTCCAGGCTACTTGGATCTTCAGGGTAGTGTGTGTGTGTGTGTGTGTGTGTGTGTGTGTGTGTGTGTGTGTGAATACAAACTGAAGAAGAAACAGAAAAAGAAGCTTGGTGCTTGAAACTGGCAATGTTTAATCTTCTTCTCTACAAGTAAGCTGTAGTGTTCTTGGATCACTTGAAGAAAAGAAGACATCAACATGTGTTATCTCTTTTAAGACAGCCGTGGTATATATTTTGAAGATCAGACATATAAAAGTAGTAAATCTTTAAAACCATTCTGCATTCTGTCATCATACAGACAACATGTATATTTCTAAAAATAAAACAAAACCTAGGTTACAGAAATCTTTAGCCAGAAGTTTGAAGACATTTACATATGCATTTTAATATGAAAATGTAGTCACTTAAATGCATACTGTATCCATCACAACTCAGAGCCCTCTTAAACTACATAATTGCAACAACTCTTCTATTGCCATCTGGCACAAAGATGGTATTCACTGAAATAGAACCAGATGTGGTAAACAAATTAACACGTGCACCATTGTCAAATGCTGCTGTTCTAAGGCGTATAAGTGACATGGCAATTAATGCCTGTGAACAGCTGGTTTTAAAGAGTATGAAAAGTGATTACTTTGCCCCATAAATGGACAAATCCACAGATGTTTCAGGTTGTGCTTAGTTGTTGGCATTTGTAAGATATATTTTGGAAAACACTGTGAATGAAAGCATGCTGTTTTGTAAAACTTTGCGGGATGGTATAACAGAAGAAGAGAACTTTCTGAAATACTTCAAGTGACAGCACAGATTTTAGGATAAATGAAACACAATGTGCAGTTCTTAATATGGACTCTAGCAAATCAAAGATCAGGGGAAAGAAAGAGCTTTGCTAATGCCTTCTGGATATATTATGGTATCCACCACAATCATCTAAATGATCATGTCTTTGGAGAGATGAGAATAAATGGCATCACTTGTCGAATATCTTCTTGCAGATCTTCAATGGCAATGATGGAAGAATTTAAAATCAGCTAATTAAAATGTGCTCAAGTGTTACCTTTCTTTCTTGATCAAAAATTAAACTTGGCAGACTAATTAATAATCCATTTAGCTTTACAAGGTCAGCTTCCTGGAATATCCTTTCTTTCTCACCTTTGAATGATATATTTGAGACAAAGAAAAATTTATTCTTATCATCACTGACAAAATTAAAGCTGCCATATAAGTTAGTCAATAGAATTAGAAAGCAATATTAGGTTTATCTTCTGTGAAAAAAAATATAATCGCCCACCAGATTTATCATTCAATAATAACTTATAAGCACTATCAGAAAATATCGTGTGATAATAAAATAGAGTTCTCAAAATAATTATATTATTTTCTTCCCAGAATCACTTTATAAATATGAGGTTATTTTCTATATTTACCTTTAAATGTGATTTATTGTTTATCAAAATAGAATCTCAGCCTTACTATATTACCCAGCATCACACAACCATTTGATTATTGACTGTATTTCAAATGCATCAGATAATATATTCAGATGATGTATAGTGCTCATTTGAGAGAAAACAATTTGAGTCAACTGCTTCATATGTCAAGGAATTATTATAATTGTGGTAGTTAAGTAGCATAAATTCACACCCATGATTATAAATTAAAGAAAGAAGATCCTAGAGTTAAAATAAAAGAGGAATGTGGGTTGTTTTCTAATTCACCAAAAACAGAGTTCATAGATATAAAATCAGTTACTTTCTTTTTTTAAGTTTATTTATTTATTTGAGAGAGAGAGAGAGAGAGAGAGAGAGAGAGAGTTAGGGAGGGGCAGAGAGAGAGGGAGAAAGAGAATCATAAGCAGGCTCTGCACTGTCAGCTGGAGCCCAATGTGGGGCTAGACCTCTTGAACTGTGAGATCATGACCTGAGCTGAAATCAAGAGTCAGATGCTTAACTAACTGAGCCACCAAGCGCCCCTAAAATCAGTTACTTTCAATCAAACATTCTTAAGTAATAGAGATAGTGATGCATGAAGAAGCAGATTTAAAACTATTCCAAACAAACAAGGATCCTATCTTTCTACTTTTCTCCCCCATCGACAACACCTACACATTCCTGGCCACTCTGCAACTTTAGTGTCTTTCTCTTAGGATTCTAGTTCAAGAAAAGAAAATCACAATGGATCCCTTTGTCTTTAAACAAGAAATAGACATTAATTGATTGAAAGAAAATGTAAAATAAATGGATTAGCGGTCAAACACATCTAAATGTTTTCTTTGTGTTAGTATGATAAAAAGAACTAAAATCTCTCTATATTTAATACTTTCCCTAATAGACACAATAGAATCATAGGAACAAGATTTACTCTTCTACTATAAAGAATTAAAAAAACAAAATCTATAAAATGATGCACACAAGACCACAGGCATAGCAGGATGATAATCTTGGAGAAAAAAAAAAGTGAGCTCTTTGATGACTTCCGGATACTAAGTAGAGAGCATATTTAGAAATGTGAGTTTAGAGACACAGTTTGGATTTCAGGGAGGTCAAGTCAAGTAGTGTAAGATAGAGTGTCATAAATCACAGAGCTGAAGATGGTGGGAGAGGGGGAGGGAGAGAGACATGGGTATATGCAGAGGTTTTTCCCATGAGGCTTCAACTGAGTATAATCAACACATGCTAGGAAAAGAACCACTGGAAGAGAACTCACAGAACATCTCAGAGTTTACACAGGGATAGAAACAGTTTTTTTCTCATTAGACAACAGTTTGTTCTCATTAGACAACAGTTTGTTCTCATTAGACAGATTTTCAGGGGCATCTGGGTGGCTTAGTCAGTTAAGCATCCAATCCTTGATTTTGGCTCAGGTCATGATCTCACGGTTTATGAGTTTGAGCCCATGTCAGAATCTGTGCTGACAGCTCTTTCTGCCTCCCTCTCACAGAATAAATAAATAAATAAATAAATAAATAAATAAATAAACTTTTTTTTTAAAGAAAGAGTTTCAAATGATGTAATATTGAGTAGAATCTTAGAAAGATGTCTCAAGTAATGAGGTCATATTAAAACACTGCTGTTCTAGATCCATCTAGCATAGCAAACTTCAAGAGAATCAAATTACTTCCAACTAACTCTATAACATGCAGACTAAGACTTTAAATATTTAAAAGCATACAAAAATTATGGCACCCCAATCACAAAATTCACAAGTGGCATGAAAAACAAACAAACAAATTATGAGGCATGTAAAGAGTTCAAACAAATCAACCCATAATGAGGAAAAAATAGCCAATAGAAACCAAACAAAAAAAAGAGAGAGACACAAGCATAATAGTAGACAAGGAAATTAAAACCGATATTACAAATATGCTCCATAAATGCAAGAAAATATAGAAGGGAGTGTGACTATAAAAAGGAGAGGCTTGTATGATATAAAAATAGCCAAAATGAACTTCTAGACTTAAAAAAATAATGTCCAAAATGAAAAATGTGTTAGATAGCACTATAGCAGATTATATTCTGCAAAGAAAAGATACAAGAAGTTAAATACACATGAATAGAAACTATACAAGATGAAAAACAGACATAAATTTAATTTACAAATGTACTATAATAATAATGTAAGATGTTAATAATAGGAAAAACTGGTTGTGGGGTATATGAGAATTCTCTATGGTATCTTCAAAACTTTTCTCTAAATTGAAGACTATTCTAAACTGTAAGTTGTATTAAAAATAACTGAATGGGGGATAGTGAGCTGAGGGACAGAATCAAGTGGCCTGTATTTACGTAACTGGAGTCCCAGGAGAGGAGAGAGAGCTGGCAGAGGCAGGGAAAAAAATATTTGAAGAAATAATGGTCAAAATCTTTGTAAATTTGATGAAGCTACAAACCTACATATTCAAAAAGCTCACTGAAGCCCAAGTGAAGAAACATGAGGGAAACCATTCCAAGATGCATTATAATCAAATTGCTTAAACAGTCTATGACCTATACGACAAGAATGTTGTTAAATCCTTCTCATTTTCTGCACATCCATTCATAAACTGACCTCTGACTTCCTTTCCGGAGTCCTATTTGCCACAATAATAAATGCTACTGTCTAGATTTTCTGTATGACTAAAATTTTCAGGAAAACTTTATGGTGTCTACTTCTTTTACATCAAATCCTGCTCTTATGCAATCTAGGACCACCTATTTATTTCTAAATATTCTGTTCCAAATGTCGTTTCTTAAATGTGTTCCTGACCTTCTTCTATGAGCTCTGTAGGTGTGCTGAAAATGTTTGCTAAATTAATGAATGAGAAGATGGATGGATAAATGGAATTCTTTAAGCCTTAAAGCAAGGAAAAAAGACATGGTAATTGAGAGCAAGTTAGATTATAAATCTAAGTCAGTATATTGGTATGAACTTCCTTGGAATTCCTTGAATAATGGGCACCAATGGATTAGTGGGTGATTATTCTAGTTTAACAGGAAAAGATGAATTCTTATAAAGAATGCTTTTCTCCCACTTCTCCCATTCAGAGTTTTATCTCTTTTATGATAGGGTGAGAATGGAGACATTTTCCTACAGTTCCTTCAGTTTCTGCAGAGGATTCCACACACAAACACATGCTGACATGTACATGGGTTTCAGCAGCCATGGAGACGATAATGTCAGAGTGAAACCAGGCCTCATGATGTTATGAAAATTAGACTTTGTGTAATAATAACAATAGTAACAATCACTATTTATTTTGTAACCAAGCTTATTCTAGAGCCCAAGACCAAAACTACGGTGAGGCAATGAGGTTATCTCAGTAATCAAGATAAATATGTCTTATGGCAATATTAAAAAAAATAAAAACCAATGCAAAAATTTATGATGGACTACTATATCAAAATTTTAAATAAAAGCAAATTTAGTACTACTGATTTTTTTTTCTGTCACTAATAGGTCTCAGAATGATGCCTTTATTGCTTCTGGTTAAGACTTATGATTTGACAGGAAAGAAAGAAAGAAGGAAAGAAAGAAAGAAAGAAAGAAAGAAAGAAAGAAAGAAAGAAAGAAAGAAAGAAAGAAAGAAAAGAAAGAAAGAAGAAAAAGGAAGGAAAAGAAAGAAAGAAAGAAAGAAAGAAAGAAAAATAAAGAAAGAGAAAGAAAAAAAGAAGGAAGAAAAAAGAAGGAAGAGAAAGAAAGAAAGAAAGAAAGAAAAGAAAAGAAAAAAAAGAAAGAAAGAAAGAAAGGGGGAGGGAAGAAGGAATGGAGGGAGAATGAAAAGGAAAGAAAGAGAGAGGAAGGAAGGAAGGAAAAGTAAGGGAGAAAAGGAGGGAGGGGAGGGGAGAGAAGAAAATGAACAAAAAACTGTATCAACAGGCTTTAGTTGAAAGCTCATTTAAAATGTACACTTGCTGGGGCTCCTAGGTGACTCAGTTGGCTGAGCATTGACTCTTGATAGCTCCAGTTATGATCCCACAGTTGGCATCCAGCCTTATCTTTGGGCTCCCTGTTGAACTTGGAGCCTGCTTAAGATTCTCTCTCTCCCTCTTCTTCTGCCCCTCCTCCTACCTAGTTTGCATTCTCTCTTGCTCTCTCTACAAAAAGCAAAAGCAAAAACAAACACACACACACAATTTTTAAAAAATGCATACTAGTTATAGCTGGGAGAGTTACCACTTCCTTTCACACCCTCACTGCCCCACCCCTTTGCAGCATCAAGTTGGAAATAAATTCCACATCAATGTTCAAGATCATAGTTCTGTAGTCCAAACAAACAACAGAGAGGATACAGATTCTTACTGGACTCTGAGTTTACTTAAGAACACCAATGGCCTCTCTGGATCTTAATCTTTTGAATTGTTAAAAATAGTACTATGCAAACAAACAAACAAGAAATACAAACAAAAACTCCCACTATATTAACCTCAGAGGTTTACTGCACTGTGAAATTTAAAAAAAAAAATTATCAGGGAGCCTGAGTGGCTCAGTTGGTTAAGTGTCCGACTGTGGCTCAGGTCATGATCTCCTATTTCTTGGGTTCAAGCCCTGCATTGGGTTCTGTGGTGACAGCTCAGAGCCTGGAGCCTGCTTAGGATTCTGTGTCTTCCTCTCTCTCTGTTCCTCCCTCACTCACGCTCTCTGTCTCAAAAATAGATAAATGTTAAAAATTTTTTTTTAATTATGTTGCCTGACCTCTACTGACCTCAAATATATGTTTTCTTAATTTCAAAGTTAAGTGGATTTCCCAGGAAAAAGTTTTGACTTTAGCTCACTGATCTGAAAGCAAACACTTACAGAAATGCAGCTCTGCTTGGCTGAGTGGGCGCACAAACCTCTAACAGTAAGAGTGAGGCAGCTTTAGTGCAGTCAGCTGAACAGAGCTGGAAAGAATACTATAGATTTAAACTTATAGCCACCCTCTCTTGAGCCATATGGCACAGCTGTGGAGTGTGATCTATGTCAGTCCAACAGAAGGGGCAATGGAATCAGAATTAAACTGATGGAGTTTGAACAAAAACACTAGGAATTTTGCAATGCACTCTAAGGTTATAGACTGAGCCCTGCTTGATCATGTTAATACCTAATAGCTGACTTTTCTATGCCACTTTACAGCCTACCAAATGTTTTCATGAGCAATCCTTTGGAGCTACCCAGCTCAAATATAAGAATTTATGTAAATGAATACACATTGATATCACATGCTACATGAAGAAAACTGAGACCTGAAGAAGACTTGTCCAAGTTCAACACAATGATTAAGAACTGGAGTACTTCTTAAACCTATCTGGTCCAAAATTCAGGGATTTTTTATTCTATGGCCTTCTTTACATTACACTGTCATATGCAGAGTGAAAAGAACATCAAATTCCTGTTTCTTTCTCACATCAGTATATGCTGAAAATGCCTTACCTTTATTTTTTTAAACTTTAATTTCTTATTATTTTTAATTCCTTATTATTTTGAAACAAAGTTACAAAAAATTGCAAGTATAGCACAAATAAATTATTTGCCCTTTATTATTTGAAAGAGTTATTTACATGACATCTCCCCAAGTACTTTACTGTGTAGTTTAAAAAAAAACATTTTTTCTACAGAGCACAATAGAACCATTGAAATAGAGAAATTAACATTGACACATGACCACCATTTACTCAAAAAGTTGAATTCGAGTTACCATCTAAGTTCTACCAAGTGTTCCAGAAATGTTCTTAACTGCAAAAAAATAAAACTCAGAATTCTATGGGGCATTTAATCTCTCCATTATTAAAATTTTTCTCAGTCTTTTATTGGCTTTCATCACACTGCACCTTCATATAGTCTGCACCTCATTTTGAGTTTGTCTGATGTTTACTCACAGTTAGATTCAGGTTGTGCATTTTAGGACTACCACAGAAGTAATATTGTGTTACCATTGCATCCTATTAGATTACCCAAGATTTCTATTTGCCCTATTACTGGTAGTGTTAATTTTGACCACTCAGTGAAGGTGGTATCTACCGTGCTTCTCCATTATACAAACTTTCAATTTATTCATTTATTTTTGTGTATCACTATGAACCATGGTTTCCTATTTTATTCAGTGGGCTGGTAATCCATTAACATCATTGTTTATTTTGATACTCAGTTGTCCCAGAGTTGGCCAGTGGAAGTCCTTTAAGCTGCCTTCTGTATTCTTTTGGCATGCACCCTCATTGTTTGAGACTTTTATTAATCCTGGTCCATGATATTCTAGGCTCATGTTATTCTTTTCTGGTCTACCACTGGAATCAGACTTTTGTGCAAGGATTGCTAGTTATTTTGGGGGGAGAAAAGAACGCCTGGGTTTAAGGTATTCTTACTATTTCCAGGCTTTCCAAATGGAAAAGCAACAAAAAATATTTAAATACGCACATATTTACATTTGTATTCTTATTTATTTCTATATTGAAAACCACAGGATTACACTAAAGTCTTATGTTTCAATGTAGTACTATAGAGTTCACATGAGTTTCCTCTCTTTCCATATTTGTAATTTCTATCTCTGATGGTGAGAAATCCAGTTATTATCCCTACCTGATGTATTTATTTATGTGATCAATGCTCCTCTATATAACTGATCCCCCAGTACTGCTGCCATCCTCTTCATGTACAGATTTCTCTCTCATCCCAGTTGGGCTCCAACACTTTGCACCTGGCTGCACTGCTCCCCTAGCATACATGAATGCCTTTCTCTCCCTACTTTTGTTCCAACTTCCTGGGTGGAATTTCCCTATAATATGCAAAATGTTCTCACTCCACACTCCTTTCCCCACCTAGGGTTCAATACCTCCTGATGATATGGTCTCCCAGGTGAATATACTCTCTCCTGGCTATAGTTATGACAGCCCGATTGGACAGTCATACCATGCAGATGCCCTTCCCAACACATTTGGGGTCACGCACCCAGTGAGGAGATAATCCTTCTGGAGACATCTTCCTCACACTGTTCATAATCTGACTCTCAATGTCAAGCTTCCTTCCCTGCACACACACTGGAATGTCCTCCTTAGGCCACTCAAACATGGACAACTGCACTGGATTAACTCCTCCATACTCCCCTCAGGCTCCAACACTCTATGCCAGACCACCTTCCAATCCTCTCCTTTATACATGCTTTTCTCATCTTGCCTGAGCCCTGAAGACTCTCCCGCTTCCCACCATTCATATTCACCTTATCCCTTTTGAGATTCAATGTCCTGCAGAGGGCAACTCTCTACCCACTGGATGAACACCCTTCTACCCCACATACATCAGAAATCCTATAACTAGCTATACTTTTATGTGGACACACTTCTCACCACGTTTTGGTTCTGATATCCCACATCAAGCTGCCTTCTTAGTGGGCATCCCTAAGAAGGCTTTGGTTTTTATCCTCTCCATTGAGCCACCTCCGTATGTCTTTTTACTCACACTGATTCCAATACTACACACTGAGCACTGTGCCTCCATCCCTGGCATGGTCATCAATTGTCCTCAGCCCCACCTCTTGATTGATGGACTGAATTTTTCAAGAGGGAAAAGAAAATGGAAGGGGAAGAGGAAGAGTAAAGCATTGTTTCAAAACATAGGATCATTTTCCCTTACCATTGCCCTCTTTGTTTTTCAATAGGTATTTTTATTCACAAAACTGATTTCCATATTCTTTCACCCTGATCAGATGCCATAGTCTGAGGCCGCTTACTGAGTCACATCAGGAAGTGATGTATATAAACTAAGTACAGGAGCCATATTCTATAATACATCAACAAAATATGCACACATAGAGGAATGTATTTTAAAGGATGCCTTGGAAAGAATCGTTTTTTTTTTTTATTATTATACCAAATGATTAGAAACCATTTTCCATGATCTTAATTCACTTGATAAAATAATTGCCAATTGACAGTAATTAATTAGAGAACTTTTATGTTAATTGGACAAGATTGTCTTTATAAATGAACAAAGCCAATTGGTTTTTTGCTCTATCAGAAAAAAATATGAAAAACAATAGGAAAAAAGCTTTAAAGTTGTAATATCAGCAGGGAATTATTTTGACAGCACACTTTCTAAGGAAAAATATGTTTGAAATATGCTGGCTTAGTTGTTCTTTTTCAGAATTTCATTTCATTTTTATTTTCAGGCTGTTTCCTTACTGAGTATGCTCTTGGCCTTTGAAATATATTGTTTTTTATGTGTGTGTATGTACCTTACTTTAAGGAAACTGAATATATGTGAGAAACAGATCTCAGAGTGAAGGCCTAAAGCTTTCTGGGTTACAAAGTCTGATGCATCTGTATGGTTTATAGGGCTGGATCTCCTAACACCAGTTTTAAGGTGATGCATGGCAGCTAAGTAGATCCCTATTCCTAAGTCACCAAGACTAAGATGCCTAGCCTACTTTATTATAGATCACTCCACGTCCTCCAGGCAGCATACTAGAAATGAAAAGAAGGTCTAAAGTGTGATGTGTATGAAGGCAATCTCAGCATCACCTCTTCATACACATTACCCCCCCCCCCCCGCCAACAATAGCACCTTTAGATCAGGAGAAAGAAATCTGGAAGGAGGTTTGCATATTTAACGTATCGTATAGCTAATGTCTTCTGAATAAAACAAAGAGCATAAAGCACTATGGCTTTTATGATCAAGCATAGAAAAGTATGTTCGTAGTGATGGTTACAAAGGAAATACATAATATTCATATCCACAATGCCAGAAAATGTTCCTAGAAATCAGGGCAGACCAGTGCTATATTCATGCTACTGCATACGGTGCATGAGGTTTGCAGAAGAGGTGACTGTAGCAAACATGGCACCTACAAATAACTGCAAGTCATACAAACCCAATCCTGCTGTTCAAACCTCATACAGGAGTCCCCACAGCACTCCATCTACAACTGTGAAAGATTTAGAAAGGCCTAGATGTGGAGATTCCAGTTAGGGACAAGTCAGAACATTTACACTTTATTCATGCTCTTAAGTTTATGTTTCCCTGGTTACTTGCATTCCAATTATATCAGACTTAATTTGTTGTGGCCCAAGAAATACTTTTTATATATAAACATCCAGATTTACTCAAAACATAAATTTATGAGTGTGTATATATATATAGATATGAGTGCACATATATATATATATATATATATCTCCGAATGAACTTCCTTTTGACATTTCATAGAAATCAGCATACTCTGATCCAAACTTTGACAACAGTTGTCTCCCTCTATCTTTTCTTGCTTTGACTGCCATCTGGCCCGACTTCTCTAGATCTCAGCCAATCTATGGGCTTGCTTGACTTGAAAAGATCTATCACTTTCATCACAACTCAAATCGTTCTGACCCATGTCTGGTGGGTCTTCCCCTCCATGCTTCCCTTGAAGGATGAAGGAATAGAAACTTACAGTGCTGGCTGCAGTTCTTAGTAATGTCAAATGGAGCTAAGTAGGATTTTCCTTGTTTTCTGAAAGTGTGAGACTGTATAATAAAGAACTGAAATGAGACAAGCCCTTGGGGAAGCTGTAAATGTTATTAGAGAAAAGTGTTCCCCTTTCCAAAACCAAGGGATCACTTCTTAAGAATGGGTGCCCAAAGAAAGAGAAAGAATTATGTTCCCATGGCTGTTTGCTTAGGCACTGTACTTGTTACTGTGCTTCTGTACTACACAGGTAGAAAAAAGGGTTAAAAAGAAATGGTAGAGCTAAGAAAGAGGGAGCTGAATGGAGCTCCTTGTCCTTCACCATTTGGCAATGTCTGTTGTGGACAGAAGAAACTTCATCAGTAACAGGCTCTTGGGTAAATTGATGCTGGTCGGAAACAAGTGTCATTGGTATATGTCTAACTAGAGCCTTATCTTTGATATTAAGAAATTGTGCTATTGAACACCACTTTGGGAGTCTTGACATCCAATAGGTGTCCTTCCAAGAAAGCCAGCATTAATGCAACTGCTACATAAAAAGCATGAAGAGCCAGTTTCAGTTATCTAGAGAAGCATCAATAATCAACCTGCTGGATAGTCACCTCTTACAGTGAAGTCAAGTAACACTCCCATTTCCCTTCTCTATTCATCCTTCTAATTAGCCCTAGAAAAGGAAGGAGGGGAGTGTGTAAATAGTGATCCTGTCAGAATTTCCTTTTCCTGTTCCTTTTTCAAAACACTAAAGCCACAAGAGACTGCCTGGAATTGGGGAGAGAAGAAAAAAAGTTTGAATCTAATTTAATGTGAATGTTTCTTAAATAGTGGGATGGCATACTAAATACTGAACTGAAACTCTTTAATGACTGAGAAATGACTATAAGTTTATTGAAAATTCTAAGATACTAACAGACTCACTACACAGTATTTGAATAAATAAAATTGTTACTTGTTTCTATCATCAAAAGTTGATATTTCTTAATAAACTGTCTTACTAGTTAAATGACTCTGGTGATTCACTTATACTTTTCGAATTTCAGAGTTGAAAGCATGACTTTAAATTTAGACAGCTAAAGTTACAAGCAATGGAAATCCATGAAGGATAGCAAAGAGCTGACAGGGTGGAAATGTTTTCCTTCTGACTTTAGTCAGTAAGAAGAAAAAGGGCTCTACTGCATGAATTTGAAGGTCAACATTGTATGGTAAAAAGCTTTAATTGAATTTAGCACAGAAGGAGAACACTGAAGGGAAACTTATATCAGGCATTAGAAGGTAGAAAATGACATTAAATGGCCAGATCTAGATAAGACAGGTCACAAACAGGGAAAGAAAGGGATATGATAAAACTAAAGCCAAATGTCAAAGCAGAACAAGTATCAGAATTTAAAAACAGAAAACAAAAAACAAAAAATTGAAACACAAGGCTTTAGAGGTCCATTGACAATTACACTGAAATATTGTTAAGGTATGTTTTCATTTCACTGATCAATGAATATCAAGCCTGCTAATCACTGGAACTACAGGAGTGAACATAATACAGTCATCTCTTGCCCCCAAATTGCTTAGAATCTAGAGAAGCAGAAAGATTCTAATGTATTCTCTCTCCCATTTCTTGCCAATTAAAATGTTTTATAAACTTTATATTACTAAAGTATTTCTGATTCTCTCAATGTAGTTTATTTTTTAAAATTTCATTTCAAATTGAGTTTTTAGTCTTGTTAATAGTTGAATTCTATAAAAATTCTTGTCACTGGGGCAATGGTTTTTACAGGCGTCAATCTAGTCAGAATTCAGTCAGAATTCAGTCTAAGACTTAGTTGGAAAACTAATTTTGTCTGTCTAAACCATAGAATACTGGTTGCCACAACCAGGTAGAGTTGACTTAGCAGGATTGTTAAAAACAAGTATTCTATAGTCATTTATTAATTTGAGAATTGTTTAATATGGACTATATGTTGATAATTCTATTTGTCTAAAGTCCACAAGTGGAAGAGGACTGTAACCATTTCTTTTTGGACACACCCTTCAGTGAGGTTCTGTTTATGACTTCTTTCACCAAATATACAATGAGACCTCTAATTGGGGAGGAAGTTTAAGGGTTGCATTTCTGTAAAACTTTGGTTGGGTTACCTTTTCTGTCTGAAATGCTCAAGTCTATTATTTCTTTTCTGGTTTCCATACCCTTTTATGCTGTCATATAGGAGACTCACTACTAATGATAACTTTTCTTTTTCCATGTCCGCCCCTTTTTAAAGGCAACTTCTGTATTTTATATTTGTACTTGTTCATAGTAATATCTTTTAACTACAGAAGTTTTGCTTTGTATCACAAACCTCAAAATCTTAGTTGTTTTTTTACTTACTATTCCTGCAGTCACTGTCCTCTAATTTAGTTAAACATGCTATCTGTACTCTAATTGCTACCTATTTTCACCCAACCATCATCACTCTTCTTTTGAAGGGCTGTTTGACACAGTCATTTGCAACTTTGAGTTCCTTGCTGAAAATAGATTCCCCAATGAATCTATTACTCTTGAATGACCTTCTTTACACACTTGGCAATTGTAGTACGTCTTGCTGTATATCTCTCAGATCCTCAGGATGGAGACATTCATTCTTCCAATAGTCATGTGTATTGGCTACAGAAGGCCTATATTTGATTCATTTTAGAACTTACCTTCAGGCTAAGAAAGCTGTCTCTCCTAAGGTCATGGTCATTGCTGGTGTCAGCTTGCATTCAGTGACTGGTACATGCATGTCTCTGAAGTTTTGGCTCTGTTACTTTAACTTGGGGCAATCCAAAGATGCCCATGGGACTGCCTGAGTCTTCTGTTGTATCTGAATGACAGTTCAACTTCTTTCTCTGTTCAGTTTTGCTACCTTCACTTTCTTACACCTATTGTTCCAGTATGTCTTCCCCCCGTACAGATTTTGCATGCAAATTCCTATCTTAGATACTGTTTCTGAAGACTGTAACTAAGCAATTGGTATCAAGAGTGATTCTAAAAAATGAACTATAAAATGGGATATTAGAGCTAGATGACCCACTGGCTGGCTGCCATTATGAATTCTATTTTTGATAGTACAAGGAGTACTGAGAAGCCCTAGTATGCTAAAGCAATGCAGTTATTGAATTTTAACAGTAGAGAACGAGTGAAAATAAATGCACTGGGTAATACAATATCTTAAGCATTTAAGAAGTAAAAAAGAAGTAGTCATTATAATGTATGGTATTAGGTGACTCTTGCAGGATACTATCAATGCATCAGAAAAAGACAAAGAAAGACTCATCACTGTTTTAAGGCAATATATGAAAGTCACAATGCTTCCTTGGAAATATATAAAATATTCTTATTTTCTGATGCTAGAAAGCAGTAAAAGTCTGAGTTTTGATAGAGAACCGTGGAATCCTGAGATTAAGGATATACATGTCTGGGTCAATGGTTCCTAGAACCCTGACATCTCAGACCACCTTAAACTCTCTGGGATTTCAGAAATGCCCCACACCCCCCTGTTCAAAGACTACCATTTTATCCACGCTTAATGATGATGATGCAGACACCTCTACTTGCAAGACAACACATGCCTTCCTCTTTTTTTTTTTTTTGAGAGAAAGCGTGTATGTGTGAGAGCAGACACACATAAGTGGAGGAGGGGTAGAAGAAAAAAGAGAGAGAGAATCTTAACCAGGATCCATGTCCAGCACCAAGCCCCACTCAGGGATCGATTTCACAACCATGAGATCATGACCTGAGCCAAAATCAAGAGTCAGACGCTCAACCAACTGAGCCACCTAGGCACCCACCAGTTAGTAAATTTCCAAGTCTTCAAACATATAATCAAAATGCATATGTTACTTATTAGTTGGTGTAACCCTTTGTTCTGGTTATATACAACAAATTATCCCAAAGCTTAATGGCTTAAAATGAACACTGTATTTTTTTTTTTTTTTTTTTTTTTTTGTGTGTGGATCAGGAATTCAGGAAGAATTCAGTTGGGTAGTTCTTACTTAGGACTCTGGTTCTGGTGTGGTCAGTTGTTGGCTTGGATATCCAAGATAACCAGCTCACCTGGATACCAGTTGATACTTTGATTGCTGGTTAAGAGCTCAGGTGGGGACATCATCTACGGTAGTGCATGCTGAGTCTCTAGAGTATTTGGAGTTCTGACATGATAGATGGTTTTTCCCAAGGCAAACATTTCATGGGTAGTAGGTAGACAGTACTGCATCTGGTGATCAAATCAGTCACAAACTACCAAGATTTTAAAAAGACAGAATAGGAGGAGCTTGAAAGACTTTTGAAGCAATATATTCAAAGTGCCATGCCTTTCCATTGATTTCTGTGAAGTAAGAGTTACAATGGGAAAGGCCAAAGCAAATTACTGGAACTCTCCCTTCAACAACTTGGTCAAGGTAGTAAATTAAAACCTAGAGTTACATCCTAGGGGGAATGACAGAGATTAGTGTCACCCTTGTAGTCTTAAAGGATGCAGGAATTATACTGTTTACCGTGTTCTCATTTAATTTACTAAGGTCCCTCCTACAAAAGTGAGACAGATCGTGAAGTTTAATAGACTATCAGAAATCCAATCAAGGTATAGCTCCAGTTGCTGTTTTCCTGGTAGGAGTGGTTAAAGCACATTAGCATAACTATTGGTATACAATATATAGTCATTATCTGAAGAAAACATTTTTTCATCTCTATCAGGAAGGTAAATCAGAGGCGGTTAACAATCATGTGGAATAAAAAAGAGTATGTATTATTATATTTATGTTAAATCTCCTTTTCTCTATCATACTGTAGTCCAAAGGGACTATGATCCTATGGATATTCTGTAGAATATAGTAATATGGTTGGCATTATGTTACCTGGACATGATTAGTAAGGAGTAGCATTCTGGCAACTTTGGTAAAAAAACAATCATGTAGTCAAGAAATAGGAGTTTCAAACCTATAAAGATTTAGAAGCTACCCACATTAGTGAGGTGTTTATGGGTTCAGGGAACTGGAATATGCCAAAATATGTCGTCTATAACAAAGGAAAAATTATTGCAAATAGGATCTCCCATCACTAAGAAGGAAGCACAGCCGTCATTTGGCTTCTTGAGTTATGGAGACAGCATATTCCACACTTGGGAATATTGCTCTTACTCATTTAAGTTGCTGACACAGATGCCAGCTTTGGATAAGGGGCAATGCAGGAAAGGACTCTGTAGCACATCCAAGCTATATTATAAGCTACAGTGTAAGAAGACTTACTACTTTGGCCACTTAACACAGCAGACTCAAACTTTGACCTTCGGGACAAATATTGCCAGATTTCTGTTTTTGTAAATAAAGTTTTTTTTGGAACACAGCAGTGACTTTATATTTATATATTGACTACAGTTGCTTTCATACTGCAGTGTCAGGTTAGAGCACAGGCAGCCCTTGCTTTGCATGGTTCTGATGTTTACAAATTTTAGCCACAGTTTATTTAGTTACCACAGTTTATTTAGATAACACCAGTCTCCCAAGAACATGGTTCAAGTTTCAGTTATAATGTTATATTCACTGTAATTCCATTAAACACAAACTTTGCTGCTAGCTCTTCAGTCATTAAATCACTGTGTAAAGGTAGATGTGTATCATAATCAGTGACCAATCAGCAAATTATCCTTGAGCACCAAACCACTCAGCTCCCATACAGATGGAAAAGCACGTTGTTGTGTTATCTTTTACATTCCTAGTGATAAACTCATGTGGAATTTTTTTAAATTAATAATCACAAAAGAGACTTAGCCAAAAAAGATAAACTGTTTTGAAGAAATACAAAGTAATAATGCTTGATGTGAAATTTGAATTTAACATAAACAGAGCTAGAGAAGCAATTGCTGACCATGAGTATGTTAACACTACTGTCATTAGAGAGATGCTGGATACACAGCTAGAGGAATTTGATGAAGGAGCGCTTATCAACATAGTAACTATAAAGTGGTTGTGATGCAAAAGATGAAGATGTCTCAGAGGAAGTCATGCTGGCAAAATCTTCGCAATAAAGGAAAATTTGGATATATTTTATTGAAATTGAAAGAGCAAAGGATAAAATATTGGAAGCTGATACAAACTTAGAAAGAAGCATGGCAATTTACCAGGGCACAGAAAAGATACCCACTCCATATATTCAGCTATAGAATAAGAAGAAAGCAAGTATTGTCCAAACTACTTCTTTAATCAATCTTTTCAGAAAATTGTAAATTCACATGCAGTGCTAAGAAACAATCAGACAACTCCCATGTGCCCTTTATCCAGTGGTAAATATGTTCCAAAACTATGATACACTATCTCAACTAGAATGATAAGTTGAATTTTTTTAATTCTCCATATTTTCAATGTTCGAAGTCACAGTACTAGATAAATATTAATTTTACTATTTTTAAAGTTTTCCTGTATGCTCACAATTGGCTGGGACCATTTAATATTTTGACAAAAGTTTTAAAGCTACAGAACAATCATAATTTTACCCATTAATTATTGAGGTTGCTTTGCATGGTTTCAGCTTGCGTAGTCATTTTTTCTGGACCTTCTTCATTTACCCTGCAAAGCAAGGACTTCTGAAGGTCTGACAGTTTAGAATCCATGAGGCCTAAACTATATACTATCAGGCTCTGTAATGAAAAAGTATGTCAACTGCTGGTCTATGGTGTTAGTAGGCCCTTTATGTACTCTGAAATATTTCCATTTAGCAGAGTATGTCATCTGACAAAATCCTAAGTTTTTTATGAAAAAGTGTTAGGAACTGCCAGGAAGTTCACATCTTGAATATAAGTAAGTAAGAACTTAAAGTTAAAGGCATTTGAAGCTATAAAATGTCTAGCATTAGAGAACATTACAGCATCCATTAAAACAGGGTGGATTTCTTGAGTGGTTTGAATGAATGACATCTCTCCTGCCCCACACACCTCAACGAGTATATGTCTGGAATTATTTTGTTTTTGCCCTTCCTGTCATGTCTTTACAAAAGAAAATGTGGTAAGATAAGAGTTGCATGGTACTGAGATTTCAGGAAAGTTCTTTTAAACTTGCTTTTTTGTTAATCTGTCTAGTTTAATAAAAGCCATTATATTTTACTTGTACAAATGTTCTAAGATGGAAAGGTTTATGTTTTCCCTACTTTCCTATACAATATCTTTAACAAAGAAGTTCATTTTATTCAAGCATGTTAAGATATTGCAATTTTAAAAGTAGAAGAAAATTCACCTCACAGAGCAGATTTTTTTCAATAGCTCTTGCTTTTGAGTATTTAGAGAAAATTAATTACATATGAAGTTATATTATTTGTTCAGAATTTTGAAAAAAACTACAAGGGATGATATTAAATAATTTTATAAATTTTAAAAATGGATAATGGACAGGAGAGATTTGAGCCCATTAGTGGGCTCCTCTCTATCCATGATGACTTACTGTCAGTATCAGAATGTCAGTGCTCAGAAAAGCATAAGGTAAAAATGAATCACCATAAGAAAGTGTGACTCAGGCAACTCGTCTTAAATAATATCATTATTGAGTTGAGTCTGCAAGAAAATGATGAAGACAAAGGAGAGACTCTACCAATATGCTTTTTATGACCCTAAAAGACCTAGTGAGACTTTTACCTTCATTTATTTTCACCTTGCTGTGTGACTCTGGCCAACATACTTAACATCTTTCATCAGCAGTTTTCTCATCTTTAAAATAGAGGTAATAATAGTATTTACCTCAAATGTTATCTTGAGAATTAAAAGAAATATTACTTGTGAAATGCTTAATATGAGGCTTGGCAAAAAGTGTTCTGATAGTTATTGAAACCTATGAATGAGTTCTGAGTTCAGCCAGCAGTCACTTAAAAAAAAAAGCTAACTATAATGTGATATGATAAGTATTATAGAAACCATTTGATGTAGTATACAGTCACTTTACCTATTGACCATGAACTTCTTCCTTAGGCAGCCAAGTGAATAACTCATCTTGTGCTTTTTAAAAAATCAAAGTGGTGCCCACATATCATAATAATGCAAAAAACATCAGGGTCAAAATAATGGAGGAAAATTATAGACTGGGGAGACATCAAGGAAAACTTTAAACATAGATAAAAGCCAAGGGAATAGCGTACTCTCTGTGTGGCAGCTTTTCAAGCAGTGTCTAGCAAAAAAAAAAAACAAAAAACAAAAAACAAAACCTAAAAGAATAAATTCTCTTTTTCACGATCATCAGTCCTTGAAAATAGGAGCCCTTTCCTTTTGCAAAAAGAATCATCATTAGAGAGGAAAATTTTGGTCTGCAGTTTCTTCCCTCAAAGTGTCCTTCAGCTGAAAGTCTGAAATGTAGAAGACTGAAAAGATCAAATGAAAATTAGTCATACAGACTTTGAGAGGCATTATCAGCCTAAAATGAGGGAAAAAGTACATGGTATTGAAAAAGATGCTGCTAAATAATGTTGATGAAAGACGAAAAAGACAAGTATCATTTGGAACAATAGTTTGTTATTAAATACACAAAAATTTAAAATCACCAAGTTTTTCTTTTTAATATATTTAATTATCTATTTTATCAAATAAGAGATAAAAGGTGAGATGACATATTGAATGTAGAAGGAAATATGACTGAGGGAAAGTGACCTGGATGAAACATTTATTTAAAGAAAGAAAAGATAAGAATTAATATATGCATTAATGTTAGGACGGCAGAGATAAAACTCTAAAATATCAGACAAGTCATGTAGAGAACAAATCTGACATGCTCTCCCATAAGATGTAAGTAATAAGATAAAGACATTTCAATGATCAGAAAGAGAATAGAGGACTTTTATAAATCAGTAATAAAAATACAGATATCCCAAAATCAAAATGGGCAAAATAAATGAACAGGCACCTTCCAAATAAGATATATAATGGTCAATACACATTTGAAAAATGCTTAATATTGTCATTAATCAAGGAAATACAGATTAAAAACACAAAGAGAAACCACTACATACCTTTTGAAATGGCTAAAATTTATAAAGATTGGCCATATTAAATATTGGCAGGGATGTGAAGCGAATGTAAATTCTTATACATTGTTGGTGAGAATATTACACAGTGCTGTTTTGTAAGACTATTTGGCATTTCCTAATAAACATAAACAACACATATGACATATACAATGTTTATGACACCAATTCCACTATTAGGTACTATGAAAAATATTTTTATATATACACAAAGACTGTAATAGACACTATCATAGTGCCTTAATTCATAATGGCTAGAGTCTGAGACCATCCCAAATGTCTGCCAAGAGAAAAAGGATACCTAAACTGTATTCTATAATGGAATACCATTTAGTAGTAAAATAAAACAAAACAAAAACTATATACACAGCATGAATGAGTCTTACAAATATGTCAATTAAAATAAGACATGCATAAAAGAATAAATGATATATTATTTCATACATATAAAGGTAAAAAATAAGCAAATAACACACAGTGATAGAAGTCAAAATACTGTTAACTTCTAAGGGCATGTTTGGGATTGACTAGAAAAGTCATAAGAGAACTTTCAAGAATGATGGAAATATTCTATAGTGTGATTTGGGTGGTGTCTACATGCTGAGTATAATGCAATACAATAAAACTTACCAATTTTAAGCAAACAGTTAAGTTTTGACAAATGTGTTAGTTCATATAATGAGAACTGCAATCATGATACATTCTGTTCCATATGGTAGCCAACAGCCACATGTGCTAGTGAGCACTTGATCCAAAGAAATTCTGTAAGTGTTGAACACACTCTGGATTTTAAAGATTTAGTACAAGAAAATGTAAAATACTCAATAACTTTTACATTGGTTACAGGTTGAAGTGGTATTTTGCCTATAATGAGTTGCATAAAATATATTCTTAAAATTAGCTTCACCTGTTTCTGTTTTCTTTTTTAATGTGGCTATTGCAAAATTTACAATTCGATATGTGGCTTGCATTACAGTTCTCATGAAGAGTGTTATAAGAATATTTAATGAAATTATTGAGAAGATTTGTTTTAGCCATTATTTCCTACCTCCTATCCTCTGCATTAAAGATGTCATGTATTTTACTTTTACATATGTTGTAAACACTACAATACATTGTTATTATTTTTGCTATAAAGAGGCAGTTATATTTTATTTGTTTTTTAAATATTTTCTTTAAAAAATTTTTTAATGTTTATTTTTGAGAGAGAGAGAGAGAGAGAGAGAGAGAGAAAGCGGAAAAGGGGGAGAGAGAGAGGGAGACACAGAATCTGAAGTAGGTTCCAGGCTCTGAGGTGTCAGCACAGAGCCTGACTCGGGGCTTGAATTTATGAACCACAAGATCATGACCTGAGCCGAAGTCAGAAGCTTAACTGACTGAGCCACCCAGGCGCCCCATGTTTTTTAAGTATTTTCTGATGAAATGACTTAAAAATTTCTTTTTAATGTTTATTTGTTTTTGAGAGAGAGAGCACAAGCAGGGAAGGGGCAGAAAGAGTGGGAGTCACAGAATCCAAAGTAGGTTCCAGGCTCTGAGATGTCAGCACAGAGCCCAATGCAGGGCTTGAACTCATAAATCAGGAGATCATGACATGAGCCAAAGTCAGACACTTAACCAACTGAGCCATCCAGGCACCCTGAAGCAGATATATTTTAAAGAAAATTTTAAAAATAGTCAATGTCTTTTGTAGTTAACTGCATAATTGCTGTTTTGGGTGCTCCAAAGTTTTTTTCTGTGAAAAAGACTTTTTAAACATATTTTATGAGGCAGGTCTGCTTCTCCAAACATTTTGGTTTTTTTTTTTTTTTTTTTTTTGTCTGAAAAGTCTGTATTTTGCTTTAATGTTTAAAAAAATATTTTTGCTGGCTATCAAATCTGAGTTTGGCAGTTATTCCTTCTTTTTTTTAATTTTTTTTATGTCTTTATTTTGAGAGACAGAGACAGAGAGTGAGCGGGGGAGGTCAGAGAGAGAGGGAGACACAGAATCTAAAGCAGGCTCCAGGCTCTGAGCTGTCAGCACAGAGCCTGACGCGGGGCTCGAGCCCACAGACTGTGAGATCATGACCTGAGCTGAAGTTGGACGCTTAACCAACTGAGCCACCCAGACACCCAGCAGTTATTTAAAGATACCACTTTATCACTTTACTCATGATTTCTCTGTTCTTACCTTTTGTGTTCTGCTTTTAGACTTTCTCCTTATCACTGGTTTTTAAAAGCTTCATTTCAGTGTGCTATGGTATCGTTTTCTTTATTTGTTCTGCTTTGGGTTCTTAGAATTTCTAGGATAGTTAGTTTTATACTTTCCATCAGTTTCATAATTTATTTTTTATCTTTTACTTTTTCTTCAAGTTTTTTTTCTATGCTTTCTTTTCTCTCCTGAGAAATAAATTATGAGTATTTTAGCACATTTAATATCGTTCCTCAGGTCAATGGTCTGCTAGTTGTTTTCCTTATATTTCTTCTCTATGTGCTTCACTTTGGATAGTTTCTAATATCAGTCTTTAAGTCTATTGATTTCTTCTTCAATACCTAATCATTGCTAATTTCATTGTTTTTTTTTCCCCATTCCAGTATTGAATTTTATCTCCCTAGAATTTCCATTTGTGTCTCATTTGTTTTTACTCACTTCACTCTCTTAATCAGGTTTTTGTTTTCCCCTCACTTTTCTGAATATATGGAACACATTTTATTTTTCTGAATCTGTTTTAAATAAATTATAATTACAACCTACAATTTAAAATTTACTTGATGTAATGTTTGATTTTGTTTGCATTGATTGAATTTTATCCTCATTATGGGTCATATTTTTCTGCTTCCTAGCATGTCTGGAAGTACAGATGCTGAAGTATAAATTTTACATTTTTGGGTTCTTCGTATTATTGCATTCACGCAAGTAGTATTGGACTTTTTTGGCAGGTAGTTTACATTACTTGGAATTTTTTTTAATACATCTGAGGTTTGCTTTTAAGCTTTTTTAGGTCAATGCAGAGCAGGCTTTACTCTAGGGCTAACTGAGCTCTATTACTAAGGTGATTTCTTTCTGAGAACTCTGATGCCTTATTTTTTGAGATTTTTCCATTTTTCCTGGTGGTAATATGAACTATTTCTAGCCACATGTGAGATTTGCAAATTGTTCAGTTTCCTCTTTTCTGGAAGGCCTTTCCCCAACCTGTGTAACTTCCTTTAACACATGTCTTGAGTGGTACTCAGCTGAAGAACTGAGGGGTCCTCTCCAAATTTCTTTGCCCTTCCCTTTGTCCAACAACCTCTCTCCATTATTGAGCCACAAATTATAGGCACCACGGCCTCCATAAATTTTGGACTATGTCGTCTCAGATTAGTGACGATCACATTCTCTGCAGCTTTTCTCTCCCTGCACTATAACCCCAAAACTGCTTCTAGGCAGAAAGCTGAGGTGATCAGAGGGTTCACCGCATCTGTTTTCTCTCTCTCAGGAATCACCATCGTGTGCTGCCTGTTGTACAATATCTTAAAAAATGTTGTTTCTAATATTTTATCCAATCCTCCTGTTGTTTGAGACAGGGACATAAATCTTTTTATTTCATATAGACCTAAAATTAAAATCAATAATTATCTTTTGATTGATTTGTTTCCATATTCAGCAGATTATACATTAAGATACTGTTTGGAAGAAGCTTATAAATTTTTATTAATTGATGCAGAGAATGCAGAAAAAATGTGCCTCCCCAAAACTTTGTAAACATTGAATAAAGAACCATGGAAGAAATAAAAACTTGAAAAATATGCTGGTAAATATTTAAATATTTGCGTGGATAATTTATCAGCTTGTCAGTCGTCAAAAGTTTGGATTCAATATTATGAAGTGCCTTTTGAGAGTAGGATTGCTACGAGATAATGTAAGTTACTAAGAAAAGTTGTTCTAATGTTGTTTTCTCCTAGAAATAAATTAAGGAAGAAACTTTTCTTTCATAAATGCTTTAAATAAAGTTTTCTGGAAGAATAATAAGGCTGAACAGGATAAATGAATTTTTTTCTAAATACTCTATTTTTGTAACACGTATTCTCTCTTAAGATTGCTTAATCAGCTTATTTTTGTTTTCACTGATTAGTCTTCACTATGCCCAGCTCACTAAATAATCGAGTCACCACTACAGTTTGAGAATGATGAATCATGACACATATTCTTCCTTTTCTTTTCCGTCTCCAAGATCTCATTTTCATCAAAGTCTCAATGGAAAAAATAACTTATTTATCAAGGTATAACAATAGATAAAATTTCAGTAAAAATGAATATTCTATATGATTGAAACTTATCTCTCTGTATCCATACCCTGAAATGTAAGCAGTTGTATTTTGCATCTTTTTTTCTGTTTAATTCTTAAACACAATGCTACTTGATATCCGTGGTGTCAGAGTTACTCATTTGTGAACACCAAAAGCTATATAATATTCTCACATGCAGAGTGTGGGGCTCTTGACTCCTTTCCAGAGGGCTAAGATTATGGAAATTAGGTTTCTGGATGAATGTCTAATTACTGTTGAGGTGAATGCCTATGAAACTATATGCAATGTTTTTATCAGAAACTAAGGATGATATTAAAAGTTATATTATTAATTCATGTGTTAAATAAACATTTATTGCATATTTATTATGCTTCAGAGACTGTACATCTGAGTATGTAATGATAAATATAAATGCCAATTATAAATATTGAGGCTTGGTTAACATTAACACCCTTGTTCTCTGCATTTAATTTTCCATATGGGTCAGCTACATTATATTTAATACATGGTAGTAAAATTAAATTTTTCATCAAGAACTCTTTAGTACTCAAATTTACCCTATTTACTCTCCTAACTCTAGGTATAAATTATCGAAGTGCTTAAAGTGCACTTCTGGATAGTTTTGAAGCATACATTTAAATAGTGATAGAATGTAGTTTAGCCAATATGGTTTTAAAAAATAAGCACAATTAATCTGACTGAAGCACAAATGAAGCCTCATTTTTCATTTTCTTAAAGCCCTAACTTTACACTGGCTCTTTGGATATTGTGTTTGAATCCTAACATCACTAGTAGAGCAATAGTAATGAATGAAGGTGATTTTTATATCTACAGTAAAAGGGGAGACTCAGAGAAAAGCTTCTTTCAGCAAACCCCCTCCTACAGATGTGATCGAGTTTACGGCAGTTCTTTGGCATTGCACATATTTTACTACCAAGTCTCAAAAAAAAACATCTTGATAAGAGTATTTCTGTAAGTAGTTTCAGAGGATTATTTATGGCTCTGCAAGGATGCCAGATTGCCTCATTTTGAGACAATTAAAACGACTTTAGGCAGCTATTATTTGCATCTTTAGGAGAAAAACCCATTAGCACAAGGCCAGGGGATCGTTGGGACCTGGAGAAGCTACCTTGAATAATAATCCTGAACCCTAGTATATTCGAGCAAGCAGAGCCACTGATGCCTGTTAGAGCAGTTTGCATGTAGATGGGCACAGAAACAGAAGCTGGGAGTCTTTTAGAATGATAACTAATATATTTTTTATGAGGCACACTGAAATGAGACTCTAGAGAGAGTGACAGAAAAGACTAATCAGAAAGAGTAAAATTGGTGACAAGAAGATTGGAAAGTAGAATTCATTGTAAAACATATAAATCATAGGGAAGCCTGTGCATGGAAACAGACCAAACCCCAGAAATCCACATTTTGCTAGAGGTCAGCTTAATGAATTATCAATGTGAATACTTAAAATATTTAATATTTTACCACATGCGGGAAAAGGCCAGTTGTTGACTAGAAAGAAAATATCATCTCTCTGTCATGAAGTTCAACATCATATTAGGAAATATCCACTCACAAATTTGGAATAAAGAAAACAGGAAGAATTCTTTCAAAGGCACAGTTTAAAAAAATTAACAGATTTTGGTCTCTGTGTTAGCAATTAACATACAAACTGACCCACTCCCACAGTTGACACTGGCACTGATATATTGATATTCCCACTTGTGGAAATAAAGACTTAACTAGTGTTCGATGAAATGCAACCAATGTATTTTAAGAGTCATGGGGTAGGTGTTTTGGAGGAATAGACATGGTAAGGGATAGACATGGTAAGGGGGACAGCTGAAGTGAAGAGACCATTTTTCTTCTTTTAAAAAAATGTCCCCTCGTCTTGGCCTAGTCACTTTTTTCTCATAGAAAGTTCTACAAAAAAACGATTCCAATATCCTCTATGTTCAAGTACTATGCCAGGTACTGGAAGAACAAAGACATTAAAATTTGGTAATTTTCCTCAAAGAGCTCATAAATGAGGAAACAGACAAATAGTGGGAACTGTGATAAATACAATGCATGTCTTAGGTTTCTATGCCAGCAATATAGAGGTGAAATATGAGATAATTATACTTCATTTCCTTCTTCATGAGTTGGAATACTTACCTGAAGAAACAGAATGCTAGAAAATTTTATCCATTCAATCCCCCTGGCCAGAATACAAATGTAGCAAAATTAAGCCAAGAGACTAGTGTTTATTTCTAACAATATTTGGAGAAAATGTGACAACTTACAAAGCTATTTATTCTAAAGAATATATATATATATATATATATATATATATGTATATATAACTTCATTTTAAAAAAAGCAAACTGAAGCAACCAACAACAAAAAATTTAATTACAGCTATAATTTTGATAGAATAAGATTTTATAAATAGATTTAGGGTGTTTTCATGAACATTTAAGAGTCTAATAACAAGTATATCACAAGCAAAAGATATGTATAATAGTTTCTGTATGTTGAAACAATGTAATATAAGCTATGTGTATGGTATGTGTACAGTATATACTTGTATGTAAATATGTATATCTTTATGAATACATACACACACATTCCAGACATATTTATGAAATAGAAGCCTGACTTAGAAAACAAATGAAGTTACTGCTCATACCTATCAAAATTCAAAGGGCATACTTCACAGAACTAGAACAAACAATTCTAAAATTTGTATGGAACCACAAAAGATCCTGAATAGCAAGAGTAATCTTAAGAAGGAACAAAGATGGAGATATCATGCGCTCTGATATCAAACTACACTACAAAGCTATATAATCAAAACAGTATGGTATTGGTACAAAAACAAACAAACACACATATCAATAGAATGGAATTGAGAAAGCAAAAATAAATTCACACATATATGGACAATTACTCAATGACCAGGAAGCCAAGAACATACAATGGAGAAAGGACACTCTTTTCAATAAATGTTGAGAAAACTGGACGGCCAATGCGAAAGAATAAAATTTGACCACAGTCTTACACCATATGCAAAAATTAACTCAAAATTGATGAAAGTCTTGAATGTTCAACATCAATGTGAATGTATGTCCTGAAACCATAAAAGTCCTAGGGAAAAACGTAGGTAGTAAAACTCTTTGACATCAGTCTTAGTGACATATCTGTGGATCTGACTCCAGAGTCAAGGGAAACAAAACAAAACAACCGGGACTACATCAAATCTAAAAATCTTCTACATAGCAAAGGAAATCATCATCAGAACAAAAAGGTAATCTACTAAATGGGTCAAGATACTTGCAAGTTGTATATTCAATAAGGGATTAATATCCAAAATGCATAAGAAATTCACACAACTCAACACCAAAAAAAAAAAAAATAGGCAAAGGAACTGAATAGACATTTTCACATACACAGATGACCAACAGAGACATGAAAAGATGCTCAACATTAATGATTACTAATCTTCAGGGAAATGCAAATCAAAACCAAAACAAGGTATCAGCTTATACCTGTCAGAATGGTTGTTATAAAAAAGACAAGAAAAACAAGTTTTGACAAGGATGTGGAGAAAAAGGAACCCCCATGTAGTATTGGTGGGAACATAAATTGGTACAGCCATTGTGGAAAACAATATGGAGCTCCTCAAAAATTAAAAATAGAACTACCATATGATCCAGTAAATCCACTTCTAGGTATTTACATGAAGAATATAAAAATAGTAATTTGAAATGATATATGCACCCTTTATGTTTACTGTAGCATTATTTACCATACCCAAGATATGGAGACAACATAGTGTCCATTGATAGATGGGTGGGTAAAGAAGATGTGGTATTCATATATATAATGGAATTCAATGCAGCCATATAAAAGAATGAGCTCTTGTCATGTGAGATGACATGGGTCATCTAGAGGGTATTATGCTAAGTGATAATAAGTCAGACTGAGAAAGAGAAATACTAAATGTGTTCACTCATATGTGGAATCTAAAAACAAAGCAAATGAATAAAAGCAAAACAAATAAATAAACAAACAAAAAGCAGAATCAGACTATAAATACAGAGAAAAAACTGGTGGTTTCCAGAAGGGAGGCGGATGGGGGAGATGGGAAAAATGGGTGAAGGTAAGTAGGAGATACATGCTTCTAGTTATAGAACAAATAAGTAACAGGAATAACAGATTTTGCATAGAGCATACAGTCAATGATATTTTAATAGACTTGCATGTGACATGGTAGCTACACTTGTGGTGAGCATAGCATCAAGTATCCAGAGGGTGAATCACTCTTTGTACACTTGAACCTAATGTAACATTACATGTCAACTATACTCAAGTAAAAAAAATGAGTTTGGGGTCTATATAAAAGGAGATAGTATAAGAAACTGTTGTTGTTTTTTAACTGAACCCATATTCCACAATTCTCCATATCTTCCTATTCACTTTTCAATTTCTAACCTCCAATCTTTAAAAAAACACTCTTCTGCCTTTTTGATGCCTGCCACCAAACCAAACCTATTGAACTCTGTATGGCTTCTAGATAAAGTACATTTTACTATTTGGGAGTAGTAATATAAATCCAAATGTTTTGTCTCCAATGCCAAGGCTTAGATTTTATCAAGAGGACTACTGATATCTTGATCTCTGTTCTATACTAATCAGCACATATTGAATATAAATAGCCAGGAGGAAGGGAACAACAAGAGCCCTAAGAGCCAGAGATCCAGATTCTAGTGGGAACTGTAGGCTCAGGCAAGCAAGATCCAGAATCAAAGGAAAAAAATAATGGAACAAACATTAATCAGCTTTTACCATAGAGAAAATGAACTTCTCTTTCAGACTTGTTTTATACTCAAACTGTGTCTGAGTGGTAGGGTGTGTATGCCTGTGGCTTAAGAGAATTCCAACAGGCATTCTATAGGTGCTGTTGATATATGACATAAAATAGAACTGGTGCAGGTATTAGAGTCAGGCTTCTATTACCAATCTTACCATTTTTTACTGTAAATTTAGAAAACCATTCATCAACACAAGCTTATGTTTTTTCAACAGGCAAAATATAACTAACCATAATCTCATTGGATTGTCATGACAAGTGGAATATCGAAAGTTAAATATGTTATCTGGGTTTAATATATTCTTTGTCTTTTTCTCTTCTAATAAATAATATATAGAAAAAGAACTGGGCTTATCAGTGGCCTCTGATAGCCACTAGCTGTTGATTCATTGATGTGGTTAGCAACATTCAAAATGTTGTGTTAGAGAAGTAAAGGATGCAATAGGTACACAGAATCTGGTTACAAAGAAATAGCATCTAGGATGGATTGCTACATCATTGAGTAAGACAATTCCTTCTTGTTTGAATCCCAACTTTTGTGCATTTCGCACTTATGATTAAGGGATAAGAAAGTGCCTTAGAAACAAGGAGAGCCACTCAGCGTAAGTGAAGAATACCTGCCTCCTCTCCCTACCTACTTGCTTGCACAACTCATGCTATCTCTGGTTTTTGATCCTCCTTATTTAATACATCTCAGCACCTCTGTTGCAGGTAGGAAAAATAAATTTTTGTTTAAATAACATCTTAAGTAAGTTAGTGTGTATAAGTATGATTTATATAATTATAGCAGTTAGTAATTAGTGTAAATAGAGATCATGTCTCAACTAGCAAACATCATTAAAGCATATACCAAGTCTACAAAAACCTGTATTTTTTGCAAGAAAAAAAGTGTGTTAAATGAATCCCCCAATTGCCTGTTGGAACAAACTTGATATCAAACATATTGTACTTCATATTTAGGTAAAATTTATTGCACAGGAATGTTTCTTAGAAATATTTTCCTTCACAAATTTTAAATAATTTTTAAAATTCAGAAAAAATGACAAAAACATAAAATTTTCTCTGTTTCTTTCTGTTTCCATGTGAAAGAACTGTCTATCACTTATACTGTCTCTTTGAGGGAAGTTTTGTTTATGGTTTCACCTTAGTGCCCAAATGGAAACTGACTTTTGGTGTTTATCATTTACTACCTTATATTGCTATTAAAAAAATGAATGAAATGCCAAATCTTTCCACCTAAACTACAAGCTGTTTTGAGTATAGGAGCCTTATAGTTTTATATTCCTCAAGCTCACAGACCCAAATATAATGTCTTCCAAATATCTAGCAGTTGCTGAGTCAATTAAAAGAAAAACTGGGTAAAATGTTTATACCAGTAGTAATTATTTAAATAAGTTTAATTTGTCACCATAATCAAATCTATATAATCAAATGTCAAATCTATATAATCAAAGGATAATAATTAGTTTTTCAGAATTGTAAAGTATGGAAAACATTTTGTTGTACACTAGCCGTTTGTGTCTTGATAACTGCCTCATGAGGAAATCATCTATATACATGAGGTTAAAGAAGTTAGAGACAATGTAAAGTTATAGTATGTCAGTCAGAATGCAACTGATGGAGGTACAAATTAAATCCAAGAACTTCAGCTATTAAATATCTAAAAACCCAAATGCATTTAATTGCAGATTAACTGTACTTTAAAAAAAAACATATGAAGTAGCATTTATTTTTAAAAAGTAAGCATAACTAGCTTTATGAATAGTAAATACATATTTGAAAGAACACTTTTTCAAGGAAATATAGATATTTCTCATTATTCATTGTAGTTATGTTCTATAAAGTTGCTGCAATCACTGAATTAACAAATACTGAATCATTGCTCCTTGAAAAAATGAAGGGTTAGATGCTTACATACAGATGGCCACACATTTTTGCATAAATAACTTTGTTGTACATGTCTTTTGTTTAAAGACACCTTATTTACACATTGTTAATTCATTAACATTGAACCCCAGTCAACAGCACTACAACTCATGCCTGAACAAAGCTGGTCTAACACACATTGTTTCTCAGTAAAGCATATCAGAGCCTTTTGTAAGTAGGAATAGTAGATAGCACTCAACACTCTGCTTGGTGGCCATTTTAAACAGTGACATCAAAAATAAAATATGAAATATGAAAAACATGCAATTAAATAACCCACAATAAGTACACTTGTTTATAGTGTGAGAACCAAAATAAGAAGGCAAACCATCTTCTCATTTGATCTTAGCTGGGAAAGCATATGTTGGGTGATTCACATTTCTTACCTTTCAGTACACATGCATATTTACAAATTACTGTGAAACTATCATGAGCATTGATTTGAGGATTACAAATAAATTTTAGTCAGAGGGCAAATTTGTAAATACAGAATCCATATAAAATGAGGATCAACTGTATTGAATTTCCAAACAAGAAATATGGTGCTATGCATTAAGGAAGATGAATAAAATATTATTGCTGATTTTGAAGTGTTCAAATCTATCTGGGGAGATGGAATATCAACAGGTAATGCCAGTGCAATGTAACTGTGTTCTTATCACTGGAGAATCACAAAGGAGGAAACAACTCAATCTTTAGTTTGCAGTTGACTATGTCCTTCAGCATTACACATATGGAATAGTAGGGTCAATTCCCACTGCAATTTTTACCACCTCCATTTTATGAACTGGCTCTTCTTCATTGATATGAAAAAAAAAAAAATCTCAAAGAGCACCACCTCGTTGTTCCTCTATCCTTTTGGTGCTCAGCAAGGAAAATTAAGGCTCTATGGATATTTGAAACATTTCTTATATTTTGTATTACATATCACCCCTATACAATTTCCCACTGAATTGGTTCTATAAACTTTATTAGAAACAAAGAAATGTCGATACCATCTTTCTTCATGGAAAGCAGTAGTACACTACCACAATATAATTACTTCTCTTTTCTTCTAGTCTTATCCAAATAAAGTCTATGTATTTCTATAAAGCCTAAAATTTCTCACCTTCCTCAAATTTCCAGTTTATTATATTTCTTTAGGTAACATAAGGCTTTTTAAAAATAATTATATTTTTATGTTTTAGATCTGAGTAATTATCCCATAAGTATTAACAGATTTTATATTTGTATACCTGGAAATATATAATTCCAATTTTGTTTTCCAATTTTCTGGCCTGGCGCTGTACCCTGAAATATAAAGTGTAAATATTTTGCTATACTACTTTTTTCCTATGACACTCCTATGTCAATCCAGGATTTGTTTCATTTTTTTCTTTCAGTTTTCTCAGAGAATTGTGTTTCCCACCAACTTATCCTTTATATTCTCTACCCCATCTACAACAAAACCACACCAGCAAACTTCCTAACTGTTTAAAACTCTATTGTTCATGTAAATAAGACTTGATCCTAATTCTTTAGCAGAACTCTGTCCTGTGTAGGGAACTTCTCGTTCATTTAAACTTGCCCTTAACATCAGTGCCTTAGATGGAAAAATATGATTTAAACTGATCACTTCCTATTAATCATGTTTAAATTTCACAGTGAATCATGGACCCCTTTGGTCTGTCCCAATTTTAAATTGCTTCTCACATTATTACTGTATAGATTTACTTGTCTTACATTTTTCTATCTCTACTAAATTAGCTCTTTATTTCTATTGCTCTACCATAAAACCTCTCTGAGTTTGCATTCTCTGAATTTGGAATTAACTTTCAGCTATTATTCTAAAAAGTCTTTATTTAGGTGAACGTGAAATACATATTTACTTTCTGTATTAGAACTCTGAACCTCCAAAGGAAGCTCCTGTTTTACCCTAAAGCACTTTGATTGTTACCCTCCTCTGCTTGCCCAACAGTGCTGTCACTTGAGCTCATTCACTTGTTCAAATGGCATTTATTTTGGTCAGAACTAAAGTTATTTTAATTAATATTTACATAAAATTTCAATTCACTTTTATCACCTATGATTACCTCTGTTGCACAGAAAGAAACTATGCACCTTGGTGAAGTTTGTTCTGTAAAACCTCACAGATTATTTACGAGTACTCTCTCATTTAGAAAATTGAAAATTGTTCTGGGATGAGTCAACAGCAAAAATATATTAATATTTTAACGTTTTGTATCATTAGAGGAAATAGAAGCTTTTGAAATATCATCTTGTTAATCAGTTGATCTTTCTTCTCAATAATTGGGTCTTTCAATTTACTTCTAAAATTACTGGATATGGCATTTTCAGGTAATATAAAGTAAAATTCATTTAATGAAAAAAATGACATTTGAAAATAATAGATTTTTCTTTTCTTATATTGAATTCAATTCTCTCACTACTCTTGGTGGCTAATTCATTGTTACTATCATTTAAAACTTTGATCTTCTAATTTTTAATGGTTTAAAATTGAGATAATTAGAAATTACATGATAATGACTAATTAGAATATGAACAGCACTATGCTTGAAGTACAAATAATGAGTGGGAATGTGTTGAATTTTTTTAATGTTTGGAATTATATTGATATTTGAGAAATGCAATTATCATTTTCAATAGCACTTTTGTTCATACAAAGAAGTTTTAAAACAGAATTGCAGCTTGAGACCTACAAATTTGTTCAAATATGTTAAAATCTCACTGTGTCCTTTTAATTTTGATATATATAAACTGTGAATTTGAAGCTGAGATTCTTGTCTATATAAAAAGAACATTTGAGGTTACATTAAAATATATATCTTATCTCATTTTTCAAATATTTTAGACAGTAGGTTAATACATTATGGGACAGTTGATTGGCACTGGTATGGCTACTCAATGAATATTCTAAATATAACCTTAGCCCAAAGTCATTTGGTGAGAAAATAAATAGTCAAAACTTTAATTTAGTTACTCTCTCACCAAATAACTTTGAGCTAAGGTTATGTTTATAGCAGCCATATTACATATTTATGTAGAGATATATTTTGGTAAAACTGTAATAGGAATATGGAAAGCTTTTGGGCAAATTATTAGTTATTAATGAGGATTGCTTGGGTAGAGCAGGTGGGTTGTGATGATTGTTTTGACACTAATTCCATCTTAAAGTTTTTTTTAATTAGGCAGATTTTTATTCATTCTGTGGTCAAGAGCAAACTCCTTGAAAGAACCAACTTTATAAACTGTTGAAACATCTCAGTTATTTATATTCATAATTTAGAATAACTCAACTTTCTAACTTTTGCATTGATACGTTTATTATCTTTCCAACTTCAGTTAAGTTCATAAGATATAACTGGAATTATCTGTCTTAGAAAAAATAAATGTGAGACTTCAAACTCCAGATAATTTGTTGTGCATAGAAAAACTAGATAATTTATAAAATATCTATAATACATTGCAGTAATCCATATAAAATTTACTGAAACCTGTGTAAAATATGTATATAAAAATGTGTGCATAAACTTTAATTATACAGAATGAAGTAGCTATAATTTGTCCAAATATGAATCTCAAGATTAAGAAAATTATTTTCTGGGTTGATCAGATAACATAAAGTTTCATACCCCATTTCAGTTTGAAAATTGGCCATGATCCCTAAGTTGTGTGAACATTAAGAATTTTCATGAACCTAAAAAAAAAAAAAACAATGAAACACAGAATTTGTACTATAGAGCAAACTGAGGAAGAAATGATAACATCACCACCTTTGATTTCTTTCCTTGTGCTGGCAGAAAAGAGAAAAAAGATGTCAAATCGATGAGACTTTCTCTGATATAATCATGGTCAAGAGCAATAACAAGACTCATTGGAAGTTACTACATTTTCTTGGAGACACAGACATTTGGATTTCTACGGCTACCTGGGTGGCTCAGTCAGTTAAGTGTTTGACTCTTGATTTCAGCTCAGGTCATGATTTCACAATTCCTGAGATAGAGTCCCAAGTCAGACTCTGCACTCACAGCGTGGAGCCTGCTTAGGATTCTCTTTCTCCCTCTCTTTCTCTGCCCCTCCCCATTTGTGCATATGCATGCTTTCTCTCTAAAAATAAATAAATATATTTTAAAAACATTTGGATTTCTGTATACATTCCCTTTGAGTAATTAGAAATTTAAAGTATGTATACCTAGTATGAAATTTTGAAGACATGGCATGTTAAAGATAACACATTTAACATGTTGTCTGTCCAGCCTCACTGCTTTAATGAACAGAAGAAATCAGGTTGATAACCGAGAAAGACAGGGATATCTCACATCCCCAAACCAAGCCATGTAAAGTATAGATTTAAAAAGTGGCAATTTCTCAGAGCAGTGCTGGAAAGCAAGGGAGGATCTACAGAGAAAATATAGATATCAATAGGGTCCCTGACTAATAATATCTAATGGTAAAATGCAAATTATCTAAATTTATTCACAAATCAAGAAAAAAAGTCTGTATAACATAATAAGCATAGGAAAAAAAATGTAGTCCATGTTGTATGCCAAAATATACATTAGTCCCCAAAGGTATATGGTTGAATTTTATAAAACTTTGAAAGAACAGAAAGTTCCTGCATTATGTAATCTCTTCCAGAAAGACAAGGGAAGCTGCTTTATTGTAGGGCTTATGAAACTTCAGATTGATGAATCAAAAACAAATCATTATCTCTCTATAAATACTTTCATAATCAATAAATAAAAATTTCCATTTCATAGTTACACACCAACACTAAGTGTTATCACATTCATTTGTATAAAAGAGACAAAAATGTTCTATCCTGTTATTTAAATTTGTTTCCCTAATTACCAGTCAGATTAAGAATCTGTTCATGTTTATTAATGATTGCTTTTTTAAACATGGATAAATCATGAATATAACAATTTATACAATGTAGTTCATACACACATATATTAAGTTTGTTGAGTAGGTACAAAAACATATATAGAGATGATATTCAGTAAATTCTGCATCATGACTATCTTCTGGTAGGGCTTAAGCTAGAGTGAGCTTTAATTATAATTGAGTATATTAGATTTTTGTTTCCAAATAATTACTCCCATCTTCCTGTGACATCCATGAAAAGAGTAAATTCAGCCACCCTATTGATTTGGAACTGGTCCATGTGATTTGTTTTGAGCAGTAAAATATGGATGGAAGTGAAGGTATATTAACACTGAGGAGAAATAACATATTTCCACTCACCTCTCTAGGAACTTCCATTTCTTCCATGAAAAGTAAATGTTTCTTGTATCTGCTGTCACTCAAAGTCCAAAATTGGTACATGTGAAATCACCCGAACTCTGTGGGAGTCTTTTATCAGATCTGACCAAGCCATCCCTTAGACACATGATCAAGATACTCTATTATATAAAATAGTCCTGCAAATCAATAGGAAAAAAATAACAAAGGATAAACCAAATATATCACAGAAGACAAAATATAAATAAGGACCATAGAAAGTTGCTCAAATTTGTTAGGAAAATATAGGAAAAAATCAAGGAAGTTATAATTAAAATGTCAAATAAAATAGTACTTTCCTCTTACCAGGTTGGTAAAATTAATAGCCTGATCGTATATAGTGTTAGTGAGAGTATGGGGAATTGAGCATCATATACCTTTGCTGGAAATGTTAATTATTATAGCATTTTTGGAACACAAATTGATGGTTCCTGTTAATTAAAAAAATATACAAACATAGAGCCTCAGAATTTCCACTTCTACATATCTATCATAGAAAAATATTGTGCATGGGGTGGCGGGGTGGCTCAGTCAGTTGACCATCCAACTCTTGATTTCGACTCAGGTCATGATCTTACAATTCATGGGATTGAGCCCATGACAGTGCAGAGCCTGTTTGGTATTCTCTTCCTTCCTCCTCTCTCTCTCTCTCTCTCTCTCTCTCTCTCTCTGCCCTGCTCAAGTTCTCCTTCTCTCTTTCTCCCTCCCCCCTCAAAATAAATAAACTTAAAAAAAAAGAAATGAAAAAATATCGTGCACATACATGGACAGTCATGCAAAACTCTACTTTTTGTATCAGTATTGATGAGAAGATAAATATAACTTCCTGTCCCATTGTTAAATAATATCAAGAACAGGCAAAACAATTTAGGAAGATAAGACTAAGAATCAATTATAATAGCCTTACTTATCCAGAGTAACAGATTTCTTGTAAAAATTTGCTTCCAGAACCTCACCTCTCTGTTCCCACCAATCTGAAAGTGTTATGTTATAAATTTTGCTCAATCCCACTCAGTTCTTTACCACATAAGACTTTCTTAAAACGTCACCCTGCCCAAACCTTAAAATCCTGATTCCCTTTTCGAAGACATCCCTAAGACCATGTCAACCTGATATTCTCTCTTGTCGAAAACAATCTAATCAACCTATCATTGTCTGGTTACAGACTTTCTTGGTGGTCTTTTGAGAGTTGAAGGTCAACATTTGAAATAGCAGTACCAAAATATACAAAATAGGAGAAAAGAGCATAGTTTTGGAGGCATATTTCCTGAGGTTGAATCCTGAAACCACATCTTATTGCAGTGTGACCTTGAGAAAATTATGTTTTATCTCTCTGGCCCTTGGCTGTAAAGTAGGGACAATAACAGAAATTATTTATTCAATTTTTGTGAAAAATAGATTATGTAATTTATTTAGACCACCAAATGTAAGGGTACAAAGTAAAGCCTCAAATAGTGTTAAATATAAACACCAATAAGTAAATAAATGATCTAAATCTCTATCAAATTGAAGAATGAGTAAAAAATCTATAATATATTCTTGGTATGTACAGCTAAAAAAAGATTAATAATTGAATAAAAGCAAATTGTGACACAAAACGTTATGTCAATACTTAAAATTTTAGGTATATATTTTACATTTAATCAGTATACAAAATTGTTTTTGGAGGAGGTCATCAAACCAAAAACTGTGTTCATTTCCAGGGTAAAAGAACTGGACTGCAGATTATTGAAAGGGATTATATCCTTTTTTCTCCAAAAAGCATGTTCATGTATCAGTGGTTTTACTTACAAAGGAAATAATTTCATTGATTTTTTTTAACATTGTGGTGATGAGAAATTGTACATATAGCATATAGAATTGTAAAAATTTATATAAAATACCTACCTTTTTCATCCAAAACTTCCAAGTAATTTATAAATGAATAAATGAATTACTTTCAAATACTGCTTTATTTATAATTTTTGAATAGTCTTTTCAGGAAAGAGACTTAGCAGATGTTTTTACTGAAGCATAAGCAACTTTGAGTCAGGAAGTGAAGGGTAATTCCTTAACCAATGAAAATGTCAAGAAGAGTTTAGGTAGGCAAATATCATCCTGCCCAGATCATTAGATTGAATATTGCTTCATTTAATTTCTGGCAAATTGATCCATTTTGCTTTAGTGAATACATTTCTAGAAACCATAGGATATTTTACATTAGCTTAAAGGGAAATATTTTCCACAATAAAAACCAACTAGTATATTTTATCTGGTCTTTATTCAAAACAAAAAGAAAGAAATTTCAGTCATTGAGCTTTAAGGATGAAAACAGAACTCTCTTTTATACAAGTTTTATAAGTACCAACCAAATATAGTCTAATACCATGTTGTGTTAATAGGCAGTTAATAGATTTCTGTACAATTTTGTTTTTAAAAATGTAATTTATTGCTTTAGAGTTTACAAATCTTATTAAGAAATGTGTGTGATTTTTAATATAAGTAGTGTCATTAAAACACATTTACAAAGACAGATGGATTAAAGAAAAACAATATTGATTGGGGAACATTACATACCATATTTTATTCCTCTAGTTACTAGCTCTAATATGTGACTAATACTCTTTCAGCTTTATTGAGATATGATTGACACATAAGATTATAATAATTTAAGGAGTACAACATAGTGATTTAGTATATGTATATATTAGTATATGTATATATTATGAAATGGTTAACACAATAACTATAGTCACCATGCTGTACCTTGTATCTCCAAGACTTATAACTGGAAGTTTGTACCTTTTGACAAACTTCACCCATGTCCCCTACAGGCCACCCTCCCAACTCTGACAACTATGAATCTGTTTTCTGTTTTTACTAGTTCAGATTCTACAAATAAGTGTGATCATACAGAATTGGTCTTTCTTTGTTTGACTTATTTCACTTCACATAATGCTCTTGAGGTTCGTCCATGTCAAAAATGGCAGGATTTCCTTCTTTTAAAGCTGAATCATCATCATCATCATCATCATCATCATCATCATCATCATCATCATCTCCATCATCACATCTCTTTATCCATTCATCCATTGATGAACATTTAGGTTGTTTCTATGTCTTGGCTATTGTAAATAACATAGGAGTATAGGTATCTCTTCAAGAGAGTGACTTTGTTTCCTTCATATATATACCTAGAAATAGAATTGCTAAAGCATATGGTAGTTCTATTTTTAATTTTTTGAGGAACTTCCATACTGTCTTTCATAATGACCATACCAATTAACACTCCTACAAAAGATAACACAAACATTTCCTTTTCTCTACATCCTTGCCAGCACTTTTGTTATCTCTTTTTTTTGATAATAGCCATTCTAATAGGTGTTAAGTGACATCTCATTGTGCTTTTGATTTGCATTTCCTTGAAAATTAGTGACGTTGAGCATCTTTTTATGTCCTAATTGCCCATTTGTACGTCCTCTTTGGGAAAATAGCTATTCAGAGCTTCTATTTTTTAATCAGATACTTTTTCTGTTATTGAGTTATGTTAAGCTTTTTATAAATCTTGGATGTTAATCCCTTATCACATATATGATTTGCAAATATTTCCTCCCATTCTGTAGGTTGCCTTTTCTTTTTGTTGACAGTTTCCTTTGTTGAAGAGAATCTTTTAAGTGTGATGTAAACCCACTAGTTTATTTTGGCTTTTGATGCCTTTGCTTTGGTGTTAAATCCAAAAAATCATTAACATGATCAATGTCAAAGAGCTCACCCCTATGTCTTCTTCTAGGAGTTTTATGGTTTAGGTCTTTCATTCAAGTCTTTAATCCACTTTGAATTAATTTTGTGTATGGTGTAGGATAGTGGTCCAGTTTCATTCCTTGGCATATGGCTGGCCACCTTTCCTACCACCATTTATTGAAGATACAATAATTTCCCCATTATATATGCTTGGATCTTTGTCATATATTAATTGACCATATATCCATGGGTTTATTTCTGAGCTCTCTGTTCTGTTCCACTGATCTCCTGATTCACAGGAGAGCACAGTGTCTCCTGTGCTCTCTATCCTATACCACTAATCCATTGTATACCTTTATGCCAATACCATACTGTTTTTATTACTATTGCATTGTGATATAGCTCGAAACCAGAAAGTGTGATGCTTTTGGTTTGTTCCTCTTTTTTAAGACTGTTTTGATTGTTTGAGGTCTTTTGTGGCTTCTATACAAATTTTAGAATTGTTTGTCCATTTCTGTAAAAAATGCTATTGGAATTTTGACAGAGATTGCTTGGATAGTATAGACATTTTAATTCTTCCAATACACGAACTTCAAATATTTTTCCATTTATAGGTGTCTTCTTCAATTTCTGTATTTTTTATCTTATAGTTTTTTAGTGAAGAGATCTTTAACTCTTTAACCTCTTCAGTTAAATTTATTCCTAGATATTTATTTTTTAAAGAAATGATAAATGGAATTACTTTAATTTTTTAAAGTAATTTTTTAAAGTAATTACAGTACTTTCTGATACTTTGCTAGTAGTGTATAGAAACACATTTTTTTGTGTGTTGACTTTATACCCTGCAATTTTACTGAAATCATTTATTAGTTTTAAAGTTCTTAGGGTTTTTTACATATGATAATATTAAATTGCTTCTTAAACAGACACAATTTTACTCCTTCCTTTCCAATTTGGACATTTTTATTCCTGTTATTGCCTAATTGTTCTGGTTAGGACTTCTAACACTATGTTGAATAAAAGTGGCATGAGGGGCATCATTATCTTGTTCCTGATCTTAGAGAAAAAACCTTCAACTTTTCACAACTGCATATGGTATTAGCTGTGGGCTTGTCACACATAGCCTTTATCATGTTGACATAAGTTCCCTCTATACCCAGTTTATTGAGAGTTTATATCATGAGTGGATGTTTAATTTTTGTCAAAATTTTTTGCATCTATTGAGATAATCATGTATTTTTAATCTTCATTATGTCAATTGGTGCATCACATTGATTAGTGTTGCCTGAACCTTGCTTGTATCCCTACAATTATTCCTACTTCCCACTTGATCCTTTTAATGTATTATTGAATTCAATCTGTTATATTTTGTTTAAGATTTTGCATCTATGTTCATCAGTGATATTGGCCTGTAAGTTGTTTTTTTTTTCCTTCTAATGTTCTTGTCTGGTTTTGGTAGGAGGATAATGCTGGTCATAAAATCAGCTTGACAGTGTTCAATCCCATTAAAAAAAAAACTTTTAAAGATTATTTTAATGTTTGTTTGCTTATTTATTTGTTTGTTTGTTTTGAGAGAGAGAGAGAGAAAGAGAGAAAGAGCATGAGTAGGGGAGGGTCAGAAAGAGGGAGAGGGAATCCCTAGCAGGCTCCACGCTATCAGCACAGATCCTAATGTGGTGCTTTATCTCACAAACCGTAGGATCATGACCTGAGCCAAAACCAAGAGTTGAAGGCTTAACTGACTGAACCATCCATATCCCCCCTTCCTCTTCTATTTTTTGGAAGAGTTTGAGAAGAATTGCTATTAATTCTTTAAATGTTTGAAATGACCAGGGAAGCCATCTAGTCTGGCCTTTTCTTTGTTGGAGAATCAGTCTTAGTACTAATTGTTCTGTTTAGATTTTCTATTTTTTTGATTCATATTTAGTGGGTTTATGTTTTTAGGAATTTATGTATTCTTGATTGTCCAACTGTTGGCATATAATCGTTAATAGTAGACTGTTATGGTTATTGTATGTGTGGTAACAGTTGTACTGTCTCCTCTTTCATTTCTAATTTTATTTATTTGAGTCTTCTCTTTTTACATGGTGAGGCTAACTAAATATTTGTCAATTTTATGTTCTCAAAACCCCAGATACTAGTTACATTGATCTATTGTCTTTTTAGTTTCTATTTAACTTATTTCTGCTCTAATTTTTGTTATTTCCTTTCTTCTACTAATTTTGGGCTTCATTTATTTTTCCTTTTCTATTATAATAGGTTTTTTGAGCTATTTCTTTTTTCTTAAGGTAGGCATTTATCAATATAAACTTCCCTATTAAAACTGCTTTTGCTGCATCCCATAAATTTTGGTATATTGTGTTTCCATTTTTATTTTTCTCCAGATTATTTTTATTTATCTTGATTTTTTTCTTTCACTCATTTATTGTTGAGTAGCATGTTGTTTGATCCATATTTTTTGTGAATTGTTCAGTTTTCTTCTTATAATTGATATCTAGTTTCATAACATTTGGTTGGAAAAGATGCTTGATAAGATTTCAGTCTTCTTAAATTTATAAACACTTGTTTTGTAGCCCAACTATGATCTATCTTGGAGAATGTTATATGGACACCTGGAGAAGAAAATGTATTCTTTTGCTATTGGATGGGATGTTCAGTAAATATCTGTAAAACTAACCTGGTCTACTGTATAGTTTAAGTACCTTATTTATTTTCTATCTGGATAATCTATCCATTGTTGAAATGGGATGCTGAAGTCCTCTATTATTATTGTATTGCTGTATGTTTCTCCCTTCAGATCTGTTCATATTTGCTTTATATATTTAGGTGCACCTATGTGAAGGTGAATAAATATTTAGCAGTTGTTATAACTTACTGTTTTGACATCTTTATCATTATAAAATAACCTTCTTTTTCTCTTATCACACTCTGGCTTAATTCTATTTTGTCTGATATAAGTATAGCTATCCCTGTTTTTGTTTTGTTTTGTTTTTTGTTGTTGTTTCCATTTGCATAGAACATCTTTTTCCAACCCTTCACTTTTATTCTGTTTATGTCCTTAACGTTGAAGTCAGTCTCTTATGGGTAGCATATAGTTTGGCCTTTTATTTATTTATTTATTTATTTATTTATTTATTTATTTAGTAAATCTATTCAGCCACTGTATATCTTTTGATTAAAGAATTTAGTCCATTTACATTTAAAGTAATTGTTGATAGATGCAGACTTACTGTTTACAGTTTGTTAATTATTTTCTATTTTAGAATTCCCATGCTTCTTTCTTCTTATCTGGCTCTCTTCCTTTGTGACTTTATTTTCAGTAGTGATATGCTTGGATTCTTATCTTTTTATCTTTTGAGCATTTACTCTGTATTTTTGCTTTTTGGTTATGATAAATCTTAAATAAAACATCTATAAGAGTCTATTTTAAGCTGTCTACCTTCACCTAATCTATAGTGTTGCTGAGATAGTTTCTGGATATTTTTCAGAAAGAATTATTGCATGTGTAGCTGTAGAATTGGTGTGTCTATAGTAGGCAGTAAATTCAGAAGTCTCCTATGTCACCATCTTGGACCACACTTCTTTGTGAGTAATGAATTTGTGGCTGAGCATTTCACCTTCATTTTGATACAAATTTTAGTCCTCTGTCTCCTTTTCTCTTCCAAAAGCATGTAATGAAGTTTATGATGTACTAACTTCTAGGTGCTGGTTTTTGGATATGCAAAACTGTAAGACTAGATGTCTACTCCCCATCTTAGCCCTGAGACAAATACTATGATAAAATACCCTAAATGATAATTTTCAAAATATAATCAAAATACTAAGGGCGGCTAGATAAGGAAAAGATCTGGAACAGGTGGGGAAGTTTTCACAGCAGTATTCATTTTAACTAGATATGTAGGATGGGTAGGTGTGCCAGGAACAATAATTTGAAACGAAATGATGCTCAGAAATAATAAAGCATATGCACAAAAGCATGAGGCTGAGAAAGGTGATGATGGGGGATTTACTGAGACCAAAATATAGATTAAATGAGGATTGAGACAATGACTGAAGATAAGGCTTGAAGAGGTAGATTACAACTAGAGTAGGATGGATTTTATGCGCTAAGCAAGTAGTTTGAACTTGGGAATAAACAAGTCACCAAACACCTATGGGAAAGCACATGATATTTTCTCTTCTTAAGCAATATCCCAAACAACAGTCTGGATTACTGGAAATGAGACTAAATGCAGACAGAATGCAAAGAAACCAAGAGGTATGAAATGGGCCCATGGCATACAGAGTTAATAATATGCCTAAAATCTGAATTATATTCAGATTAGCATTATATATGGATTTTAGACATTTTGAAAAATAGAGAAAAACATAAGAAATAAAATAAATATATCTTCAATTTCACAACAGAGAAATTGGTGGTGTTTAACATTTCAATATATTCATTTCTAGATTGTTTTCTATACATACATACATAGTTTAAACCAAAATTCATGACGTCAATGTGAAATGCCCTATAGATAAACAGTTTTCTGATTCACCAAATAAGAGACAGACATAATTTATGTAATATATCATCAGTTACTACCACTATTAGAAATGTAGAGATTTTAACATTTAAAAAAGCACTGTGATGAATATGCTTGTGCCTACATATTCATGCCCTTGTCTGATTACTTAGAAAAAGTTATTATGCAGAAATTCTAGGCAAAATATAATAATATACATTTTAAGCTTTTTAAAAGTATCTATTCAAAATTCACTCTAGGAAAGCAATTGATATTCCTACCACCAGTGTCATTTCTCTGAAGCTTTTAAAACAATGAGTATTTTTATTTTTTTCTGACAATAGGCAAATATGGAATCTCACTGTTTAATTTGCATTCCTTTGATTACTTATGAAGTTAAATCATTTCATGTTTATTGTAACTTGCCTGTTCTGTCAATTTTTCTAGTGGAGTGTTTATAGTTTTATGTTTGATTTAAAAAGGCTCAAGGACCTATCTGTTTAGGCAAAATATAGCATAACAATTGGAATTAGTTATTCAGCCATAGAGAAGCTGTGAAGGCATCTCGAAAATTCAAAATGTGTGAAAAACAAGAACACAGCAAGGCTTCAGGTAAACAGAAATGTGTTGCAAATATTTGGTAGAAAAGTGATAGTGAAGAAAACTTACCAAATGCAAGCAGTGATGCAAGTAAGACAGGAGAATTGGCTATTTTCAAGGTTCCAGATGAATGACAATGGAATAGAGAGCCTCTGTCCCTGTGAATGAAAAGAAATCCCCTTGGGTTTTAGAGAAGAAGGCTACACTCAGGTGGGTATGGCTACTAGTTAGGAATGTCAGTTATTTTTAAATATTGCAGAGGTGCCTAGGTGGCTCAGTCAGTCTAGCATCTAGCTCTTGATTTCAGCTCATGTCATGATCTTGCAGTTCATGGGATTGAGCCCTGCATTGGGTTCTGTGCTGACAGTGTGGAGCCTGCTTGGGATTTTCTCTCTTTGCCTCCCCTTTGCTCATGGCCTCTCTCTCAAAATAAATAAATAAACATTAAAAAAAAAACTTGTCGGGGCACTTGGGTGGCTCAGTTAGTTAAGCATCTGACTCTTGATTTAGCTCAGGCCATGATCTCACTGTTTGTGAGATGGAGGCCCGTGTTGGGCTCTGTGCTGACAGCATGGAGCCTGCTTGGTATTCTCTCTCTTCTTCTTCTTTCTACCTCTCTGCTCATTATCCCACCCCCCCTCTTAAAAATAAATAAATGAACTTAAGAAAAAAAATTTTAATTGTATATGAGAGTAAAAAATGCCAAATTACAATCACCTTGAAAATTAGTAATAGGTATCAGTAACCTGTTAAACTTCAAAGAAGATAGAAGAAAGCTAGTCAAGGAAAAATTGTACAAGATACATCCAATCTGAGTATCAGTCCCTTGAAATACAGGCGCCCTGCTCCACAAAAAGTGAACAGCATGTCCTGAAATTTGCAGGAACATTTTTCCTGACATTATTAGGAAAATACAAAAAAATGGACTCACTTGTGTAACCACTATCACAATCAAGATTTAAAATATTTTCATTACACCAAAAGCTCCCTTATTTCTCTGTTTTCTCTCACTATGGATAACTTGCCTTTTTCTAAAATTTCATATAAAATGGAATTATAAAGGATTACTTTTTGTATCTACTTTTACTCAATACAATGTGTTTTGAGATTCATCCATGTTGGGGCATACATCAGTAGTATGAAGCAGTAGTATTTTTTTTTATTGGCTTATAGTATTCAATGTGGATATACCACAATGTATTTATCCATTAATCTGTTGTTAAGCATGGGTTGTCTGCAGTTTGGAGTTATTATGCATGAATCTGCTATGTACAAGTTGGTGTCTACAAATCTTAGTGTGGATAGATGCTTTTATTTTTCTCAAGTATTTACTAGGAGTGGAATGGCTAGGTCCTGTGTTAGATATAGGTTTCGCTTTTCAAAACAATATTCTAGCCTTCCCAAAAACAACAAAATGCTAGTTTACTGAGTGACTGTACCCTTTTCCATTCCCACCAGAAATGTATGACTCTTGACAATATTCTAGATCCTTGACAATATTTTGTATGGCTAGTCTTTTTAATTACAGCTATTCTAATGGATGTATAGCAGTATTTCATTGTGGCTTCAATTTATATTTCCCTGATGATTAATGGTGTTGAAAATCTTTGCTATGTGAATTTATACAACCTTTTGATTAATATTTTCTAAACCATTTGCCCACTTCTTTATTTTGCTTGTTTGTTTGTTTGTTATTCAGACATAAGAGTTCTTTATAAAATCTGAAAATGTCTTTCATCAGATATACATTTTCCAAATATTTTCTCTCAGTTTGCAGCTTTCTTTTATTTGTTGGTGTTATTGTTTTTTTCATTTTTGTATTGGTATCTCTCACAGAGGAAATTTAGTTTTGATAACATCCACTTTATCAATCTTCTTTTTATATTTTTTGTTTTTATGTTTAATCTAAGAAAACTTTCACTTATGTAGCAGTTTGATAGTTTTAGATATTTACTTGTAAATCTATAATCATTTTTGGATTATTTTTGACATATCGTGTTTAAGTTAAATATTTGTTTTTATTTTTACTTTTGCAATATCCAGAGCTTTGAGCACAGTATTTTAAAGACTATCATTCTTCCCACTGAATTAGCTACAGCTATAATTTTGTCTTTTTTAAAATTAAATTGATCAGTTACGTGTAAGTCTACTTCTGAAACCTCTATTCTATTTCATTGATATATATTCTTATGCTAATACCATACTATCTTAATTATTATAGCCTTATAATAATAATAAAGTTAAGTAACATAAATCTTTCAACTTTGTTCTTTATTTTAAATTGTTGAACTATTTCAGGTCTTTCATATTTCTATATAAATTTTAGGATCTTGGGGTGCCTGGGTGGGTCAGCTGGTTAAGCGTCCGACTTCAGCTCAGGTCATGATCTCATGGCTCATGGGTTTGAACCCCGTGTCAGGCTCTATGCTGACTGTTAGCTCAGAGCCTGGAGCCTGTCATTGGATTCTGTGTCTCCCTTTCTCTCTGACCCTCCCCTGCTCACTCTCTCTCTCTCTCTCTCTCTCAAAAATAAATAAAACCTTAAAAATTTTTTTAAATAAAAATATAAATTTTAGGATCTTGTCAATTTCTTGGGGTAAAAAGTGACTGTTGGGTGTTAAATCATATTTCACTGATTTTATACACAAACTATATGAATAATCTTTTAACAATTTAAGTTTTTAATTCAGAAACCTAGCAAATTGCTCCACTTATTTTGTTGTATTTAATCACCTTAAGCAATATTTTGTTATTTTATACACAAATTTTGTTAAGTTCATCCCTTAATATTTAATAGATTTTTAAATTGAATTTTCTAATTGTTATTTATAATATATAGAAGTAAATTGGATCCTTCTTCCCAAACTTCATTACAGTGTGGAAAGTGCCTATAGAAAGATAGGTCAGATTATCATTGTACTCAACTCTTTGGTATTCCTTTTCTCAGAGATAACAACAATGGGCTGACTATTGACCAATGTGAAGACAGTTGTTTTATCATATCTTTAGTGTGCAGAACACTGCTTATTTTTAGGAAATGGTACATTCATATTTTTATGTACAGAAATTCAGAAGGAGAAAAATTGGAAAGAGTAAAAGTACTTTCAGGTGTGAAAATATAAAAACTTTGCTTGAGCTAGGGCTTACTGAGTGTACAGTTCTTAATGGCAGATGCAGACACTTGGTACTAGGGGTTACAGCTCCATATGCAAACTAGGGAGGGGGCACCTAAGCCTCCGATATGATTTTCCCAAGCCTATTGGATATATACTTGAAATGGTGCCAAAATTCAAGGGTCCAGAAAGAGAAGGCATGGAGTTGGAAGGCTTCATTTAGCATCATTAAACCTTGATTAAACCTGGTACTCTTTTTCTGTTTCAGTAAAGGACTTTTAAAGTAGAAACAATCAACTTTCAAGGACAAAAATACAGCTGTTCGGTTGACTGATTAAGATTCTAATTTTTTTTCTAAAGGAGAACAGTGAACGTCTATTTATTAATGTTATTTTTTAAAAGTAGGTTCCACATTTAGCATGGAGCCCAAGGCAAGCTTGAACTCACAACACTGAGATCAAGACCTGAGCTGAGATCAAGAGTCAGATGCTTAACTGACTGAGCCACCCAAGTGCCCCTATTTATTATGTTTGAGCAAGCAAATAATAATGTTTTTCTTCAGAAAATAGAAAGCTTTGCTGAATGATGTCGCAGATGCTAAAATGCTCTGTTTGCCAATGTGACAGGCATCCCCATCTGAGTGGGTGGGTGGGGAAAGAAATGAAAGCAACAAGGGGAGTGAGGTTAAGCACTCATTTAGCTTCTCCTCAGACTATGGATGGAATACTCCTTCTCAGAGAAATGCATTCCACATTGGAAAGCAGGGTAGTGCAAAGATGAAAAAGAGAAATAATAAGCCAGCTATGTTCATAATACAGGCCTTTGTGCTAAAATTCTCAAATTAAGAAAAAAAGAATATATTTTAAAATATATAAAAAAATCATGCCAAATAATTTTGAGTGAGAATCAACAGAAGAAAATGCAAATTTGATATAGAAATTCGATACAGCTGTAAGATTTATTAAAGTTGAAGACAGAGCAGTAAAAATACTTGTCATACATGTTGACAGGAAAGATTTACCAGATACATTTGGAAAAGTAAAGCACGCTGAGCTTTTTAAAATTGGTGTATTACCTGTGGTTCACACACACTAGAATGAATTGTCTTGAATACTAGTTATAGATGATGAGTATCAACCTAATGTAGAGTGCTTCAGACTTTCCCTTCTGAAACAGCAGGAGAAATTCAAGTAAGCTGCAGCTTATGTGCCTGACGCTGAAGGTACAGAATGTGGGCCTCACACTGAACGTATGAGGTTAGGCAGTATCAATAGACTTCTGTTACAGTTGATTACATTTCCTATTCCAACATTTAAATGCAAGATCACATTGGCTAACCTGTAAGTATCTCATTCTCCCTACTCATATTGTGACTCTGTAGAAGGCAGTACTCTGCTGAAGGGAAACTTTAGAATGGAAGAAAGCATGGACTGTGAAGAGGTTTTTGTAAAGATGAGAAAGTAGAAGTTAAACGAAGAAAGAGGTGGACGCAATTCATGTTGGTGGCAATTAAGGAAAGAAGGATGTCATGAAGTGGTTCTTGAAAACTGATCTAAGAGGAATACGGAAATCAAAACTAAAACCAGCCTTCTTAAAATCCTGGTAAAGTCTGGGTTTAAAGAAAATGTATGAGGGGCACCTGCGTGGCTCAGTGGGTTAAGCAGCCAATTTCAGCTCAGGTCATGATCTCACAGTTTGTGGGTTCGAGCCCCGCGTCAGGCTCTGTGCTAACAGCTCAGAGCCTGGAGCCTGCTTGAGATTCTGTGTCTCCCTCTCTCTCTGACCCTCCCCCACTCATGCTCTGTGTCTTTCTCTCTCTCAAAAATAAATAAAACGTTAAAAAAATTTAAAAAAAGAAAAAATGTATGAGCTTGAGAGAAAAATTGCAGGGAGTGGGCAGAAGAGGGGATAAGGCAATTCTACCTCTGAATGTGGTAGCACATAGACTTTAGACTTGGTTACTTTAATAGAAAAAAAAAACTACACTCACTAGGAAAAATATTTAAGGAGGAAAATAAGAATATGCTAATTACAATTTGAGAATAAATACTCTGAGCAGCATATACACGCAATAAAATGCCTAGAGACAAACGTTCCAGAAATAAATTAATTAATTAACTAACAAAACCGAATGAGAGAATATAAAAAGTAAAGGGAAACAAACTTTTGGCATATAGTTATTCAGGTTTAAGTAATTGATATTCAATTTCTGTAGAAACTTTGTTGGACTAGCTCATGGGAGTTGGATTGTAAATATGTATAATATGTAAATAACTTTTAATACACTTGAAGGATTTAAAAAGTGGGATAATAGCTATGAAAGTGCTCTACAATGAATATCATTATAAACACTGGGAATGTTGAAAGGAATATCCAAAGAACACTTCCAATTCTTGTCTCATATCTGCTTATATGTATTTAATTTCCTGCATAGGGTCACTTACAAAATATAAGCCCTTCCTTATTGAATTTATTTTCTTTCAACTTATCTTCTTTCAAGGGATTGCCTCTCAGAATTTCTATATAGTGGAGATTCATTTGTCTGCTTATCTATGCTTATTGTTTTTGTCATCCATTTTAGCCACATAGATTTGCAAAGGCAGGAAACATAGCCATTTACATTTTCTGGTCTGGAAAAAAGTAAATATTATATGATAATGCTTTTCAGAGATTAATTCACTAGGGAATATTTCAAACAAGTCCATTTTGGAAAATAAATTCAATTTCACTGTCTTACATACACTTTGTATCTTCTACTAAAATTCATGGTAAAACTGGGTAAGTCTTTTTAATACATAGTCAACTTTCAATTACTAGGCAAACCTTGTTTGCAAATATCAAATGTTCTTCCAAAAGTATCATTTTCATATTTCAAGAATCTTGGTTTCTAGTCACATACTAACTATGAATCAAGAATTTATAGCTTTCTTTAAACAATTTTACTTATTATTGAGAGACAGAGACAGAGCATGAGCATGGGAGGGGCAGACAGAGGGGCAGACACAGTATCTGAAGGAGGCTCCAGGCTCTGAGCTGTCAGCACAGAGCCCGATGCAGGGCTCGAACCCACAAACTGTGAGATCATGACCTGAGCTGAAGTCAGATGCTTAACCAATTGAGCAACTCAGGCACCCCCTGAATTTATAGCTTTTAAAATGAGAACCAATATCATTATTGTATAACTATCAAACACTTTTTTTTGGTTTTGCTTTGATTAAATTTGCCAGAACTACTTCTCACAAATTTTCTTCAGTCAGTCTGAAGTACTTCCCCATTTCTGCAGGCTAACATTTCATATTAAATCTTTACTTTGTGCCAGATCCACTTCCTGGAATAGCACCTTAATACAATATTTCTGTGTCAGTGATAATCCAAATTTGCAACACAGAAGGCAGCAATTTATATTTTTATTTTGGAATAATAATAATAATTAATTTCAAGGTGATTTTAAATATACATCAGCAATTAAGTTTCCAAGGAAGGATGAGAGAAGAGGGAATATTCTGAAATGGAGAATAATAAACCAATCACCGTTTTACCATTAAACTTCCTGAGAATTTCTCTTTTCTACCATCTCTCTAGATATCCATGTCCATTCTTTCAGTTCAGACCATCATCAACCCTTTCCTGGATTTAGAAGGCCAAGATATATAAGCCAAGAATTTATAAAAACTTCTTACTATCTAATTTTCCAATTTTTAGTGCTCCCTGCAACCCGTTTTCCATGTTTTTCAAGAAGAACAATATTTCTAAAATGTAATCTAATCATGTAATCCCCTACTTTAAAAACTCTTCACAGTGGCTCTTGAGTATCTTCAAGATACTTATGATTTCCACCAGTGTACCCAAAAGTCCTCCACTATCTGGTCTCCAGTCACTGCTTCATTTCTTCAGCAAGTTTTATGTCCCAATCTCTTGAATGTATTGGCAGGTATATGACTGAACCATGTATCATCTCCAGCTCTATTTTATTTGGGAAGGGTAATTAGGACAAAAAATGTTTTGTAATTCTGATAAGCTTCACTTTGTTTTTAACTTCTTTTATGACTTCAAAATTACTTTGAAAAGTCATAGCAGTAAATTGGTAGCTGTGAAATAGCATTTAAAAATATAACTAATTAACTAAATATGATTTACTCAATATAATTGTTTGTATAGGCAAAAATTTTATTTTAAACCTGAGCACTTCCCAATGTCCTTAGGTTTATTCTTTTTTTTATTTTTTAATTTTTTAAATTAAAAAATTATTTAATGTTTACTTATTTTTGAGAGAAAGAGACAGAGACAAAGCACAAGCAGGGAAAAGCAGAGAGAGGGAGACAGAGAATCCAAAGCAGGCTCCCGGCTCTGAGATGTCAACACAGGAGCCTGATGTGGGGCTCAAACTCAAGTCATGAGATCATGACCTGATCCGAAGTTGGACGCTTAACCAACTGAGCCACCCAGGAACCCCCTCCTCCTCCTTTTTAAATTGTGGTAATAACAAATGAGATTTATCCTTTTAACATATTTTAAAATATTTTTTTCTTTTTTTCCCAGTTTTACTGAGATTTGATTGATATATATTACTGTGAAGTTACAGGTGTACAGCATAAACGTTTGACTTACATACACTGTGAAATCATTACCACAATAATTTTAGTTAACATACATCATCTTATGTAGACACAATAAAAAGAAATGGGAAAAAAAGAGAAAAAATTCTTCTTCTAATAAGAACTCTTAGGGTTAATCTCATAATAACTTTCATATATATCATATATGCTACATAGACATATATATATTATATAGCATATAGCAGAGGTAACTATAGTCATCATTTTGTACATTACATCTCCAGTACTTATTTACTCAACAAAATTTTAAGTGTATAATACAGTATTATTAGCTAGTATACAAAACAGTATTAACTGTAGGCACAGTGTTGTATAGTAGATTTCTAGAATTTATTCATTTTTCATAACTGAAATTTTATGCCCATTGAATAGCATCTTCCTATTTCTTTGTACTCCTAGCCCTGGCTATCACCATTTTACTGTGTTTCTCAGTTGTACTGTTTTAAATACTTTATAAGTAGAATTATATAGTATTTGTTCTTCTTTGATTGGCTTATTACACTTAGCATAATGTTCTCAAGGTTCATCCATGGTGTCACATGTGGCAGGATTTCTTTCTTTTTTAAGACTCAATAATATCCAAGCACATGTACATATCACATTTTCTTTATTCATCTGTTGATATACATTTAGGCTGTCTTTACATCTTTACTATTGGGAATAATGATGCAATTAACATGAGGATGGACATATTTCTTTGAGAACCTAATTTCAATTCTTTTACATAAATACCCAGAAGTGGGATTGCTGGATCATATGGTAGTTCTATTTTTAATCTTTTGAGGAAACTCCACATTGTTTTCTATAGCATCTGCACCATTTTATATTTCTACCAACAGTGTACAAAGGTTTCAATTTCTCCAGTCTCATCAAGAATTTTTTTTTTAATAATAGCTATTCTAACAGACGGGAGGTGATATCTCATTTTGATTTTTATTTGCATTTCCCTGTTAATGCTCTGGAGCATTTTTTCATATGTCTGGGTGTCTTCTTTGGACAGATGTCTATTCAAGTCCATTTTACATTTTTTCATAGCTTTTTTTTGTTTTGTTTTGTTTTGGTTTTTTGCTCTTGAGGTTAGGAGTTCCTTACATATTTTGGATATTAAAAACTTATCAGATATATGGATTGAAAATATTTCCCCCTTTTTGTAGGTCACTTTTTCACTCAAAAGATTGTTTTACTATATGGAGCCTTTTTAATTTACTATTGTCCCGCTTATTTATTTTTAATTTTGTTTCCTGTGCTTTTGGTTTCATATCCAAGAAATAATTACCAAGATGCATACCATGAAGCTCTCCACCCAGGTTTTCTCCTAGGAGTTTAACAATGTCAGTACTTATCTTTAAGTTTTGAATGCATTTTGAGTTGACTTTTTGTATAGTGTAAAATATAGGTCCAATTTTCTTCTTTTGCATGTGGCTATCTAACACCATTTGTTGAAGATCCAATGTTTACCCCATTGCATCCTTTGTCAAAAGCAGTTGATAATTTATGTGTGGGTTTATTTCTAGGCTCTTTATTCTGACCCATTGGTGTATATGTCTGCCATTATGCCAGTTTTGACCAAACTTAGACAGATTTTTAGTGTGTTTTTATAGCAATAGACCTATATGTGAGTAATTTCTTTTTTTTTAAGTTTTATTTATTTTTGAGAGAGAGTGAGAAACAGAGTGCAAGCAGGGAAGGAACAGGGAGAGGGAGACACAGAATCTAAATCAAGGCTCCAGGCTCTGAGTTGTCAGCACAGAGCCCGATGTGGGACTCAAACTCATGAACCACGAGTTCACGACCTGAGCCAAAGTTGGGGACTTAACTGACTGAGCCACCCAGATGCCCTTGAGAGTAATTTCTTAAGAATGTAATATTAATACTTTGCTTTATCTATAATCTGCACCAACCTATACCTTTCAATGAGGGAATCACAGAAAAAAGTAAAATACTTGACTAGTATTACTCAGCTACTTTACTTGATTAAAGTAGGAATAAGAACCCTGGCCATGTGGATCTTGCCCAGTGAATTCCACCACATGACTGACCACTATTTCATATGATTAGGAAAAACTTACTGTAGTTGTAGTATAGTGCAAAATTTTCCATTCTTCTGCATATAATTTCATAATTAAAGTATAAAAATAAAAACAGCAGATGGGAAAGAAAAGGAAGACAGCCTATATCAGCAGCATTCCTTGGACAGCTGGATGAGCAGACTGTGGGAACTGGAAAACAGTGATCAAATTGCTAACAATGAAGTCACCAATCAGTCATAATCAATTGACTGTCAAATCCCAATTTTGTTCAAATTTCTCATGGACCTAAGTCCCTTTCTTATTTTTGTGAATGAAATACACAAAAGGCAAATTTTTTGAGTAAAACAGACTGGAATTTAAATATTTAGAAATTCCCTTTTATCTCAATATTGCCCTGTGTCTTCAGTCTCTTATCTTATAATTTATATCACTCTTGCCTAATATAAAAATTCAAATTTTTATAGTTTGGAGAAAATTTACTCTTTGCTTGTTTACTGAATAGTTTATATAACACAAATAAATTCTAAGTGTCCTATTTGAATGTAATTTGAGATTCACACATTACCGTGATAAAGGAGAAAATTAAATTCTTGTACCTAAAAAGGTTACAAAATTTGCATAATGGATAAAAGTATAAAAGGTAACAAGCCACAGCCAATTGCCTAATCCTAAAATTTATAGAAGTAAGTTCTTTTACCTATATTTTATACATTCAATCACTTTTTTAACAAAATTTATAAAATCCTTACTAACCACATTAGGCAAGGTATTCTTCTAAACTTATATATGCAGACTAAAACAAACAAACAAAAAGCTGAAAGATCCAAAAAAATTCAGAGTAGCTTTAAATGAATTGTTAAACTCAAGTAAGATTCCTATTGTTAAACCAAATGGCTATGGACATGTAAGAACATGGCAATTCCTTGAGAAAAGTTGTTGATGAAAATGGCAGGAATGGCAGGTCTGAGAAGAAGAGGCATGCTAGCCTGAAAAGTATGGGAACAAGGTAGATAACAAATCAATAGATATGCACATTATATATTAAAGAAAGTTCATTGCTGGGATAGACATTGTCAAACCATTAGGGGACAATGGAACACATGCATTTTCTACACTGGATACTAGGAATGATGATAATAGTAATAATTAAAACATCAGCTACTATATAATATTTACTTAGTTTACTTAAACTTCAAAATAACATGATGATTTGGTGGTATTCCCCAATTTTACCAATGAAGAAATGTATATTTTTTTCTGGTCAAGCCTTATGTCCAAAATTGTAGTGGTAATAAATCATAGAACTCAGACTCATCTTCAAGTTTTTTCATTTAATCTATAATATTTCCTGATTGTAGATATATGGTCATACTTTTGAGATTGCTGAAGAACCATTAAATCTGTGGTGTATGAATAGAGATGGAACAGATAGATCCTAGAGCAGATTAATAAATATTAGAATGGGAGAAAGGTGGAGAGTGGAACCAGAAAGGAAGACTCAAGCAGTCATGTTTGTGAAATTCTATTTTTTTTACAGTTGAATAGAAGATTGGATGTCTTCTCAAAAAATATTTTTTTGCTTCCTTGTATGGTAAGATAATCTTTAATGTGTTAGCAATGCTACTGGGTTTCTTTTTCAATAATCCACAATCCCTGAACTGCTCCTTTGCCTTGCTTCTTGGCAACAAGTTCTTCATTAGTGCTCTTTATAATGCAAAGGTCATGAGAAATAATTTACAAGAAGTCTACCATAGTAAACACAAACAACTCTATTTTTATTCAGAATACTAAAAATCCTATTTGCTTACAGTGATCTAGATAACACACAACAAAATAAAAGCTTTCCCTTGGATAATTAAATGTTTTTATTCAATTATCCGATTTAGCTGTCAAACCACTCAGGAAAAAAATCCTTCTGCAATGCACACAGAATAGATGTCTCAAAATGGCTAATGAATAAATCAATGGTTGAACAAATGTATTTTAAAAAGGAAGTATTTACTTGGTTAGCCTCTCAGAGCACACTTGAGATAATGCATGTTTTTTTGATTAATCAAAGTCTTTATATAGCAAAACAATTATTATTCATTAAAAATTGTGTCTTATTTTACTGCCTATATGTATGTATGTATGAACCAATGAGAAATTATGGTTGCCAAAAGAAGAAAAAAAGAAAAAAAGCTATTGCAGTCTTAGGATGGATTAAAACAAGAAATCTAGTGGAGGAGGTAATTCCATTTTTTTCTTTACACCAATCAGATGATATGTAGAGGGATGCACAATATATGGGTTAAAACTTGATTATCATAAGGATTTTTTAGCTATTGTAAAAAAGAAAAGGGAATAACAGAGAAAAAGAAAAAAGAGGGTAAGTCTCCTGAAATTACAAAAAAAATAGAAGGTGGTATTTGCAATAGACATCTTAATGAAAGATCTACTCACTGAGTTAGACTCCAGGGGAGGGGCAAGGTTTAAGAATAAAGTAAATCATGGGGATATCTGAAGGTGTAATTGCTTTCTCTTTGTGAGTGGTGGAAAACAGCATGACTCCTGGCAATGGATAAGAAATTTGGGTTCTCAGGAACACAAGGCAAGTGGAGAAGAGGAGAACAAGAGTGTACAGATGCAGTAAAGAGCCAAATTAACAGATTGTGGCAGGCTTTGCTCAGGAGTTTTACTTTATGCTAGTAAAAAGGCAATGAATGATTTTATTCGTGAGTGTAATATGATCAGATTCCTGTTTCAGAAAGATGAAACAGTACAAGGGCAGTGGCCAGATCATATGAGCTAGAATTAAAAGCAAAGAATCTTGTTTGACAACTCTTAAAACAGTCCAGATGAGGAATGGTGAGGGTTGAGTCAAGGCAGGGTAAATATGTTGATTTCAATTGCTCTCATTGTTCTCAATAGAAAAGGGAAGTTAAGGGAGAGATGCAAACTTTTATACTAGATCTCTTTTAAGGAGGGGAAGTGTGGCATTCACACTAAAGAATAATTAAAATACAGTCTTCCATTTTAATTGTGCCTGTGTGGAAGCCAGATTCTTCTACCATATCTGCTAGCTAAACATGTGATATTGGGCACCAGATATGTCCCTATTTTACAAAAGAATGAGCAACATCAGGAGTTCAACTTTTCTAAAGGTGATATGCTCAATACTCTTATTACGGAGGGTGGGTGGGACACCTAATTACATTAAGCAAAACAAATACAGTTTCTCTCCTCAGAGATCAATCAGTACACCTTGACAAGGTAATAACATCTTTTTGCTCCTATCACCTTTTTCCTCACGAGGTGGGGTTCCTTCCTTTGTTTCTGCCAATTCCAGGTGCTCATTTCAATGTAGCTCAGCATTTTGTCTTATTTCTTAAAGTGTTTCCAAAGTTTCTTAAAAGTTTCTGTAACTCTTTTTGTTTAATTTTATTTTTTTAACATTTATCTTTGAGAGAGAGACAGAGAGACAGAGAGAGACAGAGAGATAGAGTTCAAGAAGGGGAGGGGCAGAGAGAGAAGGAGACAGAATCCGAAGGAGCTCTAGGCTCTGAGCTGTCAGCACAGAGCCTGATGCGGGGCTTGAACTCACAAACCATGAGATCATGACCTGAGCCGAAGTTGGATGCTTAACAGACTGAGCCACCCAAGCACCCCAGTTTATGTAATTCTCAATCTACAAATATTCTAATTTTTGTAATTATCAGTAATTCAGGCTATTTCTTCCTTTGCACAGATCTGCTTTTACAAAGCATTAAAGAGTTCTTATTTAAGATGGGTTTCCTTGGCTCAGTCAACTAGTATTTGTGCTGTCCCTAATTCTTGGTAAAATATCATTTTTGATTTTTAGCATTTATAGCCTGCCCATAAAACTTATCAGGAAGAGAAGAGTCTCTGAATTTATTGCCTGTTCTTACTTTAAAATTGCTATCAATGAAATTAAGTCTTAACTACTAGATTCAGTGCTACCTAATTATCCATTTTTTTCATTTTATAACTTTACTACATGTAATTTTATTAATGGAGATTCAAGACATCCTAATTATAACAGGACATGTAGAAATGCTTATTTTTATCAAATAAGCTGAGAACTATAAAAGCATATCAATATATATTAGTAAACACCCTGCTTATTGGACGTGAAACAGTGAGTACTTCTAATGAATGCCATTGTGTTTGATGGGGATTTATAGATTCTTTTTTAGATTCTATGAGGACAATCCACAAATTCCTCTGGAATTAACATGTTCTAAAAATTCTTTCTTTTTCAATATTTACTTCTCTAATCACAGAGTCTACAGCTCTTCAGCATGGAAATGTGGTTTTCAAATATATGATGCCATCTTATTACTTTCCCATTTTATATTTTTAATTACAAATAGTTGTCACAATGTCACATTACTTTTGAATGTAAAACAAAAAATATGGAGTTCATCACAAATTTTTATGTCATTCTTGTTTTGGGGCCACCTAATCTCTGTATTGTTCTAGTTTTAGTATATGTGCTACCAAAGTGAGCACTACTTTCTCATTATTTAATGTAAATATGGTGATGGATTATCTACACGGAAAGCACTCCAAGAAAAGAGAATATGTTATTTGCTGTTGAAAGACCCTGAAATAACAAAGACAAAAAATGTTATTGCACAATCAAAGTGGGAAACAGGAGAAATGTGCGGTAGAAGAGAGGACAGGGCAAAGACACTTATCAGGTAATGTGTATTTATTTTCTGAGGCTCTGGCACCAGCATTTTACTAATACTTTGTAATCTAGTTTCACCATTGTACCAAAGATCTTCTGAAAAACCTCATTGCTTTTTTTTTAGAAAAGGATTTGAAATATTTAAATAATAGATATTTCATTGGTTAATGTCAGATATTATCATATATATCCAAAAGAAATATTTTAAAACTTAATTGCTTCATCTATAAATATTTTGTTTCTAACAGATGTAGTAACCCAAATACCTACTATTTAAATATTAATAGATCAAATAAAAATTAACATTTTATTTATTTTCATGGGTATTTAAATATAGTTTAAGTAATTTAAGTTAAAAGGCATATATTCTCCTTTACTGTGTAAATGCTTCCTTTATTAAAATTCTTAATTTTCATATAAACTAGATCTTTTCTGAAATATTTTTTCTTCCAGTGTTTCATTCAGTCTTTGCACCATTTCTATATTGCTTAAATTATTGTATGAGTTGAGTACCTAGAAAGATAGGCCACTTCTCTTAAGTACTTTTTTGAAATATTCTGGTTATTGTCAACATTAACAAAATTTCTTCCACAAACCCCTTACCCCCATGAATGCTGTTGGGGTTAGAGGTGACCTACAATTTTATGTGGCATATAATTTTGCAATTTTAAAAACTCTGAATATCTGTATAAAACATGGGACACATGAGTTTTAAACATGTTTTCCTATACCAAATGCTAAACTGCAATTGCTCTTTAGCTCCTTTTAATCTCTGATTGTACCCATATGCAATGAGCTTATTTCAAGAGTACGGATGTAAGAGGAACTATTAGTGTATTTTCTTAAACCTAATTTCCTACATTACATAAATGATTACAAAACATACAAGCATATTTCTTCAATTTTTTCAATCAATTATTTTAATTATAAATTATAATTCTAGAGTCTATATATTTTTTGAGATGAACTTTTTCTCTTCTGAATTAGTGAATGTGCTAGAATGTCTCTTTAAGTGGTAACTCCCCAAACTTGACTTGACATCTTTATTAGTTTGCTTTTCCTCAACTAAGATGCGGAACTTTGCTTTGATGCTTTCCAATATGTGGCCACAGCATATTTTTACAGCATTCTTAAGGTTTCCTGAATCAGTCTTAGACATGTTTTCTAGCAGCCGACTCAATTCTTCTCTGAAAGAATATTTTTAAGGGTAGGTAGGAAGGGAGTTATTTTGGATGACAGTCCAATCCAGGGTGGGCTTTCTGCTACAATGTTTTTCATATGTGAATACCTACTTATTAAAAAAAAAAAGAAAGCCTCAGACTGAGGTCTGTTTACTTGCTTATTTGTTTGTTTTTTAAGAAAGGTTTGGGGGATAATAACTTCTTCAAAGTGAAGTCCTGATTCACCACAAAACAGTATCAATACATTGTATTTCCCTTTAAAAAGAAGTGATCAGTAAATGAGTCTTTGTATTTGGAAGTTTGATAGAAACATTTGTCATATCACACACCAGAAATTTAAATTTCATGAGCCCTCAAATGCTAGTTAGTTAATAACAATCCAACAAACTCAGACAATTGAGATAAACCTTACATAAGTAAGAACACAGATTCTTGAGTCAAACAGATCTGCCTTTCAGTTGTAATCCTGCTATTTACATGCCTGGAACTGTGAACCACTTACCTCAAATCTTATTCTTAATTTTATTATCTTTAAAACGTGGATAACAGCAGCATACTGAAATCATCTCAACAGCATCTATTGAATTCAATTATTGGAGTAATAAATGACACAGTTTATGTGAAGCAGTTTGAACAATGCCTGATACAGAGTAAAAGCTCACAAAACGGTAGTTAAAAACAAGATGAGGTAAAGTTGTATATATTTCCCATGGTTAAAATTTCAATACCAAAAAAGCATAAATTTGAGTGTTAAGTATTCTACACTAAATTAAATTAAGTATGAAATAGTTTAAGTAGAAAATGTCACAGAATGCTATCACATTCACCAAAAGTAATTTTTACAACAAACAAAACAGCAACAACAACAAAACCCAAAAATGAAAAATGAAAACAAACAAAAACAACAACAAAAACCCACACCATAAGTTAAATATACATTTGCAACTTAAATTTCAATAAGCATTTTAAAGTTATAAGGAACTTGTACAGTTTGAAGGAAAAGATGGCTCTGTTCTCTATGTTTTAACTTAATTTCTAAGAGTAGTTGTTCTTGTGCTTTGGCAAGTTGAAGGAGCTTTGAAAGTTAAGGATAAAGCACAAATATTTAAGACAAAGAAAAAATTTGCAGGTAATTGCAGACTCTATTAAAGCCTTAATGAAAGGGCACTAGGAAAGCGAATTAGCACATCTGAGATTTTAATCAAACTGCTATTTCAACCAATTTATTAATTGACTCCAGGATGAGGCTGTAATGTGCACTGTTAAGATTATGTTCGTGATCTGAAAATGCTAAGACTATATCTCACTATTCTTATTTCAGGAATAACCGAGTTGAAAAAGGTGCATTTAAACACCTATAAAATCTCCTAGTTTTATAGCTGTGCTTGTAGATCTTGCAAGAGCATTGATCATTCTATGCCTACAACAGTTAAAAACTAAAAAATATATACATAATTTGGAATTCAACATTCACTTGTTGAGTGGCTGAATGCTTACAGATATTTAGATTCATCTAAAGACAAAAGCACATTATTTTAAAAAATTTTTTAATGTTTATTTTTGAGAGACAGAGAGAGACAGAGCATGAGTGGGGGAGGGGCAGAGGGAGAGGGAGACAGAATCTGCAGCAGGCTCCAGGCTCTGAGCTGGCAGCACAGAGCCCACTGCAGGGCTAGAACTCATGGACCACGAGATCATGACCTGAGCCGAAGTCGGAGGCTTAACCAACAGAGCCACCCAGGCGCCCCAAAAGGCACATTCTTGATTTAAAATATAGTTCAAACAAGAGTTACAGCAAATGGTCTTTAATACAACATAGTGCCTATAGTTGACAATACAGTATGGTGGATTTCAAAATTTGTTAAAAGATTTCATGTTAAGTTTTCTTACCAGAAAAATAAAATAGCAAAGTGACATAAAGAAACTTCTGGAAGGGATGGATATGTTTATTACTTTGGTTGTGGTTATGGTATCATGGGTGTATTCATACGTCCAGACTCATCAAATTGTATACATTAAATATATGCAGTTTTTTTGTGTGCATGTCAATCAGACCTCAACAAAACTATTAAAAGAATGTTAAAAGAATGTATTTTTCTAGGAATAAACCTAACCAAAGACGTAAAAGACCTGTACGATGAAAACTATAGAAAGCTTATGAAAGAAATTGAAGAAGACACAAAGAAATGGAAAAACATTCCATGCTCATGGATCGGAAGAATAAACATTGTTA
>CM053578.1:23325952-23629496 GCA_028646485.1 Cryptoprocta ferox | reverse complement strand
CTCTCTCTCTCTCTCTCTCTCTCTCTCTCAAAAATAAATAAAACATTAAAAAAATTTTTAAAAAAGTGTCACTTTGGGGTACCATAATTTTGAAGATTAGGTCACAACATAGAAATTTTGAGAGGACACAAACATTCCATCTATAGTGGGCCTATCTTATCCTGAAGTCTTTGATAAATAGATTACCCTTCTGTATTTTTTGACATATAATAAAAGTGAAGAAATAGAACTTCACATAGTCTTCTATATACACATGTATTATAACAAAGTTATTATCTGCTTCAGAGTGAAATGGACTCCCTTCTACTGTAAATAGGTTATGTGTTATTCTGCTTGAAGCCAACGGGAGCAAACTGAATTCACTTTAATTTTTTTTTTCTCTCAGGTGATTTTTAACACTTGCTTATGTTCTCCTCTCACTAGATAAACAAGAAAATACTCCTTGACTTTAAATATAGTGTTTTTGAATTCATGATGCATTTTAAAGTCTTTGGAAAACACAAGCAAAAGGCAGTTATAAATTTTCCAAGGGCTAGGCTTTTTCAGCTTTAACATCAAGAGTAGCACCAGCTCAGAAGTCTCTAGTTGTTAGTGAGATTAACCAGTGGGGCCTGTTGTAAGAACAGATTTAATTTTTTTCATTTAGGGGTGATTAAACATAAAGATTTGACATTGATGAACAAGTGTATTAAACATGCCCCTTTGTTTTTTGTATTTCTGAAGCTTTGACATCTGGGGCTTTGCTGTCCCTGGACAGACTGCTTCCCTCAGGGCTAGCCAATTCCTAGAGATCATAAATGACTCACCTTTTAGGGTGTCTTTCTTTCTTTTTTTTAATGTTTATTTTATTTTTTTAATGTTTTTTAAAAAATTTTATATTTGAGAGAGACAGAGACAGAAGCGAGCAGGGGAGGTGCAGAGACAGAGACAGAATCTAAAGCAGGCTCCAGGCTCTGAGCTGTCAGCACAGAGCCCAATGTGGGCCTTGAACCCATGAGCAGAGATCATGACCTGAGCCTAAGTTGGACACTCAACCGACTGAGCCACCCAGGTGCTTGTAATGTTTATTTTTACGAGACAGAGAGAGAGAGAGAGAGAGCATGCATGAGCAGAGAGAGAGGAAGACAGAGGATCCAAAGCATGCTCTGCACTGACAGTGAAGAGCCCAAAGTGGGGCTCAAACTCATGAACCTTGGGATCATGACCTGAGCTAAGTGGACTCTTAACCAACTGAGCCAGGTAGGTGCCCTTGCAAGGGTGTCTTTCATATGCAAACTGACCAATCCATCTCTTTTTATCACTCTCCAGGACTCTTACCCTCCAGACTACTATTTACCTGCCCCTAACCCCTCAGAGTCAGTACTAGACAATCAGAGAGAGCTATTATACTCTAGAGCCCACTGAAGTTACTCAAACTAGCCCATCCTCAACTTGTTTTCCTGTGTTGTCCTTTCCTTCACATGGAAACCACAGTAAAGGTTCTTGTCCATGCTTTACTCCTGCTCCTTCTGCCTCCTTATGGACTCTGGTGCTTCACCATGTGATACCTGCACAATGTGTATGCCTACTCCCCTTAGAAACTGAAAAAAAAAAAAAAGTTATCTTTTCAGTGGCACTTGTCTCCTGATCTGTTGGCTTTGCCGTGCCTAATTAATAATAAAATCTAAATTTTAAAACAATGAACATAAAATTCTTGAACCATAAGAAAACAGATACATCTTCCCATTCCTAGGCATGGTGTGACTTTCTAGTCATACCTAATACTGAAGTAAAGAAAATATGTCACTTTAAGTTAATGTTTTTAATCATTTCACGTTTTCCATCAATCCATCAAAGAGCTAGAACTCCTGCTACCAACAGAGTTAGTTTATGTATGCAGCAACACCTCAAGTTGCACCTGCTAGAAGCAGCCTGATGAAAATACCACCTCAATGTCCTACAATAACCAATCTTTTTCTGACTCTTACCTTAAGAATTAAAGGTTCTTTCACTTTCACTTATAAGAAAAAATGTTTGAGGTACCCAGAACCAGTGAGTACTTGTTTATACGTAAAGATTCTTTAATTCAACATCGTTGCTAGAAAAATAACATATATGAAAACAACTTAAACACTTCCTACCTGTTGCAATTCTGTAACATTAAAGTAAACATGCAGTGTTTCATTTTCACTTTACTATTTTAAAATCTCCCTCTTTCCACATCTAAGTCCATAGGCTTTCTGTTTTTTTTTTTTTTTAACTGCACTTGGTCCAATCATATTCAGGTGCAGATTTCTAATAGAATGCAGGAGCAAAATGATTTTCTCACTCTCAATGTTCCATCACACACCAGCATGACAAAATAGATAATTAAACTTAACATAGTAGACATCAAGGGTTAGACTATTTTATTTATTATCTTTTCAATTGGTTTAAGTTCAAGACCTGACTGACACTGGACAGTGGCTGACATTGATGTATATAAAAACTACCTATGGATTATTTTAAGTACTTTTATAGCCACCATTTCTCTTCATCATTAACTACTCTCTGCATGGTCATCCATTTCTATACTGTCAGTTAAATAAAGAAAACTCCATGTGGTTGAGTAGATCAATATTATTGACTTATCAAATAAGATTGATATGCCCATAATGAGTTTTAAAAATGTTTTAAGACTAATATATTATGAAAATAATTGCCTATCATCATTACCTCATCTAAATAGCACAATAATCATCAACCAACCACCTATTGATAGTGATATGATAATTGCTCCTTCAATTTGACCATTTTTATCTTAACGATTAATCAATTTTTAAATTTTCTTAATTCAGCTTCCTCCATTTCTCTTGTTCTAATTCCTCCTTTTCTATAAAGGTCAGGCTGTCTTCGTGTTCCTCTGAACTGCTGTAATAGCTTTCTAGATAGTCACTCTACCTGTATTCTCATCTTTTAATAAATCATTTTCAGAGTGCTGCTGGAGAAATAGGGTTAACATGTAGTGAGGGGAAATTTTGTCCCATATTCAATATTCTTCAGTGATTGCTATTACTTAAAGGGGACTGTAGTAATTTCCAACACGGCATAAATGGCTCTTCAGAATCTATTGCTTGCACACATTTTATACAATATGGTCCAACAATACTAGACTATTGCAATTTGCAAACATGGCATGTTACTTACATTTCTTGCATATACATTTGGTCTTCAAACAACAGAAGTTTGAATTTCAAGTGTCTACACAGATTTTTTTCAATAAATAGAGTATAGGACTATAAATGTATTTTTTCTTTCTTATGATTTTCTTAATAACATCTTTTCTCAAAGTAACTTTATTGTGAGAATACAGTATATGACACATATTAGATACAAAATATGTGTTAATTAACTCTTTATGTTATCTGTAAGGCTTCCAGTCAACAGGAGTCTACAGTATTAAGGTTTTGGGGGATTCAAAAGTTATATATGATGCGGTCCCTGGGTGACTCATTCGGTTGAGTGACCGACTTCAGCTCAGGTCATGATCTCATGGTTCATGAGTTCAAGCCCCACATTGGGCTTGCTGCTGTCAGCACAGAAACTGGTTTGGATCTTCTGCTTCCCTCTCTCTCTCTCTCTCTCTCTGTCTCTCTCCTGCTTGCATTCTTTCTCTCAAAATAAATAAACATTAAAAAAAGTTATACATGAATTTTCATTTGTGTTGAGGGTGTTGGTGTCCCTAATCCCTGAAGATGCAAATATCAACTGTATTATTTGTTTCCTTTTCACTAGTTATTGATTCATAAGGCTTTTTGTGACATTTTTCATGACTTGTCTAGGTACACATAGGCATGTTCTCTAGTGCCTTTGCTACCAGTGCATACTGAAGTGTAAGTAATAGTGTTATTTTTTTTCTTATAATTGTGTGCAAGTTTGCTTTTTCTAGTAGGCTATCATCTCTTTGAGTATAGAGAGTATCACATATAGAAGGAGGGGCCAAGATGGCAGAGCAGCATGGAAGTTTTTTGCCTCTCTCATCCCTGAATTGCAGCTAGATCAACACCAAACCATTCTGCACACCTATAAAACTGATTTGAGGATTAACACAACAATCTGTACATCTTGAATCACAGACTTCAGCAGGTATGTGGTTTGGAGAGGTGAACTGGGGAAAGAGAAGCCATGGAGGGTAGGGAGATGTTTTTGCTTGTGGAGAGAGGATGGAGACAGAGGGAGAGTACAGGAAAAGCATTCCCCCCACTCCCTTAAGGCAGTTGGAGAGAAACAAGAAGAGTGGAAACAGCTGCAAGCGACTGAACCAAAAAGGGAGAAAGGAGAAAGGAGAGGGTTTAAATTCCATTAAGACTCTAAGGGGGAGCACAGAGTATGAAACTCCATAGCTTGATATCTGGTAGAGCTCTGGTGGGAAGGGTGTATCCCCAGGAGCAGAGAGATAGGTCCAAGGGGTCCTTGTGCCACACCGGGAGAGGCAGTTTTCTTGCTGGGAGGACATTTGGTAGAGTCTGTGTGGCCTCCCCACAGGCAAAGGTCTCACCAGACCCAGAGAACAGCCACACTCACTGGTGTTGGAAGAAGGACATTAAGGTTGAAGCTTGGTGCCAGATGTGTGTTGTGATGTACCATAATCCCTCAAATGTTGCTGCTATGCAATCACATGAACTTTTTCTGGGGCAGGCTGACATCTGGCCATAGTCTCTGGGCATCTGTAGCAGCACAGTCATGCGAATGTTACTGGGGATGGGTTGGCACCCAGCCCTTGCTCAGAGAGACCCTCCACCACAGAGTCCAAGCAGGTCAAAACTGTAGGGCCTCAGAAGTGAGGGATTTGGAAACACAGCCCCAAATGAGAAAAAAACTCAGGAGGGAGGTGCAGCCTGGTAGGCTGATGGGTTGGTCATGGACAGCATAGAAGCAGGGAGCGGATAGAAGCTGGAGACAAAGGAGAGGTGATCGATTTTAGGTCGGGGAGAGCAGAGATCTGATACTAGAGACTGGGTTGCTGGGTGACACCATTTTCAACCCTCCAGCACATGCTCATACACACCTACATGTGCCACAACAATCCATCCCAATAGGCTAAGCAGCACCATCTAGTGGAGAATGGAGCCATTACACTAAACCACACTCAAGTGGGCCAATTGTGCTCTAGAGGAACACCACAAGTCTCTCTGCCTGCTTAGTTTACAGACTATAAACTTGTCATAGTTTGACTTCTAGGGGAAACTGGATGTAATTTCAATCGTATTTCATTCTGTTTGCTGGTCCATTTAATCATTGTTTTCTTTTTAATTTTCTTTTTCAATACAGAAAGAGAAAAAATATTTTTATTTTCTGTTTTTATAAAAAATATTTTTATTTAATTTTTTATATTTTTTTAATTTTCTGTAAAATTTTAAAATTCTATTTTATTTTAATCATTTCATTTTATTATATTTTATTGTATTCATTTTTTAAATTTTCAAACGTTTTCTTTTTTTCCCTTTTTTCTTTTCTTTTCACTTTTTTTTCTATTCAGTCAAGCTTCTTTCAACAACAAGATCAAATACATCTAGAATCTAGCATCCTTTATTTGATATTTTCTGTTGTTTTTAATTTTTTAATTTTAATTCTTTTTATTTTATTAATTCCTTTTCTTCCTGCAAAATGATGAAATAAAGGAATTCACACCAAAAGAAAGATCAGGAAGAAATGACAGCCAGGAATTTAATCAACACAGATACAAGAAAGATGTCTAAACAACAATTTAGAATCATAATAATATCAATACTACCTGGGCCTGAAAAAAGCATAGTATTCATTTCTGCAGAGATCAAAGAAGTAAAATCTAGTTAGGATGAAATTAAAAATGCTATAACTGAGATGCAATATCAAATAGATGCCACAGCAGCAAGGATGGATGAAGCAGAGCAGCAAATCAGGGATAGAGAAGACACATATAGAGAATGATGAAGCAGAAAAAAGAGGGAACTAAGGCAAAAGAGCACGACCCAAGAATTAGAGAATTCAATGACTCATTAAAAAGGAATAACATCCAAATCATAGGGGTCCCAGAAGATAAAGAGAAGAAAAAAGGGGTGGAAGGTTTATGTTAGCAAATCATAGTGAAAAACTTTCCTAACATGGGGAAAGACACAGACATCAAAATCAAGGAAGCACAGAGAACTCACATTAGATTCTACAAAAATCAACCATCAACAAGGCATATCATAGTCAAATTCACAAAATACTCAGGCAAGGAAAGAATCATGAAAGCAGCATGGGAAAAACAGTCCTTAACCTACAAGGAAAGACAGATCAGGTTCCCAGCAGACCTATTCACAGAATCTTGGCAGGCCAGAAAGGAATGGCAGGATATATTCAATGTGGTGAATTAGAAAAATATGCAGCCAAGAATTCTTTATCCAGCAAGTCTGTCATTCAAAAGAGAAGGAGAGATAAAAAGTTTCCCCGACAAACAAAAATTAAAGGAGTTAGTGACCACCAACCCAGCCCTGAAAGAAATTTTAAGGGGCACTCTTTGAGGGGAGGAAAGATGAAAAAAAAAAAAAAAAGACCAAAAGCCATAACGACTAGAAAGGAGCAGAGAACACCACCAGAAACTCCAACTCTACAGGCGATATAATGGCAATAAATTCATATCTGTCAGTACTCACTATAAATGTCAATGGACTAAATGCTCTAATCAAAAGACATAGGGTAACAGAATGGATAAGAAAAGAAGATCCATCTATATGCTGTTTATGAGAGAGCCATTTTAGACCTAAAGACACCTTCAGATTGAAAGTAAGGGGATGGAGAACTATATATCATGCTAATGGTCACCAAACGAAAACTGGAGTAGCCATACTTATATCAGACTATCTAGATTTTAAAATAAAGACTGTTGGGGTGGCTAGGTGGGTCAGTTAAGCATCTGGCTTCAGCTCAGGTCATGATCTCATGGTTCATGAGTTCGAGCCCTATGTCAGGCCCCATGCTGACAGCTCAGGGCCTAGAGTCTGCTTTGGATTCTGTGTCTCCATTCTCTCTGCCCCTCCCCTATTCATGCTCTGTCTCTCAAAAATGAATAAACATTAAAAAAATTTTAAAGTAAAATAAAATAAAGAGTGTAACAAGAGATGAAGAAGGGCATTATATCATAACAATGGGGTCTACCACTAAGAAGATCTAACAATAGTAAACATTTATGCTCCAAATGTGAGAAAACCCAAATATATAAATTAATTAGTCAAACATTAAGAAACTCATTGATAATGATACCATATTAGTAGGGGACTTCAAAATCTCACTTACAGCAATGATCATCTAAACAGAAAATCAACAAGGAAACAATGGATTTGAATGACACACTGGGCCGGATGTACTCAACAGATATATTCAGAACATTTCATCTTAAAGCAGCAGAATACACATTCTTCTCGAATGCACATGGAACACTCTCCAGAATAGATCACATACTGGGATACAAATCAGCCCTCAACAAGTACAAAAAGACCAAGATCATTCTGTGCATATTTTCAGACCACAACACCATGAAACTCACATTCAATCACAATAAAAAATTTGCAAGGATAACAAATACTTGGAGAGTAAAGAATATCCTAGTAAAGAATGAATGGGCTAACCAAGAAGTTAAAGAGGAAATTAAAAAGTACATGGAAGCCAATGAAAATGATAACACCACAGCCTAAAACCTTTGGGACACAGCAAAGGTGGTCATAAAAGAGAAGTATAGCAATCCAGGCCTTTCTGAAGAAGGAAGAAAGGTCTCAGATACAAAACCTAACCTTACACCTTAAAGAGTTGGAAAAAGAACAGCAAATAAAAACCCAAACCAGCAGAAGATGGAAAATAATAAAGATTAGAGCAGATATCAATGCTGTCAAACTCATAAAAACAGTAGAGATCAATGACAATAGGAGCTGGTTTTTTGGAAGAATTAATAAAATTGATAAACCCCTACCCAGTTTGATCAAAATGAAAAAAGAAAGGACCTAAATAAATAAAATCAAGAATGAAAGAGGAGAGATCACAATGACCACTGAAGAAATACAAACAATAATAACAGAATTTTATAAGCAATTATATGCCAATAAATTGGGCAATCTGGATGAAATGGACAAATTCCTAGAAACATATAAACTACCAAAACTGAAACAAGAAGAAATAAAAACAATTGAACAGACCCATAACCAGTAAAGAAATTGAATTAGTAATAAAAAATCTCCCAGAAAACAAGAGTCCAGGGCTAAATGGCTCTCCAGGGGAATTCTACCAAACACTTAAAGAAGAGTTAACATCTATTCTTCTGAAGCTGTCCCAAAAAATTGAAATGGAAGGAAAACTTCCAAACTCATTCTATGAAGCCAGCATTACCTTGATTCCAAGACCAAAGATCCCACTAAAAAGGAGAACTACAGACCAATTCCCTTATGATCATGGATGCAAAAATTCCCAACAATATACTAGCCAACAAGATCCAACAATACATTAAAATAATTATTCACCACAAGCAAGTGGGATTTATACTTGGGATGCAGGGCTGGTTCAATACCCACAAAACAATCAATGTGATAATATATCACATCAATAAAAGAAAGGACAAGAACCACATGATCCTCTCACTAAATGCAGAAAAAACATTTGACAAAATACAGCATCCTTCCTTGATAAAAACCCTCAAGAAAGTAGGGGCAGAAGGATCATACCTCAAGATCATAAAAGCCATGAATGAAAGGCAATCAGACAACAGAAAGGAATAAAAGGCATCCAAATCATCAAAGAGGAAGTCAAACTTTCACTCTTTACAGATGACATGATACTCCATATTGAAAACCCAAAAGATTTCACCAAAACACTGCTAGAACTGATCCATGAATTCAGCAAAGTCACAGGATATAAAATCAATGCAAAGAAATCAGTTGCATTCCTACACACCAATAATGAAGCAAGGAAAGAGAAATCAAGGAATCGATCCCATTTACAATTGCACCAACATGCATTAAATACCTAGGAATAAACCTAACCAATGAGGTGATAAATATATCCATTGAAAACTATAGAAATCTTATGAAAGAAATTGAAGAAGACAGAAAAAAAATTGAAAAATATTCCATGCTCATGGATTGGAAGAATAAATATGGTTAAAATGTTGATACTACCCAAAGCAATCTACATATTCAATGCAATCCCTGTCAAAATAACACCCGTGTTCTTTGCAGAGCTAGAACAAACAATCCTAAAATTTGTATGGAACCACAAAAGATCCCGAATAGCCAAAGCAATCTTGAAAAAGAAAACCAAAGCTGGAGGCATTACAGTCACAGACTTCAAAATGTATTACAAAGCTGTAGTCATCAAGACAGTGTGGTACTGGCACAAAAAGAGACATTCAGATCAATGGAACAGAATAGAGAACCCAGAAATGGACCTACAAAATTATGGCCAATTAATCTTTGACAAAGCAGGAAAGAATATCCAGTGGAATAAAAACAAAGCCAGTCTCATCAGCAAATGATGTTGGGAAAACTGGACAGTGACATGCAGAAAAATGAACCTGGACCACTTTCTTACACCATACATAAAAATAAACTCAAAATGGATGAACAACCTAAACATAAGACAGGAAGCCATCAAAATCTTAAGAGGAGAAAGCAGGCAAAAACCTCTTTGACCTTGGCTGCAGCAACATGTCTTACTCAACACGTCTCTGGAAGCAAGGGAAACAAAAGAAAAATAAACTATTGGGACCTCATCAAAATAAAAAGCTTCTGCACAGCGAAGGAAACAATCATCAAAGCTAAAAGGCAATCTACAGAATTGAAGAAGATATATGCAAATGAAATATCAGATAAAAAGCTAGTATCCAAAATCTATAAAGAACTTATCAAACTCAACACCCCAAAAACAAATAATCCAGTGAAGAAATGGGCAAAAGACATGAAAGATACTTTTCCAAAGAAGACATCCAGATGGCTAGCAGATACATGACAAAATGCTCAACATCACTCATCATTAGGGAAATTTACAAATTAAAACCACAGTGAGATACCACCTCACACCTGTCAGATGGCTAACATTAACAACTCAGGCAACAACAGATGTTGGCGAAGATGCAGAGAAAGAGGATCTCTCCTGCACTGGTGGAGGGAATGCAAACTGGAGCAACCACTCTGGATGGTTCCTCAAAAAAATAAAAATAGAACTACGCTACAACCCAGCAATTGCACTACTAGGTATTTATCCAAGGGATACAGGTGTGCTGTTTCAAAGGGGTGCATGCACCCCAATGTTTATAGCAGCACTATCGACAATAGCCAAAGTATTCCCAAAGTATTCGACAGATGAATGGATAAAGAAGATGGCATATATATACATATATATATATATATGTATATATATGATGAAGTATTACTCAGCAATCAAAAATAATGAAATCTTGCCATTTCCAATGTGCATGTAATTAGAGGGTATTACACTAAGCAAAATTAGTCAGTCAGAGAAAGACAAATATCATATGACTTCACTCATATGAGGAATTTAAGATACAATACAGATGAACATAAAGGAAGGGAAGCAAAATAATATAAAAACAAGGAGGGGAACAAAACATAAGAGACTCAAATACAGAGAAAAAAACTGAGAGTTGCTGGAGGGGTTGAGGGTGGGGAGTTGGACTAAATGGGTAAAGGGCATTAAGGAAGACACTTGTTGGGATGAGCACTAGATATTATACATAGGGCATATTATACATAGTGCAAAATCATTATTGCACTATATGCTAACTAACGTGGATGTAAATTAATAAGTAATTAATTAATTAATAAAAAATAAAAAAAAGAGTTGCATGCTTTACCAACTGAGCCAGTAGGTGTCCCAAAGCATGGTAATTTTTAGTATGAGGAATTAGGACTTTACAATATTGAAGTGTATCTCCTTTATCAACAGTGGGTCAAAGGAGGCAGGAGCCAAGTGCACTGGACATGCTGTTCCAAGAAGTATATATCTGAAATTTAGAAGAACCAATGGCAATGCTTTCAGCCAAGGTGTTTGTAGAGGCTTTAACAGGTTTTGCCAATTGAGTCCTAACAGTGTCTTTAGTGTGTTCAACTAACCCTAAGGTTTGAGGATGGTATACACATGAAAAGGTTGTAAAACTGACCAAATAGCACAGACTTGTCAAAGCACCTGACTGGCAAAATAGGTTCCCTAACCACTATAAAGTTTGAGAGGGGTTCCTGAGAAAGGTATAATCTTTTCCAATAGAAAAAGCATTGGCCTCTCTATAAAAGAAAGCTTTTGTCCAGTGTGGACACATACAAAGCATGACTAAAATATACTTATTCAACATATTATTAAACATATTGAGAGGGGAAGTTGTATGAAATCCATTTGTGTGAAAAGGTTTCCCTGGTATAAACTTTGGACAGGTAGGACAAGTGAGGTAGCCACTTTTTGCAGCCTTATTAACTTTTCCACACAAATACTGGTCTACGAATGCTATCAGTTTGTCAGGAGATCAATGGTTCAGTGCATGAAAATAGTTAAGTACTTGGAATTTTAGAATTTCTGGTAGGTCCTGATTGTTATTTGGTCCAAACCAGAGTACTCTTTTATTAAGCCACAATTGTTAAGTTTCCAATTAATTTTTTCCCTCTTTGGGACAAATTTTGGGTATCTCTTGTCAATTTTTCTAGATTATCATTTGGGAAAACATGCCTTTGAACCATGACAGAGGTTTGGTTGTTGGCTTCCTTGAGAACATTTTTGATGAAATTATCAGCAAGGTAGATTAATTTGGCCTCCGAGATGTTGAATCTGGAATGCCTAGGAATCTTAAAAATCGCCAGAGCAGCTGGCAAAAGTATGGCATCCAAGGGGCGCCTAGTTGGCTCAGTTGACTAGGTACCCAAGTCTTGATTTCATCTCAGGTCATGCTCTTACAGTTTCTGAGTTCCAGCCCAGTGTCGGCCTCTGTGCTGACAGTGTGAAGCCTGCTTCAGATTCTCTGTCTCCCTCTCCTCTCTCTCCCCCCCACTCTCTCTCTCTCTTTAAAAAAAAAAAAATTAAAAAAAGAAAATATCATATATATGTTTTAGATAGAGGCCCATACATACCATGTGTTCTGAACTTACACAGTCATCTATTTTAAGTAGTTGAATAAATGAGTAGAGATGGAACCCCTGAGAATCATAACAGAAGGACAAAATTGGAAAAAATTGTCCTTCACTTTAAGTCTGATAAACTGCTTTGTAGATAAATGTTAAGATACCACGTGTTCTTAACTCCTAAGTTCCTTCAACGCAGAAACAATGTGTGAACAGTTTACTCCCCCAAACCACTGCCAGACAAATCAATTGTTTCCATAAAGCTATGTTTATATTTATGAGACTTAATGCAGTTAACGGTGAATGCCACCTTGACTGAGTCTTATACTATTTTAGAACAGAAGGTCATGGAATGATATTTATTACATTTTATGTCCCAGGCTGGCTGGTTGACCTTAGGTGTATCTTGCAAGATGTGGAAGTCATTGAAATTGGGCAGAGATTATGGCATGATAGTTTTGTATTGATAGGCACACATAAATGAGGGTCCTGTTTTTGATGAGGAAGCTGTTTGCTTATAAGTAATTGTTTTTTTATAGTTTATTGTCAAGTTGGTTTCCATATAACACCCAGTGCTCATCCCAACAAGTGCCCTCCTCCATGCCCATCACCCATTTTCCCCTCACCCCCACCTCATCAACCCTCAGTTTGTTCTCAGTATTTAAGAGACTCTTGTGGGTTGCCCCCCTCCCTCTCCCTAACTATTTTTTCCCCTTCCCCTCCCTTATGGTCCTCTGTTAAGTTTCTCCTGTTCCACATATGAGTGAAAACATATGGTATCTGTCTATCTTTGCCTGACTTATTTCACTTAGCATAATATCCTCGAGTTCCATCCATGTTGCTACAAATGGCCAGATTTCATTTTTTTCATTGCCATGTAGTATTCCATTGTATATATAAACTATATCTTCTTGATCCATTCGTCAGTTGATGGACATTTAGGCTCTTTCTATGATTTGGCCATTGTTGAAAGTGCTGCTATGAACATTGGGGTACATGTGCCCCTATGCACCAGCACTCCTGTATCTCCTGGGTAAATCCCTAGCAGTGCTATTGCTGGGTCATAGGGGAGTTCTATTGTTAATTTTTTGAGGAACCTCCACACTGTTTTCCAGAGCGGCTGTACCAGTTTACATTCCCACCAACAGTGTAAGAGGGTGCCCGTTTCTCCACATCCCCACCAGCATCTATGATCTCCTGATTTGTTCATTTTAGCCACTCTGACCAGTGTGAGGTGATATCTCAGTGTGGTTTTGATTTGTATTTCCCTGATGATGAGTGATGTTGAGCATCATTTCATGTGTTTGTTGGCCATCTGGATGTCCTCTTTGGAGAAGTGTCTGTTCATGTCTTCTGCCCATTTCATTTCTTCGGGTGTGGAGTTTGGTGTGTTCCTTATAGATTTTGGATACTAGCTCTTTATCCAATATGTCATTTACAACTATCTTTTCCCACTGTGTCAGTTGCCTATTAGTTTTGTTGATTGTTTTCTTTGCAGTGCAGAAGGTTTTTATCTTGATGAGGTCCCAATAGTTCATTTTAGCTTTTGATCCCTTTGCCTTTAGAGATGTGTCGAGTAAGAAATTGCACAGTTACTTCACATATATATAGGAGTATATGTTCAGCCTCAACATTGTTTAAAGGCTGAAATGACATTGGTTTTGATTTTTTATTACTTCCTATAATCTGTATCCCCAGTGTCTATCCCAGTACCTAGCTCATGGAAAAATCTGAATATTTTATATGCTTAAACTTCTTCTAACTTGAAGAGTATAAAGCATAGGAATTTTCCCTGGATCACAAAGTTCCTTTTATGAAGGCAGGATTGGCATAATGCAAAGGTTTAAAACAAAAGGACACTGTCCATGGGTGCCTGGGTGGCTCAGTCAGTTAAGCATCTGCCTCTTGGTTTTGGTTCAGGTCATGATCTCATGGTTTGTAAGTTCAATTCCCACATCGGGCTCTGTGATGACAGTGCAGAGCCCGCTTGGGTTTCTCTCTTTCTCCCCCTCTCTCTGCCTCTCCCCTACTTGTTCTCTCTGTCTCACAAAAAATAAATAAACTAAAAAAAAAGAAAAGAAAATGACACTGTCCATAAAACCCATCAATTCCCCTGTTTAGTGTGCTCCCATACTTCTTACACCCCCCTCCCGTCTTTCCTATTTATCTTTCTCCCAACTATGTATCATGCCCCAACCTCTTCTACCACTTCTGTGTGCACTCTACTTATCTTATAATAAGTCTCCACTGTAACTACACATTTTCATTGGAAAAATTCCAAAAATTTAGAAAAGTGTAATATAAAGTTGCTACAACCTTCTTTTCATTATTTACCTATTAATGTACACCTTCCTAGAATTTATCTTATGCATATACAAAAGCAGGTCCTTGACTGCCTGGACCAATTTGAAATATCCACATGTCAGCTCTCACAAGAAATCATGGAGATTTTGCTATGTTCATTTTGACTACTTAACCATCATATTTGGGCACTGCATTTTCAAACATGAAAACAGAATCCTATTAAATTCAACAAGAATTATTGTGCATCATCTATGTGAAAGATAATTTGTTATATTCCAAGGGAGTTAACATGAAAAAATGTTCATTTCCTTCGAAGGTTACCAAGATGTGCAGGGCCTTACCACCTAGCAGAGAAGGCACCTATTTATATAATTAAATGCAATGTTAAATAGAATAAAATAGATACTAAATTGTTGCATATGTATTGTAAGATCTTAAAGGAGAAAAAATGCACTTCTGGGTGAAGCCTACCTCAGAATATAATTTCCAACACCATTTCTAACTTCAACTTCACTGTTCCTTTACCTTTTCATTTCTCCTTATCAACTGGTATGAATATATACACATGAATAGAAGAATATTTTCCTATCTGAATGTACTTTAAAAAACTTATATTCTATCTCTTTTTTCTGCTAGAGGACCATAACTAGAGACATGTTTTTGAAATTTAGTCCTAAAAGACAGCTGGGAGTTGATCTCAGAAAATAAAGAGTTGTTAAAAATAACAATTCTTACCCAAAGCAGGCATGTAATTTTTCCTTATTGGTCCCTCCTTAGTCGGCTGCACAACTGAGGAGTCTAACCAATGAGGACTTGTAATTGGTCATTCCAACTAAGTTTGGCTGGTCATTCTTTTTGCTGCCATGGCATTCAGATCAAGCTTTCTCTCATTACATGATAATCAGCCAAGTATCTAACTCACTATCCGCTCCCCCAATTATTCACTGGCAATTACAAATATTATGTCCTATATATCAAATAGTCAACTGGGAATATGTTTAAATGTTTGTGTTTACAATATGGTTATAATTTTTAAGTGATTAAAAACGATTATAATTTTTTAACCATCTTCCCCATTAGGAGATGCAATCTATGTCCTTAACCTTAAATCTGGGTGGTGACTGCTACAACCAACAGAGGATGATCAAAGTGACAGCCTGGGGCTCATAAGGTTAAGTCATCAAAAGTCATGCAGCCTGTGTCTGGGTCTCTTGGACTATCATTTTCTAGATACTCACTCTCAGATCCCAGCTGCTATGTTATACGAAGCCCTTATGGGGTGCCTGGATGGCTCAGTCAGTTAAGCGTCCAACTTCAGCTCAAGTCATCATCTCATGGCTCATTGGTTCAGGCTCTGCGTCAGGCTCTGTGCTGACAACTCAGATTCTGTGTCTCCCTCTCTCTCTCTCTCTCTGTCCCTTCCCTGCTTACACTCTCTCTCTCTCTCAAAAATTAATAATAAAATCATTACAAAAAAAGATAAAATTTCAGCTAGCCCAGTCTTTGAGTTATGACAGGCACCAGTAATGGGAGAAAAAAAAAGCTTCCCAAATAATTCTAGCCTCTAGAGTTTCAAGCTACCCTCAGGTATCAGGATTTCCTTGCTGAGGCCCCTGACATCCTTGAGCAGCAATTGATGCCTGCTGTGCCCTGTGTAAATTTCTGACTGGGGAAGTCCAAGAACAGAATAAAATGGTTGTTGTTTAGGCCACTAATTTTGAAGTGGTATTGTATAATAAATAGCAGTAAGTAACTAGAAAAAAAAAGAAGCTTCTTAAATCATGAAGTAAATTTGAGTTTGTTTGTAGGTTGAGGAGACAAAAAAACAAACAACAAAACACTTATAAGGAAAGAATTAATAACAGGCCAGGGATGGAAAACAGTAAGATTCTATGGTCTACCAGAATAGTGGGGAAGAATAGGAAGAGAAAAAGTTGGCAATCAGTCCTCCCAAGACCTATCGATGGCTGCCAGAAGAAATTCAGGGAAAATCTGTAATCAGCAAGAGTAGAAAATTTATGCACAGCAAGTACTTATTGAGTGCCTAGTATGTTCCACATACAAATTACACTACACCACACAGACACACACACACACACACACACACTTGCGTTTCTATTTTTGTAACCCATCTTAATATTCTTTATTGTCATGTTCTAATACTTTCTTGACAATCCTTTGCACATGTGAAAAAATCTTTTCAGAAGAGAGCTTTTATAATATCTTATAATTGCTATTCAAGACATTGTTGCATTTGATTTTTTTTTAAATTATAGTTAATGATGCCTAGTTTCATCATCCACTCGTTGCTCCTTTCTCATAGACAGAATTAAATCTGACTGCTGGTAGTTTACAAAGAATATCTGAGAAATGTGGCAAAATCTTGCAGTCAACCATCTGTTTGGGGAACTGTTTCTTTTCATAGAAAACATAGGGCTTATGAACAATTGAAACTCATGATTTCTTACTAGAGGAGACTGAGAAGTATCCAGTAAGATATAGCTACTTGCTCTTCTAACACATTCCCAAAGTCAAGGAATAGAGCATGGTTGAGGGAGCACTTTAAAATATCTTCTAAATGTTAAATCAAATTAATTTTCTACTTTCTCTTATATGTATTCAATAAAGCCATGACTGTAGATTTGTCTGTCTACCTAATAATACAAATGACCAATTAAATCTTCTAAGTCTTTGTATCTATGTTGCCTTTTTGTAATGGATGGTAACACCATTATTGCAATAAATATCTTTAGGTGTTGAGATAAAATATTCTATTTATTGAGCACAATATTCAATCCAATAAGCACATTTAGCATTAATATAGAGTTTTGAAAACATAAAATGAAAAAATATGTAAAGAAAAATGCAAGATAATTTATAGCCTTCCTTTTTAATATCATATCAATCTGCTATCATGTCTTTGATCGTATAATCTTTAACTTTCTCCCAGTGGTGGACACTATGGCTTTTTTTGTTCCTTTGCCATTACATTCTCTTTGAGTAATGTTCTCATATTTTTCTCATTTCTGGAGATCTCACCATATATGGAGATCAGAGTTTTCTTTAACTAGACTTTAAAGTACAAAATTATTTGAGGATATTTTCTTAGATTTCTCTCTTTAAAATTATTCTTTTGAAAATATCCTTCCCCCACAATTTTAATTATTATATTTCTATTAATGCTTGAAAAGTTTTATTACTTAATTTTATTTAGTTTCCTTATGAACAGTTTAAAAAGAGAAACCATCTAAATTTCTAGCTCCCTTAGAAAAGCAGCATCTACAATTGCAAGGGCACTGATGTCTCATAATTGAGTGGCAGCTACTACTTTTAGAAGGGCATATTTTTCCAGTGTTCTCTATTCCCCACATCTTTATTGTTTTGAACATAGCCTGTTAGTAGCTTCTGTAAGCATCTGAGTTTGCAAGCCCTTTTCTAATCCGTATCTTGAAAGCAAAAGATCTAAGCCTGAATTTCCAGCTGGCCATTGCACAGCTTCATTCCAAACAGCTTGCATTGATCCTTATACATAAAACTTTCCTAACCTGGTTTGGTAAAAATCCTCTCAGATGCCAAGGCTGGAAGCTATGTACTTTTTTTTTTTTTTTTTAAATTTCTGTGTTCTCTCTCATTGGCATTGATTGACAAGAGGACAGGTCTTACAGATTCAGCGTCTATAATACATTCACTCTGTCAGTCCCTCAATACTCTTATCTAGGAACATTACAGACTACATGATCTTCCCATAAAAGTTAATCCTACACCCCCATTAAGTTAATCATCTAAATGTATGACTTTAAGCATACTACTGTGTTGCTCAGAAAGCTTTCAGAAGTTTTCAGGTGTCATCAAATTTTTGAAACTTCTCAACTTAGCATTGTAGGCCATTCAAAACAGGAACCGATGTATTCTTAGATCAGAGCATTTAGAATAAGCATGACCTTAATGATTTCTAGTTCAAGTCGTTTTATGTGTAGCTGAGAAAACTAGGTCTCAAAGGGCTAAGTGACTCATCCATAATTCAATAGATAGTTAGCTGAGCAACGATCAAAACTTAGTTCTCCAGAGTAAGTTCTTAGGGCTACTTCCACAGTCATCAACCAAACTATTTGTTCTAGCCAAAGACTAGTTCCTAGTCTCTATCTATTCATTACTAACAACATATGAACAAGTGCTGTTGACACTATCTCAAAGGTAATTCCCTCCTTGAAGGTTGGAGGGCATTGCTCACAGTGAGACCTCTCCAATTTCTAAAGTGCCTAATAAATTGTAATTATGCTACAGCATTCACCATATTCTCCTTTACATTTCAGCAGCCTGCCCTATCTACTCTCTTGCAAGCACATTGAAGGAAGAGACTACATTCTTGTAGCAGCTGGCACAGTGTCTTGAACATAACTATTTTAATTGTCAATAAATCACCAACCCAGCCTCCTTTCTCCCTCTCAACTTTATCTTCCTGTAAGAATGTTATGATCTACTAATTAGGATTTTTCCCCCTGCCTCAGGATGCTTCTCTTCCCAATGATCCAAGGATTTGTTTCTTTCACATTTGCAAATTCTAGGGGTTATGCTTTTGTTTTTGTTTTTCTTTGGCACATAACCGATTTCAATAAAACCTTCCTTCCTTTGGCCTTTACAAATGTAGATTAGGAACATTAACCGTTTGTGTTTTCCGTACCATTAGTGATTTGCAGATATTTATAAAACATCATCACACGTCTGAAGAACTATAGTCAATATAAATTGATACCAAGAATTGTTCATCCACACAGACCCAAAGCTCTGAAAGTCTACCAGGTTTGTGTTTGTGGAAAATCTATTCTATGGTTCTGGCATCTGCTATTACATCCTAAGAAATAAGCAGTTTAATAGTTGCCTGGCTTCATATCTATTTCTAAGTAATTTTAATTTCATCAAACTGTTCATTCCAGTTACAGCTCCATGCTGTGTTGTGAAATTTAATCAAATATTAATTTGAATTCAGGTCATACCACTTCTAGTTATCTCCTCATAATTAAAAAAATTAATTAATTGAAAAAAGAAAGAATGTACTTATGTCTAGAATTGCCTGTCTGCTACTTCTTTGTTTTGCTGAAAAATAAAATAATTAATGCTAAATGCAATAATGATCTGTCGTATTTTTAGATATACAAATATGGTTGAGGGTATTTTATATTTTTATTTGAGATGACTGAAGTTGATACAAATTAATCTTCTTTTAACTGTAACCTATGCTATCTTCTTGCTCTATGTATATGCAAAGCCTTATTTAATCATTATATTTAAAATTGTCACAACTACCCATTCACTTAACATTTAGAAATACTTAACTGTGGACTCATTTCATAAGCCAAAGTAAATATTGTAAAATATTTAAATGATTGCTTATTTGCTTCATGGTTTCTGTATCAGTTTGCATTTCCTGCCAATATCAGGCCTTTTAAAATATATTTGAGAAGCCAAATCTCACTCCCTATCAGCTTTCTTACAAATACACTGAAGGCAGGGCTAAGTTCTATGAACAATGAGCACAATGTCCTGAACTGAACAGGTGCTCTAGGGATATTTTTTGAATTGTTATTGAACCCCAAGCTCTACCTTTCTTTTATTTCAATTTCATATTCCTCTGCATTTTTTATCACCTTAGAAATACACTTTTTCAGGGCACCTGGGTGGCTCAGTTGGTTAAGTGTCTAACTTTGGCTCAGGTCATGATCTCGCAGTTCCTGAGTTAGAGCCCCGCATCAGGTTCTGTGCTGATAGCTCAGAGTCTGGAGCATACTTCAGATTCTGTGTCTCCCTCTCTCTCTGCCCTTCCCCTGCTCTCTCTCTCTCTCCCTCCCTCTCTCTCTCAAAAACTAAACATTAAAAAAATTAAAAAAAGAAAGACATTTTCCCAAGCACATATGAAACTGAATTTTTAAATAAATAATAATAAATATATAATTTTAGATCTTAGGAATATCATAATTGCTATGTATAGGCTAAATTAATTCAAATGTATTGGATCACAATATCTACATGACCTTAATTCAATAGATACCTATAATGTGCTTACACGGTAGCTATAACTATTGGTCTAAGGGATCCAAAGATGGGTAAAACATGATCCTAATCATGAGGAGCTCATGATATACAAAACAGATTTTATGAGTGCTACTGTAGTCCATGTGGAAGGTGAGAACTTAAACTAGGAAGACGTGTAGTGTTTATAGGTTTTTCATTAGGAACAACAACAAAACATATATGAAAGCATTCAAAAACAACTCAAGAGATTTCTGTTTATCTATGTATAAAAACTTTCTCTGTAAAATCACTAATATTTCCAATAGGTAGTACACATTCAATAACCATATGCTGGTAAGTGAGTGGAGTCTGAGTGGTAAGTAAATGAGTTAAGTGTTACTATAGGGAATACATTTACACTTCCCTCCGTATGGAGACATTTGTTTTGATATTTCCCAATTATGTTAATAAGTACACTGAAGTACAGTCCATCTAATCTTGCAGTCTGCCAAATAGTCAGGATGCAATGCCCAGCATCTCTCTTTCTCTTTGTAATTATATTAAGAATTGATAATGTGGTTTCTTAATTCTACAACTCTTATTCGCTAAAATGACCAATGGTTCATATTCTTCTGTCTAATGTGATTCAGCTAGAGAAATTGGAGTCTCCTTTCGGTATGAGGCCATATCATATTGCCTACTTAATGTAAGCACCCAAAAAAGCTCATTCTCCCAGTGTCTGCATGTTTTTTTTTTTTTAATGTTTATTTATTTGAGAGAGAGAGAGAGAGAGAGACTGCGCGCAACACAGGAGGAGCAGAGAGAGAGAGAGACACAGAACCCAAAGTGGGCTCCAGACTCTGAGCTGTCAGCCAGAGCCTGATGTGGGGCTTGAACTCACAAGCTGTGAGATCATGACCTGAGCTGAAGTCAGACGCTCAACCACCTGAGCCACCCAGGCACCCCTGGAACTTCCTGTTTAACATCATCATTATCCATCTCCAGCCAACAGTAACTCCAGATGGCAAATAAAACAATCACTGATTTGGCAGAGAATATGTGGATTTTAATAGCTTTAAAAATCATTATTAGTTTATTAATGTTCATTGTGTCATTGAGATGAAATATTTCAAGGTTTAATATTTAGCTAATCAGTCAACAATAATGCTTCTTGCAAAGATAGTGGTAAGAGACAGAAATCATTTTTTTTTCTTGAAGTTACTTAACATGTAGTCAAGAAGCAGTTTAAGATATATATCTGAACTTTAATATCTAATTATTTTTAAATTTTATTATTAAATAACTAATTTGATATTAATTCAAAATAATGCATATAGATTAATGTCTATACACACACAGATATGTACTTACTTCGAGTTCTCTGGAAATTGACCTTGGCTAGAGAGAGCTCACTTAACAAAGCCATTCTTCCTTCTTAGGAGCAGTAAATCTAATGACAGGTTGATATGGAACTTGATGCCTTCTATGCATCATGGTAAAACTCTGAAGTACTATTCAGACTTCAAGGCTCCCTGTGGCTTTGGCTAAGACCTGTGTTGAGATTGCATTGTCACCAACTTCTTTCTCTATCTAATATTTTTTCCTTCCTTTCCCTCATACAAGTGTTGATCCTAATAACTTATAGTTAATAAGTTTGACCGTAATGAAGATGCTGATTATTCACCTCCAGTCCATGAAAAAGCATAAAAAGGGAGATGAGTTCAGTCTAGTATGATGAAAAAACCATAGAAGAGTGGGAACCTTGTTTTTTCATCTATTATTTTAAAAAAATTGTTTTTATGTTTTTATTTTATTTTTGAGAGAGAGACAGAGTGTGAACAGGGGAGGGGCAGAGAGAGGGAGACACTGAATCTGAAGCAGGTTCCAGGATCTGAGCTGTTGGCACAGAGCCTGACACAGGGCTCAAACCCACAGACCGTGAGATCACGACCTGAGCCGAAGTCAGACGCCCCTCAGCTATTATTTTAAATAACTAAAATTGATTTTAGGGTTAATGATATATATTTTAAATATGATGATATGAGGACATAGAGTAGATACTTGTAATTCAAATGATTGAGGAAAATCTAAAAAAATGTTATATTACTATTAATATTTATTAGAGATGACCTATTTAACTAAATACTATGGCATTTGCAGTATATCACAGATAATAGAATGCCCCAAATATTCTGTATGCTTCCATATGTATTCCACCCTCCTTTATAGTTAAATTGGAACAATGGATTAGTTCTATAATGGCCTTTGGGAAGAACTGAAGAGTATCACTTCTGGTTTGAGGTACTTAAGAATGAGTCTTCCACATTCCTTGTTCCCTTGTCCCAGCAATTTCTTTAATGCCCTATAATGACAGCATCAAAATACGGAAGGCATCTGAATTCTTGAGTAACCACATGGGTATTTAACTTAGATTGCTATCTAACTCACAAAAGATTATGAGAGAACCACATCTTTGCTATGTTAAGCCACTGAGCTTTAGGGTCCCTTTGTTTTTGCAACACAGCCTAATACCCTGTCTATTTATCCTGAATGTCTTTTTGTAGCCATTTCCTCAATAATAACTAGTAGGAAATAGAGCTTGCTCTTGCTTCCAACCATTTTATGGAGTTTCATTTTGTTATTCTTTTGAATAGGTAACATATTCATATGGTTCCCAAGCTAAAAACAAATTTTCCTTAAAAGTCTGGTAATTTGGGCTATATTAAACATGAATGTGTTTTCTTTGTGCCTCATGGGGTTTGTTATAAGGTTACCCTATTGGGTCTCATATAGGAAAAACCTCTCATGTCAAAATCTTAGGTTGCCCAAATATCACAGAAAAAAAAAAAAAACTATTGTAGTCTCCTGTACAAAAAAAGGGAGCTAAGTTCGGGAATAAGTGGATAAACATTTATTTAACTTTTTTTGTTTTCACCAACGAATATGTTAGGACTGAACTGCCTCCCAACATTCTTATGTCCAAGTCCTAAGGCTCAATGTGATTGGATTTAGAGATAGCACCTATAAAGAGATAATAAATGTTGAGTCATAAGGGTAAGGCCTCAATCAGATAAGACTGATATTCTTATAGGAAGAAAGAGATATCAGAGATCTCTTTCCTTCTGACTGTGCAAAGAGGAATTGTGATAGCCATTTTGTTACAAAGATCTGCTATAGGTCATATGTAGTACCCATACGTATTTTTTTCTCAATATGTTGGCTTGAGGGTGATAAAATATGATAACAACTCACCTATAGTTCTTTTTTTCCCAGATTACTTTAATCCCTTTGAGGCAATTTGAAGACCAGTGTTTGAAATAGATACTAACTTTGAATCTTTGTATTCCCAGTACCTGCAGCAGGGCTCTGATTGTGCAGCAGATTTCTGATGCACTTTGAGAATATGAGGAACACTCTGAGACATTTTGAGGTCCCAACACAATCAGTCTATTTTTCTGTGAAATGATCCATCTTGAAAATACAATTTGGAGTCTTATCTGAGGCATCTACACATTTTTCATATAAGACGCCCGTGAATGGTTTTATTTTTATCAAAATAACTCTTAGATGTGACACATGTAGTATGATCACTATATCATGATTACTATTCATTACATCAATAAATATTCATTAAACACCTTTAATGTGTCTGAGGAATAAGGCAGTAAAAGAAATAGTCAAAAATTCGGATTCCTGGGCCTCACATTTTAGTTGAGAGAGATTAGCAGAAAAAAAACATAAAATAAGTGGTGGTCAGTTTTATAAATAAGATGACCTACCATCCCCCCCCCATAAAAACATAATGTTATCTGTCATTATTTAAAGACAAAATACGAAAAAAATAAGAGGTTCTTAATATTTAACAGGACAAATACAATGGCCAGTTGCATTTTCCCTCTTGCCCTCAAGCGCCTCAATGCCATATGCACCATATGCACACACACACACACCCATCCACACACACACACACTTTCTTTTCCTTTCTGCTCTCTTCCCCACTTCAGGAACCTTAGCTACCTCATAAACCGCAAGGCTTGCAAAAATAATACCATGAAAATACTGTTCTGACGTCTTTTGTAACCCCAAGCAAAAGGCATAATCCCCAAACATGAGATTCCCTTAAAGTCAAAAATTGCTGCTTAAATCAAAACCATGAGGGCAACTATTCAACTGTCCCTTATCCTATCAAAATGCTGACTCTGTTTCAATTAGGAAGCTACTTCATCTTCAGATGCTCTGTTTCACATCAGCTGAATAAATCCTTTAACCTCTGTTTGAGTCACTTAAATTTCTTTTGAAAATTTAAGATCAGAGAGTTCAGGGCATACACACTAAAATTTTCATTTGGGCTTGGGGGAAAATGATAGATAAAGCATAAGACATCAGCATTAAATTGTTATGCAAAAAATTAATTTCATATGCATTTATATTCTTAGAAAAATTCTCTAAATTGACTTAGGATAGAAACAAATTGTAATGTAAAGGCATGGCTCTAACATGTTTGTAGAAGTATTTATGGAATTCTCATCCCTGATTAGAGAAGGAATCCTCTATTGTTTTATGCATGGCTGTTTTGTAGGTATTATGGTAACTGATTCCTCAAAGATATGATATGCCTTATCGATAAATATAGTTTCAACACTCCAGGAAAATGTATCACTGTTATGAAATAAAGGTAGATCTTTATTGTAGAAAAATGATGTAACCATTGAGATGATAAACCAGGAAGAACTTTTCACTACTTTTAAGTCTAATACTATCAGAAGATCATTTCCAGTTAGCAATGTAATGGAACAACTGTGATTTCTATTTGTGGACCAAATATTTGACAGATAATGAACATTTAAGGAATATTTAGAGATTGTAAAAATCTTCATTTAAGTTATGATTGTCTTCAAAACAATGTTGGAATGTCTAATGTAACATTTCTGTGTGTGTATGGCTGTGCATACTCATACATTTGTCCTATGTACTGAACTGACTCTTTAAGTTGATCTCTGCCTTAATATATCCAGTTCCGAATTGGTAAACAGGTCATCAGGACAGAACGAATAGTGACATCTCTATGCACTTTTAAGAAAAGAGCCAGTAACATGCCATTTAGAACTACAAATATGCTTTTTGTAGTTTCTTTTCTGTAGAGAAAGATACATGAAAAAGAGGAAGGGAGGGAGGGAAAAGAAAAGCAGGAAAAAATGAAAGGAGGCAAAAAGAAGAAAGAAAGGAACAAGAAAAACTTCTGAAGAGAGTGAGCATCTGAACAAATAAAGATCTCTTGTTCCAATTATATAGTTCAGGTGGGCTGAATCTTTCATGACTTTTAAATCCTAATGGTAAGGGGGCCACTCTGTAAAAACTACAAAGTGTACACCACTAGAGTTTTACAGCCCTGTGATGCAGTTTATTTGGCCATTTTGTGATGTCTGCACAGTTTTCAAATCAATGAGATTAGGTATGTATTCAGCTTACCATGACACAAGCAACTTAGGAAATGCACACACATACAGCACATTTAACATTCAGCACTTAAATAGAGTCCATAACCAGTGGCTATCAGACATACATTGATTTTAACATTAGGGCAATCTGAAAATGCTAGAATCCTAAAGGCCAGTGTCTTTTTAAAGAATTGCACAAAAAGTGAGAAAAAGTCTGTCCTGGGACTAAATTGTTTCAAATTGAAGATATTAACCCAGCAGAAATAGTGTGTGCTTAGACTCAAGCCACATTAATTTAGGAGAATAGGGTTAAAAAATAAAAAAAAATTGTAAATGTTTTTTGAAAACTATTATAAAATCTTTTATTACAAGAGTGAAGTGATTTCAAAAAATCCCAAATTGCCTTAAGATTAATTTTTAAAAAAAAATAGGAGCGATTCATGCAAAATGAATGAGATGAGACTGTTCTAGCTTGACTCAGAGTTACACTCACAGTGAGAAGTACTGCAAAAGACAGCTAAATATATTCAGGTTGGAGGAAAAAAAATCAGCATCTAGTATTATTTCTTTGGGGGGAGTAGGTGATAGAGATAGAATGGCCATCTGGGAGCCAAATCTCTGTAAAGGGACATTTATCAGTGGAACAGAAGGACTTTAGCTCTGCAATCTGCTTGCTATGTTTGTAGAAAAAGCACCATTTAAAAAGTAAGACAGCTTTTCTATTTCATGAGTCTTTTTTACATAAGAAAAATAACACCAGTTAATATGTTACTCTAAAAAAATTGTTGCTTCCTATATGTCTTATGTTCATCTACACTATGAACTTGCTAGGTTAGACGTCAATAGATTAACCTTGGAAGAGAGAAGATGTCAAGGGAGTAAAATATTTTACCATGGTACTATTTCTCTTCTTGCCCATATTGCAAACACTAAATTACACCCACCTCCTTTTCTCACAACGCCCCACAACGGCTACTTTCCTCTTCTTCCCTTCCCCCTACCATATGGTCCTAGCATTGCTTGCAAATGTTTTCAATATGTTCCTGCTCATCTTCTGAAGTAAAGGATGGTTCGTCTTGGTTCAGATTTACTCAGTACATTTTGGGAACACAGGTTAACCTTAACAACTAATTTTCACATAAGGAAATCAGGCATAGGAAAATGAAATCAGCAACCATTAATTAGAAAAGCTTCAGTAAGTTAAACTTTTGGGGTTTTGATCCAAGGGAAAGTTAAGTTTAGAAGTATTTTTTTACTATAAATCTGTACTAATCAAGGCAGTGTTGTATTGCTGAAAATATGGAGACATAGATAAACAGAATAGAGACCAGAAATAAGTATCATCAACTGATTTTTTTAATTTCTTTTTTTAAGTTTGTTTGTTTATTTATTTTGAGAGAGAGAGAGAGAGAGAGAGAGAAAGATTGAGAGAGAGAGAGGGAGAGTGAGCAAGGGAGGGGCACAGAAAGAGAGGGAGAGAGAAAGTGAGAGAGAGAATCCCAAGCAGGCTTCTTGCTGTAGGCTCAGAGCCCAAAGCAGGCTTCAACTGACCAACTGCAAGATCACAGCCTGAGCCGAAATCTAGAGTCAGACACTCAACTGACTGAGCCAACCAGGTGCCCCAATTATTATTTTTTTTAATAAAGGTCAAAGGCAATTCAATGGTGAAAGGAATAGATTTTTGAAACAATCTTTGAAACAATTGAAACAATGTAACATTTTGAAACAATGTTACAATGAGATGTTCATGTGCAAAATAAAAATCAAACAAATCTGAGTATGTTTGGTTGCCTTCATTATTCCTTTCCCATATACAGTTTTGCATAGGAGGTTCCTAATAACATGAAAAAATTGATACAGACCTGAAAATCATTGATTATATATTTCTAGATCTATTCTACATTGATCTGTAAATTTCTTTCTATCTTATCTAGCTTTAGAGATTTTTAACTGTGTTCTCAGCTCAGCCTAAGACAGGGCTTAAAGTCAGCCAAAATGGACTTCTCTGTTCTGAATTGGCATTAATTTAAGAGATGATTTATCTTTGTGAGTTTTGAGCCACTCAAACTGAAAGGAAGTGGGTCAGAAAGAGGAGTGTAGGCAGAATGCATAGAGGGACATATAATGGGGGAAGAGCAAGAGTAGTGTAAAAGTTTTTAGTTTCAAGTAACAATGTGAAAGAATCTAAGAGAGAGAGCACGTTTTAAGTTTTTGCAAATTTAACTTGTTTTGTTCCTCAAAAGGGAAATTTTGAGGATGCAATGTTGTTATCTTACATTATTTTAGAAGCTTCCTCCTACAAATTTTTAAAATTGGAGATCACTAGATGTTTGGAGTTTTGCTTTCTTTTTGTTTTAAAACACCTCTCAAATGAACAATTTTTGTCGAAAATTTCCCAAAGTGGCTACTGATACTTTTAAATTATCTTTGGTAAAATTTTGCTACTTAGAAAAACAGAAATTAGAGTTAAAATGTTAACAATTTTTTAAAAGCTGTAATATGATATGAAGGAGACACACACTTTAAGAGGAAAAAATCATTAAAGGATGGCAATAGTTTATGAAATTTATTGTTGCTGTACCTCATGGCTCAGGATCTCCCTCTAATGGTGGGCTGTCTGCAACTGCAGACCCAACAAATCCAGTGGATGGAAGTTTTGTAAATAGGATCTATTCCTGAATTACACTCTCACAGACCTCCTAAAAAAAATTCAGAGAAAAATTGTCAGACAATTTCAATGGAAGTCTTAAGCCAAAGTTTGTCCTACAAGGATTGCCTACTGTGGCAAGGGAGAACATTACATTGAAAGAGTGTTTGTAGTGTCTCAGAATCGGGCAATCAGCGGATAATATTTACGGGGTTTGGGGTCTGTTCTAGATGGTTTAACATGGATCCTTCTAGGCATGGAGTTAAGTCAGTTGAGGAAAATCTGTGATATAACTGCTTAGTATTTTAGTACACAGAATCAAAACTCTTGAAGTGAGCCTTAATAAATAAATTGGTGTGTGAAAATGAGTTGTTTGACCAGGTGAGCGACGTATTGTCCTGACAGGAGAGATTTTTGCCCAGAAGCAAACAATTTACTCAGATATTGTGGTTTACAGTAATTTCCTGAAGTAAACAGTTAAGTCATGTCAATAAAGATAGCCTCAATTTTTCAGTCCTAACAGTTAAACTTGGTGAATAAGGGAATCTCAATTCTCATATTTAAGGGGAATAAACCCCAAAGAAAAACCACTTACTTTGAAGCCCCAGTTCCCATTTCAGGTTTTCTGTTTTCTCAGTGTCTAACCATCAACAGATTCATTAATATTCTGAGGCTATACATATCATGCATATTATATCTTGCGTGTTCTTTTCTATCTATATTGATTCAAGTAAGGCATCTAAACAAGTACCAGTCATATAGAAGATGCACATTAAACTTTAAGTTTCTTTCACCTTGAGAGAATCAAAGCAATAAAGTTAATATTGAAAATAATATTTTAAGTCCCTTGAATGTAGGGGATAATATGATACATTTTCTTTTACATTTGCAAGGTAAACTTCTTTATGTATATATTTGTGATATTGCATTAAATTGTGTTGATTGTTGCCAAGTGAGAAAATTTATTAGTTATAAAAACTTAGGTCATTTGAGGAACACATTAATGACAGTTTTATTGAGTTAAGTCTTATTTCTAGTTATATATCATAAAATTTACATGTGATAAATTTATAGTTTGATGAGCTTCAGAAAATGTATACAGTTGTTCAGTCAATACCATAAGTGCATTTCGAATACTTTAATGATCTCAGAATAATCTTTCTTGTCATTTTGCCACCCTTGGAAAAAGACAATCATTCATATGTTTTCTCTATTTGTGAATTTTGCTTTTACTAGAAATTTCATATGAATAAAATCATATAGTTTGTAATAGTTTATTTCTACCTTGTTCTACTTAACATGATATTTTTTGTTAGTCATTCATGCTGTTGCATGAGTCAGAAATTTGCTTCTTTTTACTGCTTGGTAGTATTCCCTTTTATGAATATAAGACATTGCATCTATCTATCACATGATGATTGTCATTTTGGTGGTTTTCAAGTTTTGGCTATTAGGAAAAATGCTGCTGTAAACATTCACATAAAAGTCTCTCTGTGTGGATGTGTGTTTCCTATTTCTTGTATATAAACTTAGAAATTAAATTGCTGCATCATGTGATAAGGATTAAGTTCATTATTTAAAGAAGCTACCAATCTTTTTCATGAAAGTGGTTGTATAATTTTATATTCCCACCAGCATTGTAGGATTCCAGTTTCTCCATTTTCTTAACAATGCCTGGTATTACTTCTAATTTTAGATAATGAGTAGTAGTGTCTTAGTGCAGTTTTATTTTGCATTTTCCAAATGACCAACAGCACTGAACATCTTTTCATAAAACTTGTTGCTGACTTTCACAATCTATTTTGTGAAATGTCTGACTTCTTTGCCTATCTTTTCATTGGATTGTCTTCTCCTTATTCAGTTGAGTGCTTAATATATTGTGGATACAAATCTTTGTTAAATTTTGTCACACAATTAATTTTACCCAGTCCATGATTTGTCTATGTGTATTCTATAATGTTTCTTTCAAAGAACAAGTTGTAAATTTGAGATTGTCCAGCTTATTTTTTATATGGTTTAAGTTTTGTGTGTTCTAAGAAATCTTTGGACATATGTTTTCTCAAGTTTCCTCTACAAATTTTATAGTTAAACTTTCACTTGTAGGTCTGCAATACATTTTAAGGTAACTTTTATGTATAGTAAGAGAAAATGGTGAAGATTCATTATTTTCCATACTGATGGTCAGTTATTTTAGCACCATTTACAGGCATAATTTGTTTTATACCCTTCATTTTATGTGCTTCACAGGTACTGCATTTTTACAAATTGACAGTTTGTGAAAACCTTACATTGACCAAGTCTATTGGGTCAATTTATATAACAGCATTTGCTCAGTTCATATCTCTGTGTCACATTTTGGTAATTTTTGCAATATTTTAAATTCTTTCATTATCAGTATATTTGTTATGGTCATCTGTGATCAGTGATCTTCGATTCTCCTATTGTAATTGTTTTAGGGCGCCAAGAACTGCAGCCATATAAGGTGGCAAACTTAATGGGTAAATGGTATGTGTGTTCTGACTGATCCACCAACTGGCTGTTCCCGTCTCCCTCCCTCTCTTCAAGACTCTCTATTCCCCAAATCACAAAAATATTGAAATTACTCCAATTAACACTCTATAATGGCCTCTAAGTGTTCAAGTGAAAATAACAGTTGCATGTGTCTCACTTTAAATCAAAAGCTAAAAATGATTAAGCTTAATGAGGAAGGTGTGTTGAAAGTTGAGACAGGCCAAAATCTAGGCCTCTTGTGCCAAACAGTCAAGTTGTGGATGCAAGGGAAAATTCTTGAAGGAAGTTTAAAAGAGCACCCAAGTGATAAGAAAGCAAAACAGCCTTATTGCTTATATGGAGAAAGTATGAGTGGTCTGGATAGAAGGTCAAACCAGCCATAGTCTTCCCTTAAGCCAAAGCCTAATCCAGAGCAACGTCCTAGCTCTCCTCAATTCTATGAAGGCTGAGAGAGGTGAGGAACTTGGAGAAGAAAAATTTTAAGCTAGCAGAGGTTAGTTCATGAGGCTTAAGGAAAGAAGCCATCTCCATAACATAAAAGTATAAAATGAAGCGAGTGCTGATGTAGAAGCTGCAGCAAGTTGTCCAAAGATCTAGCTAAGATAATGAATAAAGGTGGCAACCATAAACAACAAATTTTCAATGTAGAAAAAATAGCCTTCTATTAAAAAAAGATGCCATCTAGGACTTTCATAGATAAGAAGAAAAGTCAATACCTGGCTTCAAAGCTGCAAAGAACAAGCTGACTCTCTTGTTAAGGCTGATGCAATTGGTGACTTAAAACTAAGTTGAAGCCATTGCTCATTCACCATTCTGCAAATCCTAAGGCTTTTGTGAATTATATTAAATCTACTCTATAAAAAAACCTGTGCTCTACAACTGGAATCACAAAGCCTGGACGACAGTACCTCTGTTTACAGCATGGTTTGAAGAACGCATTAAGCTCACAGGTATGTAATGTTCAGAAAAAAAGATTCCTTTCAAAATATTACTGCTCATTGATAATGCACCTGGTCACCCAAGAGCTCTGATGGAGATGTACAACAAGATTAATGTCATTTTCATGGCTGCTAACACACAATCCATTATGCAGCCAATGGATTAGGAATAATTTCAATTTTCAAGTCTAGTTATTAAAGAAATACATTTCATATGGCTATAGTTTCTACAGATAGTGATTCCTCTGATTTGAACCTGGGCAAAATAAACTGAAAATCTTTTGGAAAGAATTCAGCATTCTAGATGCCATTAAGAACATTTGTGATTCCTAGAATGAGGTCAAAAAAACAAAATGTAACAGGGGTTTGGCAGAAGTGGATTCCAACCCTCAAAGATGATTTTGAAAGGCTCAAGACTTCAGTGGAGGAAATAACTGTTGGTGAGGTAGAAAAAGCAAGAGAAGTAGAATTAGAAGTGAAGCCTGCAGATGTGACTAAATTGTTGAAATCTCATGATAAAACTGGAACAGAAAAAGAGTTGATTCTTATAGATGAGCAAATAAAGTGGTTTCTTGAGATGAAATCTGTTCTTGGTAAAGATGTTACAAAAATTGTTAAAATGACAAGGGATTTAGAATATTACAAAACTTAGTTGATAAGGCAGTGGCAGCAGAATGCATGAACTCTAATGTTGAAAAAAAGCTCTACTTTGGGTAAAATGCTATCAAAGAGCATCACATACTAGAGAGAAATGATTCATGAAAGGAAGATCCAATCAATGTGGCCGACTTCACTGTTGTCTTATTTTTAGAAATTGCCACAACAACCCCAAATTTCGGTCTAATCAGTCAGCAGCCATCAAAATTGAGGCAAGACTCTCCATCAGCAAAAAGATTATAACTCACTGAAAGCTGAGATGATGACTGGTTTTTTTAAACGTAAAGTATTTTTTAATTAAAGTATTTACCTTGTTTTCTTTACACGTAATGCTATTGCACACTTAATAGGCTATACTATAAGTTAAACATAACTTTTACATGCACCAGGGAACCAAAATATTCATTTGACTCAGTTGATTGTGATATTTGTTTGATTGCACATCTTCATTTCAAAGGTAGTTTTTCCCATTGTATTAAATACATGAATTGATATTTTGAAATCTTGCGAATAACCTCCTCCACAACTACCTTTATTCAATGATTTAGCATCCATTGTCGATCTTTGCCCAAATCAGATATATTAGTGTTTTTAATTATTGATTTTGTAGGTATGCCAGTCTTCCTTCCTTTCTACCTTCCTTCCCTCTTTTCTTCCTTCTTCCTTTTTACCATCTTTCTTTCCTTCCTTTCTCCCTCTCTTCCATTCTTCCTTCATTCATTCCTTTATTCCTGCCTCCCTCCTCAATTTTTTTGTTTTGAAATATCATTATGCATTCATGGATTTTTTTAATGAATTTATCTAGTGGGAATCCCTTCATTCTATATCTAAATATACTTATATTTCTTGGTGTTTTTTGCTTCTAGTTCCTTTCAGTGAACAAAATTAGAAAGTATCTATCTATACCGCACATATGTGTCTAAATACATATTACATGCATTATATGTAAAATATTGTATATATAAAATTCATATATATGAATACACAGCCTTGTTGAGTATAGCCTAATCACTTCTGTAAAATGTGTTCCATTATGAATTCCATCAAAAAAGGATAAAATATAAGACTTTTCAACAGTGTTCTGATGTTTTCTTCACATATGATAGTTAAGAAACACGATTCAGCATAGTTTGAATTTTTTTAATGTTTATTTTTGAGAGAGAGCGCACGTGAGTGAGCAAGGTGCAGAGAGACAGAGAGAGAGAGAGAGAGAGAGAGAGAGGGACAGAGGATTTTAAATGGGCTCTGCACTGACAGCAGTGAGCCCGATGTGGGGCTCAAACCCACAAACCATGAGATTATGATCTGAGCCAAAGTAGGAAGCTCAACCGATTGAGCCACCCAGCCACCCATAGCATAGTTTGAATTTTATTTCTTTCATTATGCATTAGGTTGAGTTTTTTTTTATGTTTAAGAACCCTTTGTGTGTATTTTGAAAAAAAGACACACAAATATTTTCTTCTAACCTGTCATTTGTTTGCTTTTGCCCATGTTGTCATTGTATATACAGTGAAATAAATATATTTTTCTTTTACTACAAATGGATTTTAAGTCACAGTTAGAAGTTTCCCCCTGCTTTCTTAAGGTTCTTATATATATAAGGGTTTTCTTTTTGTTCATTTAGATTTTTGATTCCTTTGGTGCTTTTGTGGTTGGGTGATTTGAAGTATGGGTCCTTGTTTATGTTTTCCAAACCACTGCCCAATTGTCCCAACACTTGTTCTTAGTGCTTCTCCTCCTCCCCTCCCCCACTGATGTGAGATGTGACTTCCTTCATATTACTAAAATTTTATTACAAACTAGAATCTATTTCTGAATTTTCTTGTACTTCTCACTGGTCTGACTACTCATGTGTCAGTTTCATACTATGATTTTTGAGGCTTTAAACTATGCTATATTTTCAGCAGTCCTAATTTCCCCTCCCTGATACCCTTTTTAGAGCCATCCTACCTTTCTCTGAATGTTCATTCCATAGACATTTGAATATCATTTATGTATCTCCAAAAATCATTATTTTATTGAATTATTATATTAACTTGGAGATAACTGCAATTTTTATAAAGTGCTGTTGTCATATTAGAACATGAGATATTATATAAATTTGCTTTTGTGTCTTTTTCTAGTGTTTTCCAGTATTTCTTCTTATAAGTTTCTATACTATCTTACTAATAAGCTTATTCACAAGTATTTAATCTTTATTTTCTCCTATGATGGAGTTTTCTTTCCCATTACACTGTATGTTCTATTAAATTTTATTGCAGGTATATATTTGAGTAACCATCATCACATGATATTCAACATACAGAATCATTCCATCATTACACAGACACTTCATTGTGTTATCCCTTGACGGTTACACACTTCCCTTTAATCCTAAACTGGCAACAATTAATCTGTTCTCATTAGTATAATTTTGTTCTAGAAATGGGATTGTATAACATGTAATCCTTTGTTTTCTATGCTTCCCTCAATTACGTTTGTTCAGTGCTTCCTTATGATTGGATTCCTGCATTTTTAGCAGAGACACTACAGAGGTGATATTTTTCCTTGTCAATTATTCTTGTAAGGAGACACATGATGTTGGATTTGGCTGATAGTTGGTAATGTCCATTTTATTAATTTGCTTAATGTAACATTTTCCAGGTTCCTCTACTGTACAGATAGTATTTTTCCCTCCCATTAATTAAAAAAAAAGATTCTTGAGGAGATATACTATAACTATATGTATCATATATCTCATCAAACTTTCATACATTAATTTAGGATTAAAAAAATTCTAATATGTGAATTAAGCACATTTATGTTTTTCATTTAATTGGATTTTTATCCTTAATTCTGTCTTGTTTTCTTTTGTATTTTTCTGTTTATTATGTTACTATTTCTCTGTGTGGCTGTTTTTTGCTATATTGGATTAAAAATTATTTTGATATTTCCAAAGAGTTGTACCTATGTTTAGGTAGTTACCATTATAATACTGTCTTTTATAATGACTTTAAGACCCTTAGGTATCTATCATACCTGAATAGCTTTAAATGACATCCTTTGATGTCAACCTATTGTGTTGTACATATTTTTTAAAGTTAGTTTATTCTGTGTAATTTTCCCTGGTATTTTAAGCCATTTATTTGTTTATATTATTTCTTCTTGTCCAAAATCTGTAAGATTTACATTATATTCTATCATTTTTAACCCATCTTTGATATCATCTTATGATTAACTTATTAATTCATTGCAATGAGTTTTCCTGTCATCCTTGGTTGGATGACGTGCTTCTTCTTAAAGAAATAAATATGATGTGTGAGTGCTGTGCTACCTGAATTTCTGCATATTTAAATTGTGTTACTATAAGCTGTATCCTTAAATGACAGCTAAAATGGATATATTTTGGATTTGCTTAAGACAAATTTTTATTGTGTATAAAAATGGGAAACAAAATTTGAGTGTTAAAAGTAAGTTTTTATTAAATGAGTTTTTATTATATTAGGATATTAATTTCAAAGACTTGGGCCTCTACATGTATACCTCTGATATTTGGAGCGTTCTAGATTATAAAATTAGAAATAAATTTTATTTAAAAAGGGAAAAAAGATACCATTTGGGACTTTGATATAGGATGTAGTGTACTCAAGGATTAGATGTTATCATCATATATTAATGAAGGTGAGAGTGGTTTTTAAGTCAATTTTTTTAGTGTTTTATTTCCATATAGAGGATAATAGTAGAAAAATGCCGATAAACATTTCATCTCTTGGATGAGATTTAAGCTCAGCTGAATCAGAGAATATAGAAGATGAGAAATGTGAGGGTGGTCTGGCTCACACCCCAGGACCCATCAGTCTCTAATCATTCAGTAACCTAGCTTAGACTTTCCTGTAGCAGGGGGCTTGATTCCAAGAGATAGAAGTGGAAGCTGCCAATCCTCTTAAAGCTTGGGCCCCACAGTCCCAGAATATCACTTCTGCTGGTTTTTTTTGTTTTTGTTTTTGTTTTTGTTTTGTTTTTGTTTTTTAGCAAAACCAGGTAAGAAGCAAAGGGAAGAGAAATAAAGTCCACCTCTTGATGTGAGGAATGTCACGGGCTTACAGGAGTGAAGCGGTAGCCATTTGGAAATTATTACACAGACATTTTCATTTTCCCTGGAAAACTGACTATAAGTTTCTTGAGGGAGGAGATTTTACTTTATAGATCTTTATATTCTCCACAGTGCCTCACATAATATTAATAATAACATTTGATTGTTGCTTGGTTTCTAAAAGTATAATTAAACATTTTGTCTGAACTGCATTATGAATTCTGACAGTAACTCCAGTACTCCAATAGATGTACATAATTTACTGACATATCTAACCACTGGGACTTAATATGGATTCTGCAGTTTCCACATGGAGAGATATATGTCATTAGAAAGATAATGTCAACAGTATTGGATTTATTAACTTCCATTACAATAAGAGTTTTTAGTTAAGATGAAGGTACTGGAATTTCTTTTTCATCCTATGCCTATGACTGCATTTTATATGAAAAGTTTAAAAGAAAAGAAGAGGTCAAGAAAGAGAATTGAGAAGGTCAGACAATATGTTCTTTGCTCTAATAGCCATTTAAATTCAATCATCAGAAAAAGGTACAGAGAAAGCTCTGCCCACAGTTAAAGATAAGGTCACCTAGTCCCTTTTAAAAAATAATGTTTAATATATATGCTCTCTGATAATAATTTTTGCATACCAAGGCAGCTTCCTAAGGAATTTTACTTCTACTTCTGATAAAATGTATACAATGTCATAATAATACAACTAATAATAGTCAAGACTGTTGAATAGTACAAACAATATTCAATGCAGCACAACTGAATATTTCTTTAAGTTAAAGGATAAGTTCTTATTATCTTCTTTATCTTTACCCCTTGTATCCTCCTCAACAAATGTCACAGTTCTTAGACATAATGGATACTCATAAAGTTAAATGCTTGTTGAGTATTAATATTATTTATTAAATTTTATTCCTTAAATAAAATATTGATAAATTTGAGTCAAATTTAATTAAATAGATATTTTAAAAATTTAGTTCATTCTGGATGAACTAATTCTTCTTAATTCTTTTGTAAAATCAATTCTTAATCTTAGCTCCTCCTTTTTATGGGGGGGAGGTGGCATTTCATTTGTTGCATTTGCTTTTTTCTTGAGAGAAAAAGAGAAAGAGAGAGAGAGAGAGAGAGAGAGCACAAGCTGGAGAGTGACAGAGACATGACCTGAGCTGAAATCAAAAGTCGGACACTTAACTGACTGAGCCATCCAGGTGCCCCTGTTGCGTTTTCTTAAAAGGAAGTTTATACATAAAACCAACATATTCTATAAATACCTATAACATTAACAATCTAAGGGAAATGAATTATATAGTAGAAAGTATATTTACCCATAAAAAAGAAAGACATTCAAATTATGTTTCTTGATTCTATATTGAACAGTTAAGATACTGGATAATTTATTTATCTTCCCTGAATCTTAGTGTTCTCATTTTCTCAATGAGCACAATGTGTTGTCGGTAGGATAAAATCAAACAACATATGTAGAAATATTATAATTTAGAATTTAATTCTAGCTTCTTGGCAGATTGATATTTTGTTCATCTTTATAACCAAAGACCTTACAATATGGCCCTGTAAACATCGTGTGATTCTTTTATTAAAAATTTTTTAAATGTTTATTTTTGAGAGGGGGGGAGCAGCAGAGAGAGAGAGTGAGACACAGAATCAGAAGCAGGCTCCAGGCTCTGAGCTGTCAACATAAAGCCCAATTCGAGGCTCAAACCCACAAACAGTGAGATCATGACCTGACTTGAAGTCAGACGCTTAGCCAACTGAGCCACCCAGGTGCCCAGTAGCACGTGATTCTTAAAGGCTTGACAACTGAGTAAAATTATGTAAACTGAAGAAAACATTTTTGTTTCTAGCTCTGGAATTATGGAGCTTAACTGAAAACAGATTTCAGCATGACAACACCTGTAGAAATTTTGTAAGACTTTTTCATGAGGATTTGCACTATACTCATATTCCTCCACTGCCAAGATGAAACACTTCAATGGTATCTCTAACAAGCTGTGTTTTGACATGTCCCATATACTCTCATAGATTCAATTTCTTCACTTTTAAAGTACATTTATTAATACATCACCTATGTAACTGTTGTGAAGGTCAAAATAAATACAACAAAGAAAAACCTGTTGTATAACATGAATTTAAAATGTCCACCAAAGAATTGATTTCAAGAGAGAAAAAGGTTTAATCTGACTCCCTTTAATAGAGGGAGAGATTTTCATCCAATAATTGAACCAGTAGTGGTTACATAAGATTCACTTTCTCTGCCTGTCTGTAGCAATTAACCTGTTAGAAAACTATCATCTATTCAGATACAAAGTAGATATCAAGTATACCATGCCCTCCTCATGAGATAAAAAGATTCATAACCACAGCAATATGACAGAATATGCTTGGAATCTGATTAGAAAGACCCACTTCTTGCTTTGCTGTGGTAGCAGGTATCTCTTAAAAGACTATTCAGATTTTGTTTGCCTTTGTCATATTTAGTTTGTCAACTGTGTCTTATCTTCTGTTAGCTAAATGTAGTATTATACACTTCTTGTAAAAGGCAGGAGACAAAGCATCTGGGTCATCCTTTCTTATGGTAAGTTTTTAGCAGTATCTTACTCATTTACCCATTTCAAATTTCCTCTGATAACATGGCCATGCAATTACATGCTATTTTGCCAAGTTGCCTCAATGGATAGAAGGAATGTGCAGCTGTGTGTCTTGTTAAAAGTAAGTGAGAGATGACCTCATTTAGTTTTAATAGCATACTTAAGTAATTATTTGATTGATGCACTTAATCAATTAATTTATTTTTTTATTGCTTGCTTTCTGAGAGAATCATTGACAATAGCAGACATATATGGCTGGAATGTATAAGCAGGCTTGGGTAGCTCTTGTATCAATTTTATCAAAAATATAATGGAACCCCACACAACGTGTAGAGCAAAAAAAACGGCAGAAGGTATTATTTTTCAAACACAGTGGCACTTTGATACAGTATGAAAGATACACTTAATGCGAAATCACATTCCCCCAAATTTTAGCAGAAAGCAGATGGCCATAAAATCAACTGTATTTCCTCAGACACAATGTTGTATGTAGATGTTATGCTCTTTATCAAAAATTTGTTCTCATGGTAGCTATAAATTAACAATATGCCACAAAATCAAAACACTACAATCTTGGAAATATATAATTGTTTGAATAGAAGGCACATGTTTTTTATAGTTTTTCAAAGCTACAGATATCCTAAAGATTAGAGTCCAGTCACCTAACTTTAACATGAAGGAATTTGAAACTTTAATTATTTGACCAACATTAACTCTCTAGTTGGTGTTAAATATAAGCCTAGATTCTAAATTTCTACACTCCCAGTCTAATTATATTTCAATTATTTAGACCAACTTCCATTACAAAAATCCAAAATTTGAAGATTTAGTTTATCTGAAGAGAGATCATGCTTGGCAGCTGTTCTATTGGGTCTTGTACCTGCATAGCCCTGATACATCAGAGGAATTTTATCTAATCTAGATTATGAGACTTGTTTTGAAGAAATATTTACCACTTGCTAATTAAAGGCATGATGCCTCGAAGAATTGGAGTTTACCACTTTTATTCCAGATTCTGCTAGAAAAATGGAGGGGAGGATTCTCCCTCTAGTTATATGTCCAATTCTCACTAGAGAGGATATGATTAGGAATTTGCAAAACTACCTTTCTATTTTTTTTTTTAAGAGAGAGGGAGTGAGCAAAAAAGGAGGGGCTGATAAGGAGGGAGAGAGAAAATCTTAAGCAGGCTCCACGCCCAGAGCAGAGACCAACAGTCTCCACGTGGGGCTCGATCTCATGACTGTCAGATCATGACCTGAATCAAAATCAGAGTGAGACACAACTGACTGAGCCACCCAGGAGCCCCAACCTTTTTTTTTTTTTTTAACTCATTTATTCAACCAACATTTATAGGATACGCATTTATGGAAGGATTTGTTTCAGTCCTATGGATACATAACTAAAAAATCATGACTACTTACTGAACGTTACTGTGCTTTAAGAACGTAATCATTTGAAGGAAGTATAGTGAGTTTAGCAGGCAACTACTTTTCAGTCTTGAATGTGGAATGTTTCTAGATACTGTGGCCTTATAGTACTATAACATTCAAAAAGAGATACACAAAGGAAGGATGTGCTTTTCACATTATAGTGGGAAATAATTCTTCAAAGACCCTGGTCTTCATAAACTGGATCATTCTACCAAAGACCCTAAAGACATATGGAGTTATATATATTATTTGGTTATTTTTCTCTATGGAAGTACTTCAGTTACTTCTTTCAATCCAGTCCCTGAAGTGGAAATTTCTCAGGGTTGGTTGGTTCGTTGGTTAAAGTGTGATTTAGTTATTACCCTTTAAGTTTAAAATATTAATACTCTGAAAATTGTGATGACTGACTTCTCATGGCTAGGGATGTCAAGGACAGAGTTTGAATATTAATAGTACTAGAGGAGACAGACTAGTATACTACATTTTTAAAGTCTTAAAACTCTAGACTTACTATTTAGAAAATGTTAAAAAAATACCGATCCAGGCCACTGAATAGACTATTATAACACTATAAAAATATACAAGAGCATTATTTTTATTTTTGATAATATATACTATAAATAACCAACTAGTTATTGTCAGATTTATGCTACAGAATTAAGTTCACAGGCTCTTGTACTGTGGTAACATTTGCATTTGGAGTGGTAGTAGGTTTTGGTTATAAAGTCAGATTATCCAGTGGAAGATATACTAGGAGAGAACCTCCTAAAGCAAAAGAGAATATGTGAGTTGACTTCTAGATACAGATGTTTTAAGACTGATATCTTTTGTGAATGAAGGCATAGCAAATGTAACTTATGGTGTTTTCAGACATCTGCAATCTCAATTTCTTCATGTGAAAAATGGGGATAATGAGTATTTCCATGGAGTTTTGAGGACACACACATAAGACCTGTTTCTAAATGCACTTATCACAACTCCCACAACACATTAGCACTTAATACATGATGGTTATTTTCTTTCCTTTTCCTCTAAAAACCTGAATGTGATTATCTAGTTATCTGTATATACTGAGATCCATTCTTTGTCATCTTTTTGCACAAGTGATCTGTGGAGTACATGATTATTTTCTTTCTTAATCAAGTAGGCTTTTATAAAAGACCTTATTCCTAAACCTTAAAGTGGTTATGTATTTACATAAGATAATATTAATCATCAAAATGGTCAGATACAGAAAATTATAATGGATCAATCTATGAGGGATTTCTAGGTGGCCAGAGGTTATCTGATTGCTTTGAGACTTGACAGAGCTGGAGGTGAAGGGACGTTTTACATTTCTCATCTGATTTCTAGAAAAGTCTTTCCTAAATGGAAGTCACAAAACTAATTCAGGTAGTGCAGAATAAATCTCTAATAATGAATAGCTTGGCTCCTTTAAAAGGCTTTCCTGAGTATTGGTCAAAGAAAAATAATTGGTCAATTTAATATCCAGAAAATAAAAAAAAGTAATTTGGAAAAGCTCTATCCTCCAATTTTTGATTAGTTAAGAATTGATGCAGTAAATTGGTGTCTAAGGGCATGGTGGGTAGAGTCAGAATTCCAGAAACCATTTCCCACCTCTAATACTTTCTTGTAGTATTACCTTCTTGTTCTTGTGTATCGCATCTATAAAATGGAGATAATAATATTATCTTTTTTTGGAGCAGTTGTTAAGGATTGAATGTGCTAAAACAGAAAATTCCTAGATATCTGAAGTCTAGAAATGGAGGTGATTGTATTGCCCTTAAAAGTAGTGTTTGGGATGGTTGATGATATAGTTACATAAAACTATCTATAATTTAGCAAAATAAGCTTAGGAAAATAATAAATTTTTTTCTTTAATAAATAGTTTTTTTTCAACAAAATCTCTAGTAACAGAAAATTACCAAAATATATAATATAAATAATAATGTGACATGGAAAAACAAATCCTATAAAATCTGGTAAAAAGATAGATGTAGACAATACATTAAATAAAAACATCAGAAGTAGCCAAATGAACAAATGTTGGGCCTCTATATTAAAAAAATGAAAAAAATTTAAAAATCAACCTCAATTATAATGTAAATAAAAGCAAACAATGTACAAAATGTTTTACACATCCATTTGGGAATAATTTTTAATCTCATCTTGGCAAGATTTAAAAGTGGAGGGAATGTAAATTGATTTAGCATTTTTACATGACAATTTGGCAATATCTAGCAGTATTTAAAATTTGCCTACTCTTTGTTTCAGCAATTTCACTACTGAAGAAATACTCACACATGTAAAAAGAGTATAATTGCTATATTTTTATAATAGTTAAAATTGTATTTTGAACATATGTACATAAAAACACATATACATTATATATGACCCACACTAGGTTATATGTGAACATTTATTTTAATTATAATAATAATTACCAGTACTTATATCTGTTTTGAGTATTTTCCATTTCTCTTCTAGATTCACTCTTTACCCATCTCCAGGCTGCTCTGGACATGGGAGGATAAATCCTACAGACTACAACCACAGACCTTCTGGACTTTTGCTTCTGTTTGAGTCCCATCAGTAAATGATCAGAAAATGAACTGAAATAAGGCTGGGATATTTGACTTCCTTGCTGCCAAGTCACTAAGGGTTAGATGCTTTCTCATAAAAGCCACAGTTTCAGTTAGATACCACCCCTGGTTTCTAGTAACCATTCCTACCCCTCACTTCTTCAGGCCTAGAGACAGCACAGCTCCCTGCTATGATAAGCCACTAGGTTCTGCAGTGTGCCTTGTTTGTTTTCTTAAGCCCTATCATACCTTTGTAAGCAGGGCCTATAGTTAACTCTCTTCAAATCGCCTAGTTTGAGTGAACCATACATTATTGCCAGTATCCTTTCTGACAGTATTCTTAAGAGTATTTCACTTTTCTTCATTGCTGGCAGAGTGCTATTTTTTTTTTCAGTCTTCCACCTTCTTCCCTACAGCTTTTTGGTTAGAGAAGGTAATTGCTTTCCTCAGTATAATGTTCAGTCCTGATTACTCTGAGTTAAACGTGGTAATTCTAGCCTCTGTAGTAGCAATTGGTTTAGCAGTGGTTGGAAAATGAAGAGAGGTCTAATGAAGTGCTTCTAGAAAAAGCTCTCATGAATTTAGAAAAGGAGACCCACAAGAAAGGGCAGTTTTCTGGCGGGCATTATGAAGTCTAGTGTGATGGCCTGGAGCTGATTTGGGTGCTACACCATTGCGCCAATGTGCTAACATGGCATAGTGGGCAGATGAAAAGGACCAGAATCTTTCAGGGTGTGAATGAGCTGACAAATCTATCAGTTTTAGGGTTGACTTTCCTGTGGATTCTCTTCTGTGACATAATGCATTCTCTTCTTATTACTTAATCCATTTTGAGTTGGTATTCTCTTTCTTTTGGTTGAAGGCACGCTCTCTGACCTGAATACCACTGAGTGCTGGCAAGCACTAAAAATGAATGAGGTATGTTAACTTTTATTGAGTAGCAACTATTTCCAAAACTAATTATAATTATTCACAAAAGAAAATAAAGTGAAGATATATATGTATGTGTGTATATATATATATATATATATATATATAATCTTACATATGTATTTAATATTATATACCATTAGATATATATTGGATTGATATATATCATTATATAATTAGATACTACTATATATAATTATTAGATTATACTATATATTATCTAATGTATCATATACATATAATGTTATCTATGATATAATATATATAATGATATAATATCTATTAATCTCAGCCCCAAATACACAAACTAAAAGTATATGCATATTCTATACGTAAGTGGTTTACTGAATATTCTAGAATCAAGAGAATATTACAAAAATAATTATACTTGACCCTACCTCTCAAAACTCACTTATTATCTTACTATCCCCTCCCCTGGATATAAAACTTGGCAAACCCCATAGTGCTTATGAACAACTTTAAGGAGTCATATATAATCCATATCTCTTTATTAAAATATCTAGTCTTACCTAATGGCAAAATTCCTGTCTTTGGTTAAATTTAAATATTTTTCTCAACCCAATTTGAGTATGCTTTAATTTTATAAGCCTACAGGAGGAAAGTTAAACCTTTAGGTCTTCACCTTTTTATCACTTTGTTCTTCTACTGCCCTTACTCATGCTGCCCCTGGCTCCTGTAGAAATTGAAGAGGAAGAAGAGATAAGGGAGAGAAGGAGTTTGAATTTACTGTTAAGAGTACAGCCTGGCATTGAAGCTGTTTGTGCATTGTATTGACAAATTCTGGCTTATTTTCTCAAGGGGCTTATTTATATGTTTTGGGGGATTTGCTCTAGTGACAGACTCAGGCTGATTGTCTCTAAAGGCAATGTGTCCTCTAACTAACCATTTATCTATTTCCTTAGCCACTGAGTTCCTGAATTCCATCCCTCAGTAGGGCTCATCTTATGCTGTATGAAGCATACCTAGAAGGAATCTGTTTAAGATTATTCATGTCTTCCTTTCTCCAGCAAGATACATACCTGGCAAAAACATATCTTTGCCTTACCTTTGTTGTGTGTCATAAACTTAGATTTCTTTGGAGTCTCTCTTGCAAGCAATTCTAATCAGATTTATATTTTGCAATTCCATATTCTAATCAATACATATTCTCCAATTCTAGAAAGCAAGGTCCACGTTCTGCAGTGCTTACCTCAAATTCTGTCAGAATTAACCTACCATTTACCTTCAAACATAAAAGAATGCTAAGAATCCATTAGGTCGCTAAAGAAACTGGAAAATAAGAATTTCTTTATAAGAGGATTTGGTGTGTTGTGAAATGTTTCCTGTTCTCTCCTCTTGGGGGAAAGGAGAAGGGACATAATCTAACTGAAAACAAGTCAATCACTTAGCTTGAAATAGCTTTGGTGATGATTCCACACTGGTCACCGCAGGAGCTGCCGCCTAAGGATGGCAATAGAATTTCATAATATCCTATATAATTGTTTTTATTGCTTTTTTGAAGTAAATAAACCAAAAACTTGGTTCATTTTTACATCTTTTGATACCTGATTATATATACCTAAAGATGATCATCTCGGAAATGGCCTAATAGTTTAATTAGCAATGTTTTGTTAACTGGCACCCTCTTACCAGCTTCAAAACAACGGACAAGTCTTCAGTTAATACCTAGGAAAATCCATTTTAACATCTTATCCCTGATATTAGATATGTAGCATGTAGGAAAGAAAAAAACATTGCAGACTACACCAAAATGTTACCAGAGGTTGATTTTGGTCATTTCCTCCACTAACTTTACTAGATTTATGTGGAATTAAGGTTTGCTGTCTTGAAAAATAAAGATGAACATCTGGCCTTGTGCCTTTTAGTCACACTGAATATAGTCTTGTGAAAGCCCACATATGTAATGAAACAGTTTCTCTGACTAGGCACTTACTTCTATAGGAAAAGGAAAAATCTCCTGAATCTCAGGGGCTATGAAGGTGCATTTGACTATCTGCAGTATTAACAGAGACTTTTCTAGCCTTTTTGAGACAAAAACAAAATATACTAAAAATGTTAATTACACAAGAAGCCTCCATTTATGAAAACATTAGTATATATAAGAATATAATCCCGCAATAAAGTTAAACCATATGGAACTAACCTACTAATCACTAAAAATGTTAAACACAATATTGACTATATTTTTGTTTGTCCTCTTAGAATTTAGAAGGACATTCAGGAATATTTCAAAATTTGTTATTTAAAACAAGGCTGAAAAGGATGGCATTATTTGACAGCAAGCTGAGATACTCAAAATCATTCTTCTGAAAACTTATCTGAATAATAACCATTGTAAGAAGCTAAATGTTTTAAGGCAATGTTAAAGATTATAATTGCTATGGATTTGAGAAAGCAGTTATCTCTTACCTTGCATATCTTTTGATCATAGCCTTTCCCTCCCCTTTCTCAGATATCCCCTTCCCAAGTTCAAGGGCAAAATGGAAAGGGACTATAGTGGTTTGTGTTCCTAAAAGACCACAAGCATGACCGGCACTGTCAAATAAATGCTGGAGGGGGCAGTCTTCATCCTGTGCTGTGGTGAAGAGTGTGGGAAAGACCAAAAGTGAGCTAATTGGCCTCAGGATTTTCACATCAACTATTGGAGCCTTTCTCTTGATCACTGCTACAAAGTTGCTGACTGTGTGGGGCTGTGCTATAGAAACCAACATACAGTAAGAAAAGGCCTGGAAAGTGAAGAATGCTGTTAATTAGATGGTGGTGAATGAGCTGGGATAACACGGGACTGCCAAATCTTGAGGAGAAATGTAGCCCATGTAATAGCCTGCACATCAGTGACAGCAAAGGATATCTACAAAGGATGGTTTTCTAAAGGTTGAGACTTTATTCTAGCCACAAAATTCCTTACATAGCAAAGAGGTATATCATTCACATATCACTGTCAAAAAAATAACAAGAGCTTCCAGAGTTTCTACTGAACTTTACAGATGTTTGCAAAGTGTTTATGTGGCTCTTAAAGGTAAAGGTGTTCCACCAGGCTTACATAAATGCTATTAGGATGAATACACCTTCAAAGCCATTTTTCTCTTTTCACTGTCTTTGAGTTTGCAAATATTACCTTTGAAATGTAAATGGAACTTCCTTGTTCTCTTAATACGGCATATACTCTCAACTCTAATATTGAAACAAAAATAAAATTATCATGCAATGAAGTTGAGGTACCTCATTTGAGATCATTTAATAAAGAATCCTTTGTGTGCTAAAATTTTGACACGGAAGTCTGAGAAGTATATGGAACAATGCAAACTCATTTAATGTATACAGCCCCCAGGCATATTTAATAGGATTTTTAAGCATAACATCTTACATAACTGCACAGAAAGAGTAGTGTTTCAATTCCAGTCTTTTATCATCAGCAGGAAACTAGAAAATAGTGCTTCCTATGCTAAAGAAAAATTTGCTGGTGATTACACTTTTTATAGTTGAGCTCCTTATAAGTGATTTTCTCCACTTGTAAAGAAAGTGGTAGTACCATCTCATATTTTAACAGAAGAAGTAGAAAGAAATAGATCATTTGCATCACACTGCACCGTATTGGGTTTCAGAAAGAGACTCGTCAATCTCCAGAGATTTTGTTTACAAAGATAGTTTCTATATACTTAGCAATAACTTCAGTAGCTCTGTAGTTTACAAGTCTTCAAAAAAAATAAGTAATCAGAGATTGATAGTGTTCCAAGCATACAATGATGCAACTGCTCTAGAGAAAACCTTTTTTTTCTCCCTGCTCCTAATGTAAATGGATGGCCAATAGATATTTTTTGATGAATGAAGCTCTGATTATATATTAAAGTTTAATGCTAAAAGGAATAAGATTTTGCTAATGAAATTTGGCTGGCCACAAAGAGCAATGCATTGCTGTCTTAGAAAATTCAGACATCTAAGAATTGCTAAACATCTTGTAAGAAAAAGAGACTGAATCTATAAAACCTAACTTAGTTCTGTGACTTCCAAATGTAGAAAAATTATATTGTTTGATAATTCTGTCTTCAACTGGGAATGGGAGGTAACCTAAATTGAGAAGTTAAGATTGATTATTAGAAATAATGAATTCCTTTGATTAATATAAGGAAATTTTAACATAAATGCACATGCAAATTATTTTACTGAGGATGAACTCCAGATTTTATTGAAATAGTAGTAACAGCAATATTGACTACTATTATAAAATATTGAGTGTTTATTATTTTACTGTAAGGGAAATTTTACATCTTATTTATAACCAAACTTATTTTACAAAGTAATTTTAGCCTCAATTTACATTTAATTTAGACAATAATTCTAAGGTCATATTTAGCTAGTAAGTGATAAAGTTGAAATTCAAATACTTGTGCCTCTGATTCAATAACCTCTGCTCTTGGCAACTACTGTGATTATATAATGTTGTATAGTACTCCACACGAACATAACGGTGTAAAAAAACAAAAATCATATATTGACATTATTGTTCATGGTTCTGGGGATTGACTGGGCAAAAGCAAGTGTTCTCTATGGGTCTCTCAAATGACTGTACTCATACGGTAGTAAGGCTGGTGTTATCACAGAAGATTTCTCACAAGCCCAACTGTTGTCCAGGGCATTTACACGTGATCTCTTCTTGCAGCTTGGGCTTTCTCAGGGCATGGGAAATGAATTCCCAGGTTGACTGTCTTCAAACGTGTAGCCTGAGGAAAGCTTTAGTGTCTTTTCTAAATCAGCCCTTAAACTACTGCAGCATCACTTCTGCAGCATGCTATATATTGGAAGTCACTCAATAACAACAGCATATTTCCAAATGGAGAAGAAACTTGTTTCATTTCTTAATAGGATTAATGTCAAAGAATTTGTGAGCATCTTTTCATTAATAGTGATTTTTAAACATTGTGGTAAAACACATGGAACATAAAATTTGCCATCTTAGCCACTTTTACGTGTAAAATTCAGTGGCATTAATAACTTTCACATTTTTGTGCCAATCATTGCCACTATCCATCTACAGAACTCTTTTTTTTCTTGCAAAATGGAAATTCTTACCCCTTAAAAACAATTCTCCAATCCCTGTTACCTCCAGCTCCTGGGAACTACCATTCTACTGTCTGTCTGTATGATTTTGACTATTTTAGGTACCGGATGTAAGCAGAAACATGCAGCATTTTTCCTTTTGTTGCTGGTTTATTTCACTTAGCATAATATCCTCAAGGTTCACCCATGTTGTATGTAGCATGTGTCAGAATTTCCTTCCTTTTTCAGACTAAATAATATTTCATTGTGTATATACCACATTTTTTATGCATTAATCTCTCAGTGGACATTTATTTTCTTACACCTTTTGGCTTTTGTGAATAATGGTACTGTAAACATGTATGTATTTAAGCCCTTTTTAGAAGTGGAATTCTAGGTCATATGGGAATTCTATTTTTTTAACTGCTGTACTATTTTGTAAAGCATATGTACCACTTTACATTTGCACCAACAGTGCACAAGTCTTCTAATTTCTCCTCATCCTCATCAAAACTTGTTATTTTATGTTTTTGTTTTGTATGCCCTCCTAATGGGTGTGAGGGGTTACCTCACCGTAGTTTGATTTGCATTTCCCTAACAGTGATGTTGAGCATCTTTTCGTGTGTTTATATATCTTTTTTTGGAGAAGTATCTATTCAAGTCCCTTGTCCTTTTTGAAATCAGGCTGTTTGTCTTTTTGTTATTGCATGTTAGGAGTTCTTTATATATTCTGAGTGTTTTTCACATCAGATATATGATTTGCAAATATTTTCTCCCATTCAATGGGTTGCCTTTCCCTTAAATTGGATTGTGCACCATTTGCTGAAGAGACTATCCTTCCCCCATTGAGTGGTCTTGGCACTATATTAAAGGTCATTTTCTCATATATGCAAGGGGTTATTTCTGGGTTCTGTGTTCTCTCCTATTGGTCTACGTGTCTGTCTTTATACTAGTATACCATTTTTTTTTTAAATTACTAGAGCTTCGTAGTAAATTTTGAAAGCAGCAAGTGTTGAGTCCTCCAAATCTGTCTTTTTCAAAACATTGGCTGTTAGGGATCCTTTAGTTTCTCTAAGAGTTTTAGAATGTGCTTTTTATTTCTGCAAGGTATGTCATTGGGGTTTTGATAAGGATTGCATTGAGTCTATAGATTCAATCAGGACTTCTTTCTATTTTTGCAATGTAAATGCGATTGTTTTTTTATCTTCTTTTTCAGATTGTTCATTTGTTAGTGCATAGAAACACAACTGATTTTTTACTGAATTCATTTATTTGTTCCAACATGTTTGTGTGTAAGTATATGTATATGTAATCTTTAGTTTTTTATACATATAAGAAAGATCATACCATCTGTGAACAGGGGTAATTTTGCTTTTTCCTTTCCAATTTGGATGCCTTTTATTTCATTTTGCCTAATTATTCTGGCTAAGACTTCCAATACTACATTGAATAGAAATGGTGAAAGTTAGCATCCTGTCTTATTCTTGATCTAACAGGAAAGCTTTCAGTCTTTCACCATGAAGTATGATGTCCACTGTTGTGAACATCTTTTAAATTACCATAACAACTTTTAATATTTTGTTTAATTAATATGTCATTTTCATGACTTATATTGTACTTATATTTCAGCCATAAGGCATCACTAGCTATATATCTCGTCCAGTTATGTGAGAATTAAAAGATAAAGAAAGAAACAGTCAAAGCAATCCAGGGCTAATGACAATGGTGCTTGCCAGTTTATTCAAAATAGAAATATGAATCTAAAGTTAACATTATTATATTCAAGACTGGTGGGCTTATTTGGAATTATTTTTAATCCTGCAAAGATTAAAGCTACTATCTTTATAAAATGAAGGCAATTAGCTGTTTAAGGTTATTATTTAAAATATAATTTAAATATGTCAGTGGTAACATTTCAAATAAATGAAGATAGTGCTTAATAAACAGTGTTGAAAAAATCAGACACCAATTTGAAAAAGAAAAAAAATGATTTCAATCTTTAGCTGACACCATTCCCAAATTCATCCCAGAAGGACTAAGGAATTAAGCAGGAACAATGAAACCATCAAAGTACAAAAAATATATCAAGACAGCTTTTATAATATTGGGGTGCAGAAGACCTTTCAAAGAATGACATAACAGCAAAGATTGACATACGTGACAAAATAAAAGTTAAAACTTCTGAATGGAAATGACACAGAGTTGAAAGGCAAAATGGGGAAAACTGTCACATATATATAACAAAGAGCTATTAAAAAGTGGATTAAGAAATTCTACCAAAAAAGTTTTAAAAGATTTCACTAACAACACCCTTCTCCCAAATTCACAAATAATATAAGCAGACATTTTAGAAAAAAATACATGACCAATAAATATTTAAAATCATTTGACCCAACTATGAAATAAAGGAAAACTATATACATTTTGCTGCTGGAGTGGCAAATATTAGAAGCCTTGGTGATATCTAGCACTGGAAGTCTACTGGCCATTTCCCTATTTTCTCTTAAGTCAATTCCTTGCTCTTTCTTTGCTTTGTTCTTCATTATAGGAGGAATGACTCCTATGGGCTGCATTCCCCAGATATTCACGTCAGCTGCCTTCCAGCTGAATTTGCTAAAGGAAAGAACGGCAGGAGACTCAAAATTGGCTAAAAGAAATAAGTCAGGTTTATTTCTTCTCCGCCTCTGTTTTTAGGGCAGTGCCTTTGGCTGAATGACAGCCTCCTTGGCTATCCTTCCAGCTGATAACTCCAGCTTCCAGATTCTGGTAACACCTAGTACTCCTATTATCCTTCTGCCAGTAACATTAGCAGGCGAAGCAGTGAAAATAGTCCACTAGGTGCAGGCATTTAGGGGGTACATTGTGTGAAGAGAATTTCTAAACCATACTGAAACCAACTAAAAGTCTGTATGTGTATGTGTGTGTGTGAGTGTGTGAGTGTGTATCATGTGTTAGCAATTCTAAGTAGTGTCAATGACATTAAAGAAACATTCTTTCATCAAGGCCACCACTCCCTATATACTACTCTCCCTGCCTCTCACTTGGTATTCTACCCATCCAGTCTGAGGAGTGATACAGCAACAACTTCCTGCTGTTACTAATCTCAGGGTTGCCTTACCATACCATCTGGCTTCTCAACTCTTCCATTATCTGTCAGAAGTTTTTCATTTTAGCCTTAGAAGTTCCAGTTTTTCTCTTTGAACCCTGACTGATACAGTCAGTCTTTATGGAATCTGGCATTCATTTTTCGTGAGTGTTAGTGAAACAGGTATAAACTTTTAGACGAAAATTTAGTCTTTATTACTCCAATTTTCAATGTTCATTTACTTATTGTGGATATAAGAATGAGAGATTAGAAGGCTTGCATTTCCTAGCTTAAATTTGTATTGGTTACTTGAATTATTTTTATAAGTAAAACAAAGCATTTCCCAATTTGAAAAGAAAAAAATGTCCCATACTAGAAGCATATACTGCATACCGTCAGTATGAGGGAGTAAATGTGCCTCTCTGATTGTCAGGGTGTGTCTAGAGAAGAGAAATTTTAAAAACAAATACAAAAATCTTAGTTAAAGACAAACATGACTGGAATAAATCACAATGTAGTGGGAGGAAAATAATCAATGGTGAGGGAAGGACCCAGTGCTCAGATGCAATTAATTTCTAAGCAAAGACTTAATGAACTGGGGCACTACAATATATGTTATGAAAGCGGCTGTGATAAACAGAAAATAAGAAATATGCTAGCTCAGAGGAACATGTTCTGGTTTTCTCAAAAGTTTAAGTAAGCAGGCTTTCAAGGGATCACTTCTACCAGGCTATAGGAAGAAAGTGGAGTGAGAGCCCTGCGTGTTACTGTAAAGCTGTGAAGGATAATTTCTAGTCAGATAAAGCAAGCAGTGCTCAGTGTTGAAAAGCACCAGTTTTCAAACTATGTGACACAAGTACCTGGGGAGGGTAGTTATGGTAAGGTCTTGCACAGGCAATGTGTTTTTAGTCACAGACTTACTAAGTAATATGTCTGACACATTAGTATGAGACACAACATATTAATGCATTTGGAATCAGGCAGATTTGAGTTTGAATGGATTTTTTCACTAGCAGTGAAGCCTTGGACACATTACTCATGCTATGCTGCTTTCTATTTTTTTATCTACAAAACGTAGACAAAAACGCTTACATTATATACTTATTGTAAAGATACACTTCTTACAATTGCTCAATTCTCTTGTTACCTAAAAACCTATATTTTGATGAATAAAGTGAAACTTTATTTATGATTCTGTATTCAATATTGGTTTGTTGCCATTATGAAATCTCAATCAACTGCGGTGGAAAGTATGAGTACATGATGTTGGCCTCCACAGAATGTTAGAGCTCAGATAAATTACAACCAACTAAATGTAAATATGATGAATATATGAAGTGATGACACTAAAGTTTTATTTAGGCTATCCCCCTAGTATAATAAATAAAAGTTGTCATTTTAAATAAAATCAGTAAGAGTAGAGAAAATTCCCCACAAAATAACAACAGTTTGGAGATATTAAAATGTCAGCACTCTGATTAAGAGATAATATGTGGGATTCTTATCCAAGTTCTGTGATATAAAAGTAATTAGAAGTTTCATATAATAATTATTATATTTTTAATAATAAATAACACACACAGGACCTTGCAAAATGCCAGGTACTGTTCTAAGCATCTTATATAAATTAACTCACTTCATCCTACAAAAATTCCATGAAATGATGATGGCAACAATGACAATGATGATAATGATGATGATTCCCATTTGGCAGATGAAGAAAAAAAGTCTGAGTCAAGGTATCTGAAGTCAAGAAAACTAGAGGTATAAGTATTTGTTAGTTGAATTGTTAGCTTAAGAATAGACTAACAATATAGTACACAAAGCAAAGTTATGCCACACAGTGAATGCATTTCAAATATTCTATCTCTATCATTAGTATTTGAATCCAAAATGATGTTACTATAGCAATTATTATGATGGTATTTGTGTGCCTGTTTTGTTTTTTTTTTTTTTGGTTTGTTTGTTTTAGGTTTCTTTATAAGAATAAGAAGTTCTCTTTAATGACTACTTTTCTGAGAGTTATTTTAATGCATTTTTTCAAAAGGTTTTACTACTTCTATTAAATTGACTATAAGACTTTTATCTTTTATTCTATAATTATGATAAATTAGATTGATTGATTTTCAAATTGACCTAATATTTGCATTCCCTGAGTGGATTTCACTTGGTCATTATGTATTAGCCTTTTGTAATAATGCATATGCATTTCTGTATTTGATTTTTGACCTCAACATAATAAAGGCCATATAAGAAAAACCCACAGCTAACATTATATTCAATGGTAAAAAACTGAAAGCATTCCCCCTAATGTCAGGAAAAATATGGGATGTCCATTCTCACAACTATTATTAAACATAGTACTGGAAGTCCTAGTCACAGCAATCAGACAAGAGGAAGGAATAAAAGACATCCAAATTGGTAAGGAAGAAGGCAAACATTCACTAATTGCAGATGACATGATATTTTATACAGTAAACCCTAAAGAATCCATCAAAAAACTACCAGAACTTATAAGTAAGGTTGCAGTAAGATTGCAGGATACAAAATCAATGTACAGAAATCTGTGGCATTTTTATAGACTAATAATGAAGCCACAGAAAAGAGAAATTAGGAAACCAATCCCAGTTACAACTGCATCAAAGATAATGAATTGTTAGAATATTGTTAAAATGTCCATATTACCCCCAAGCAATTTACAGATTTAATGCAATCCTTATCAAAATACCAACAACATTTTTCACAGAACTAGAACAAACAATCCTAAAATGTGTATAGAACAACAGAAGATTCTAAACAGCCAAAACAGTCTTGAAAAAGAAAATAAAAGCCGGAGGTTTCACAATTCTGGATTTCAAGTTATACTGCAAAGCTGTATTAATCAAAACAGCATGGTACTGGCACACACACAAAAAGACATACAGATTACTAGAATAGAAGAGAATGCCCAGAAATGAACCCATGGTTCATGGTTAATCTTTGACAAAGGAGGAAAGAATATGCAATGGGAAAAAGACAGCTTTTCAACAAATGGTGCTGGGAAAACTGGACAGCTACATACAAAAGAATGAAACTGTACCACTGGCTTACACCATACACAAATCTAATTTTAAAATGGATTAAGGGGGTGCCTGGGTGGCTCAGTCGGTTTAGGCACCTGACTTCGGCTCAGGTCATGATCTCACCCACGGTTCGTGGGTTCGAGCCCCATGCTGGGCTCTGTGCAGACAGCTCAGAGCCTGGAGCCTGCTTCGGATTCTGTGTCTCCTTCTCTCTCTCTGCCCCTCCCCCATTCGCACTCTGTCTCTCTCAAAAATAAACACTAAAAATATTTTAAAAAATAATAAAATGGATTAAGGACCTTTATTTGAGACCTGAAACTATAAAAATACTGGAAGAGAGCACAGGTGGTAATCTGTCTCCCAAGGCAAGGAAAACAAAAGCAAAAAGAAACTATTGCGACTACATCAAAATAAAAAGTTTCTGTATAGCAAGGGAAACAATCAACAAAATAAAAAGACAACCTACTGAATGAGAGAAGGTATTTGTAAATGGCGTCTCTTATAAAGATTTTGTAACCAAAATATAGAAAGGATTTACACAATTTAACACCCCAAAACCCAAATAATCCAATTAAAAAATAGGCAGAAGACATGTACAAACATTTCTCCAAAGAAAACATATAGATATCCAACAGACACAATGAAAAGATGCTCAGCATCACTCATCATCACGGAAATGCAAACCAAAAGTACCATGAGATATCACAACACACCTGTCAGAATAGCTAAAATAAAAAAAAATAAAAAAGTGTGGAGAGGATGTGGAAAAAAAGGAACACTTGTGCACTATTAGTAGGAATCAAACTGGTGTAGCCACCTGTGGAAAACAGTATGGAGGTTCCTCAAAAAAGTTAAAAATATAACTACCCTACGATTCAGTAATCACACTACTAGGTATTTACCCCCCAAAATACAAAACCACTAATTTGGCAGGATATATGCACACATACATTTGTGCAACATTATTTACAATGGCTAAGTTATGGACGCACCCCAAGTGTCCATCTATAGATGAATGGATTTTGGCTATTTGAGATCTTTTCTTGTTCCACACAAATTTTAAGATTGTTTGTCCTAGCTCTGTGAAAAATGTGTTATTTTGATAGGGATTGCATTGAATGTGTAGATTGCTTCGGGTATTATTGATATTTTAATAGTATTTGTTTATCCAGTCTATGAACATGGGATGTTTTTCCATTTTTTTGTGTTTTCTTCAGTTTTTTTCACAAGCTTTTTATAGTTTTCAGCGTATAGATCTTACATCTTTGGTTAGGTTTATTCCTAGGTATCTTATGGTTTTTGGTGCAATTGTGAATGGGATCAATTCCTTGATATCTCTTTCTGATGCTTCATATTTGTGTATAGGAATGCAACTGATTTCTGTACATTAATTTTATATCTTGTGACTGCTGAATTCAAGTATCAGGTCTAGTAGTTTTCTGAGCGAGTTTTTTGGGTTTTCCACAGAGTATCACGTTGTCTGTGAAGAATGAAAATTTGACTTCTTCCTTGCCAATTTTGTTTCTTTTTGTTCTCTGATTGCTGAGGCTAGGACTTCCAGTACTATGTTGAACAACAGTGGTAAGAGTGGACATCCTATCATGTTCCTGACCTTAGGGGAAAGCTCTCAGTTTTTCCACATTGAGGATTATATTAGCTATGGGTCTTTCATATACATTATGATGTTGAGGTATGTTCCTTCTATCCATACTTTCTTGAGGACTTTTATCAAGAAAGGATACTATATTTTGTCAAGTGCTTTTCTATGCATCTATTGAGAGGATCATATGGTTCTTATCCTTTCTTTTATTAATGTGATGTATCATGTTGATTGATTTTCAGATACTGAACCAGCCTTGCTGCCCAGGAATGAATCCCGTGTGATCACGATGAATAATTCTTTTAATGTACTTTTGAATTCAATTTGCTAGTATCTTTTTAGAATTTTTGTATCCATACTCATTAGGGAAATTGGGTCTGTAATTCTCCTTTTTAATGGGATCTTTGTTTGATTTTGGAATCAAGGTAATGCTGGCCTCATAGAATGAGTTTGGAAGTTTTCCTTCCGTTTCTATTTTTTGGAATAACTTCAAAAGAATAAGTATTAACTCTTCTTTAAATGCTAGGTAGAATTACCCTAGAAGCCATCCAGCTCTGGATTCGTGATTGTTGGGAGATTTTTGATAACTAATTCAATTTCTTTACTGGTTATGGGTCTGTTCAAATTTTCTCTTTCTTCCTGTTTCAGTTTTCATAGTTTATATGTTTCTAGGAATTTAAATATTTCAAGATTTCCCAATGTATTGGCATGTAATTATTCATAATATTCTTTTATTATTGTTTGTAATTCTCTGGTGTTGGCTGTGATCTCTCCTCTTTCATTCTTTCATTTTTTTTAACTTGGGTCCTTTCCTTTTTCTTTTTGATATATCTGGCTAGGGATTTATCAATTTTTTAAATTCTTTCAAAGAACCAGCTCCTAGTTTCACTAATCTGTTTTACTGTTTTTTTTATATCATTGATTTCTGCTCTAAATCTTTATTATTTTCCTTCTTCTGCTGGTTTTAGGATTCATTTTCTGTTCTTTTTCCAGCTCCTTTAGGTGTAAGGTTAGGTTGTGTATTTGAGCCATTACTTCCTTCTTTAGAAGGCATGGATTGCTATGTACTTCCCTCTTAGGAGCACCTTTGCTGTATCCCAAAGATTTTGGATTGTCATGTTTTCATTTTCATTGGCTTCCATGTACTTTTTAATTTCCTCTTCAATTTTTTTTATTAAACCACTCATTCTTTAGTAGGATGTTCTTTAACCTTCAAGTAATTTTGGTCTTTCCAATTTTTTTCTTATGGTTGATTTCAAGTTTAATAGTCTTGTGGTCTGAAATTATGCATTGTATGATTCTAATCTTTTTGTAACTACTGATGGCTGATATGTGACCCAGTATGTGATCTATTTTGGAGAATTTTCCATGTGCATTTGAGAAGAATGTGTATTCTACTGCTTTAAGATAACATGTTCTCAATATATCTGTTAGGTCCATCTGGTCCAGTGTGTCACTCAAAGCCATTATTTCCCTGTTGATTTTCTGCTTTGATGATCTGTCAATTGTTATAAGTGGAGTGTTAAAGTCACCTACTATTATTGTATTATTATCAATGAGATTCTTTATGTTTGTGATTGATTTATATATTTGGGTGTTCCCAGGTTGAATCATAAATATTTACAATTGTTAGATCTTCTTGGTGAATAGACCCCTTAATTATGATATAATGCCCTTAATCTCTTGTTACAGTCTTTGTTTTAAAATCTAGTTTGTCTGATATAAGTATGGCTACTCCAGCTTTCTTTTGACATCCATTAGCATGACAGATGGTTCTCCACCCTGTCACTTTCATTCTGGAGGTTAGGTCTAACATGAGTCTAATATGAGTCTAACATGATTACTGAAAGTTATGAATTTAGTGCCATTGTATTGACTGTAGAATTGGTGTCTCTGATGATGTTCTCTGGTACTTTCTAGTCTTTGTTGCTTTTGATCTTTTTTGTTGTTTTGTTTTTTTTTCTCCACTCAATGACTCCCTCTTAAAATTTCTTGCAATGCTGGTTTAAGGGTCATGAATTGCTTTAGTTTTTGCTTGTCTGAGAAATTCTTTATCTCCCTTTCTATTCTGAATGAGTTCTTGCTGGATAAAGAATTCTTGGCTGCACTTTGACTAAATTTTGCCATTCCTTTCTGGACTGCCAAGTTTCTGTGGACAGATTTGCTGTGAACTTGATCTGTCTCTCTCTCTCTCTCTCTCTCTTTCCTTGCTGCTTTCAGGATTTTTTCGTTGTCTGTGTATTTTATGAATTTGACTATGATATGCCTTGGTGATGGTCAGTTTTTGTTGAATGTAATGGGAGTTCTCTGTACTTCTTGGATTTTGATGTATGTGTCCTTCCCCAGATTAGAAAAATTTTCAGCTATAATTTACTCACATAAACCTTCTGCCCCTTTTTCTCTCTCTTAATCTTCTGAGACTCCTATGATACGAATGCTATTCCTCTTTAAAATATCGCTGAATTCTCTTAAGTCTTGTATTGTGATCTTTTGCCTTCATTTTCCTTTTGTTCTGTCTTATTATTTACCATAATTTTATCTTCTATATCATTGATTTGCTGCTCTGCTTCATCCATCCTCACCACAATGGCATCCATTTGAGATTGCATCTTGGTTATAGCATTTTTAATTTTTGGTTTGCCTAGATTTTAGTTCTTTCATCTCTGCAGAAAGGGATTCTCAGGTGTCTTCCATGCTTTTTTCAAACCCAGCTAGTATTCTTTAAATTCTAGTTCAGACATCTTATTTATATCTGTGTTGATTAAATTCCTGGCCACTATTTTTCCCTACTCTTATTTAGGGGGTGAATTCCTTGTCATTTTGGAGGAAGCAAAAAAAATACTGCCAATTTCTCTGGCTCAAATTATGCAGATTGTTGTATTAATCCTTAGATAAACTTCCTAGGTCTTCCAAATGGTTTGATGCTGATCTACCTGTGTTTCAGGGACAAGACAAGCTGAGGGTCCCCATTCTAGTCCTCCACCTTAATTCTAGAGTACTCTTTTTAAAAATCAATTGGGGGCACCTGGGTGGCTCAGTCAGTTAAGTGTCTGACTTTGGCTCAGGTCATGATCTCACTGTTTTGTGAGTCCCACGTCAGGGTCTGGGCTGACAGCTCAAGGCCTGGAGCCTGCTTTGGATTCTGTGTCTCCCTTTCTCTGCCCCTCCCTCACTCATGCTCTCTCTCTCAAAAATAAATAAACATTAAAAAATTAAAAAAAAAAAACAATTGAAGCTTGTTTACCACACCTATTGCAAAGGGATTCTTGTTCTACCTTGCCATAGCTTTCTTTTTTAATCATATATTAATCTGCTGTGTTGCCATACCTTTCTACTCACACACATTTTTATTTCCAAGCTGAATCACAGTGTCATCTTTTAAAAGGTATTTAAGCAGCAATTAAGCATTACACATGCAGTACAAATAATGCACATAACTCAAATGATGTGAAAACAATATGAGCAACAATGATTAATTTCAGGTTTGATGAGTAATGTCAATTACATCATAATTGTTGCCTGGCAGGCCATCATTGATTTTAGGAAGCCTCCTTATTTTAGAGATCTCAAAATGTGAAAATATGTGCTTCTTAGGGCAAATAAAATATTACTAATATTTATTTTTACCCAGGAAAGAAAATACACCAATTGCTTTAAGGAAGAGATGCTCTTCTAGATAAATATCTTTGTATGAGGTACTTTTGATTATTCACTACTTAACACAAAAGTTTGGTCTGTTAAAGGAATTAAATCATTGGAAATTATTTTCACATACTATTTTTAAGAAATAAGATTCAATATCAGGGTTTTGGCTAACTTTCTAGCTTAAGACTAAATTAACTTGGGCTTTATTTTATACTTCTGTGTGCTCCTTCCTTGCATTCCTTCCTATATGTCTTCTGTTTTAATCTGTAGTTTTTGATGCCTGCTGAAACAACTACACAAAGAAAATCTGAACCTTACCTTTTTTATGTGAAGGCATGTCTGTCTCATAAAATGAATAAAAATGAGGCAAAGGTCAACTTGGGGTACCCCTTTAATAGTATAAACAATATAATAGTATCTCCTAATGAGCCTTCTTAGTTGCAAATAAGCAATCATGATAAGAGCACACACAGGGAGCAAACACCCAGAGACCTAAAATTTCAAAGGAGAATTTTCATTAGATATGTATGTTGCAAATTTACAAATAATTTTTAGGAATCTTATGTATACTCTAAAGATCTCATCTCTCATATCTCTTTTTTGAAATCTTTTCTTTTACTAACTGCTTGAATTCCTGCACCATTATGCTGTTTTTTTAACTCCTTATCTTCTTGTAACCCTGATTCATGAAATGACTTCCTTTTTCTTTTTGCTTTACTAGAGTCTTGAGTCTTTTTTTTTTTTTTTTTTAATTCTTTGAATCTCAGTTAGGGCATCGCCTACGCTAGGAAAGTTCCCCTGATCTGAGTATGTTTGGTTTCAGTCCAAATTCTAGTTAAGAGTTTTGGATTTTTTTTCTCTTTCTTAACTTTTCTGGGTCTGTATTAGACAGCGCAGGTTGCCATATTAAATATCACAAACTGGGTGGCTCATATTATGTAACAGACATTTATTTTCTCACAATTCTGTAGGTTAGGAAGTCCAAGAACAAGGTACTGGCCAACTGTTTCCTGGTGAGAGCTCTCTTCCTCTGTTCCTACTGCATGCTTATATGGGGGAAACAGAAAGAGGGGAGAGGAAGGGAGAGACAGGGAAGGACAGCACACAGGTTTCTCTTTTAAAAAGGACACTAATGCTGTTGAATGAGGACCCTAGCTCACTTAGCCTTCCTACTTCCATAAAGATTTATCTCTAAATACAGTCATATTGGGAGTTAAGGCTTCAACATGGATTTGAGGAGGATGCGAACATTCAGTCCACCACAGGCTATTTAAGTAATCTCAAGAACCAAGAGGCAAACTACAAATTATTTAACTAAAATCACTCCCCATGGTCTCACTTAGTATCATCCAAATACGTATTTCTCCTCTGGGTGGCAAAAGAAGGGGCTTACACAGAGAAGCAAACTATAGAGGCTCTATAAGATAGAATTTGTTTGAGAAGCTGTTCCATCTATGCTTCTGGGTATGTTTATTACACAAAGAAAAAAGCAAATAACTATCCTATATATTCTAAAAAATATAAATACCTCACTATTCTATCATCTTTACATAAAACGATTCATGATCATCAACAGTATTTCCACCTCACTCCTGAACTAGAGGTGGAGTCACTACAAAGCATTATGGAACGTAGAAGAGCCTATCACACAAAAAGGAATGGGATTGTTCCTATACATTTCCATACACTCCTCAGTTGCCATCTACTAATTGTCTGTGATTCTAAGATTACCTAGGGATTCTTTTATTTTACTTACTATATAATTTTTCATTTTGCCCCTCCAGATCTACCCTCTAGTCTTCTTGTTCATGGGTGTTAGATACTTCCTGCTATTGGTGGCACCTGCTCTTCTCTCTCCTGCTCATTCCCCTTTAAACCATTCTTTCATTAAACTCTCATCATTTACCCCTTTGACTGTGGCATTGATTTCCAGCAGGAATCTAACAAATATATCTGTGTATCGGTCTTTCACCTAGAGAACTAAGTTCCCTGAGGATGACCTAATTAAATTTGTATTTCATAGCTTAATATAGTGCCTGACACAGTGAATGGTTAAATGAATAATTATACTTCCCTATACATTAGATTTTCAGTCTTCATTACTTATTTTTGTTATTGTTACAGATTTAGTACATAATGACTAGACGCATTTCAGTGTCTGTCAGAGTACCCAGAAATTTCATTTGAAATGTAAGAATGGAGAACAGGTTTTCTCTTTGTGCAGCAGGGATATATTATACAGTCAGAACAATAAACCAAACCTCCAGACAATCACAATGCCGTTTGTTTGTGGTGTTTATCTCGCATAAAGTCTCCTGAAGACCACTTGGGATTTAAAAAAAAGTTGATAAAGTTTGTTGAGGAGTGAAGAACTATTCTTTATCTTATACAACTAGAGCATTGGATTTGCCATCATATTAAGGTGTAATGCAGGAAGCCAAGAGGGAGCAACTGAATAATACAGTGAGAAGGAAGGAGAAACCCCAAATATCCATAGCCCAAACAGAAGATAATGGGAGGATAAAAATTGACATAGGACATATTGTCTTTTAAATTTGAAACATACTATTTTGTTCATTCTTTCTCTTTCTCATGACATGAAGCCTAGATTGCTGGAGTTGGAACATATAGTGTGTCCATGTAAATGTTTTAGCTTGATGACTTTTGCTGAATATGTCTTTTTTTCAGAGAGGTACCAACTGGAGGAAAAATAAATATAAAGACAAATATCTCTATAAAAGATTATAGTAACTCTTTGAACTGAAGACGCAGATGGGAAAATATAAGTTCTCAGTTTTCCTGAAAAGACATTCTTTTTTTTTTCCTCACCACTGATAACCATAGATAACTTATTAAATGGATAGCACCATTAATTCCAATGGTAGCTCACCTGTAGATATTTCTAAAAAATTATAAAGGTGATTGTCACAATGGAGCTTAATTTGAAGGTAGGGATACATTTAGCATTATAGAAAAATCATTCTTTATGTTTCGTCTGAGGAAGACTAAGGAAAACAATAAAATAACTCAATAAGCATAATCTTTATATTCTGTCCTATCAGGGTAGGGATGAGAGGATGGGAGGTAGATCAGGGTTCAGGCCCTAAAGTGCCACTATCTTGAAAGAGCCTATGACATAGAAAGTACTTCTCAATATTGGTACAGATAATTCATAACAGAGCCTACAACATTCTGCATAAAAAGTGAAGAAAGGACTAGTTAATCCATACATTAACTTGTTCTCATGGTATATGGAAAATACCATGAGCCCATTTTTCCCTTTTTTCTCTTTTTTTCTTTCTTTCTCCCCTACTCTTAGCTTTTTATTGTTATTTAAAAAATGCTGTAATACTTCATATAGTGCTCAGTTTTCAGGAATTATAGAATATTTCCTCTAGCTAATTTAACACCTGTATATTCTCCCAGATTATAATCAGGTCTGATAGACTCATAGATTGTGTTTGTCTTTCCTGGAAGAGGCAGAACTCACAGTTCTTACTGAGGGATTTGATGATCAAAATATCTTACCACAACAGTGTAGATTTGTTTATAAATAGAAAATTGTTAATCTCAAATATTCAGTGTTCCTTTTGTTCCCTATGAAATAAAATAATTTCTGATTCCAATATTCTGAAAAGCTAAATTAGCAATGTAACACCTCACCTGCTTAAAGAGTAATATGTAACAAAATTGCTATGTTAAAATAGACATCTAATGATACCTTCTTTAATTTGATCACTGAAATGGCAAACCCCTTTCGAACATAACAGTTTCTATAGATACCACATGCTTATGATCAAAATTGCTTTTCTGAATGTGTTTTTCTCCCCTACTTGATTGTATTTTACATCTTCATTCTGGCTGTAATTTTCAATTAAACATAAGGAAAAATAGTGCAAGGCAAAATATATTCTACATCTGTTACACGCTCAAATAAATATACAATCTGCACAAAACAGATATCCTAGTGGGCAAATTGCAAACGACTGCCTAGATAGAATCAAGACTTTTTTTAAATGACATTAGGGTTCTACCAAGTGTTGCTGGAGGAATTTTCCAAGTACTCTAGCCACCTACCAAGCAGCATAAATGTTCGGTCAAAAACATTTAAATTAAGCTGTTGCAATAATTGGTACCATATTTGATGAATTCTGGTTAAGAAGTAGCTTTTTATCTCTCAAGTATAAATATATTTCTCTATTATAATATTGGTTTGAAAACATACAAATAACTTAGGGAAAGGAGTCTTTGAAACTGAAGGAAACTTTAAGTATAATTGACATATAATGTTATGTTAGTTTCAGGTGTAAAACAGTGATTCAACAAGTTTATACACTATGTTATGTTCTCCACAAGTGTTGCAACCATCTGTCACCATACACAACCCTATTACAACACCACTGGCTATATTCCCTATGTTGTACCTTTTATGACTTATTCATTTCATAATTAGAAGCCTGTATCTCCCACTCCCTTTCACCCATTTTGTCCATCCCCTCACCTTCTCCCCTCTGGTAACCAGGAGTTTGTTCTCTGTGTTTATAGGCCTGGTTCTGCTTTTTTGTTTGTTTGTTTATTCATTCATAAGGAAACTTTTTTTTAAAAAATCAGTGGAAATAGTTGATATATCATTTTCTTCTCAATAGCATTCAGTTAATTTTATTGTGGCTTTGTATTTTTCCTACATATTAAACTATAAAAATAAATCAGACTTCTAATGAGGAATTAAAAATTATGTTATTTTCCATAAGACCAGTTTTATGTTTAAAGATTTATGGTAATTTACTTTATTTTAGGTCATTTCCACCTAAACTATGAAAAAAGCTACGGCAAGGATTATTATCGGTTCTTAACATTTTGAGGATCCCAATGTTTACTAAAATTTCAGGATAGTTTTCATCTCTTTCTCTAAATATTATGGAGACATTATCAGTTCTTTAAAGTGATTTTGTATTGCTGCTATATATCCCCTGCATAAGCCAGAGAGGGTACACATATACACCAAACAAAACTTTGGTGGTCTACAAATGGTGCTTAACAGTGTTTGGAGACTTGGAAGAGAAAAATAAGATCAATGACAGCAAAAAATGATCAGTACTATTTTGGTAGCATCTCTATATATATTGTGTATAAAAACTGCCTCTATGGTATTAACATAATTCTTTGATTTGAGACACAATTAGTTAATCCATATGTAACAATATATTTTTTATATTCTGTATATTGTCAGGGTAACTTCCATCATCATGAATATAAACTTATTTTTATAATAACATATTAGCTAATTATTTTTGTTTTTTGGATTCTTTAAATCTAGGAAATCAAGATTTTCTAACATCCAATTATAAAATATGTTACATTTGAAAACACACCTCTGAGAAATAGTAAATGAAATTATGCTCCCAAATTGCTCCTATACATAACACTAAATTATGGTATGTAAATTCATAACATTTAGACTTCATTTTTCTCATGTAAGATAATTTAATTTTTCCTCATTCAGGTAAAAGATACAATGGCTATCAATATATATTTGACATTCAAAATTTGAACTTTTTGGGGTATCTGGGTGGCTCAGTAGGTTAAGCGTCTGACTTTGGCTCAGGTCATGATTTCACAGTTTGTGAATTCAAGCCCCACATTGGGCTCTCTGCTATCAGTGTAGAGCCCGCTTCAGATCCTCTGTCCCCCTCTCTCCCTGCCCCTCCCCCACTCATGTCTCATGTGTGCTTCTCTCTCTCAAAAATAAATAAACATTAAAAAAAAGAGTAATTAAAAAAACTTGAACTTTTTGTATTTTGGAATCCATATTCACTAATCAACACACCATTAACAAAGATCCTTCATCTTTGTCATCGTTTTTCAATTGTGTTTTAAAAATTGCTTTTTAAAACTATTATTTTTATGTAAATATTCCATCATTAATCAATGCTTTAAAAATACCATTTAAAATAAATTACCTTTTCCAGTAACCAACCATGTCACAAAGGCCAGTTGAGTCCTTTCTACTCCTATTATTTTGTCACATCTAATTTGAAATAAAGCAGTTTCACAACATATATTGTGTTAGAGTGAACACAAGAACTTGCTGAACTCGGTTGACCCTATGGAGAAGGAATAAAAGAATAGACAGTCTTATTATGGTGAACTATAGGGATTAATATATTTACTTCAAAATTATATTTAACAACCATATGATACTAAGAACTCAAATGTTTCCTTTTCAAAAGCAAGGACCAAGATAACACAGAGCTGACAGATTTATACGGTACTGCCAAGCATTAATTATACTGCAGAGACAGTAACACCCATCATCTGGGCTTTTCAGTGGATGACTCCTAGTAATGTGTTGAATAGATCTACCTCCTACACTTTAAACACCCAAACATAGATTCTGATATGCTTGTCTGAGATAAAAGAAATATATTCACCAATGAATTAAATGAATTTCAGAAAGTCACCAACCACTGCTTTATCATTCATTTTTTTTCTTTTCCTTCCTGCTTCTCAATACAATGAAAAATATGACCAAGAAGTTTTGAATGAGGATAAGCAGCAAAGTTATGATAAATTTAAAGTAGTTGATTTCTTTTCAAGTAGTGGCATCCCACTTTTCATTTCTATCAGATTTCTATATAGTGCAAAAAAATATGAAAAATGTAGAACCCCATTCCCCTTCCCTTTTCCCTCACCCATTATTAAGTGTAGTAGTTGTATTGTGAATTACCACATCCCAAATAAGGTAATAACACATTAGTTTCTAAGGTCATTTATAGAAATGGGTGGTTAGGGATAGCTTTCCTGCCAGGCTCTTTTATATAAGGACCTTCATGATACCCAAACTTTAACCTTGGGATGGATGATAACAGAAATAATATCCATATATTCCAAGACTAAGCAATCGTTTTGTTTAACTTTACTGAGGAATAATTGACAATTGCAACGGTACAAATTTAAGCATATAACATGGTGAGTTGTTACACATACACATTGTAGAATGATTACTAAAATCACCTTACATAGCTAACGTAGGTAATATTGTGTGTGTCGTGAGTGCATAGGTCTATTTTCAAGAACTTTCAAGTTTACAACACTGCATTATTAACTCTAGTCAGCATGCCATACATTCAATTCTCAAAATATATTATTCTGAAATAAATAACTGAAAGTTTGTGCCTTTTAACCTACATTACTCCATTGCCTCATCCCTCCAGGTCCTACTAACCACCATTCTATTCTCTGTTTCTATGATTTTTTTAAAAATTTATTTTTATTTTTATTTTTATATTTTTGGAGTCCACCTATATATGACACCATCCAGAATTTGTCTTTCTCTTTCTTTCTTATTTCACTTAGCATAATGTCAAGATTCACCAATTTGAACCATAAAATGAGGTATATTTTATTGTAAATGAATGAATGACAGGACCATGCAGTAATATCAGCCTGGTTTTAGGAAATTAGAACCCATCAAAATATCTCCATGCTGTCACTGGGAGTCCCAAAAGACTGCCATATGTGAGCCTTCAAAGGTTTAGCATCTAGTCAGAGACAGATGGGAAAAACAACCAAAGCTAAACTGAAAGGGAAATTTGGAGGTGATAAACATTTTAAACAAATTTTTTACAGATTGTTCAAAGCTGAAAACCCCTTTCTTCTACTGCAAATATCTCTTCTCCATAACTCCTCTCTGGCCAAAGTGGGTACCCCAGCCTGGACCAGCCCTTTGGCCAGGGGTGTAGACACAGCAGGAAACTAAAGATAAAGGCAGTAATCTCATGAGGCTGAGGGCACATCTCCCTTCGTTTTCTTCCATCTCCTCTCAACCACCCATCTGACCATACTTTTAATGCAGTTGGTTTGGAGTCACGGTTTGGCTGCTGCCCCTGTATGGTGGTATCTCTTATCAAAGTCAGTCACCAAGTATTATTTGTTCTTTTCCTTATGCCATGTTCTGTCTTCCTCTTGTCTAAGCTACTGGTGAAGCCTCGCTGCTGGTGCCATGAAAAGCCCACCATCCAGGTTGACTATGAAAGTCTCTAATGTACTACTATCTGGACTCCAAGAAGAGATGTTGAAAAGGCCATGGTCTCCAATTTTTATCCACATTTTGTTACATGGGCTTTAAGTCTAGAATTTCACTAAGTCTGTATGAAAAAGTTCCCATAAGTTTCTCTTTTACTTCTAACCATAGAGATCTAACCTCTCTTTAGAGATCTAACCTCTCTTTTCAAAGAGATGAAATATCAGCTACTTTTTACCCTCTCTCATAAGATTTCCATTATTCCTTCTTCACAGTTAAAACACTTGATTTTTATTCATATTTATAGTTGCAACCTATGCTGAGGAAAGAGAGTGAGGATTAAATTAAAATGATGTCATCACTAAATATATGTGTACTGAATAATTTGCATTTTTCAGATCTGTTCTGCACCCCTTTTCCATCTTGTTCTGTGACTTTGAGACTAACCCTTGTGGACTGAATCTACAGATTCTCTTTTGAACTCTTTAGTCAATGAGAAGCAAGGAGGAACTCGAGATCAGATTATCCATCCTGCTGGCTGCTGCCTGGACAGATCACAGCAAATGGCAGTATCACTCCTATCCAGGGCATAGCTTCAATCGCCTATCAGGTGGCTCTTTTCCTATATCTGTTTTCTCTGATTCCCAAGTAATTACTCCTCCTTGGCTTCAAGTGTAGAAGCCAAAATAGACCCCCATTGTTACTAAATGTTAGGGTTCTTTACCAACTATTAACTCATTTCCTTGTAAACTTCTCAATTTCCTTGTTTGGATGTGGAATCTATTACTAGCAAGAGTGCTAATACGATCTCTTCTCTACCATGGTGATTTAAATGTGGCAGCACTTTAGAAAGAAAAAAAACATAAAAATATCTAGATCAATTGGTGGTACTCCCTACCATCACAGCTAAGGGGCTCAGTATGGATCCTCTGTAAATACTAGCTTCTCATTTTTTCCCACTCACATACATCCTTCTTTTCCTATTTTCGACATTCCTATCTTAGCCCATTAAGGCAAAAATTAACTAGCTTAATTTGATGAATCTTTTTGTTTGTGAATCGTTTAATAATGTGAAGTTACTCATTTGAAATATTGGATCAGAGATTTTTTTTTCTATATGGTGAGAGATTCATGTTCAAAATCCTAAAAGATAGTTTTTTGAGAAATTATTGTAAATAAAACAGTCAACCTGGTTCTTTCTTGCATTGTGGAGAGCACTTAGTCCCTGAATATCCCCACCAAGAATACTCTTCAGACATTATCACTGTGTTGTAAGTTAGGCCCAAGGCACAATCACAAATTTTGATACATTTGTGATTTCTGAAAGAGACATGATATGAAAGGAAAGGCCACTAAGAACCATTGCTCTCTTTTGTGAGAGAATCCCCTTGGTGAGTACAATTCCCAAAACATCCTGTAGGATATAAAGCAGTATTTCAGAAGTCTACTTAATATATGTTAGAATGAGTCATCTTCATTCTCACTGCTTCTGTGCTCCTAAGCGTAACTCTCCAAGGATTTCATTACATGAAAACCCATTTCTCTAGACAATTTTACAGTATTTTACAAATTAAGTTATTGGAAAGCTTTAATAATATAGCTGAATATAATGGTTTTCAAAAGTCATTCATAATTCCATTGTCACAAATATAAATTATTAAAGTACTGTATTTGAAGTCATACTGTTCATGCAATTTTATTTTCAATAGTTTTATAAATATTATGTTATAAGCATTTGGTCATATAGTTAGAAGTTTCAAAAATATATTTTCATACTATATAATATTCTATTATATATAATTATATCATATAATTATGTCATACACTATATATATATATACACACACAGTATACTGTGTGTGTATATATATATATACACACACACACAGAGTATAAATGTACTATAAAGTGCTGAATGATTCCCTGTTAGATATTTGGAAGGCTTTTAGTCCCTAATTATATTTTAGATTATTTTATTATTAGTTTCTTGTAAGCTTGACTCCTAGGAGTCAGACAATGGACATGTTTTTAACTCTTGATATTTATTGTAAATTCCATTCCAGCAGCATTATTTACACTTCTCACAAAGAAGATAGATGTTTTCTCACATTACGCCATTTCTTTGTTTTTTTAAATAATTATTTAAATGTTTATTTATTCCTGAGAGGGGGAGGGAGGGAGAGAGGAAAAGAAGGAGGGAGAGAGGAAGAGAGAGAAAGAACACAAGTAGGAGAGGGGAAGAGAGAGAGGGAGACACAGAATCCTTAGCAGGCTCCAGGCTCTGAGCTGTCAGCAGAGAGCCTGAGGTTGGGCTCGAACTCACAAACTGCAAGATCATGACCTGAGCCAAAGTCACATGCTTAACTGACTGAACTACCCAGGCTCCCAACACACTGCCCCATTTCTTAATTCTACATCTTGGAGAGTTTACATAATAAGCATTCAATGTAGATATAGCATACACATTTGGTATTAGATCAGTTTCACAGCATTTGCATTGAGAGACTCTGAAAAAATACTGTCTTGTATATTCTGTTTTTAAGGTTATTCTTATGCCACTATGTTATGAAAATATAAAAATTTCTTACCTATTACGTATCTTGATCTTGAATATGTATCATCTACTCTGAGTCTTGTAATTTTTGCCACCAACATAAATTAATAATACTTAAATTGCCTTGACAAAACAACTTCCTGGCAAATATAAGTTTTATATCTTCATGTATATCACTAATTTTAAGAAAACAGAAAACTGAAAATCTTTTCTTTCATCTGAAGTGTTATAAAATATGTTTGTCAGGTTTAAAAACTTCAGAAGATCCTTAAAATATGACAGTGCAAAGATTAAGTCATACTTTAACTGCTATCTCTACTTTCATTTCCATTATAGTTTCACTCCTAAAGGTTGAAGTATAAAAAATATATATATTGATAGCATTTTACCTTTATAGCCTTAACACATTCACTCAAACTATTCTGCAAAACAATTTTCTGTTTCTGACCTTCTGGTTGGTCTCCTGACATCTAGGACATCCAAGCATGTTGCCATACGTTACAGCAACCTGCTTCCCGAAAATGTGATACATGGTGCCTGCCTTTATTCACCCTAATGGTAAATGAAGGTCCAGGACACCACTTTCCTTAAAAAGGAAATGGTGATAAGAAATTTGCAAGCTGTGCCCCTCACTGCAGAATCATTTCCAAAGCCATTTTATTCATTTATTTGTGTTCCCTAATCAGACTGATCCTCTGACATCTTAAGTCTAAGTCAGGGCTCTCTTGATGAGAAAAAGATGTTTCTCTGCTCACATGTGAGAAGAATAAATTGTAGGAGAATGTGAGTTGCCACTGCCTGGGACAGAAATATGGTGTCAGGAAGTTCCTGTTTAACTTCCTTTTCAATATTTAGTGGCACACTGGGAAGTCAAAGCCAGAAATTCAAGGAGCCAGCTGGCACTGTAGAGAACAATTTGGCCTTGAAACTTCACCCTTTGTGAGAATGAAATGAGACAAGCATGAAAGCTCCTTAAAAAAGATTAAAATGTTATAGACAAATGAAAGATATTAATAGTTGGGTCAAATTAATTTGAGGAACAAAAGAGCCTGTTTTCCTTGCATTCTCAAGACAGTGCCGGGAGTACTGGTGAGCTGCAAAATGGACCTTTAATAGGCCTTAAGATAATTGCTGGAAAAAACAAGCCCAGTGGCTTTCTAAATGCATTTTGAAGTCATGCAAGAAACATAAGTAGTGGGATCCAGATCAGCAACTATATAGGAACAAACGAAGTGTAAAACTCACAGGCCACAAATTGATTTGCTTTGATTATTTTAGACAAAACTTTGCTTTTTAGAAGTAGAGATGTAGTGATTGCTTTATGAGGGAAACTACAGTGTATGTGTCATTCCTTATGGTGTCTCCAGAACCTCAAGAAGGGCCTGGTACACACACACACACAAATATTCTTTTGAGTTCGTAAATGAAAATTTGGCATGCATTTTGTCTAAACGTCCTCTAATTACCAGACCTCTTTAACAAATTACCCTTAAGATAATTACCCTCACCACTGTTGTCTTAAAGCAGAACCACAGAATTCAAGAAAGGTGAGCTGATAGTCTGGATAAGAAGAATATACCCTTGCCATTGACATCAAAATGATGTTTCTGTTCATCTAAAAATATTCTTCTCTTTGGCATTTCTGACTTCATACAGCCAAGTTCAAGTCCATCTGTCTTGTCATAATATCTTAAAGGATCAACACTTTTCAAGTTTTTACAATATTTCCCCTGCTAAGTTGAGTTTTTTAGTAGCTATTCATATCACATACAATTAAATGAGATTGTAACTTGTTCTATGAGTGTTCTGCAAGATGAGCAAACATTTCTAATAAATTTTAACTTGATAAATGAGCAATGCCTTGCAATACGAGGAGTATGTGATCACATGATCACAACTGAGCCAATGGTTCTCTCTCTCTCTCTCTCTTTCTCTCCCTCCCTCCTTCTCTCCCTTTCCCTCTCCATTTCCCTCTCTCTCTCACTATGGGATTTCAGGTGATAGTCAATTCAATGTCACATCTCCATGAAATCCTGAAAAGGAGGCAGAGCAAGGGTTACTGGATAGGTTCTTGTTAAAATTTCAGGAAAAGAAAAAAGATTCCATTGAGCCAATAGATAGCAGTGATTCCATTAGTGATAGTGAAAGTCATCCTACACAATAACCCTCATCCCTCTTGTCTCCCTCACATCACCCATGAAGGTTTTCAAAGGTAAATGCAGGTTAATTTTTCTTTATATTTTATATTCTCTTTATTATTTTGTACTATATTACAGTATTATAATCATTTCTATATGAGTATTTTTGAGTTGTGGAATGAATCATCTGAGTTTCCATTATTTCTTATGGGGAAATTCACTTTGATATACAAGTGCTTTGGATTACAAGCATGTTTCCAGAACGAATTATGCTCACAAACCAAGGTTTTACTATATTGCCCTCTTATGTATATTCTTTTATTTTTTTATCTCTTACACTGCTCTAGGTTTTTCTCTAAGTATTGAAGTAGCCCAGTGAAGCTGGTTTATTATGTGGTCATTACAGACAGGACATTTCAGGGCTTATCCTTCCACTGAAACATTCCTACATTGGTGATAAAGAGCAAAAGAGCAAAGCTCAAAATATGGAATGAGAACATGTTCCCTTGAGTACATGGCCTCCCTTCACGGAAGCCACTTGATGAAAGAGTTCCCACAGCCTTCACACCTGTGCAGTTAACTGACCAATGAGAATTCTGATCCAACCTGCCTTCTGGGTGCAGAAATAATGCAGTTTTTCTCTTAACTCTTTCACCCATGGCTCCTACTCATGATCTTTTTTTACCAAAGGATTCTCTGGCTTACTGGCTGTATAAATTTCCTAGAGCCTCTATAATGACTTGACACACATTTGACGGCTTAAAACAACAGAAATTTATTGTATCATAGTTTTGGAGGCCAAAAATCCACAATGAAAGTGTTAGCAGGGTCACAATCCCTCTGAACTTTCTAAGGGAGAATTTTCCCCTGCCTCTTTCAGCTACTGGTGGTTCCATGTGTCCTTGCTGTGTCTCCATCACTACAATTTCTGCCTACATCTTTACATGACCTTTTCCTCTGTATCTCCTTCTCTTATAAAGTTACTTTGTCATTAGATATAAGGACCACTGTAATCCAGGATGATTACATCTTCAAAAATCCCTTTTCTAAAAACAGTCAAATTCACAGATTCTGGGTTATAAACGTATCTTTTAGGGGGTTACAACTCAACCCACTACACTGAAAGATTAAGAAAGACTAATATTTAGGATCCTCAGTGGACCCCTCTTTTACAGCTGCTCTGTGCTCCATCTTTCCCCCCTGCTGTACCAAAAGCTGTATTTGTTCTCTTCCCTCATAGTAACCCTTGTGAATCCTTGTGAAAAAGTCTCAACAGAGCATTTATTTGGAGTCCAAATGATAAGCAATTGAAAACTAGACCCTATAGAAATAGAGACCTAGAGAGTCATAGAATAAACTCCTCTAAATCTCCTCCCTTGTGAGGAACACAGTGAAGTTTACATTCAATCAGGGGTTGAGTAACTACTCTCCCATAAAAAAAAAGAGTCAAAATAAGTCAAAGAAATCTGGTGATATTTAACACATTCATATATATATTTTTAATATTGAAAGATTATAGCCTGCTAGGTATACAGACATAAAACTGAGTATGAACTTCCTGTATTTAGGTGTTTCATTTTACTATGTAACCAGAATATATATACAATTTAAATCATAATGAAACAGCTATATAGAAATCATTCAAATTTTGGCACTAATTGAAAGTGACAATTATTTTCTGCAACCAAATCACCACTGGTGAGAGAAATGTGATTGTTGACTAGTGAACATAGACTCTTCAGGGTCTATGATACTGAGAACTGTGTGTTAGGGGTTATTGCACTATTGTCTTCATCCAAATGAGGGCTTAATCTTTTTCATATGCTGGGCAGTAATGGCATTTGGTCTTCCCTTCATGCAAAGTCTGTTCCTTTATCCTTGTTAGAATAACAAAAGAGGTACTATTGGATGCTAATATAATTTTAAACAAATTCAATTAAAAATTGGGAAAGAGGGGCACTTGGGTGGCTCAGGTGGTTAAGCATACAACTCTTGATTTCCGCTTAGGCTATGATCTTGTGGTTTGTGAGACTGAGCGCCGTGTCGGTATTTTGTGCTGACAGCAGAGCCAGCTTGGCTCTCTCCCTCTCTCTGCCCCTCCCCCACTCACATACATGCTCTCTCTCTCTAAATAAATAAACATTTAAAAAAATTGGAAAAGAATACAAGGCTATAAACTATTAAGTAAATCCTGCAATTAATGTTCAAGACCAACATACTTAGTACCTTCAAGTTTGGGATGGGCGGGGGCAAGTATGTTGCTTCTTTTGGATTCAAATGAGGATAGCTGAGTCTGGAAAGAAGGAAAATGAATAGTATTATTTAATCTCACATAATTTAACTCAATAATAAGGCTTCTAGGGAGGCACTTTTTACATTAAGATAAAAGGTCTTGTTTTAGTCTAAGGATTACAGACTGAAATTATTTTCTCTTTGGTTGAATTTCAAACAAGCTTATCAGAGTGAGAAAAGTGACATCTCTAAAGTTGTATTACTCAGTTTTTTCCAACTCTATGACTGGTCCTTAGAGGGACAGGGACACTTTTACTGCCCCTCAAACAACTGCTTACATATTGGAGACAGTCTGATTTTAACATACTGCTCCTAACTACATCACTGTCATTTAAATAAAATAAACATTATTGCATACAGAAATTAATACATGAAGAGAATTTTGTTTTCTGCTTAATCTAGACACTTATAAAGTATATAGTTATAGTCCTGCAAGTATCTAGAGTAGTCAAGTAAAGAAAATTTAGGTCTCAGTTATCTAACATGTCATTGTGTTATGGATTGGATTGTGTCTCCCCAAAATTCTTATTTTGAAACACCAACCAGCAATGTGATTGTATTTCAAAATAGAGACTTCATGGACATATTTAAGGTTCAATGAAATCACTGAATTAGATAGAACCAAAGTCTTTATAAGAAGAGAAAGAAACTTCAGAGCTCTGTCTCTACATGATCATAGAGGAAAGGCCATGTGAGGACACAGCAGGAAGGCAACTGTCTAGAACTCAGGAAGAAAGCTCTCATTAGAAACTGAATTTTCTGGCACATTCTTCATGGATTTCTAGACTCTAGAACTGTGAGAAAATAAATGTCTGGTTGTTTAAACCACCCAGTCTGTGGTATTTTGTTATGGTAGCCTGAGCAGACTAATACACAGCACAAAGTCTGATCGGTAGACATTATCCTATATAATTACCTTACTTTGTACTTCGCTTGCTGTCCACCTCTAGTTATAACTGTAATGTCAATGTCTGATGGAAATGATTTCATCTGTGACTTTGCTGAGACATAGTTAAAGCATTTCAATTTGCAGAGTGTGGGAAATGATTTTGAGTTTAATCCAGTTCTTAAAAGACAAAAGTTGGCATCACAAAAACTCCCATCATCACTGGCACTAATTAGTCTCCTTCCTGACAGCTGAAGTAGGTATGACTCGGGCTGAATATTAATCCAAGATGGAAATAAAAAATGCTCTTTCCCTCAGAGTTGATCTTTCTTTCTCATGGTTGAGATATATTTCCTCAGAAGCCAAGGGAAACATATTCTTTGTCCTTCTGATTTTTCTTACCAATTATTTTATTCTTCTGTTGTTATGACATATTTGACCACAAGACAATATATTAAATAATATAATTTAAAAAATTAAAAAAACTGTGATTCCTATGTAAAAAGTGATGCACAACTGTAATTTATCTTGAAAACTAAAATACCTGAGTAATATGAAAATTTTTTTTCAAATTAAAATGATGCATATAATGTTTATTCCTTACATCTTCAAAATGAGTTAAAAAATACAAAAATGGCTTTACTTTATTGCAAAGAGTGGATCAAAGTATTCATGAAATCCATTAATCACTGAAAATTCAAATCAGTTGACCATCAAGCGGGTCTTTTCTTTCTATTTAGCTTACTTAGCACTTCTACTTTGTACTTTGAATTTCAAAGTGCTTATCAGCCTTATTAGTTAACCCTTGTAATGTGTCCATGAAGTAGATGGATGGCAAGCATTAGTATGACACACATTAGTGTACTCCTTTGAGAGATGCTAGCAATGAAGCACGTGGAGGTTAAATGATGGCTACACAATTGCCCATCAAGCCTAAAGAAAAAAGTCTTGGTTTCAATTTCCTACTTTCTAACCCTTAGCTATAACAAGGATGAAACTAAACATAAGATCATCCACAAGAATCTAATGTGTAGTCTCCTTTAAAAATTAAAGCTCTCAAAAGCATTTTCTTAGGGTACTGAAAATCTATCCATTGAGCAAGTATATTAGATATATATTTCTTTGTCACTTCCCCATTTAAGATGGGATCATCTTAAAAGGCTATGACATAAATTGTTGTGGAAAAGATCGATTAGTTTAAAAGCTTTTTCCTTTTAACAGATCAGATAGTCATTATATTTCACCCTTTTGCGTGTGATTTTCATTGAGCCATTTTAATCATTTACTCATTTGAAAAAATTTCACCAAAACCAAGAGGTTCTACAAATCTATTTATCACCTCTGGATTTCCTTGCTAATCACTGGGCTTGAACTTCTGGGAACTGGGGACAACTGTCTGACTATGGAATCCATTTCTTTAGAAGTAGATTTTTTTTAAAGAGCTCTTCATTTCTCTTCATGAGTCAGACTCACTATCTCATTTATAATCCTTTCTCTCATTTGAGAACATCATTAGGGAATGTTTATGAGAAATGAAAGAAGGGTATGTTTTGAACCTCAGGGTAAAAAGAAATATATTATAGTCAGCTCGATAGGAAGAAGAATAAATGGTTCACTTTTTTTTGACAGATAAGCTATTTAATTTCACATTTTCCCCAGTATTTTACCCCTTTTGTTATTTTACACCTGCTTGACACCTTTATTTGGAAATGGATCCAGAGAAAAAAGTATCCAAGGTAAGATTCAAGGTATTTCATTGGCTCTTTTATGACATAAATGACAAACTGGTGGGAAATAAAGGTAAAAGTAGTTTGATACAATGAAATTCATAGATATGAATTATTCACCTCTCTTAATCCCAAACATGGAAATTCTAGCATATTGAAATAGTTGGAGTATTATAAAATAATGACTGATTTTTGTATAAGTGTTTGCAATTGACAAAGTACTCCTGCATTCAGTATTTAATTTGATCCTTACACTAAGTTTGAGAAGTTGTTATATATCATAATTTCTCTTTGAAGAAAATATAGCCCAAAGAATCACACTTGTCCAAGTCACATGGATGATAACTTAAAAATCCTAAAGCCAGGACATGAACCTTTTGATGCCAAGTCCAAAGGAATTCTCCTTAGTATTTCTTATCACTATGTTATACTGTGGATGTATGGAGAATAGCCACAAATAAATCTTGGAGTATGTGGAAAAACACTTGTTGCACCTAAAATAATAAATATGAAAGTTATGACTGAGAAAATGCCAATAAAAATCTTGAAAAATGTTTCTCATATTAACCCACAAGGATATAGACCAAAAATACCTTACATTTTCAATAAATTGTTGAGGATTTTCAACAACTCTCTTATCTGCAATTAACCAAATGGGTGGTTTCCAAATGAAAATTGCTCCAGAAACGTTTCATGTGATTATTGCACAAGAGCTAAAGTTACCTTAAAAAGCTCCAAAGAATATCTATTTCGAAGTACTTGAGTATAAATTCAGTACCTGTCCACATGTCTAGGAATCCTGTTATACAGCCTGAAATTTTTTTGGTACTTCACATATCTCCCTAATGGGCCATTAACGAGAGTTAATGTGCTTCCAAACAGACCCATCCCATGACCAATAAATTCTACTTTATGAAACTATGCCTTTGTGAAACTAAATCTCCAATGGCAATTTGTTGCCTACAGAATTGTCTAATCCTCTTACCCTGACATTGAAAGTCCATCAAGACTGGCCCCAGTTTCCATCTCCAGGCCTTCCATAACTACTGTTATTGTTTATGAATCTACTGATATTTATGAATCTACTGTTATTGTTAAACTCATCTCCTTCTCCTGCTTCAGATTTGTTCCGTGCTCTTTTAAATGGGCATCTAAAATATTTCACGCTTTTTCTTGTGTATCAAAATCCTTTTCATTTGTTCCTATCCAACTTAAAATAGGGTCCCTACAAAACTTTGTCTCTATTTTGAACTCCAGCTTTTAGCACATGCAATGTTAATTTGACATTTTAAACTACATGGCCATTCTTGCATCATATTAGATATTTTTAAATTACAGGGTTCATTTTGCTTATGCACACTTCTATTTTTTAAGTGAATCAATAGGATCAAACATAATATTTACTAACAGTCATTCAATGTTAGGTCCAGACACCAGTTAAGCACTTTAAATACATTTCTTTACTTAAAACAACAGTCCAGAAGTTGGAACTATTACTATTCTTATTTCATTAATGAGCACCCTCAGATATAGATAGCCAGTGTTACAGGTGTAGGATAATTAGCCAAAGATTTTGAAACCAGACATTTTGGGGGCATCTAGGTGGCTCAGTGGCTTAAATAGCCAACTCTAAATTTTGGCTAAGGTCATGATCTCATGGTTTGTGGGATCGAGCCCTGCATCAGACTCTGTGCTAACAAGCACCGAGCCTGCTTGGGATTCTCTCTCTGCCCCTACCCTGCTCATGTGTGCATGTACTTACACACGTTCTCTCTCTCAAAATAAATAAACTTAAAAAGAAAAAAAAGCGATATTTATAAAAAATAGGCATTTTTGACTTGAGAACTCAATTTTATCATACCACACAACCTCTATCAAAGATTATAATTGAGGATGGAAGGTACAAATTAAAATTATTTATATCCTAAATAGAGTGTTATATTCTGGATTTGACTTCTAGAACGGAAAAAGGACATTAGTAGAAACTAATGAAATCCAAATAAAGTCTTTGGTTTAGTTTAAAGTAATGCACCAAGGTTAATTTCTTAGTTTTGATAACTGCACCATTGTTATAAAACATGTTGACATTAGCACAAGCTGGGTATACAAGAAGTCTCTGCTATTGTCGCACCTTATATATCTTCTCATAATTGATGTTCTAGTTATATTACCTCACCTATGTAACTTTCTGCTCTTCTATACCCTCATGCTATCATCTTTACCTCTTTAAATGGAAAGTTTTGTTTATATCTGTGTGTGTGACTACTTATTTTTGTTTCTTTCACCTTTGTCAACTTTAGTATGGTAGGCGCATGCCTCATAAATTGATTCCTCCCTAAATTTTGCTAAAGAATCTTATACATAGTGACAGTATAAATAAAATAGGTTAGATAACTTCTAACCTAATTGAGATTAGGTTAGATTGAGATTGATAATTTGCAGGTAATTTCTGGAGTTGTGATAGATTTTCACATAGTCAATCATCCTTTTTCCTTACACTTTCTTTTTTCATCAATGGTGTGTAGAAAGTTTGCTAATAAGATTTATAGCTGTAGTCTGTGGCTATTAAATAAAACAGCTAAGTGAGTTATATGACCCCCCCAAACCACGGCACATGACACTCTTGTAAAAATCCATCCCCAAATGATGAAATTAGACATTGTGGAGAACAAAATCCACTATTATGCAATGTCCATTACCTAAGACATTTAGATTTTTAATACAGAAAATGGGATGTTTCCTCTCAAATACAAAACCATATTCTGATGCTTTTGCTTTTTTTAAAAAATTTGAAAATGCACTGGATCATAGTCTACAGGCATTTTAAGAGCAATTTCATTTTTCTTGGCTTGCATAAGGAGCAGATTTGTGAAAAAAGAATTTTAAAGACTCTATTCCTTTCTTTTGGTTATGGAATTTTCCCTGATAACCAAATAATCAGATCACGTAAGACATCAAGACATAAGTTATGTCACTCCATAAAGGCAAAATCTTCCCCAGTGTCAGACTTCTCAGTTCTAACAGCAGCAAGCTTGTCAGCACATGTCTTGGTTGCAATGGGTAAAGAAAGTGGCAAGGGAGGCTCACAAATCCATCCCTCCTACTATATGAGCTCATCTCCTCCTGAGCTTGAAGGTAGTTTTTAAAATTAACCCCCCGGCGTTAGTGTGCCTTGCCTCGTTGGTGGATATAACAAATCAAGTGGCAGTTGAATTAGAATTCTTTGCCCTTGACACCTCAAAGTACTGCTCAGCCCACTGAGTTAATGGGATACTGCAATGGCAAATTACAGCATCCTGATTTCTGAATATGTTCAGACTTAAGGACAGAGTGACAGGACATGTTAAGTCATCAACCAGGAAAGATTTCTCCATTCGTGCCTTGAAAATGGGAATAAATGTGCAAATCTATACAATTGTGCTTCCTTTGCCATCTATCTTGTCAAAATGAAAATCGACACAGGAATCAAGTCAAATGTGGTTCAGTAGATTAGAAAGAAATAATGTATATTTTCCCTCTTGAGTCACACAGACCAACTATCACTTCCTGCTGTGCCAATTTGTCTTGGGCTAGTGGTTCTAAAGGTGAAACTTTGAAGGTCCTATGAATGAGAAGCCAGTAATATACAGAGTGATATAAATACAGAAAGAGCAATGTGTGGATAGAATTAGGTACCCTAGAATAAACTGTAGTTTGCATTTTCTTTTTTGTTACTTTTAAAAGAATATAGTGTTCTCTTAAATACTGTGAGAAATAAATGAGGAGCTGTAAATGTATGTTTTTTTGGTCATAAAATCAAGAAGGCTGTTTATTTTTGAGTCTTTTGTTCTGTTTGCTTTTATTTGATCTCAAGTCATCCTGTAGCTCCCTTGTGTATGAGTGTATGTGTGTGTGTGTGTGTGTGTGTGTGTGTGGTAGGGGAGGTTGCATACTGGAGATGGGGGAGGCCTATAAGAAGAAAAGGAAAAGGTAAACTGATGAAAAAAATGTGAACTCTTTGAAGAATGAATTTTGGTCAGTGTCAAAAGCCAAATGTGATTCAATGTATAAACCACTCATTCATCACCCTGCCTACACAGTTGCTTTATCCACTAACACTATTGTATTCCTTTTAGTACACCCCTACCACCATAATAATTTACTCACTCTGTACAGATCCTTATTCTTTTTCAAGGAAATGACATGCTGCTCTCATTTCTAAGCCCAGATGTAATTTTTTAAAGAAGAAGACATTGGCATATTCAAAGTGAAGGGCAGATAATTTTAAATTATGTTTTGCTTTTGTGAGATCACTTTTTAAAATCCATCAGGGTGACCTACATTGAAGACCCAAAATATTATAATCTCTCCACTCCTGCCCTTGAGACTTGCCAGCAAGTCAGGTTGTCTAGGAAAATCTCATTACTGCAGGACTCACTGTCCAAGCAACTATTAGCAGAGAGCACGCAGGGAGAAAAGTAACCCAGTGACTGTCTGCAAATTGACACAGATTAACTGTTCTTTGTCCAGAATCCTGGTGGAATACTGGAGAGCTGTAGAAAGTCATTTTCAGATACAACATTGAGAATAAGCTAAAGAAAGATATGTAAGGCATCCATGAAATGCAGGAAGTGCCACACAACTGTAAGAACCATAAGTAAAATTAATTTGACCCAAAGGTATATCCCTAGAAACAGTTTTAAACAAGCCTCAACATGTTCCTGCAGCTGACAATTTATTTAATTGTGAAGGCTATTAAGCCATTTGATTGTGATGGGCAAAATTCTATGTGATTGTGGAGCCATATCCATTAACCATAGGTTTATCTTTTCTCCTTGTATTCAACTGGGGACACTAATTGAATTCATCCACAAAGCACTGGATTTTATTGTGGATGGAGTTGGTTTCTTTCCAGGAATCAATTCCCATTTTAAACATAGGCCTAAAGTATCTGGGCTTCAGCCAGATGTTTCTGAGAGAAGGGTGATTAAAATGGCTGCTAGTTTCATGGCAAATATTTTCCTCACCATTCTCACATTCCACCTTGAAGAGTCAAGATGAACCACAGTTCTGGGTGGCAGATTTCTGAGAGTTTATTTTAATTTATGTTAGTCTAAAAGAAATCCTAATGTGTGTAAAAAGAACTTTGAGAGAACTTGAATTTGCAATGAACATGCATATGTAATATTAAGGCTAATAAAATCATATTTATCTATGGAAAGACAAGAGTGTATACTCTGAAATTATCGCTATTTCAGATAAATAAAAAAAATTAACTTATCACTAAGAATCACTTTGGAATTCTTATCATACAGTCAAACATATTGGTAAGTCTTTCGTTCCAATGATATATTAATGTCTAAGTTTGTGATACCAATTCAGAATATCTGCATTTTTGAAGAAGAAATAGAAATGTAATGAGAATTTCCCTCATGGGAGCTCAACTCTGATGGTAATACACAATCAAATACACATCTCAACACCAAATACACATCTCAACACCAAAACCACATCTTCAAATTTATGGGTGAAATGAAACTTTTTAGTAATATATGCTTTGGCCAAAAGTTTGCTTATCTAGTCACTTTTAATTTCCATAGTTGTGTAATACTTACAAAGAGCTCTGATTTTTCTACTGGTGTCTGCCCAACATCCACACATTAATATGCAGGCATTTACTACAACTCTTTGACATTTGTTATTTCCATTCCATTTGCTACTTAAATTTCAGTCTTTAAATACTATTGTATAAATCTATCCATGCAAGGCAGGTGACTCAGTAGGTGTGATTGCCCTTTGTAATAATCCCTTTCCACAGGAAAGTACTAAAGCAATTTCATTATGAGGCATACTATTGTAGAAGTCTAGAAATCAAATTGGCCTCAAGTAGGAGAAATTTAAATACCATGATTAACTTGTAGGAAGAATATTATTTCCATATTATAGGTAAGGAAACTGAGGATTAGAAAAATTATCATACTCCATGAAACTTCACCAATAAGTTAAGTAAGGCAGGATGGCTATGTTATAATTGCAGTGTCTCCTGGAGTCCTGGATAAGAACTAGAGGTGATGGGGTCAAAGTGACTGGGCAAAACCTTAGCATCTCTTCTCATTTAGAGCAAAGCAGCTTGACTGCAACTGATTTATGTTTGAATTTCCAGTGAAAATTTGTTTGAATAAAAGATAAATAACTTAGAAAACTTACTGCATGCTCAGTGACCATCATCTGAGTTTGCCTAGATGAGGGAGTTGTCAGGACACAAGAGTTTCAGTACTAAAATGAAGAAGTCCCAGAAAAAAATGAGGATAAATTGGTTACCCTACTACTCTGCCTTCCATCAGTGTATTTATTTGTTGAAGCCTGAGATTTAGCAGATGGAAAATAGTGTGCATGGAGGGTTCTAATTTATATGGAACATGACCTTGATCCATAGCTTCCATGTTGATTCAGCACTGCAAGAATATGCACACCTTGTCCAGGTCTTGACTTGGTGCAAAAGAGATTCAACTATGTAATAACCCATCTGAATTTTCCTGTGCTCACCCTTTTTAAAAGCATGCATAAATATCCATATATAGATTTCAAAATTATACTGTTTTACTTTATCTATTTCATTAGCACAAGGACTTTCAAATATTTTTTACCAGAACCCTCAGAAAGAAGTAAAATTTATAACGCCACTCAGTACACAGGCCATAGATAACAGTTACAAATGTTTCATAGAGCATTTTTGTGTTTTTTACTAGCCTTCAGAACAGTTCACATATGCCCCTATGATGTAGGGCCTTCAGATGCTACTGAAATTCAACATCATCTAATTCCATTCCTGCAATGTGCACCTCACACCCATTACTCACCCTATGGTCTAAGGCTGTTGTTTCAAACTATAGCAAACATAAACATTATTACAAAGTGTGTTAACTTGGCAATATTATGTTATATCATAGAGTCCTGGATTCTGTGCTTGATTATGGGTCAGGACTTAGAAATTTGATTTTGACAAGTTATGTGAACAATGGTAATTCCCTGGATATGCTGAAAAACATGGCCTTCAGGACCATTGTCCTGAGCTATTCCACAGCTTCTGTATTGTCACTGATTTACTTTCCTGCTATTTCATCCTTCATCCAACTAGTAGGTGCCCAAAACTGTAAGAAATACTAGGGATACAGGCCTCCTCACATTACTAAAATATAGTTGAAAGAAATGCAAACTTTAGAATATGGCCATTCTGATTAACAAAGTTTATGTAAGAGTTTTCAGTACACATTTGTTTCTGTTTTTCCTACATAAGAGGTAAGCATTATAAATGTGTACAAAAAAAAGACACCATGTTTTTGTTGTTGTTGTTGTTGTTGTTTTGCTAATTATAAAGATCATTTTCCTGTGAAGGAGGGCAAGATAAGGGGTGAGGCAACCTTTTGGAGATTGTTTCAACAATCCAGGTAAGGGATGGTTAGTAAATGCATTAAAGAGTAATACTGAAGGTGGTCATGGGCACTCAGGATAGAACAAGCAATAAGAGGCATCGTTTCTCACTGTTTAATAGGCGGGGTAGACAAGCAGATGGTCATCCTGCTGCAGTGCACCATGTACTGTGCTAATGGTATTTATAAGGTACAATGATTGCAAAAGGCAGGGACCCACTCAGAAACACTCTGGTATGCACTGCAACTCTGTGTCAGGGCAAGAATTAGAGGAACCCCAGATAAGAATTTCACCCTCAAATCAAGGTGGGCTGGAATATAAGATGAGCTCAGAATCTTGAATTACCTTTGAATAAACGTAAAGACACAATACCATTTAATGTTGCAATAAAGTCAAAGAAAGCAAAACTTCTTTGATAGTATTAAATAGTATCATTTTATCTTCAATGTAAAACCCATATGATCTAAATCTAGATTCACAGAAGGCAGGGATGCGACAATTTTTTTCCCAATTTTACATAATCTTACATAGTCTCTACATAACAGGATCATTTGTTGAAATCCTCAGGACCTTCTCCTAGACAATCCAGAGATTGATGACTTTGCTCCCCCTGGCATTCCTGTTCAATTAGGTAGAGGTCAGGGAGACATCTGCTTCATATTTCACCAATGAGGACTTCAATGGAAATGGAGTTCCCTAATTTTAGGTCTTGGCACACTCAGAGCAAATTCACCTTTCATATATTTTTTAAAAAAAGTAACAATGAGTTGACCTTCTCCACCAATTTCTTCATTAGATTAAAAAAATCCCCTTATTATTTATTCCCTCATTTTGTTAGTTTTAGCTTCTCTCTCCAACCTTGCTGCTTACCCTCTTTATATACAGCTTGACTCTGGATCAAATGCAGTGGAGGGTCTCATTAAATGCTGAGCAGCCAGTTTTGACAAACTCTACTTTCACACAAGTTACACAAGAGAAATACATAATATAATTTTTATGGTTGACTGCCTTGAGAAAATTTAGCACACCAGAAGCATAATTCATTCAAAGGAAAAAAATCGCTTTAGCTGAGTTATTACCTGAGTGAGGCTCTGCTGCTGGAAATAAAGTGTGAAAGCTTCTGCGTACATACAGAGTACAAATGGATCTGGGTCATCAATAACGTGACTAAGTTCAGAATCAGGGTGTTAAGGGATTTCCCTCTAACAAGCAATAATAGCATTCATTGTGTTTGTGACTCTGATGTGACAGAGTCCTTGTCCTAGGCTTTACATCTGTTACTTCATTATCATCCTGATAGCCTTACCATATGAACATTATCCCCAGTTACAGATGAGAAAGCTGAGGATCAGAAGGCTGAGTAACTCCCACAGGGTCACATTGCTGGTAAATGTGAAATCTAAGTCTCCTCAATTCCATAATTAGCCTTTTCCTATGACTTCTGTGAAATTTTTACTTCTCATTCTAACTAGATGGTTTGTTCATCACTGAGTGCCTGTAACCATATATTTGATGTTCTATACATTGTTTGTCAGTGCAAGCAGGAGAAAGTACTAAAAGTGCAGCAAGAGGCAATCTGATCCACAGAAAAGCAATGAAAACATTTTAGTCTCAAAAACTCCATGCATTTGAAGTACTAACAGAGCAGTAGACGATGAAGAGATTGGGAGCCCGAGTTGATTCTGGTGGTAATACTCAAGCACATGAGCATGTGCATCCCTTGCCAAATCTTTTGTTTGCTGTTATTTGCAAAGTCTACTTGTACACACTACAGAGTGTGAAATGCCAAGTAAAATCTTTCTTTGCTATATCTGTCTGCATAGAGAAAACTTTGATTTCCTCAATCTAATATTTGCATATACCCAATGTAGTTATAAAGACAGAACCATACTGCAGTTGCATTTTAGGTAAGAGTCATTTAGAAAATAAATGAGAAATAAATATGGTACCTGGAACTTGGGCTATGTCTTATGCCTGTATGCCCCTTTACAAATTCCTGGCCTACTCACTTTAACTATCATATGCATTTACTTCGTCTATGTTAGGACTCTTTGTTGCAAGAAATATACTAAGTTACTCTTCTTTAGAAACACAAAAAGGAAGCAAAGTGGTCAGATAGCAGTAGAATGAAATCTGGAAATGTAAAGACGTCAGGTACTTGCATTAGTACTAATCTCTTACCTCTACCACTCTTTATAATTCTAGCTCACACTATGAAATTTCTCTGATATTCATTCCACCTGTCAGGCAGAAGATGGTAATTCAATGGTCTCAAGTTTCCATCACTAAGTCAACATGAAAGGACAGATATTCTAGTATTCAGTTTTCTGGAAGAGGAACACCAAATTCCTCATTTTAGTTAAATCTCCACTCTTGGCCCAATCAATGTGATCAGGTCCTCATAAAATACAAACATAGATTCGTGTTCCTCTGTTTGAAGATGTGAGGTCAACTGAGAACCACCCTGAACAGAATACTATTTTTAAAAAAAAGGAAAGAAAATGATTCACTGTACCTTCTTTTGTTATCTATGCAAGTTATGACCCATATGCCCAAAATATCCTGTTTTCAAAGATCTCTCAAAATATCTTTGTAACATTCCCTGTCTGATTATATTTCTCTATTCTAAGGAGGGGTCTTGACACAATTGATGGGATCACTTTGGCTTTCTCACTTATCTGACCTGTATGGATCACAGCTGACCATTTAGGTCAGGGCAACTCATGTCAATTAGAAAAGATTAAATTTGTCACACATCTTGGTGAGATTAGAGAAATTCTGATTTTTGTCACTTATCACCTAACTTATATTCTATTTCCAATCTGTATGCCCCCTGCATAAGAACCCTAATATTTACCATTTTATCTGTAATACTGTTATTATGTTCTTTGTGTGATTATCTTGTTTTCTGTTAACTGTAGACATTTATGCCATCTGTTTTTTAATACTGTAAGTCTATTGAGAATAAGGGCAGCATTCAAATAGTTCTGGCTAAATACTTTTAAACTTCCAAATGAAACCCTCAATAATTATCATTTAATGGAAATGATCATAATGAAGATGGCAGAGAATAAAATGAAACACTATATTAATTAGTAAAATGATATAATCAGTAAGAATAATCATAAGCGTCCACATTTCAAGAAAATTATGCCTAGAGAGAAAGCGACTGTTTCCCGTGGCATAAAGTCCCCAAACCACTTCAAATACAGTTGAAATATTTAGTGAATTATCATGCCAAAACAATCATTCGATAGTATAGTAGAGGCATTAAAATAAGACCAAACATTGTTTAACTGCTTTCATAGTAAGAAAAAAAAGTTTTTTTTAATGTTTATTTATTTTTGAGAGAGAGGGGGAGAGAGAGAAAGAGTAGGAGGGGAGAGAGAGAGAGACAGAAAGAGAGAGAGAGAGATGTGTATAGAGAATCTGAAGCAGGTTCTGCACTGATAGCAGAGAAGCAGACACGGGGCTTGAATTCACAAACCAGGAGATCATGATCTGAGCCAAAGTTGGGTGCTTAACCAACTGAGCTACCCAGGCACCCCAGAAAAAAGTTTTATGTTAAGTCTTGGTCTATCAAAGTACACAGGTCTTTGGCTAGAAAAATATTTTATAAAAACCTGATACCAAATAAATGACTTTGTACAAATCTGATGAGAACTTCATTGAATAACAAATCACACAGGAATAGACTGAAGATATTTTCAGTGAAAAAAAAAAAAACAAATGTACATAATGACAACTTACTAGAAAAGTGTCATTGTGAAGAACTTTTATCATACCATACATAATATTGTGGACTATGTAGATCTATATCCATCTATGGAAAGGTAAATATAGATACAGAAATAGAGTTAGATATGTGTATATATCTCCAGGCATACTGATAAACCTTATTTTTATTTTTGCATGATTGTTAACTAGAGTAGTGAGAAGGTGGGTCACACGAGATTTGAACAATATATTGGTCAAAGTCAATGAACCACAGAGGTACCAATCATGGTCATGAATAAGAGAGAAAAAGAAATAAAACAAGCCTGGAAACATAAATAAATGAATGAACTGTACCAGGAATAATTCTAGCAGGGTAGTTTTTATATAGGAACAATCAGCACCTAGAGTGTTTCTCATTTGCCTTATGTAACCCTGGTCAGCTATGCTAATCTTAACCTCTGTGAATGGATATATGCTTATCCTACCAGGATTTAATATCTTCAGCAAAGAGATTTCCTCATGACTGAACAGATGTTCATTTCAGGGCCTTGAATCAGTAGGGATCTGAGCAGAGTCTACTTCCTCTTGATCATATTCACTAGATCACTCTTTCTCCAGGTGTCAGCTGCCTTCTTGCCACCATTACCTTAAGACCAGATAATAGAACTTTATGACAAACCCCCATAAAAGCATATATATCAACTCTTCTGGAATATCCATAAGAATTTACTTTTGCCTCTCTGCTGTAGTCCACCTACCATCAGAGATGTTTCCTTTTTCTACTTAGCCTTTAAGTTGCACATCATTTCCTTCTGTAATAATTTTAATTAGAGATCTACATGTAATCCAGACAGGAGTAAATGAACATACATGATGGCAGGAAAAAGGCAGAGCAGCTATGGACTGAATTCCTAGAGCAACTCTGATAAAGCTCAGTCCTTGAAGTATTTTCTCATGTGTAGTAAAAGAGAAAAAAGAGAAAATAAAATTAGCTTGAACTTTAATCTTTGTCCTCTTTCTGTTGTGGTTCTCTTGTAAGATTGGCATACACTGCAGTAAAAATTCTAGCATTAAGTATCACAATCTATTGTGCTGCTCTGATAATCACTGTATATACAAAGGGTCATTTTTGCCGGCCTCGTTTAATAGTGGGCTCTGAGAGAGAACACATGGTGGTAGCTTTGGGTGAAGGCAACACACATATTCAAGGGTGTAACAGCAGTTATAGAGACTATCAAACCTATAGAGGATATTTGCTGTAAATACATTAAGATCAAACTTTACAGATACTCTATAAGTTAAGGCCTACTGTGGAATGGGAGAAAAAGGGGATTCAGAGATGACAGCTTTTATTTTGTGGATTGTTGTACACATAAAGGTGAGTTAATATCAATAGGAGAAATAAAAGTTTTGCATTTAATAGCAATGGTGGCTATAAGCAAGACAGTGATTAGATCATGACCAGAGCCCAGAAATATCCAGCCTTAACATTTAACTCTAAGTAACAGTGCATCCGATTCTTGTTTTCTATGTGACATTAGTGGATTTACCTTGAACAACTCTTTGGCGCTTGCTAGGTTTTACTTTTTATAGGATAATTATAATACTGTAATAGTTTTCCTAATTTCCTGACTTTTTTTGTGGGGGGAAGGGTAAAATTTAGGATTTGGAAAAATATTTACAGTTCCAGAAAAATGCCATAAGGAATTTTCACATAGAAACACTAGGCAAAGGAAAATATCTTGGCTCCTACTACTACCTAAAATAGGTTATAGGATTATGTTTTCTTCATAATCCACTAGTACATTCCCCAGAATGCATTTTGGTCAGCGACCTTATGATGTCAGTGAAAATACCTGCACACGGCAATTATTTTTTTGAGAGAAGGTATTAAATCACTGAGGAAAATATTAATATACTTTGTATTATTTTCTATCTTAAACATCTTTTATACCTTAGCTTTACTGATTATTCAGATGTATCACAGGATGGAGTCAGCAGACTTGTTATATTTTAAATAATATACGTTTTACTACCAATGCCAGTGTAATTTTGGACAAATTACAGTATCTCTAAGATTTTCATCTAAAAATTAAATAAAGTTATATTGTCCCAGGTATCTCCAACATATTGGTGGAACAAAACAAAAAGTGAACATGCTTTACAAATTAAAATTTTTAATGAATTAAATATTTTATTGGCACAAATAATTGATACTTATATTTTCAGAAACAAAATACTTCATTTTTATTTTTTATCATGTTTATGTTCAATGACAATAATTACTTTTATTTTCTTAAACAAAATGAAAATTTTAAAAGGTCTGAATGGTATAGCATGAATGTGTCTGCTCAAAATTCATATGTGGAATTTTAACCCCATTGTGACTTTATTTGGAGTTGGGGCCCATAAGGAAGTAATTAAGGTTAAATGAAGTTATAACAGTGTGGAACTAATCCAGAATAATTAGTGTTTCATAAGAATAGACATAAGAGTGCTTTCTTTTTATCCACATGCACACGAAAAGCACAGTGAGAAGGCAGCTACTTGTAATTTAGGAAGGGAGCTGTCACCAGAAACCAAACTCTGGGACTCCCTGCCTCCAGATTTGAGAGACATAAATTTATGCTGTTTAAGCCACGCAGCCTATAGTATTTTGCTTTGGCAGCTCAAGGTGATTAATACACTAATTATGTATAAAATGTTCCTTCTCTGTGGTCCCCAAATTTCTTACAACATTATTATTATATTTACACTATATCAAAATTGGGCTTACATTATATTTCTTATCACTTAAAAGTAATATTTGAGGACTAGAGCTACATCATATTCTAGTTTGTATCTACATCACAAAGTGTATTATTTAGCACAGTAGGTGCTTAGTAAGTGCTGCTTACATAAGTAATGCAGTATATAAATTCTAGGTCTATTATCATGAAAGAGTTTTGTTCTGGTGTTTTTTTTTTCCTTTGGGTTTTGTTTTTGTCTGTCTGCATAATGTTAGCTCTGGGTCCATTCTAAAAGGATAATTTTCTTGTTTGTTTTTTGCTGGTTTGATTACCTAATGTTGCTGACAGAGCTTTAACATGATCCACACTTTCATGGTGAGTAGGATTTGTTGCTATGAAAGTTACATCTCGATCATTATTTTCCACTCATCTCTTGTTCAATACATAAACTAGGTAACATAAAAAGCTGATTTCTGATTTCTGAATAGGTAACTACACCATCTTAGACACAAAGTCAAGAATCTAATTTGATAGAAAAGAAGAAGCATGAAGAGCCAGTACTTAGGAATGCATGACTAAACCACGGACGACCAGAATCAGGCAAAACTATTCTATACGCAAGAGTGATAAGAGAAGAATAGGGGACCAATGCTGCATGAATACAACAGCCAGCAGGAGAATGCATTAAGAGCATGAAAGAGGTCATTCTTGCTTTTTCTTTTAATAGTTTAGCTTCAGAAATAGTGTTTTTGCTGATATTGGAAAACTGCAGTTTTTCAGCCATTGTTACATTATGATCATCAGAAAAAAATGCCAATGTTTCATCTAAGCTAGAAAAAGATAGGAAAGAAGGAAAAAGAAAGGAAGGGAGGGAGGGAGGAAGAGAAGAAAGAGGGTGAGTACATGTGTGTTATTTTGTGGTTTATGGGGGAATGCATAAGCAAACAAGAAGACAATATGGACAATTCCACTGTCAGTTTTCAGTGGCTTAAGGGAAGGTGGCCTTTATCATTTGTTAGGTTATTAACACTGAGAGCCAAAGGGAAAGTAACTGAAATCTTGTTACTTGTTATCTTGTGATAACATTTAGGAGAGGGAATTTTTATTTAAAATTATATTTCCTAATCAGGCATTTAACTGATCCTGACTCCTCTAGTAGATGTTGGTAGATACATTGTGGAAAAAGACAAAAACAGCAACAAAACAAAACCAAAAGTATTTTGAAGTCAGATAACTTTGGATGCCAACAAAAGATAACAAAGCAAACAAGCTTTTTAAGCATACTAAAATCTTGGCAAAATTCATCAATAATGAATCTCTGAGGCAACGTATGTAATTAGAAAATGGAATCCTTTACCAAAAGCATAGCATCTATTAATAACAGATTAGGAAGTGCTCTTGACACTCCAGAAGTTTTGCCAAAAATTCTAGATTTTTAGGAATGATTTTCACCCAGCAAAATTTTCATTGAAATTCTATCGTGAAGTGATTTTGACTCAGTAGCAATAAACACACCTAGTACCCGGATATTTTGTTTCTAAATACCATTTTAAAAGAAATATTTTAAAAGGAACCAGGATTCTTTGAAGAGTTGGTTGATTCCAGGACTGAGGAAGGAAAAACTACAAGAAATGCCCAGAGGATCTATCCCACAAAGTAAACAAATGACAAACAAACAAACAAACAAACAGAAAAACCTAACAAAATGATGAAGACATATCAAAAGGCAAAAGGACAATGGACCAATCTGAAAGAACACCCAATGGACAAAGTTAGAAAAACTAGATCAACAAAGCAAATAATAGTATTGATTATAAACCAAATAATAAATTTAATATTTGTAATAAATTAATAAAATTAATGAATGAAGAAATAAAGAGAGAAGAACAAAGGAATGAAAGAAGGAAGGTACAAAGGAGAAGGAACAGCTGTTCTTTACTGAAGAATTCAATTAATACATGAGGCAGAAATAAGCAAAACAGAAAATTACCATTAAAACACCATAGTGAATATCAAAGTAAGTAAGTTCCTCCAATGGATACTAAATTAATGAATGAAAGCTTAAGCAGAAGAGGATATTTGAATAGTCTCAAAGTATGTCCCCCCCCACCAATTTTAGTAATTACAAAGATTAAACAGTAACTTCACAGGAGGTAGAGAAATGATCAAGATTAACATAATAAAAAAAGATTAACATAATCAGCATTACATACTGACATTATGTAACACTTAATACATTGTTCTGAGTAGGGCACATCATCTCATTAGTACCCTTACACATAACCTAAATTTCATGCAGAACCTAAATTTAAGCATGAGAAAATACCAGAAAAATCCAAATTGGAGGACATTCTACAAAATCATTAACCAATACTTTTGAAAAACATCAAGATCATAAAATATGAGAAGAGACTAGTAATTGGTAGAGATTGCAGAGATATGAGAACTTAAGGAATGTGTGATTCTGAATTGAATCTTGGAATTGGAGGCGGGGGCATGGGAAAGGCATTATTTGGAAAACAAGCACTGGTGAAATCTGAGTAAGTTTTGGATTTTAGTTTATAAAATAATTTATAATAATAGTTTATACTATTGATCCAAGATTAATTTCTTAGTTTCAACATGTACTCTTTGGGGTTTTTTTTTTTAGATATTAAAAGGGAAAAGCTGAGTGAAGGATATATGAGAATTCTCTCTGCACTATTTTTGCAACTCCCTTGTAAGTCTAATTTTTTAAAAAAATATATATGTTAAAATACTTACAATGAAATTAGAAATATAAAAAAATAAATGAAAACATTGGTATAAGAGTATACAGACATGCCTAATATCATCTAAATTCTAACATGACCACTCCTAAAACTGAGTTTGTCACCTGCCTTGAACCTTACATCCTCACTATTGTAATTGCATAAGAGGAGTGTTTCTACTTTACTTCAGACTGATACAAAATAATTGTTTTCTCTTTTTACCAGTCTGACTTCCATTTCTTTGCCTTTCAATGTGCATTATTCATCTTAGAGTAATTGTTAAAATAGATCTCCCTACACTCCTCATTCTAACAAGATGAGAATGAAAAATCCATAGGATATTATATATGACCGCTTGGTTGTAATTTCCCCAGTTAAGAGTTAATATATCAAGGTAATAAAATGTTATAGCTTTTAGTTCAAGCAAAAACTATAAAAAATAGAAGATATCAGAGTACACGCTATCATACTATGCATGAAATTGCCTATTTGGAAAGAGAAATAGTAAAGTAATTGTTATGATGTTAAAATCTCTGAATAGAAATTGCCACATTGTCAGCAAAACCAAAATTTCCGGTTGGTTTATCAATAAGATTATTGGGCCTACACTGTACTTCATACTATCTTCTGAGGGTTTCATCTCTTCTACCAACGAGGAAGTTGGTGTTCTGGAGGAGGATTTAGTAGCTGGACAGCTATAATGCTTATATCCACTTTTTCTTTCCCCCCAAGTGAACTGAGTTTAAAATGATCATCAAGAACTGTGAGAAAGAAGGGAAGAAATGGAGACAAGCTGACAGTTCTGCCTCAGAACAGATAGAGAATTATCCCTGCTCGGGGGATGAACCTATTTTATAGGGCATTTGGAATCTGAGAGAGCTTACTGACATATCACATGCACATATTTAAGTCTCTGCTGCTCCTACTGGCTGTTCCTACAAATCACTGACTAAAATATAGAAAGCAGAGTTTAACTACATCTCATAACCCAGAGTATAATCCCCAAGTCATGATAAACCTGGAATAGTGTTGGAAAGGAGTTTTATATATTGGTTGAGAGGTGGAACAGTTGAGGACCAAAGGAATATTTTAGGCATATCTGGACTTTTCTTTGAAGCCCTCTCACACTAACTCAGTTTACTTTCAGCCTTCCAGGAACACACATCATTTGCCCTGAAAATGACTAAAGAATTTCAGTTTCCCTTCTATCTTTCTAGATCTAAGCAATCTCTTAGTTTTAGTAGTAGTAGTTGCATGTAGTAGAAGTGATGCAGCAAGGGATCTCCCAGGCTTGAACTCATGTTTTCCTCTTTTCTATAGTCACCTGGAACCAGAGATATTAATTACTTGTAATTTGCCTAAATTATAACTGTCATCCTAAGGGTTCTATGGTTGAGATAAAATAAGAGTGCATTTAATGAATACATTAAGTCAGTTAATCATTATTTCCATCTAAACATGAGAATGCTACTCTTAGTCATTCTGCTGAACACATATATTGAAGAGGATGGGGTGGGAGAAGAAGTAACTAAACTCTACAGAGTTCAATTACTAATTTTAAGTGATTAAAAAAAATCTTCAAACTAACCCAAATTAATTTATTGAAATTATTATATTTTGGGGGGAAGAATTCACCTACAGAATGAAAGGATTCTTCCTTCATAATACTTAGATGGGTCCTCAGTGTTCAAACTGTTAATTCTCCATGTTCTCCTACGGCATGTAAGAAGGGAACATGTGCATAATCATTTAATGGGAGCCAAAAAAATCGGCTTCTCCTTCCACTTCCCAAATGCCTTTCTCAATTTTTCACTGCTATTATCATCATGGGAACCTCAGAGCCAGATATTTAATCCCTGATTTAAGGTAAAAAGGACCTCAGCTGAAGCCTGGTGTCATATTCTGCTGCCTTTTTACTGGAGTCAGGCTTGTCCTAGAGCATGGTTTGTGTTTTAATGGTGTTTGGCCCATTAAACATAGCCATAGCAGGCTTTATACTCCAGCTGCATAGATACTTAGTTTTCTCTTTGGTACCTGTGTGTGGGAAGCCTCAGCAGGACTCCAGTTCTCTTGTTTTATTGCTACTTGCTCCAGTGTCTGCCCATCCAACTTTTATCAGACTTCCTATATTGCATGAATCCTCTGAATGGCTGATTTTTTTAAATTTGATTAATCTACATCTCAGTTTCTGTTTATAAATTTAAATTCTTATGTTCCTTTCCCTTCAGTTAATAAAGGAAAATCAACCCAACTGTCACACAGTACAATGTTTCCTATTCTTTATGCTGTAAAAGTTCTCTTCTTCTAGGGACCAATAAAATATCTATTTCTACTAGTGGCCATCCTATTAATATCTGGGGTGTATTCTTGAGAAGAGATTGGGTATTCAAACACCAAATCCTAGCCTTTGTTTTCAGCATAGCTAATGAGAAAATTATATTCATATTTAATGAATGTAGATATTCACTGATAAATAGAAATCTTAAGAATGATGTTTCAAGTAACAGAAAACATTTTTGACCTACCTATCCAAACAAAACAAAACAATTTATTGAATGGATATTGAGTTGTCATAGGTTTGAAACCTAAGGAGAAAAAATGCAACAGGAATTAGAAGTTACTAGATGCTTTCCTACCTCCACATTCCATGCCACTCCACAGCCAGATACTCAGGGATCTGTGTATCTACTTTATTTTATTCTTCTCTTTGTCTAAAAGCCTTTTCTTTTCTACTTTTAAGTTCATATGGCCACCTCGACCTTAACTTTAATAGCCTCTTAGTTCTATAAACACATACTGAGTGTCTCAGTGCTCATTCCATGTCTCTGAAGAAAGACTAATTGAGTCAAGTTGGCTTAGGTGTTTATTACTGGTCCAATGAGCAGTGGCCCTGGGTCAGCCAGCTGCCTCATCAGCAAGGATATATAAGGAGACTGCTAGAGAAGAGGACCAGATGCCCAAGTGTCACGATGGGTACTACTGCTTGGTCTGTAACATTTAGAGAAAGATTTGAGGTTTTCTTTGCAATGAAAGAAGCAGCTTCCATGTTCTTCAAGTTTGCTTTGCATGTAGCTCTCTCCTTCCAACAAAAAAGGTAACAAGTATTTGAATGTTATTGGTACAATTAAGTCTTTGCTGCCAAGATTTCCTCCCTAGCTCTATGAATTCCTTCCTAAGTGCAATTTTCTCATTCTCCTTCTCTAAACATTTACTGTCATTCATTAGGCTAAGATCATGTTCAAGATTAGTATCACTAGAGTTAATAGTAGAGGACTAATTTTCCAATAAAAGTTATGGTCTTTATGTTACATAAGTGCTTCCCTAATTCAATGGTTCTCAAACTTTGGCAGACATTAAAATCATTGAAAGGGTCCAGGTAGGGCCTGACAATTTGCATTTCTAACAAGTGTCTACCAAAGTGATGCGATGCTATTGGTTCTGAAATCACTCTTTAAGAACCACTGACATAATCATTGTTATTCTCATCACAAGAGAAAAGAGCCAGAAAATTAACAACACAAATTACAACAGGGGTTGACGAGGATGCTGAGAAAGGAGAATGGTCTTGTACTGTCTTTGGGAATGCAAACTGGTGCAGCCACTCTGGAGAACAGTCTGGAGGTTCCTCAAGAAATTGAAAATAGATCTACTCTATGATCCAGCAATTGGCCTATTAGATATTTACCCAAAAGATACAAAAATACATCACTGAAGGGGTACATGCACCCAAAGTTTATAGCGGCATTATGAACAATAGCCAAGTTCTGGAGAGAGCCCAAATGTCCATCAACTGATGAACGGATAAAGAAGATGTGGTGTACAGACACACACACACACACACACACACACACACACACAAGAATATTATTACTCAGTCATCAAAAAATGAAATCTTGCCATTTGCCATGATGTGAATGGAGGTAGAATGTTAATTATGCGAAGCAGAATGAGTCAATCAGAGAAAGACAAATACCATATGATTTCACTCATATGTGGAATTTAAAAAACAAAACAGATGAATATATAAGAATGGGAGGAAAAGAGAAGAGAGGGAAATGAAAGACAAGAGACTCTTAATAATAGATAACAAACTAAGGAGGGAGGGAGGTGCGTGGGAGATGGGCTAGATGAATGATGGGTCCTAAGGAAGGCACTTGTGATGAGCACTGGCTGTTACATGTAAGTGATGAATCACTGAATCCTACTCCTGAAACCAAATTGCACTGTATGTTAACTAAAATTTAAAAAAGAGATAGAGAGAAAATAGCAAGAAAAGGTCTTATCAATTACTATCAGGAAGCTAGGTGTGGTGATAATGTTTCATATAATGTCCCCATTCTAAAATCCTTGGGATATTAAATCCATAGGACTTCTGAGATTGCCAGGTCCTGTCTTTTCTATACATGTTCATACTACACTAATGAATTTAACTACTTCCATTTACTACCTCCATTATATGTCCTTAATATCTTTATTTACAAAGAAAAATTGATGTCACTCCTATAGATGGAAAAAATGTTATTTTAAACTGAAAGTATAAAATACATTTTAAATGTTACACAATTTTGAAAATAAGTATAAACGATACAAAATCAAATAGTTTTAAAATACGTATGCAAAATAAAATTATTCAACAAGAATTTAAAACTGCTTATTATTTGATTCCACTTCTAATCAGACACTGCCTAAAAGGCCAATTTATTAGATTCTCTAAACCTGCTAGTCTAGAAAATCATCAAGATGGTCCCATGGCCTACCCTGTTAACTCTCTGTTAGGGATAGGTGTGAGTGAGTATCCCTGAGCTGCATTGACAGATTCAGACCTAGAAGTACAAACAACACTGGTAACCTTGTCTTACTTCATTTCTTTCCCCTTCCATCCCAGCTTCCACTCTTATCAATTCATAGATTGACACTTTCTTTGGGGGAAACTGTTTAATGTCACCTGTGTTATTTTATAGATGAGAAAAATATTTTTCATCCTACTGAAGCAACCAATCTTTTTTTATTACTTTTTTATGTCTTTATTTTATTTTGAGAAAGACAGACAGTGAGTGGGGGAGGGGCAGAGAGAGAGGGAGACACAGAATCTGAAGCAGGCTCCAGGCTCTGAGCTGTGTGCACAGAGCCTGACGTGGGGCTCGAACCCATGGACTGTGAGATCATGACCTGAGTCGAAGTCGGACGCCTAACCGACTGGGCCACCCAGGCGCCCACGAAGCAACCAATCTTAAAAAAAAAAAAAAGACATGATCTTTAAACGCCTTTAAAATGTAGATTAGCATTAAATTTACAAAATTAACACACTCCAAAAATGTACTAATTTATGTAAAAATTCCTAAGAGTCATTTTGGAAAATTGTAGCATGATTTGAAGAGAGCTTTAAGGCCCTATATGTCCAAGAATTTTAACCTTAAGCCATAATGCCTGAATAATGGCAAGAAGAATCATTGTAATCATGTTATCTAGAGTCACACAGCCTACAGCCATCTACGTGTGGCATCATTTACTAGCTGTTTCATAATATGGAAAGTTATTTGACCTTTCTGTTCTGTGCCTCAGTTTCTCTCCTGTAAAATCATCATAATTCCATCACCTGCTTCTGTTGTACAGGTGCACAGTGGCCCATCTTACTGTATGATGAAATTTCTTGAGAGTATCTCAGGAGTAGAGGAGAAAAATAGGAATCTCTCTAACCCACCATGGTATTCCTCCAAGGTCTGTAGGGCCATAGAGCTGAGCTGGCTGTGAGAGCTCTCTAGTGGAAGGAATCCTATCGTGCACATCAACTATTTCCAGACTGGTTAGACTAAAAGAGGGTGAAGTACACCTAGTATTTGCAAAAAAAGGGTCTTCTTGGCCTAGGATTCTTGAGATGCTTCAGAGCTCTCCTAGGGAGTTGAACAATTACTGCTACTGTGTCAGTTTGAGATCTTGTTCTCCTTCCATGACATGGCTCAGTCCAACCAACCCAGCTCACTATCAAGCCACTGGAAGTAGGCAAGGAAAGAGAGTACCACCATCATGGGAGACTAAAGATACTTCCTTAACCTCATAGGAATTTAATGAAGATTAAATAATAATACATAAACAAGGGTTGGAATAGAATCAAAGCATACAAGTACTTAATGTGGATTATTCATTTTATTATTATGTACAAAGCACTTTGCAAAGAATCATTTTATTTATTTTGTTTGCTTCCCTTAATTCTCTCACTGCTATGAGGTAAGTGTTATTATTACTCCCCCTTTAGGATATAAAATAACAATAATAATTGAATTTCAGAGAGGTTTGTTCACATGCCCAAGATCACACAATTCAGGGCCAAACCATGATGTGAGACTTCAAGGCAGCTTCATTCCTCAAAATATAGAATGTTCTAGATCCTTCAGACATTTGTTAGAAGGCCTGCTAAAAATACAGACTATAGAGTAACCTCATATTATTGTTTATTCAGTAGAATTGGGTAGGGTCCTCACATTAGTAATTTAAAAAAGAAAAAAAAAACGTGATACTGACATGATGACAATTTGGAAATTATTGAGAAGCATTGTCTGTAGGTAAGAGAGGGGAGATCATTAAATTATCATCTGAAATAAATGATTTTTGGGCAAGTAGACATCATAGGAAAATAGACCAGCACCCTGGGACATCTGTAACAATTTACCTACAGGAAATTAAAACAAGAGAGCAACAGATGATCAGATTTTTCACTGATTAATGACTTATTGGATCAAGAGTTTGAGACTTTTCTCATAGTCTCATAGGAATGGTATTAAAATAGAGACAAAGTTTGAAAACTGGGAATGCTTCTGGGGCATGTAGGATCAGGTAAGTATCACAGTACAGGTAGTGAGTATTATGAGTAAAGGCAGGATGGAGAAAGCACCTCAAGTGCTAGTACATTAGTCCTTACACTTCTTTAATGTGACAGGCATATGTTTTAATATAATTTCAGTGGATCACCATACAAGCTAATACAACTAATCAATTTTATAATCAATTGTTGACACCTGCCTTCCTGACTTGAAATGTAGAATTATTGCTGTTTTGGCCACAGATGCAGTAGAGTATAAAAACAAAACAAACAAACAAACAAAAAACAGGCAGAGGAGGAGAAAGTAAGAGAGGAAATGAAGACACACTTTAGTTTGAAATGTTGCCCAAGATCACCTTTTCCATATAGCTCATCATTAAGAATCAGAAGAGGACAAATACAAAAGTAGGTATGCTTTGCTTCTATTTTTTTTACCATCTATTTTTTTCTTATTCCAACACATTGTAGTAACTGCCCTCTAATAGAAAAGCAATTTTCATAAAGGAGGACATTATGACAGCCCACAGAAAGAATGGTGATATTTTTGCCCTTTTGTGAAATTGGTAACGTTTTTCTTGCAAAATTGTTTTTACAACTTGATCCTATATTTACTCTAGTGAGATTTTACAAATAATAATCATCTCTGATGTTTTTAGTACCTTCTTCACTACATAAATCATATGAATTCTAATTTATCTATGTGATTTGAAATCTGATGGGCCTCTGTAAACAACTTCTAAAACTTTCTCAATTTTGTGAATGTTTCTGAGGTAGATATCAACAAAAACTACTATCAAGGGGATACTGATATATGGTAGAGGGAAAGGCCCAACTTACATCCCACCACAGACTGGTTTATCTTAGAGAACAAGGAATTAGTACTTTCAACTTATTTTCTTTCAGTAAGACAGGTTGCCATGGTTTCTTGTATCCCTAGTTACACATCTGCATAAAAGAAAAAAATTCACAGAACAAATATCCAAGGAAACATGACATTATGATAAAACAATGGGTACTTATGAAATGTAAAATACTCTTGAATATACCACATTTTACTTCCATTACCCCCTCCCTCCACCAAAATCCCCAAAATAACCCAACCACTGAACATTCTGTAGCATTGTTATGGAGTTTGATTCCAATTTGATGAATCTGAAATTAAAAGACTGTTTTAGCTAATACAAGATATCCTTCATATATTCTATTACATGAGAGAAATAAAAAACATAATTAGGGGGATTTTTTAAAGGAGACTAATTGAAAAATAACATGTAATGGACCCAGTGCTGACTGACTCCAAATATTGGTGAGGGCCATTCTTGAAATAAATAAAATGTGCTTCAAGTTTTAGACTAAAACATACCCATCATTTAGTCATATTAAAGAAGGAACAAGTTTACAATGTTTATTCTTTAGGTTTGGAGTAAAGGAATCATCAACACTGAATCCCCTTCTTTGCCTTCATTACTCTGCAGTAAGTGAGAAAGCTTCACAGAGATAGAGACAAATATTTATTGAGTAAATCAGAAATAAGGGCAAAGCAATTTGATACAAATTTTTATTGAAACAATTAGTGAGCGTTCAGCTGGCTATGGGATTAAAATAATTGTACCTCAAAAAGATAAGTGGAGAGGCTAAATTTTTTTTTACATCTTTAATTTTTCTGTTGAGAATAGGAAACTTATGTAAACTAATTTTTATTAGCGTTATTAATTCTTTTAAATAAGTTATAACCTTCTAAATAAAAATTGAAGCCCTGGTTCTGTATTTAAGACATTCTTAAAGTACATTTTCTTAATTTTCTTACCTGAAAAATCATGGCATTTGAAATTTAAGTGACCTCTCTGGAATTAAAGAAACAAACAGAAATGTTTCTTTGCTAAAATCTAGGAAGAGACTAATAATAATGTGGGGAAAGGATGATATAGGAGACTTACACAACACTTGAATTGGAATGTGATTTTGCTTCAGTGCTTCTAAAAGAGAAATAAAAGCAATTCAGATGATCTTGCTCGGAAGTTGTTTCATTTTCAGTTCTAATTGACTTGTATAATGCTCTTATATAATGTGCAATAATGCATAATTAGTTGACTTAACTCTAGAAATACATTCCTTAAGGTGAGGACACACTCAAGGAAGAACATTACACTCTTCCTGGAATCACTAGATATAGTTTTTTGTTTCTTTATTGATAGTTGAAAAGTATTCTTCCAAGGATTACAAATATTCATATAGTCTGTTGTCACATCAGTTATAGTAGAACAGTGGAGTTCACTAAGATAAAAACAAAACAAAACAAAACAAAACAACATAAAACAGGCCCAAAATGGGGTCACTTACACAGAGTTTCCAAACTGGTGCGTAATATATAATCTAACTGAAGTTTCATAAAGTTTCAGTCTCTTTCAGAAATGTAACCTCAATTGGTCAGTTAGGAAGTATTTAATGAGTGCTAGTGAGTCTGTCACCTGGGCCCTCTCCATCTTCCAAAGAAAGATGAGGTCATCTGTATGATAAGGCCACTTGTTTTTACCCTCTAGAAAGGGGTCTTTCTTGCCTGGAACAATCCTTTTGTTCTGCTAATATCTTTCTTGCCTACACTTTCCTTCTATAAAAATCTTCCATTTTATATACTGTTTGGACTGCCTCTCTATTAGCTAGATGGGATACTGCCCAATTCATGAATCATTTAATAAAGCCAATTAGATATTCAGATTTACTTGACTGAATTTTGTTATGTAACCGAAGCATGAAACCTGGTTTTATCTCCAATTTGGACACTAACTAGCTGTGTGACCCTAAGTAAGTCATTTTATCTCTCGGTTTTAGGTTCTTCATCTGTTAAATGAAAAATATAGACTAGATGGTCTTTCAGGATTCAAAAATGTTAGAGATGAAATAGATGATAGTTACATAATAGAAAGATTTATTTTACAGATGAAAAGACAGAGCTCCAAAGAGATGAAGTGTCTTGTCTGATGTTCAGCTGAATTAGTGGAAAAGAGAAAAATAAAACTCAAGTATTATTTCAATCTAATGCTCACTTCTACACATTGAAACTTTATATGCTTGTCTATTAGCTGAAGAACTATAAACACCTTTCTAATGGACAGATTAAATATATCTATTTATTATATATTTATTTTATATATGAACATGTAGGTATATCATTATATATTTATTATTTTATAATACATACATAATATTATAATATGTACACAATAATTAGAGGGATGTTTTCTATGATAGCAAGATGGCTAACTTCCAAGGTCCTCATGGGATCTTTCTAACTTGGTGAATTTATCTTAACTTTGGAAAATTGATTTGTCAAATCCTTGTCATTCTCATGTTACTAAGAAATACTCAAGACCTAATCAAATGAACTAAGTTCAGAGGATATATAAAATTGGAAAGTTAATTTATTAATTTAAAACTGAAACATAATTTAAACGGCTACTAAGGTATTCTATCTTTTGGATAGTTCATTCTCTTTGTAGGTAAAACACTAAAGTTATCAATTTATAATCAGAAGCTTGATTCCATAAATTTGAAATCAATCAAGAGCAACTAATTACTTACTGTGAATACTTAGGAGTGACAAGTGAGGCAGCCAGCCATTCCCTTAGTGACCATGTCCTCTGCTCAGAGAATTTGTTACTTGTTCATGTATTGATTTAATCTCTGACATGGTCTTGCCAAATGTCATACATATCATAGATTAAGGTGAAGATATTTTCTTTGGTAAATATTTGGGGTAGCAGGAATAATATACAACGTATGTAGCAATAGTATGGGAACTAGAACAGACAGTTCCCAAAGCCCTGGACCAGTAAGTACTTCAGCCTCCAGTTCTGCCAGCCATCATTCCTATGGTTAGTTGCTGAACTGTGGTGCAGTCTGACTTCAGCTGTGGGAGGGAGGACAGGGTAGCAGCTACATAAAAACCACTATGCCAAAATTTCAGTAGTTTTAGCAACTGGTTTAGTTGTCTTGGTGCATAATGAGTAAATATTTCCCCTGAGTGCTGGAAATCTTTTTAAACATAGTAACAAATTCTTTTTTTCTTTCTATCCGGCTAATTTCAATAAATTACAACTAAAACTTCTTTTAATGTTTAAGGTGGATGTTTAGAACATGAGTTATTGCAGCAAGTTATAACAGTGATGCCTTCCAGGTTTCCAAACTGCACCAAATGATGCCAGACTGCTATGATTTTTATAATTCTTATATCTGCTTTGAAAAATCTTTTTATTCTGTCTCTTCCTATCAGGGTTGTCACTTCTCATTTTTATCCTCACACTTTCCTCTTAGCAACAACCCTCAAATTTCTCAGAAACTGAATCTAATTTAAGTCTACTCTGAGCAGGAAAACCTGGCTAATTTCCTAGGTGCATGTATAAAATAATTATGAATAAATTCAAAATTATGGCTTGAGGAACTATTTTATGAGTAAAGGAACATATTTTTTTTTTAATTTCAGACCTTGTGACACATATGTTGTCTATTCTGAACACCTTCTGGGTACTTGAAGCCCTTTCATATATTAAAAATGTTCTAATTTAATTCATAGTTACCACTAGATAAATGATCAATTATGTTTCACATTACTGAAGAGGTTGAAAATCAGTAGACAACAAACCAAACCTTAGCCAGCACTGTGTTTTGATTGGCCAAGAAACTATTACCGTGGCAATGATTTTTTTTTAAGTTTTGGTCGTCAACATTTAAAGTCAAAATATTTGAAATATAAAGCTTAATAGCTGGGTTTTCTTGAAAAACAGGAAGTATGACAATACTGGGCACATATAATAATGTGTGCACCCCCCCCTAAATTTGCTGAAGCCTTAACGCTCAGTACCTCAGAATGTGAACTTATTTGGAAATAAGGTTGTTGCAGATGTAATTAGTTAAGACGTTATACTTGAGTAGGGTTGACCCCTAACTGAATATGACTGGTGTCCTTATAAAAAGAATGCCATGTGAAGAGATGGTGAAACACAGGGAGAAGAAGACCATATGAAGATGGAGACAGAGATTGGAATTAAATAGCCTGAAGCCAAGGAATTCATGAAGCTACCAGAAGCTGGAAAAGGCAAGGAAGGATCATTTCCCCTAGAGGCTTTGTAGAGAGCATGGACCTACCAGCACATTGATTTTGGACTTTTATCCTCTAGAGCTATGAGAGGATATATTTCTGATGTCCTAAGCCACGCGGTCTGTGGTACTTTATAATGGCAGCCCCAGGAAACTAATACATGTGGAATTTTCAGACAGCTAATTTCTGACAATATGGTTGACTAGACAATTAAAATGTCTCCACAAAAATCAATTATATGTTGACTAATGTATCTACAAAATCTTATCTACGTATAGATAAAAGACAAAACCCTGGATATGCAAGGCACAAAAGGCGAAAAATAACCCCTACCAAAAGGTGACCCTTAGCCATCAGTCAAAGAGTGGAGTAGGATCAGTCTTTCCAGTGGCAAAGATTACAGAGACGGAGACAGGATACTTGCCTGTTTCTACCAACAATTTCAAGGAAAAAGAAAAACTGATCTAAGAATTTCAAACCACACTTTAATAACTTCCCTGAGTCCAGGCCTGGAATTAAACTGCAGTAATTGCCTAGAAAGCTACGAAATTACCATAACAAGTAATCACATACGGATGACACTTTTGGATCAATAGCAAAACTTCTCTGAAGAGTTCCTCAACTCAGGCCTTGAAAGATTCCTTTAGAGAAAAGTGCCTTAGCCCCAGTAAATACAGCTTTTCAAATTTAATTATAATTGAAAAATCAATCACAATAAGACAACCAAAAATCCCACAAAACATAGTTATAATCTACCAAATATAATTCAGCTTAAAACATACATAGTAATGGTAGAGTTTCAAAAATTTCATGTAATTATCAGACTAGATTATAAATTATGCTTAAAGGATTAAAAAAGAAATAAAAGGGATATTCACTCAACAAAACATATTTATTTCACTTAACTAACATTTATTGAAGACCAATTATGTTAGGAGTTTTTCTAGTTACTGGGAATACAAAATTTAACCACCATCACCACAACTAGCCCTTATCACTATGTTTATGGAGTTTATATTCTAATTGTGAGAGACTGAAAAAGCAAAATAAGTAATATGTTTCATGGTGAAATGTGCTATGAATGAAAAGAAAATAGGGAAGATAGATCAAGAGACCAAGTAAGGGTGTGATTTCAAATTTACATTAAAGATCGGGGAAGGCTTCACTAAGAAAACGATATTTGAACGTGAAAGGAATAAGGGAGCAAGTCAGATCGATATCCGGAGGAAGAAAGAGGGAGTCAAAAATGCAAAGGGTCTGAAATGGTAACTGTAAAAGCAATGAGGAAGTCCTATAAAGCTGAGTAAGACTGAGTAAGAGAAACCACAGTGGTGGAAACAGAAGATGAGGTTCAAGAGGAATGGCAGGCCAGAAAAGTAAGAAGAATTATAGTATTACAAAGAATCAGAAAAGTATAAAGAGAACCAAATTAGAATTTCTGACAAGAAAACACAATTGTTAAAATATGAAAATCATACAAATAATTAAACTGCTGATAAGATAAAGATAAAGGGAGAATTAAGGAAATGAAAGACAGTAGTGAAGAAATAAACCAAAAAGCCTTAGTCAGAAAGAAAGAGAAGAAAATATAAAAGCTAAGGTAAAAAGATTAAAAGATTAAAAATATATATATATATGATACAATGAAGAAGTATCACATATGTCTAATCAGCATTCCAGGAGTAGAGAATAAGTTTAGAGATAGGCCATATTTGAAATTATACTATAAAAATTAGAATTTTTCAGAAATCTTGAATAACATGATTCTTCAGACTCAGTAAGTACAATAAATCCTAAGCAGAATAAATGGAATTAAATGCATACACATGCATAAATTGCACGTTCTACTTGCCCTTAGTCCTCTGTTTCATCTGCTTCATTAATTTAGTTTACTAGTCAGTTTCCTTAAAAGCATTTGAATTTGTGGACTAAGTTACACATTTACAGTCACAATTAAAATGTATTAATTCTTCTCATTAAAAGATATGTTTATAATTAAAGGATTTGAAAAGAAATGTTGACATTTCTTTTTCATTATCTCCAATTGTTCCCTCTAACCTTTTTGACTTTGGGAAGAGAAGGGAGATGGAAATTGGTAGAGAAAGAAAAGCCAGGCTGCCCCTTGATACTTGGAAATGAATGGCTGCTCCTAAGGTGGAAGAGTTTCTAAACTTCAGTAATTTTGTTTAGATGAATATAGTTGACTACAGAAATCGATGACTGTTCTTGATTGTGTGATCTTGGAAAGGCTTATCTGAAGGTTTTATTTACTCAAGTAGGTTTTACTTACTCAAGTGTGTGTGACTGTGAAATAAATACCAGAAGCTACAACACTCAGTTTCAAATTTTACCATCTCCCTGAGGTAGGATTACTCTCCTATGATATGGCACCACCTGTCTTTTCTTCTCTGTACATTTGGTTAATCCTACTTATTACCAGAGATATTTTTTTTGGACCTGGATATTTTTCTAGCATATTTATCATTCTTACGAACCCACTGTTTTTCTTAATCTTAGGTGATTTACATAGATGAATTTTTACATCTTGACTTTAACTAATATACATGACTTCCAACTTACAAAATTAGAAATTACATACACAGTAATCTTTTCTAAGAAATAATATTTTTAAAGCACATTTTTTCTGCAGGTGGAGACAATACAAAATACTGTGACTGGCAGACAAATTAGTAGGCCTCTGGTAAGTGAGAACTTTCACAATTTTCTCACCCTGCTGCATTAATTTTTTTCTTTTTTTCTTTTTTAATGTTTATTTATTTTAGAGAGAGAGAGAGAGCGAGGAGAGAGCGAGAGAGAGAGAGAGAACAAGCGAGCATGAGTAGGGGAGGGGTAAAGAGAGAGGGAGACACAGAATCTGAAGCAAGCTCCATCCAGGCTCTGAGCTGTCAGCACAGAGCCTGACACTGGGCTCAAACTCACGAACTGGAAGATCATGACTGAGCTGAAGTCAGACACTTAACCAACTAAGCCAAATAGGCGCCACACCCTGGTGCCTTAATTTAACTTCAGAAATTAAAGCATAGATTCTGTTGGTAGAGAAAATAAAGTCGATGAACAATTAGGGTTTTTTTTTTCAAAGTTAAAAGGCATTTTTAATTTTTAAAGCAAATGATAAATGTCCAAGGTTAGTATTGCTCTAAAATGAATTCTTTAGCTGAATTTTCATTTTCACTGACCTGATTCTGGCCATAGCACTTACACTGTAGAGTTTAATGTGCTGTGTCACTTAGAGTTCAAGCAGAGAAAGAGAATTAGTAGGGGCTATATATTAAGAGAGATATATTAAAAGAGTGTGGGAACTGGCAAGGGAAGTCTGAAATCTGCAGGGCAGTCCAACAGGAAGGACAGGCTGGGAACTTGGGAGTTTAGGATGAGATTGCTGTGCACAGAATTTCTTCTTCAGGGAAGCCTTGCTCTCCTCTCTAAGGAGTTGGGTAGCAAGTGGCCAAGAACTTGTACCAGAAAAACATGGAGACAGTGGTGGTGCAAAACTACATATGAACTGAGGCTCCAAGTTCCCTGGCCTGTGCTACACTGTCCAATCAGACTTCATTTGCAAAACCCAAATTCAAAGACAAATTTTTTAAGAATATCAAGACAATGACCATGAAATATTAAACCCAAGCACAAGGTCCCCTTCTGAGTACAGAACCCAGTGCAGACTGCACTGGATACTGACCCATGCAGCTGACCCGGGGCTTGAATCTGTGATAACACATGTAGCTCAGAGGGCCAGGACTCTTAAGGAAGAAGGAGAAACATTTACTTACATGGAGAAACAGCCTCTAACCAAAACCTGTACCATCATGGTGGATTATCACTGTAAGAATGAAGGGCCACTAATGACCCATTATGACAACTCCTTCAGGCTGGAGACAAGTGCAGGTAGTGGATGAATATGAGTTTGGTTTTCCTTTTCCTCATTTACCTATTGATGTTTATTCACTCCACCAACAAATATGTATTTGTTAAAATTCTACAATGTACTGATCTCCCTGCTAGTTTATATGGACACAGCTACAAAAAAAATATATAGTTTCTTCCTTGGAGAATCTTATTCTTAAACACAATAATATTATATTCCCTATAGTTCTTGGCAAATTTACCTAAAGACCAAATGCTTATTTAACATAAAATAAACATTCAGTTTGATTGACCAAATGTAAGGATGTGAAAGCAGAAATATAGGTAGTATATAAGTGAACCCTAACCTTAAAACAAATCCTATCAAGACACTGAGGTGGCTTAGTCAGTTAAGTGTAAAACTTGGCATGACCTTGCAGTTTACAGGTTTGAGCCCCATATCAGGCTCTGTGCTGACAGCTCAGAGGCTGGACCCTGCTTCAGATTCTGTGTCTCCCTCTCTCTCTCTCTGCCCCTCCCCCATCTCAAAAATAAACATTAAAATTTTAAAAAAATTATTATCTCTGAATTTATTTCAACACTTCTGAAACTTAGTGATTCAAGGCTTCCACTTTTTTTCTAACAGAAACATTAGACTCATATTGGTGTGATTACCTCATGAAGATTCTAAGAAAGAAGAGATTATATTTGAGATTTTTAAGCCTTTCACATTTATCATGGAATTATTCAAGATGTGGTTGAAAAATAAATTCTTTTTAAAACATCACTTTAACAATAAACAGAATTCTCAATATTAAAAAAAGTCATATGCTTGTTCTTACATGTAGTATGAGGAATATACTCAATTATGAGTAAGAGAAAACCCTAATTAGTACCTTAAATAAGTTAAGCTTTCTTTTTCTCACATAAGAGCTCCAGAGATAGAAGTGTCATTGTTTCAGTGGCAGAATATTTTGGATGAGTTGTCTCTAAGATTCTTGTGGCCCTTCCCTTGCATATGGCACCATTCTGATGCAGCTGCAGGCATTACATCATAAAGGTAGTGGGAACCTAGTTGACATGCATTCCTATCCTTATACTAAATAATTGTGAGAATAAATATGCTTTCTTTTATTTCTGCTAGCCAATTCTAAGATGAAGCATATATTCTCATTTCTGTGCTAAATAATACTGAGACTAGGCAAAAATAAGTTAACTATTTGTTTTAGGAAAATACTTGTTCCTTGATAAGATAACCTTTGGAAACTGATTCCTGCTTATCAATGCTTACTTTAAGACTCTCACCTCATGGCGCTCATCAATCCAGAACTATCATGTCATATGCCTTGCCATTTCAGATCCTAAAACCCTAAAAATATCTTCCTCTAACCTCCCCTTTCTGAAACACTGCTAAGAATCTCTCAATAAAGTAATCAACAAATTTTTCTGGAAATCATTTTGTTGACTGGACACAGCAGAATTTGAAGGGCATCAACCACATATGTTCCATTTATTGGGAAATCAAGTGTTCCCAGAAATAATTACAATAAACTTTTGTTTTGATCTCACTGGTCAGAACTGCCTCTAACTAAAATAATAGTTGGGGGCATATGGGAACTCCATCAAGATGCATCACCTGCAGATTTCCACATGGTAACTATAAAGGAAATAGGGTTCCTTTTAGCAAGAGAGAAAGTGAGGAACAAATGAACACCTGATAGGCAATTAAACCAAAGATGTCTTTTCCAGAATAATCAGAAAAAGCTTCATTCAAAAGAACATAGGATAAATTTTCAGAAAAGATAAGTCCTAAATTTAGGACCTTAAATGGAAAAAGTACTGAAATATAAAATTGGATATTCTTGTAAATGGAAGAAAAGAACTCATCCATCCTCAGCTCAAATATAAATAGCCTAATTAGAAAAGAGAAGATCGAAGAGAACTAATGTGTAAATGTTCTGCATAAAAATAATAACTTTTCTGTGAAAGATAAATGCCTAGCAAACTAAGAGACAGAAAACATTTGTTTCTCCTTCAGTGTACACTGTTGTATTTTTGAGAATTAGTGTTTTTCTTTAGGAAAGGGTTTATGTGAATGTGTGCAAACACACATTTGGTTGAAGAGTTCTACAATAATGATTACCCCACAATTCAAAATGATAGAGAGATTGGAATAGACTGGGTGACTAAGAGTATCAACAGGAATTACTGAATATCATATTAAAGCTCTCCTTTTTTCCATAGTTCTCTCCCCAACAAATCGTTCTGTCTTCCCCACCTCACATGCAAATACATATTGGGGAATTATTCCAGACTAAAATTCCAATCTATTTTATGGATAAATGCTCTCAATTGTTCAAAAGTGGGTGGCAAATCTCATGGGGGAGATTGGGAGAGAGAATAAGGAATCCAACAAAGTAGCCAGGGGATCAGATAGCGGAATATCTTAGTTAAGTCTCAATGGACATAGAAAGTTATATTCATGACATAAATTTATTGAAAATTTGGACAAATTATATGGAATTGTATCACAGGAGGTGGAATGTCTAAAGAAACTCAAATACACATGTAAAACCTTTGGAAGTGATACAGTGAACAGATGTGCAGACCAAGCAAGAAAAAGTGTGGTGGACTTCAAATGTCCCACTGAAAAGGTGCAGGTATGATACAGATGGATGTGTTTGGCTATTGCAGGAGAGAGAGTGGGGACAAATGGCTAGGCTCAAAGCGATGGAAAACTAAAAAAAGAGTCAAAGATCAAAATGTCTGCTTTCAGATGCAGCTAGGTCTGTGCAGATGAATGATGAAAGGAAAGCTAGGTAGAAATGGATTCTTGCATGGTTTACATTCCATCATGGTCAAGTGTTGCAGAATTCCAAGCCATTCCTCAATATGCCGTAAATGATTAACCTGATTCTATTCACAAATGGTAAACTGTATTGCTTATGATTGCCATCAATGAAGCTTGATGATCCTATTTCCTCTTTTCCTTTGAAAAATCTACACCGTATTAGGCTCCTCCTTTTCCGAATTCCCTTTCTCATTCACATGCTTTACGTACTATGGACTTGCTTTATAGGCTTTCCTAACATTAAGTGTTATCCTGTTAAATTAAGAGCAAAACATGTACTTATTTTGAATTCCCTCTAGAAGCCAACACAGCATCAAAGAAGGCATTTCTGCTCAATTAAATAGTAATTCTGAAGACATACTGAATGTATTTAGACCAAATGTATTTAGAATACCTACAGCACAGCTTAGACTTTTTGCCATAAGAAAAAGTTTAGCAGGAGTGCCTGGGGGGCCTCAGATGGTTATGGGTCTGACTCTTGATTTCGGCTAAGGTCATGATCTCACAGTACATGAGTTGGAGCCCCACATCAGGCTCTGTGCTGACAGCGTGCAACCCACTTGGGAATTCTCTCTCTTCCTCTAACTTCCTCTGCTCACTCTCTCTCTCTCTCTCAAAATAAATAAACATAAAAAAAAAAGAGGTTGGCAGGACAGGTGATTTATGGTAAAAATGGATAACATGATAACAACAAATGTGTATTATCTCTCTAAATCCTCTTTTATAGCCATTGAATCTAAAAAAATAGACTTTTTTATGCTTGGGAAAATATGGGAAACCTGCCCATTTAAAAATATCTTTCAATTTCTTCAAATTCACATATTAATAGTATTCAGTTATTTTAATGGGAGAAACTTTATTAATTTAAAACCATTATCATTATATCAATATGGGGCTAAACTAGATATAGGATTAACAATTTTAATAATACATTTGCAGGAGAGATACTGGTTAAGAACTATGGTATCTTCCTCTCAAACAGTATATATAAAATCCAACTTGTCATATCCAACAAGTATCTTCCCTCACCTTCTTAAGGTGACCTTAGATGCTGTTTTTTCATAGCATTAAGAGTTGGAAAATGTCCTCAAAAATTCACTATAAAGACAATATTTAGCTTTTGGGAGAAATTCCATCACTGTATTTATACAAAAAGATGCCATTTAAATAGGGGTTTAAGCTTGCCCAGTGTTAAAATATTAACATACTTATTTGGCTCACTCTTCCTTCTACTGATTCTTTGTCTCATTTCTAATAATAAAGGTCCATTTGCTTTTTCCCCCCAGCATAATTTTCCTCCTTGGCAAGTTGCCCACTCAAGTCATTTGGAGCTTTTAAAGATGTGATAAAAGTAGGTACAAACTCTGTTCAGGGCAAGTAAGTAGCAGGGTGATTAATTGCTGTTCACACACCTTTCAACTACTTTTGTCAAGAGACTCTACTGGGAAGAGGCTTGCTACTAAGTTGATAATCACCAGGGCTCCTTCATGTTTCCAGAGAAAACTTGGGCTACAGTTCACCACCTTTAACTCTGCATAATCATGACCCTCTCCTGACACATCAATTGTTGTACTTAAAGTTTTGAAAAGGAGCTATAGGAATTTCTCTCCATTTGCACACCATGAATAACCATGTACATCATAATATCTAAATGGATGTATTCACATGCATTCCTTCTCTTTATATGAAAAAGAGGGCATTGCCAAGGCATTTCACACATTTTGAGTTCCTATACATAAATAATACAAAGGGGGAAAGTAACAAGAAAAATATGCACTGCTTCCTACTGAGAAGATAAAAAAATGTGCTTACAACTAAGTTCATTTTCTGCTATTAAACATTTATCATGCACACATAATCAGTGCAGTTATCTATCAGGAATCCTTATTAAACCAGAAAATGAATACTGTGAAATATCATAATTAAACACTATTTGAATTCACTTGTGAAAAAACAGAATAGAAGCTGGTGGTATTGATGTTACAGTACTAATTGTATCTCCCATTACAATGCTGTAATCAGCTTTCAACAATGTGCATGAATAACCCAGCACTAGATGTGAATTGTAATTAATAATTTAAAATATGTAAAGAATAAGATTCCACCAAATGGAAGTTGGACAGCATGAGCACTAGATGAAAAAAAGGTAAGAACAATCAATATATAATGGTTAATAATAACTGCTCTTTTCAACTGGGATGGATGTCATAGTTCACCCTCACCCACATACACACTCAGACATATATACACACACACAAATTTACAATTACTATTTTCTGAAATCAATCCAGTACTCGGAAATTTGGCAGTAATGTGTATACAACTTAGGAAATAGTATTTATTTTTCTTCATTTTCTTAATGATATCTAAGTCAAACAGATCAATTTAACAAGGTTGTTAAATAAGTGAAGTGTTATTAAAGATGTAACCAATAGGTTTGAGAGGAATATTATATGTTAGCCTGTCTTTTTTTTTATTTTTGCATAAAGCCCTGGTTTGAGCTAGAAAAACTGGCTCTTTTTTCTTTTTCCATTTCTCACTGCCTCTAATTTACTGTCCCTGAAGAGTTTATATGCACAGACGTATCTCAAACAATATGAGATCAAATGCATTTTATATTCTTTGACCCAAGGACAGCAAACTTTTGCGGGTTTAGTTTTTGATGGGTAGATTTTCAACATCCTATTTTTGCCAAGGAGTCTATAAAGTAACATCATTGAGACTGTCAGCTTCCCTGACAAGATAACTTGAAAGCAAAATTGTGTGAAGTAGAGGAGTTTGAGTTCACCTCAGGCTCAGTAAATTGCACAAATAGCAGTTTAATCTGCAGGGTGTCCAAGCCAATAATAAGGGGAAGCTGAGTCAGGTTTAGGCAGAGGGATCTTTTTGTTTTTTTTGCTTTTTTGGTGTTGATTAGTTTTGAACTTTCTTAAGCTGCCACTTAAGATTCCAATTTTCACACCTTTAAACATCCTAGGTTTTCTTGGGCATAATTAGGATTATATTGTCAGATCAAAGTTTTAGAAGATATTTGCTACTAATGTTTTACATAAAATCAAAGTAGGTTTCATTTTTAAAAGGAGGATTAACATTAAAAAATAATACCAACTTATGCACATTTCTCACCAAAGCCAATTATCCTCCTTGAAAATACTTGATATATTACTGTTAAATGTGCTGTAACTATAACTATATAGATGTATATCCAAATTTTACACAGTAACTATAACTGAATACTATGTAGTCAGGGCAGAGGCTCTCCAATCAAAGATTATATAAATTTCATATTCTGCAATGTAATAAATGTATGACCTTAGGTCATTTATGTAAACTCTGATGTGTAACATCCTCACTTTTAAAATGGAATGATGATACTTCTTTGATAATGTGGTTATGAGGATTTAAAGAATTAGGGCATTTGTAACAGGAAATTTCTTTTAAAGAAAGAATGCTGCTGATTCTATGTTCTAAGGATGTACGAGAACAGGACTGGAAATGTTTTCTTCTTTGTTTTTGTTTGTTTTGTTGTTTTTCAAGAGGGGATGCACCATCATAGGTATTTATGGTAATGATCTAGATTATGAACACAGGTAATATTTTAACTTGGTGTGATGTAGTATTTGGAATTTGAAAAACAGAGAAACTGGAGTGAAGGATTCTGGAAGTAACAAAAATGAAACAATGGGAAAAGGGTCTGGATTAAAAAAAAGGACAGATGATTAAGTTAAAGATTAAATTCCAACAATAGTGTAGATCAAAGTGAATTATTTCCAGTTTTAAGTTCCAATAGCACATGACTTAAGGACATTAAACCCAAAGGATATAAGGTTGAATATTAAGCTATTTTCTGCCCTGTGTTGTTATAATCATTATACTCATGCTTGGTTACTTTTAGTCCTTCAGAAAAATCCTTTGTTTACTCGAATGCCCTATAAGGCATGCTGCAAGGACTAAAAGATAAGAACAACTGAGTAGGATGAGAGGACAATCAGTGACAAAATGGTAAATTGGATCAATAGTTCAACAAGAACTGGGATTTCAAAAGAGGTACTTAGGAAAACTAGTAGGATAGGAGATTGATGTTTTCACCTATCCTCCTATTATTTTGAAATCTTCATAAATACTGGTAAAATTGCTTATCTTCCCACATCAAAGATGACTTGGTAAATTGTTAAGGGTATTAAACAAAAGTGGGAATAGGGCCCAGTCATGCCTTAAAAAGCTTCGGTTTTGACCATAGTCTATTCTTTCTAACTAATTAAGTTTTTTCCACCTTAACTTTCACTCAGACAAAAGACCGACTGGGCAAAGCATCCTGTGACAGGGACAGAAACTACCCCTCAAGCAATAACAACTGCCCTGATGCCAGCAAGACCTCACATGACTGACCCCAAGACAATATTGGACTTGACCATTTCTGCCCACCTACACATATCCATTGACATTCAGTCCCACATTTTCCTTATGTAAACCTAGAAGTATTTTTAGCACTTTAGAGAGAAAGTCTTTAGAAAGCTAATCCACTGTCTCCCTGGTGTTGGTGTCACTGAAATAAATTCCTTTCTTCTTGCACCACCACTTGTCTCTCTGTCTTTGGATTTCATCAGCAGTGAGTGGCCATACCTGCTCTATTTGGGACCCCCAGAGATAGGTGCTCTTGCACCCTTGTGCTCCGATTACAATGTGTGATTCTAGAAGTCTGGAAGACTTGGGGTCCTTAGGTTATACGTATAAAACAGATTTCTTTCCCATGATTGAAGCTTGAGAAATTCCATGAGTAGAATTTTCAGTTGTTTTCCTTCAGTGAACTCCTTCAAAACCTATACAGCGTTGAATAATTATTTCTTAAAAGAATCCCCTTGTTTGCACATAAAAGGCCTTAAAAATACTAGTTCTCCTTTTGCCCTGTGGTATCGATGGCCTACTGATATATTCTAAAAGCCCTTATTCATTTTGAATCTTACTTTTCACTGATTATAAAATTGGAAACAAGTGAAAGAAAATAGAAAATTTCCAAAGAGTAAGTTTACAAAATTTTACAAGGAAATGACATTGGTAGAGTTATTTATATTAGTCATAATTGTGTTCCAGCAAACTGGTCCTACTGAGAATAGTGTGGAATTTGTACTGCATTATGCTAAAACACAGAAAAACATTTGAGGCATGAGAAGTCAATGTTGGTTCTCAGGTCACTTTTGTTTAACATTCACTTTGTATTAGATAAAGATATTGTGAAAATGATGTAAAGAAATCTCATTTAAAGTGGAGTTGGGAAGCCCCTGAAGGGGGAGCACTCACATGTGTACCTCTTGCGGTCTGCATGAACAGCAGGAAAAAGGAAGATAGTTCTTATTTTGACAAAAGAGAACACTTTTCATACAGAAATTTTATCTTCTGTTTTTACGAAAAACAAGGAAGAGCTCTCCCTGCCCCAACAACAACTCACTAACCACTACTTGCAGCCAACAAGAAGCCTCCACAACCTTAAACTCTTACTCTTCTCCACTGAACTTTTGTTCAAAACAACACTCTTCAGTTTCCTCCTAGAACCTAATAAAAGTGGATTTTCCCTTTCTCTGCAGACTTGCCTATGGCTTGCCATAATTTGCTCGTTCCAAATTGCAATTTCCTCTGCTATTCCCAAATAAACTCATTTTGCTAGTAAAATAACTTGCTATTTTATTTTTAAGGTTGTCAATATGAATTAGACTGTACTTTAAATGTTTCATTTCAGTAAAAGTTTGAAAAACTTGAGCATACTTAAAAAATGAGTAACCTTAAAATTTTTTAATGTTTATTTACTTTTGAGAAAGAGCGAGACAGAGTGTGAGAGGAAGGAAAGGCAGAGAGAGAGAGAGGGAGACACGGAATCTGAAGCAGGCTCCAGGCTCCTGAATTTTAATTTGGTTGTTCATATACCTCAAAAATATATAATGTATCTTTACATATTTTTTTTCTAAAGGATGGGGAGAAAGTGAAGGGCCTAGGGATGTTTCTTTTCAGGAGAAATGAACAGAAACAGGAGTCGTTAGAATTGATGACCTATTTAGGAACAGAGATACTAGTTAGCAAACCAGCTCTAGTTTCCATTATATTGAATTTGAATTGGGAGATAATAGAAGTGTAGTGGTGCAGGCTTTAAGGGGCTGCACTGTCTGTAAGAATTTAAAAATAATTACTGTAATGTAGGGTATGCATGATAATACTAAAAAATGTACCACCCCCTTCCTTTGGCAAACTATTGATTATAGGAATATATCTGGTAAAGAATTTTAAATAGTCTGGGACCAAGACATGATTTTGAATCCTTTTAGAAGGAAGTAGTCCTAGGTATTCATAGGTTTGTGCTTCCTCCCTATCAGAGCATCTGCCCCAGCCAGAAGATCCTTCACTACAGTTATGGAACTGGAAAGATACCTGTACTTAGTATCCCCAAAAAAGAAAAGCACAAGAAGAGGAATATTTTTCAAGTGGTTCTCTGACTAAATTTTGCCTTTTAAAAATTAGGATTCATGGTGCTAATAATTTTAATAGCATCGTATTTCCTTTTACTTCATTATAGGTTAAAAATGTGGTTCTGCAGGGTGGGGCAAGGTGACAACTATAGTGAACACCTTGTTTCCATAGTGAAATGCAACCTGAGTCCCAAAACATGATTTACAAAGGAACCTTTGGAACACAACATTTTTATACACTGGAGACTGTAAGAAGAGAAACTTAAATAACCTTTATAGACTATTTATCTGGTTCTTTTGAGTTTAAATAAACACCAAGAATGATTTGTTTTTATAAAGCCAGGAAATTGAGGTACACCTTCTTTTATTCCAGAGTCTAGTTGGGTTTTTTCTCTGAAATCAGAAAAGGTCAAATTAGAAATAGAAATGGAATCTATTGCTATTAAATGTTAGCTCTATCTTGTGCTTACAGATGTGCCTCATTGCTGTAACAGTGTCACATGCATCTGTCACCATCTCTGGACCATCTACTATGTCTGTACTGATGAACAGATGGTTTTGATAGTAACTGTGGATTTCTTTGGCCACTGTTGGTTTTTCATAGAGTTATGATGAGGTGATTCTGGATGATTAATTTAATGGAGGAAAAGAAGTACTTAGCAAAGAGCTATGGGGTGGCATTGTTAGCTAGCACAATCTAACATAAGGTATGTAATAGGCTGAATTGTGCCACCCTCAAAACTTGTATGTTGAAGTTCTAATCCCCAGACCCCAGAATGTGACTGTATTTTGAGATAGCATCTTTAAAAAGGTAATTAAGTTAAAATGAGATTATAAGAGTGAGCCCTAATTCAATCTGACTGATGTCCTTATAAGAAAAAGAGATTAGAATATAGACACAGAGTAAAAGTCATGTGAAGACACAAGGAGTAGACAGGCATCTACAAGTCAGGGAAAAATGCTTCAGAAGAAACCAATCCTGATTATATCTTGGTCTCAGACATCTAACCTCCAGGTCTGTAAGAAAATAAATTTCCATCATATCGGCTACCTACTGTGTAATATGTTGTTATGGCATACCTGGCAAACTGGTACAGTACCTAAAAAATATCTGCTCATTTGTTTTTTCATTCATTCATTTAACACATACTAATTAAGAAACTAACATACAACAGTCACCATGTTAGGCTCTGGATCTAAGAATGAGTAAGAATGAAGCTTGTTGGCCTGAAACCAATAATGAGACAGTTGTTACTGGAGAAAGCCAATGAGGTGCAAAGTGGAAGGGAATGGGAACAATGAGATGGCCATAGCCTGTTGAACACTTGTGGATGGCAGACATAAAAAGAAGGTATGTACAGAATAAAAGTATAAGGAGTCCACTGTAATCAGAATTAACAGTAGGCAAATGCATAAGTAAGTGTCAGAATTAAAATCACTTAAAAATATGTACAATTTTCTATATACATATAGGTGAGAGGGGAAAAAACCTAATTATTCTGATAGATCATAAGTGTTTATTTTTCTCCATTCTGATAGAGTTGCATGTAAAATTTAATATATCAACCATATCATACTGTATATGTCCATAAAATTTTTTCTAAGGGAATACAAATGGCTAAACTGTCCTGCTTTTCCTCCAGTTTTAGTTTTCAAACATGTCATAATTTAAAAGAATCCTAGATGTTATTCCATGTTAAGCATGCTCGAAGAAAACACTTGAAATATGATTTTGTAAATTTCAAAACAAAACAGAAAAAAACACCTTTCAAATCTGTTTCCATTATTCTCACTGAATACCAAAATTCTTATACCTGGGGAAGCTGGGTAGAGTTAGGGTATAGGGTTAAGAAAATTTTCAGAAGACAAAAAATGGCTGCCATCTTTGTTTTTATTCCCTTGATGGTCCAATTCCTATCTTCTGATCATTTTGTTTTATCATGATCTTTCACATTCATTCCTCTTGGATATTTTAGTGATCAAATCTCAAAAGGCCTAAATTTAGGACTAATAGCAGGGGGTATAAGAAATGAATCCATGATCAAGAGGCTTTTTGATTAATAAAAAAGATTCTTATTCTATTAGCTATAAAGGAAAAGAACAAAAATCTGCTCATTCAAAACCTCTTTCCTTACATGTGACCAAACTGGTCAGGAATTGATAAGGTTCTTAAGTTGCCCAAGGTTATTATAACTTAGACTGATTTTGAGTCTTCTATCAAGTGAAAAAAGGCCAGCTTCTTAATTTAGGTGTAAAATGACTCATTGAAATTAGGTAAACTGTGTTTGCAGCTTTGGGGAGGGACTGCACACTAACTCAAGGTTAACAGGGCATGGGTTCCTAGCTCCATAGCTGTTTGATCCTGCACAATTCATTTAATTTTTCTGATACCACCTCCCTAACCAAACAGGGGGTTTGAATGGAATTATTCATAGGACTCCTACTACCACTAACATTCTATCTTTTTAACTGGCATATTGTAAAAAGACAGGATATTTAACTGTATTTTTACAATATCCTGCATGAAAACATTTATTTCCAACCTTGTGAACAGTTTAGTGAAACATAAAATTCCAGAACATTGGAAATTTTGTGGTTAAAAAAATCCTTAATAGAACAGACAAAAATGAGCTATAAAATGATAAAACACTTATTTGTAAAAATATAAGCTTTTTAATCCATTTAGTTGCAAGTAGTTGAAAATCTAACTTGAACTGATTTGGCAAAAAAGAAAAGGAGGTAAGGGGGTTGGAGATCTAATTGGCTCATGTACTCCCCAGCCCAAGAATAAACAAATGTTTATGCTAATCTTTATCCAACAACTGATATATTCAAGACTTAGTGTCACTTTCTTCATGTTTTAACTTTGCTAACATCCCCCAAAATTCCTCTTTGAGTTTCAGGCTGATTGTCAGAAACTTGTAGAGATTTCTGTTAGGGTCTGAAAGTTTGTGGCCCCTACCCCATTTATATGTTGAAATGCGAGACTCCAAAGGTGATTAGAGCACATAGGGACTTTGCAGGGATTAGGTCATGAGGGTGGAGGCCTCATGAATAGGATCAGTATTCTTGTAAAAGAAATCCCAAAGAGCTCCCTAGGTCCTTCTATTAAATGAAGATAAAATGGCCTGCAACCCAGAAGAGGTTGCATCACACAACCATGTTCTTGGAGTTCCTGCCTCCTGTTGTTTATAAGCTACTCAGTCTATGGCATTTTGTGATAGGAGCCCAAATGGACTGAGACAATTTCCCATCCCACAGGGAATACGTTCACAATCCTCATACCTCACACATGCACAATCACAAAATCGCTTACACAGAATTAAGTTCCACTGATCTTGATTCGCAGGACTTAGCTAATGTTACACCACAGAATGGACCATCATGCCTAGGAGGATTGGCAATGTGGGTGACTTTTTGTAAAGAGAGAACAGGAAATGGATGCCAGGAAGACAACAAATATATGCCCCACTACAGCATCTATACACTTAAAATTTTTTTTCCAAATTCAGGTTTGCAGAAGTTAGAATAGGTAGAATCATAGCAAAGAATATAAATGCAAGGTCTAGAATATGTGGAAAGAGGTACAAAGGTAATTTATGCTGCCATTTGTATATTTTGCCACTGAGGAACTTTGAAACAGTAGAGAGGCCAAATGGAGTTTTGTAGTTAGGTGACATCAGCGTTTTATACAGAATACTAAGTTATATTCAGCTTTTACTAGAATAGCATATTACAGGAAATCACAAATAATTTAGTCATTTTGACTAGGGTGTTTTTTTTAAACTGCTTTGACTTGAAAATTAACCAAAAATTAGCATCATATTATAAAACAGTTGATTATGATCTTGTGGTTCCTTTTCTCTTTATGAAAGAAATTTTGATACCTTTTGTTTTTAATTAAACAATTTAGTTTCCGATTCATGAAAATATACCCCTATTCTGCTTCTCCAAAAACTATTCCAAGTACTTTGCTTCTGCTTCTACTTTTTAAACCCAATATTTTGCCTTGTTATTTGAATCAAAATTTATATGACCCTTCACTATGGTATAAAATACAATGGCATCCAAATTCTGTCATAGAAAATCCTGACTGATATATGCTATTTTATTTTAAAAAATAAGTTTATTTAATTTGAGAGAGAGAGAGAGAGAGAGAGCGCATGTGAGAAAGTGTGCACAAGTGGGGGAGGGGCAGAGAAAAAGGAAGACAGAATCCCAAGCAGGCTCTGTTGGGATAGCATGGAGCCTGAGGCAGGGCTTGATCCCAGAAACTCTGAGATCATGACCTGAGCCAAAATCAAGAGTCAGAGGCTCAACCGTCTGAGCCACCCACGTGCCCCTGATATTTACTATTTTAAAGGTCTTCTCTTACATCATAATAAGAATAAATAATTATTTCAGAATTCTCCTTTAAACTCCCTAGGAAAATTAGTAAGGATATATTGCTTATGCTGATGGAAGTTATAGCAAAAAATAAAATGATTCAGAATTGCTGGACTTCCAGTTGTTTGACAATAGTTTAATTTCATTTATGTAGATATAATGCAAATGCATAGGAGGCAAAATTATGTTAAAATGGCAGGATTCTGCATTGGTCTCATAACTCTCATAGTGAAATAAAGTCATACATATTACAAAATTTTACATTCAGACATTCATTTTAACATTGATCTAATTTAATCTCTTCCAATTATTTTAAGGATTATAACGTACCTACTTTCAAAAATGGAAAATGGCCTGACCTGATAATTATCACATTATTAATCCATTGCCAACATACAGAGCAATTAAGATAATTTAATAGCTTCTTGTTTGCTACCTACCTGCTTTGTAAGGTTTTAACATGAGTCCAATATTTACTACCTAAATGGGTCAAAATCTTACTTGAATTTTAAGTTACACCTTAGTTACATTCAAATTCTGATTTGTTAGACGTGTTACATTTTAAAACTAATGTTCTGAGTTTAGAATGAAAAGCAACACATTAATTTTTTTCAACAGTAACATTTCTTCTATCAGAACTCACTTCCTACCTTTTTGATTTTGAGGAACTTTCCTACTCTTAATTATTTGTCTTTATTTAATGTTACTGACCGTATTCTTACTTCCAAAGGTAGGCATAATAGATCAGACCAAATGAAATGCAGAAGAGTATTTCCTAGGACTTTAATGAAGCAAAGCTTCTCTTTTACACTTCCCTTTCTTTCCAGTATAGAATGGCCTAAAAATATAAGGTCTCAAGCAAATATATTCATTTTGATACTCATAAAGTGAGAAAGGGACTCAATTTTGCAGGTAGACCACCCCATGATAACCAAGAACAAAGTGAACATCAGAAAATGCTATGAAAAGACAGAGAAATGGGGTTGGCAGGTGAAATATAGAACACTTGGTTTAATTTGCCTTTCAGGTAAATATACTGAAAATGATTCATTGCTTATCTGAAATTCAAATATGACTGGGTACCCTGTACTTTTATTTAATAAATTTGGCAATCCTATGCAGAGAATACTCTTTACTAAGAATTTTTATCTCAATATAATCACATTACTTAATTTTCCTTCATTCTTCCTTAAATTTTGTCATATTCAGTTCTGTATTCATCTATTATATTTAGTTCCTATGAATTTTTCCCACTCTGTTTATGTGTTTACTATTGCTTAAATAGTATCAGTTATGGCTGTGAAAACAAACTATTGATCTCATATAATTAATTTGACTAAGCACTCTACTATTTATTTATGGCCTAGCACTGAATTAATTAAGCCCTATATATCTTACTGCCCTTTGTTACACTCTTGTAAGCCTTAGAGTCCCAACAGAAAACAGATTAAAATCATTACGTAAAGGTAATTTTTTAATAAAAAGATTTTTTTACAGAGATGCAGTCAGGGTTAAAAGAACCAAGAAGAATGACGAAGTCTCCAGGGACTAATAATAACGTTACTTAGCAATAATTTGTTAGCCATAACTCACATTTGTGAACACTCCCATCCCTGGAATAGATGGTGTAGCCAGAATCCAGTGAAAAATGGAGCCCTGAAAGAGAAGCCATGCAAAAGGACCGCGCTGCTAGTTTGGTGGTCTGCCAGTAGAGGGAAGAGCACTTAGAACGAAAGCAAACTATGGCTGAAACTGTGGCTTGGCAGCAAGACAATTGAGAAAACAATTACTCTGATCTCTCTCTTCTGCTCTTACGACAAGAGTGTCTCTTGTTTTCCACTACCTTCTGGAAGCCACAGGGCAAAAGAGCCCAAGTGATAAAGTTCATGGAGGTCAACACAGAGGGTAGAAAGTGAATCTGAGAAATAAATAGCTCAAAACAATCAATTTTTTTTTAAATTTAAATATTTAAATCTATTAAAAAAACACAGAAAAATATTTTTTAAAGTATTGAATATCTAATTCCAGATGTGAAATGAATAAGGTTACTTTTCATTGAACAGGATGTTCTTTAAATATTCAATTAAGATCTTTTCCACAAGTAAATTTTTGTTCATAAATGTAAAATTAGTGGGTGGGTATCTTACTATCTTTTAAAAGATGTTTTGACTGATAATAATTAATATTCTTTGAGGAAGGTATAGAAATCAACAATTTCTGACATTGTGGAATGTAATTTCATACAATCTTTGTGAAAATCAATTTGGCGCATTGTATCAAAACTTTTAATGTGTCTAGACCTAAATTCTACAGTGAATGTGTAAAATAGTATTCTAAGAAAGGTGTATATATTGCATATAGTTATAAACATGTATATATGAGAATATGAATTCATGGTTATAAAAATTGGAAGCAACTTAAATATATTAATAGATTATTTAAATCAATAGGTTATTTTATGGCATATCCATAAAATATTATGCTGTCAAAATGCTTTTGATTTACCATGGATGTGCACTATACACTTTTCATTTAAGGAATTATAAGGTAGAATGGAGAGCATGATTCCACTTACACTGTCTTTTCCTGAATGTCACCTAAATGGGATGATAGACTACAGGGTCTTTTGTGTTTGTTTGCTTTTTTTTCACTTACCATGCTTTTGAAATTCATTTAGGTTCTTGCATGTATAATAGTGTATTTCCCCTTTTATTGTTGAATAATATTCCATTACATAGCTGTATCACAATCTGTTTATTCTTTAAAAAAGGGATGGACATTTGAGTTGTTTCCAGCTTGAAGGTATTATAAATAAAGCTTCTCTAAACAGTCACATACAGATTTTTGTTTTAGACAAATGTTTCATTTCTCTTGGGTAAATACCTAGTAGGAGTAGGATGTATAGATTATATGATAAGTAAATAAGTTAATTTTATTTAAAAAATTGCAAACTTCGTTCAAAGGATTTTGCATTCCCATCAGAAGGCAGGAGATTAACACTTTATTTCTGAATGTTTAACAAAGAGCATTGATTATATTTATCACCACCAGATAATACAATAAAACTATTTCCATTCAGGTGATAAAATTTGGAAGGGGGGAACTTTGGAGACTCAAGTTGAGAGAAAACATTAAAACCATTAGCTTAATGCCTTAATAGGCTAAAATAAGATAATAAATCAACAAAGACAACATCAGCACAGTTTAAAACATCTTAAATTAATAATAATTATATTAGTAATTTCTACTCACCAATCCTTAATAGTTTTTTTAATGTTTTATTTATTTTTGAGAAGGCATGCAAGAGGGGGAGAGGTCGAGCCAGAGATAGAGGGGGACAGAGGATTCCAAGCAGGCTCTGCTGACAGCAGCAACTCTCATGGGGCTCAAACTCACGAACTGTGAGATCATGACCTGAGTCAAAGTCAGACACTCAACCAACTAAGCCAACCAGGCACCCTTAGTTTATTTCTGATACTCAATCCAGACCTATAACAAGGAGACTTAGAAATGTGTCTTATTGTAGATAATAAACATTATACAAAGTTTTTCTTCTGGGCCTTGTTCTTTACTCAAGGTCAAATGCCATTCTGATTGTAAATACCTCAGTTGCTGATTTTTGTCTTCCTAGTTCTGTTTCCTTCAGCACCAGAGAGCACATCTAAAACTCAATAATATTTTTCTCTTAACTTTTTTCTTCTTTCCTAAACTTTATTATAGAAATCTTCATGGCTTTATTGCCATCTGCTTTATCTCCATTTTCTGTTTCAAATTCTATTTTTTTCATTTGTTAATCAGTCCCTACAGAAATGACTAAAACTTCTCACACACTGTAAACAGAATTTGTATACTCGGATGCTATGTGCTGAAATTTGCAGTTAAATATTGTTCTGCTTTCCCATGATTTACCAGGGTACGTTTCAATTTCAAAGAGGAAAGAAGGATGTAAATTGTACAAGACTGATTTGTTTATTCTCACGATCTTATTTATTCAAGAATTTTGTTTTCCTCTATGTACTGTTGTCACTGCATAATTATTGATTTGTTTACCTTATATTTCAAGAAAAGATATGCAAGTGTGTGTGTGTGTGTGTGTGTGTGTGTGTGTGTGTGTAATCTCCCAATTATTTCCACCTGAAATGGTTTTAACTCTGAGATCTGTGGCTTACTCTACCATTTACTCGATGTTGCTTTGAAATTTATGGTGGTCCTCTCAAAGGGAATTTTGAAAGGTTACTCTGCTCATCCCTTTGCCCCCAAGCAGAGTGTCACTCCTAATTATTGGGAGCAATGTGGCAAGAATCATTTGTAAGGGACAGATAAAACCATCACATGTAACCTATACCTTGCCCTCTAATCATCAACTAAGCTCAAGCTGTATAAATTACTTTTACTGAGTTCAGCATACATTTTATTAGTGCTGTTCCCCTTCTATGCATAGAATAGAATGCATATTACTAACCTATTAAGTAAAATCACTTATAGATGTAAATTTTTTATGACTTTTTAAATGTTAATGTATGGCTTGTTAAATGTTAAAGTGGTAAATAGTTTCTAGGAGCTCATATGTACTAACTTTAATTATGTACCCTTCAGCATTTAAAGAAAGAATTCATATTTGTCAAGCTAAGATTTTTATAAACTTGCTGCTTTTAATATACAATTGTACAAAATAAATTAGGGCAATTAGAAGATAATGTCAATGCCACATTAAATGATCACTATCACAGAGTAACAAAGGTCCTCTTGCTAGTGGATTATGAAATAAAAACATTATGAAATGTTAAGAATTATGAATGTAAGCTACTGCTACAAACTGAGGCTATAGTTTCCTAGGTCATTGCACTAGTATGCTTTTCTGTGTAGAGCTGCTTACAATTCCTATTTACTTAAATATTTATTGTAAATAAGTATTTTTATGGCTATATCATTGCCTAGATCACTCATGACATAGTAGCATAATTACAGAATGAATGAAATCAGAGTTTAGAGACATTTTTGATATTGAATCCTATGGTTATCATTGAAGATCTGACATTAGATGTTACTCTAAATTTTTAAAAATATAGGTGTCTATGTTCCAATTATTGACATATTCTTGTTAGCTAAGGCCCAGGCACATGTGTATTTTTTAAGTATCTTTTTATCCTTCCAATGTATAATTTATAAATGGGAAAAAGATTACCCAGAATGTTAAAGGATTTACTCAGTGTTAAAGAGCTAGTGAAAAGTAGGACTAAAATCAAACATAGGTTGACTCCCTCTGTTATGCATGAGGTAGAGGGCCAGTAGAGCAATCTCTAATCAAGGCTACCAGCAGGGTAAACATCAATCTTTTCTCAATCCATGGATCCTTCCAGGAAGTGATGTTAATGGTTAGAATAGGCAACATAACACTGACATGTAACTACATCTATCAGTTTGCCAGGGTTGCAGTAACAAAGTACCACAAATTGGGTGTCTGAAATAGTAGATTTTATTGACTCACAATTCTAAAAGGCTAGAAATCCAAGATCTAAGTGTCAGGATGGTTGGTTCCTTTGATGACTGAGGGAAAATCAGTTCTATGACTCCCCTGTAGTTTATGGTGGTGTAGTGATCCAGGGGCTGAGGGAAAGCCACTTCACTATGGGCCACTATCTCATTAAGATTATTTTGAGCTGAAGCCAAGCAAAACCTTACAGCCTCAAGAAAAATTTTCCCCTCCCTTAACTACACAGAAAAATTTAAATTGGCGTCTTTCTCAGAATAAGAGTTATTCTCAGACATAAGTTTTATCTGAGTGACCCATTTGTATGGCAGGGCAAACATCTAATTATCAAACATCTGCTCTTCTTATTGCCCTGTGAACTGCGTCTCTTTCCTCTTAAGTCCCAGACCTCTGTCCCCTTCAGTTTATCACTTTAGTTCAGGATGCCATGTATATCTCTTTCTGCCTGACTGTCCTTGGGATTTTCATGCCTGTGTAGATTCCCTGTATGTATGCTATTAAGTTTTATTTTCTATTGTTAATCTATCTCATGTAAATTTAATTCTTAGTCCAGATAAAAGGACCCTGGAAGGGGACAGAAGTTCTTGATCCCTGACAGCGACAACCTTTGGTGTTCCTCGGCTTTAGATGCATTATGCCATTCTCTGCCTTCATGTTCACATCAATCTTCCCCGTGTGCATGTTTGTCTCTGAGTCTAAATTTCCCTCTTTTTTAAGTCCCACCCTAAGGACCTCATTTACTTGACTAAAGAACTCATTTCCAAATAAAGTCACACTCTGAGTTACTTGGGTTAGAACTCCCAATATATCTTTTTTGGGGGACACAGTTCCATCCATAACAATTGTCTACACTGTGGCCAGGGGAGAAGCAGCAGCTTAGCAGACTCAGAAATCTCCCTCCTAAACAAAGATTCACTCTTTATAGTAAGTTCAATGACATCATTCTTTCAATGAGGCACACAACCCTTCAAAACTTTTAGTTCTTCTCCAAAAGAAGGAATATTTAGAATTCTGTAGCCTTTCTCATTATTGATCAATTTCCACTTAAAATATAATGTGATTAGCATAATATGGAAGCCTAATTACCAGGGTAATGAGTAGTTCAACTTGAAAGAGAACTTCAAATCTCATTTATAAGAGAATATGGATTTTCTTCCCCATATATGTGTGATTGTTTTCTAGCTAGCCCTTTTTTTCCACTAGCTCTAGCACACCTGTTATAGTTTTGTACAAAATTCATGAATTAAACTCACTACTTATGCCTTTCCTTTTTACTACATAATAGTCTTGCTTTCTGAATTCATTTCTTCCTACTGGACACACCTTACTACTTATACATTGTATAGTAGAAGCTTTTCCTACTCTTCATCTAGAAAAATCATCTTTTATTTTGGAATGGCTTTCTTCCCAGCTCTACATATTTGATTCCCTCAGAGAACACCATGTTCTCATTTAATTCCACTCAACAAGAAAATCACAAACGACTAGCACAGGATTTTTCATCTAGATTAACTGAAACCCTACCCCAGGACTTTTGAACTTGAGACTCAATATTCTTTTAGTCTTTTTCCAGTAAGAAAAAAATATTTTTAAAGTTACATCCTAAGTTTTGTTAGTGGCAATGTTTTCTCCAGTATCATTGAGGATATTTTCAGCTGATAATAACAGAAAACTCAATTTAAAAAATTTCAATAGCAAAGAAATCATTATTGTACATAGGAGAAGTTCAAAACTATGCAGCTGTAATATATATTAATTCAGCAACTCGATATAATCATATTTCTTTCCAATATTTCATTCTGTCACCTTTGAGTTTGAGTTTGCAGTAAACTGGCTATACTGGTTGAGAACTTCTGCTATTCCCAAACAGAAATTTCTCCCAGTGTGCTTAAAATTTAAAGTCAAGGGAAACACTTTTAGAAACACCCAGCCAATTTTTCATCAGATTGGCCAGAATTAGATCCTAATTCCATGCCTAAACTAGCCACTATGAAAGGAATTAATTAATACCAACATAACTGGCTTAAGGCAATCTGAATTGACTCACTAGGGTTGAGAATATAGCTTCTTCTCATGATGTTCACTGCCATGTACATCATCACACCCAGGATCTGTGAACAAGAAAGAAAATAAATTTGCTGTAGATTATTAAAACTCTATGCTAATCCTTTGATGTAGAGAAAGTTTATGTGTGTTGAAACAGAATGTAACTACCACAGATAGAGAATGACCTGGTAATTTTTACTAGTTCCAACTCATCCTGAAGTACAGTTGCATTTATTTTCATTCCACAATAATTTAAAAGTTGTTTTTTTTTTATACTTTATTGAATTCCATGAACTTATACAGGTTTCTTTTTGACTATACTTGTTATAACAGATTTCTATCGCATGTAACAAAACAAATATATCTTGCCATATTGTAACTTTACTGAAGTGATATTTGCATTTGTCATTTTTTTTTTTCAGAGCTGGAAATTTTGTTCCCATGTTTTATGGTAAGTCAGACCTCATGTCTTCTACCAATTTAATTATACTCAAGGAAGTCTAGATATATGTTTAAATTTGCTGACCATTTTGTCAGACTATCTCATGAACATTTTTCTATTTCTACTGTAAAACATGTTAATTTTTCATAATTTACAAATGTGATAATTGTGCAAATTCTAATTTTATTTATTTTTATGAGGTTTAGAGAAGCTGTTAGTAAATCATGTGAGACTCCCCCATCCTTGATCTAAAGGAGGCCCTGATACAAATAATCACGCCCTCTACGTAAAATCTGCATTTCATTCTTAACTTACATTATATAATTCACATTTTTACATTTTTAATGTTACGAACTCATTATCAAAATAACGCCATTTCTACTCTATTGTTTTTATAAATGCGATGAATTTGAACACATAAACTGTGTTAAGCTGTTAATGATCTCCCATGAGTTTCATTTCTTTTTTGTGAATCTTCAGTGATCTCCTTGGTGTTTAGGTGAAGCAAATTTTGCAAATCATGCCTATAAGCATGAAAGTTTTCTGATGATCTTAAGTCTCCTCTAGAGTTTTGTTCCATAAGGCAGGGAAACTTCTCAGATGACAATAATTTTGACCCTTCTCTACCGCATGGCTTTCATTTGATTTTTTTTTTTTTTTGGATGAATTCACCTTACATTGTTGATTATAATTGTAAAGAAAATAATAGCAAAGTCAAAACTTATTTTCAGTGCCTGGGGAATATGCCTACTCCTTTCTTTTCTCACACTTTAGCATCCAAATCATTTACCCTATTCCTTTAACCATGCTGTTCTGCTCACCTTTTACCCTATTTTCCATATGCAATGCTAGACACTTTTCATTTTGAAACCTACAAATATACATGTTGCAAACTGTTTAAGATAAAATGTTTATTTTTAAAACTTTAATTGGAGACTTCTACTGAAGAACCCTCACATTTCAGTCAGAGAAGAAGCAGAAGGACCTAATAATATTTGATAGTATAAGAATTTCAGATTAGAGGAGTTCTTGTAAATGATCGATTTATTATGTTAAAAATACGTAAACTTTAAAAAATAAAAATTGGGCTCAATAGCTGAAAGAACAATACCTATTCCTAGCAAATATATAAAGAAATAAGCCATCCTGCATTATTGGGTGGAAAAAGTCAAAGAAATAAATAAATAATCAGCTCAGGAAATTTAATTAACTGTAATGCCCAGGGAGAAAATTTCTGAATTAAAGACAAATATCATATCAATAGCTTCTCCTATGCCAGAGTTCTGCACACTAGAGCCCACTGGTCAAATCTGACCCACTGCTTGATTTTGTAAATACATTTTTATTTATATACAGCCACACCCATTCATTTACATATTATTTATGGCTTCTTTCGTGCTACAATAGCAAAATTCAGTTACTACTGAGACTATATGGCCCACAGAGTCTTAAATTTTGGTACCTGACCCTGTACAGAAAACATTTTATGATCCTTGTCTTAGCTAAATCCCTATCAGACACAGAATATTTTGGAACTACTGAGTTTGCATAAAAGCATAATCTAAATAAGCATATACTACAGGATGAACTGGGAGTCATTCTTAAAGGTATCCAATCAACATATTGAATTAGCTTGAGTGAAATTAAGTCAAATTAAGTCCTTCATAATCTTATTTCCATGATCATGCTAGAACGAATTAGTACACACACTGACCTGGTGAATGTATGAAATCTCTGTTTCCATTTCTTAATGATTCCACAAAAGCCACAACTATCTAAAGTCGCAGTATTATCTTTCTGGACGGAAGATTCCTGTTGTTACAAAAACTATACAGGCAAAGTAAAAACAATCTCAGAATCTGACTTTTAATTATTGAGAACAAACTGAGGGTTGCTGGAGGGGTTGTGGGTGGGGGGATGGGCTAAATAGGCAAGGAGAATTAAGGAAGACAACTTGTTGGGATAAGTGCTGGGTGTTCTTTGTAGGGGATGAATCACTGGATTCTACTCCTGAAATCATTATTGCACTATATTCTAACTAACTTGGATGTAAATTAAATAAATAAGTAAATAAATAAATAAAATATCAGAATCTGGAACTAACAGATAAATCTATGGATGAGAACATATGTTATATAAACCTAGGTTTATACAACTTGAGATGAAAGACAAAACTTCCACAGATGTATATATCCAAAAGTAAAAGTACAAAGTCAGTAACTGTAGGTCACAGGTGAGGGGATGGTTGTACCAAAGAATGAAAGCTAAAGAAAACTACTGCAGTTGAGTTTATGGGTGAACCTACAGACTGGTGGCCGATAAAAACACTAAAAAAAATGCACACATACACAAATTAATGTAACCAGAGAGAGAGATTAAAATTTTCCTAGTAAACTTATCACATATAGTGTATCTCACTTATGCCACACCTTTCTTCCAGAAGAGAAATAATTTTAAAATTTAAAATAATTTAATCTTATATTTAGACAAACATCTAAATAAGGGTATCTCACATTTAGGTTTCTAATGATTTAGATTTAGCAGACTTTAAATATTTAGAAATTTTTAATGAAAATGTTACATTAAACCAAGACATTTTTCCCAGTAGAGAAGAATACGTGAACAATCCTAACTATACATATAAACTATTGAGTTTTCTTTAGATGACACAAAATGTTATACACATTCTCTTAGAAATCAAGTATTTTTCATTTATTTCCAATTTACTATCACAAAGCTCAATATATGCCAAATGACTATTTTATAAAACAGGGTATACTTTCACTTCACTGATTATTTTTATGTTTGCTTTATATTAAATAGTTGTTTTTCTTAAAATGATTTTCAGTTTGGGGATTGGTAGTAATTGGCATTTAACTGCAGTAGTTTAGACAAGCATTTCTTCTACATACATTAATATAGAGGGTTTTATATGTTGGTTTTGCAACTCAAGTCAGGGAAGGGCCTCTGAAATTCTCTTGTGTTTCCTTCTAAGGCTCCATCACACAGAGTATGTATTGAACCATGTGGGTGAAGGGATTTGAGAGTGTAAATGAGCTGAATTTTGGTGTTGCTTAGTCTATAGTTTCAAAGAGACAAAAAATAGTGTGTTACAGGAGAAAATTGGAAATAATGCTAAAGTCAGAAGAAGTTGAGATTAATTTTCATTCAAGTGGTAACTGAAGATTAACATTTCAAGAAGTTTGATGGTGAACAAGAGAAGTTTGACAGGGAAGCAGGCCAATGGAAACTCTACTGGGTTACAGGAAACTACATAATGTTTTCTGTAAAGAAAGTTTTGTTTGCTAAGAAGGAGATCACTGAAATGACTGGTGAAGGAGTTAAGATTGCCTAAGAAGATACAGAAATTGAAACAGTAATGAAGAGAGAGGGAATAGGTTTGAATAGCATGTTCTTCAAATGTAAAGCAACAGTGGCATAGGCCATTTGTTGCTATGTAGATCAACAGATCTTGATATTTCTAAGAAAAGTGTTAATGAAAAGATGGCTACCCTGTGGGAAAGTTGAAACTCCCTTTCAGAGAATTCTGTAATCATTTATCCTCCCAATACTATTTTAAAGGCTATAGAATCTACACATTGAATGTAAGACAAGCTCTTTTGTTGATAATGACCTACATGAAGGTCAAAAGTTAACTTCAAAACTTCATTTTATATCTTATACAGAGGGATTCTCAATTTCTTATGCAGTCAAGTACATATTCCTATTAGAAGATGTCAAATATATAAGTCTCCCAAGCTTGATCTCAAGAAGCCTACATGTATTTTATAATGTCCAGTGGATTGCCTTTTTCACCTATAAGAAAAAAAAAACTGATCTGGAATTAAATGCTTTCTGATTTGAGTCTTATTACTTCAAAAATTTCCAGACAATAGTGACAGCCACCTACTGCTATATACAACAGTAAAGAGGTTGATTTAGATATAGTCACTGTAGTAGCACACATAAAGAGAAAATATGTGCATGTAAACAAGATTGGGCCACAGCTACACACTTATTTTTCCTTTGAAAATGAAACTGGTTGGCAGCCTTACCAATAAACAGTGCTCAATGTTATCTTAGTCTTCTGTTTGAGTTTTGGAATGCTGAGTCTTATGGTAATTGCATATTACATCTACATACTTAAAATGAGTTTATAATGGCTATTATCATCAAATGGAATAGGAAAACAATTAACCATGATTAGCCTTTTTATGTGAAGAGTTACCTCCTTATTTTAGCATTCAGTTTGCAATCATTTTGAAATTAGCAAGAGTTTGAATAATTTTATTTATTTATTTTTGCTTTTCAATAGTGTAAGAACAAATGAGTTCCTTAACCTTATGTATTTCTATAAAAAAGCAGAAAATGCTAACAGTGTTTATTAAAATACAAAACCCCTTTCCTTAAACTAGTTTTTTTAAAGCAGAGAAAGAGACCAAAAGAAACCTTTCTGATGTTTTTTTTTCCTAGTTTAACTTGAAACTGAGCTGCCTTGAAATAACTACTATGAAATTCATTATTGCAGTTTATATTGTCCCTCAAATGATTAATTTTCACTGCCTCGGGTCACTTTCAAAGGTAAATATTCTCTTGTAAAAAAAAAAAAAAACAAAGACATGACCTAGTAAACACACACTGATGATATGGATGAAATTTCAAAATGCATATTACCCTCTTGCAATATTGAGACATTATACACACGTTTAAATTCCACATGTAGTAAAAGTGTCCATTTTATCACAGAGATTCCCAAATGCTATGGGAAAAAAAGAGAAGGAATATTTAAAATAGTGACTCTCTACAAATCACAGCCAGATTCCCTTTGCTTGGTTTTGGATTCTGAAACATTGGCATCCTTGCCCGTGAGATGTGTTTGAGTCATGTAAGTGATAACTGGGAGTGAAATCTCAAGGGACTGCATGGGCTCTGCCTGAACTTTCCAGATAATGATTGTGTAACACAGCCAAAATACTCAGTTCTTAAGTTCTCAGGTCCTTGGAGACATAGCCTTCTGCTCTGTGCTGGCCTGTATGGCTTGGAGAACTGCCAGTGGCTGTGACTAGAGTGACCTCTTAGGAGAGTGGATTGCAGCTTTGGAGATCCCTGGATGTTTGTAAATTACCGAAGCCTAAAGAACTCCTCTGGGGATTTGCATTTTGTTGAAAAGATGATCACAACTTCTCCCATACCCCAAAGAAAAGAGGAAAATGTTGCATGAAAGTTGATTTTAAAGAATTTAGGTTACAAAAAAGTAAATTGGGATTTGTGATACATGGTGCTAAATACAGTAACCTGTGTCTGAATAAAAACATTTACTCATACCACATTAAATTTGTTCAGTCCTATCACTATAGCCTTAGTTTCCCATTTTTTTACTCTTTTACTCATTGTTATTCCATATTGAAGAATTTCAGAAGCAGATTTCTTAAAATGCTTGAAAGAAATTTCAACATAAATATTCAAAGATTAAATGTCATTGTCATTATTTTCTGGAAGTGGAAATCTTTGGCATAATGTATTCTCATACAATCTTCCTTGCCTTGTTAAATGATTTACTTTTCAGAGCTAGGGCAAGAGATTATTCCTTCATTATGGTTCAAAAAAATAAAAAAACCAAAAACCAAAAAAAACTTTCAACATCTATCAACAATCAGATATACACATTTATAAAAACCAAGTCATCATATTTTATTTTGATATGAAAACTATAACAAGATATATTTAACTTCTAATCTACTTTGTGTCTTTTAAATCTGATACAAATAATTTACTTACAGGAATTGTCCTATTGTTTAATCCTTTAAAACAAAATTCTGTCCTCTTGAATATGTACCTTTATATTATAGCAGTTTGAAGTTTAATTACAAACCATAAAATATACGAATTGCCAAGTATACAATTAATTTGGAGTTAATAGAATTATGCAGCCAACACTAAAATACAATTTTAGAACAGTTTCATAGTAAGTTCCCTCATACCTATTTATGGTTAATCTCCACTCATATATTTAAGAAACCACTGAGGACCTGCTATTGGTCTCTAAAATTGGCTTCACTAGGTATTTCATATAGATGGAATAATGAAATAAGTAGTCTTCTACATATGTTTGTTGGCCATTTTTATGTCTTCTTTGGAGAAATATTTCTATTTAATTGCCAAATAGTAGTCCAGTGCTGAGAAGAACCATACTTGGTTATATTTACCAGCTATTTGATATTTGGATTGTTCCCAGTTACAGGGTATTATTAATAATGCTTCTACAAATATTGCTGTGCACATTATTTTGTGGGCATATGATTTTTATTTCTCCTGATTTGATACCTAGGAGTAAATTTTGGGTCATAGGATAAAATTGTATTTAACTTTTCAAGCAACCATCCAACTGTTTTCCCTAGGGTTGATGCCACCTTATATTCCATCTCTAATCCATAAAGATTAGATAGAGTGTTTCCATGTCCTTATAAAATCTGACATTTTCTGTTATCTTCTATTAAAGTCATTCTAGTAGGCATGTAGTGGAATCTCATTGTGACTTTTCTAATTGTAGTAAAATATACATAACATACACCATCTCAACCATTTTTAAGTGTATAGTTTGGTGGTACTGAATACATTCATATTATTTTTCAACCATCATTATTCACCACCACCCCCTCCCATGATGTGGTTTTGGGAGTGGTGGGGATCTGGAGCTAAAGGCCAAGAAAGAATTCTTGTGATCTCTTTGGTGCAAAAAGGTGATTTTATAAAGCACAGGGACAGAACCCAGGGGAAGAAAGAACTGCACTGGGGTTGAAGAGTGACCTTCAGTTGGGAGGGAGTTAGGGATAGTCTCTAAGGTATTTCGGAAACAAGATTTCCAAGATCATGTGGGGCTACTTGCTGTTAGGAAAAGGTCATTTATTACTGTTTAGTAAAAAATCAGTCATGAGACCCTTCAATAGCAGTAGACCATAAGGTTGGAGTATGATTGCCAACATACATTTTGAGGGGGTTGAGACAAAGAATGTTTCTGAAGGAATTTTTATATGTTAAAGTAAGTTTACAAAAAAAAAAGTAGACTGGAAGTTGGGATAATGTTAAGCTAAGATTGACTTCTGCCCTTAGAAAAGTGTCATCATCAGGCAGCTGACCTCCTAGAGGAACGTCACTCTGCCTGTTTCAAGGACTTGTCAACGTGATGTAGGCAATAAGGAAATTTAAGTTTTCCTTTGCCTTTGTTTCCCACATCACCATCTTGTGAAACTGAAATTCTATACCCATTAAAAAATAACTCCCATTCTCCCCTTCCCCCAGCTCCTGGCAACCACCATGATACTTTGTTTTTTTGTGTGTGTTTTTGTTTTTGTTTTTTTTTTTTTTACAATTTTGACTAATCTTAATTACCTCACATAAGTGGAGTCATGTACTATTTCTCTTTTTGTTACTGGCTTATTTCACTTAGCATAACGTCCTCAAGCTTCATTCATGTCATAGCATATTACAGAATTACCTTCCTTTCTGAATGATATTCCATCATATTTATATATTGCATTTTGTGTATCCATTCATTCATCAGGTTGCTTGGGTTGCTTCCATGTTGAGAAACTGTGAATAATGCTGCTATGAACATGGGATACAAATCTCTCTTTGAGGTGTTATTTGGGGTATATAAACAGAAGAGAGAGGAATGGCTAGATAATATGGCAATTCAACTTTTAATTTTTAAAGGGATTGCCATAGTGTTTTCCAAAGTGGCTATACCATTTTACATTCTCACAAAGAGTGTGGGGATTTCTCCAAATTCTAACAATAACACTTACTGTTTCTGCTTTTGTTTTTTTATAATAGCCATCCTAATGGTATCTAAGAAATCACTGCCAATTCCAAAGTTGTAGCCACTTTTCTTGCATGTTTTCTTCAGAGTTTCATTGTTTAAGTTCTTACATTTGGGTCCATGGTCTATTTTGAGTTAACTTTTATATATCATGTTATGTAAAAGTTTGAATTAATTCTTTTTCATATGGATATTCAGTTTTCTCAGCACTATTTATTAAATTTTTAAATGTTTATTTATTTGAGAGAGAGAGAGACAGAGAGAGAGAGAGCGCACAAGAGAGATCGCATGAGCAGGGGAGGGGCAGAGAGAGAGGGAGACACAGAATCTGAAGCAGGCTCCAGGTTGTGAGCTGTCGGCACAGAGCCTGACATGGGGCTCAAACTGGCAAACCCACAAACCACAAGGTCATGACCCGAGCAGAAGTCTGATGCTTAACTGACTGAGCCACCCAGGTGACCTGAAGCACTATTTATTGAAAATACTATCCTTTCTCCATTGAATGGTCTTGGCACCCTTGTAAAATATCATTTGACCATATATATGAGGGGTTATTTCTGGGCTCTCTATTCTAATCCAATGTTCCATATGTCTGCATTTATACCAGTAACACAGTATTTTGATTATTGTGCCTTATAATAAGTTCTGAAATCAGGAAGTATTGGCCTCACAGTTTTATTCTTCTAAGATCGTTTTGGCCATTTGGGGTCCCTTGAGATTCAATATAAATAATAGGATAGTTTTTTTCTATTTCTGGAAAATAAAATCATTGGAATTTTGAAAGACATTGCATTGAATCTATAAATCACTTTGGGTCCTATTGACCTATTAACACTATTAGCTCTTCCTCTCCATGAACATTATTTGTTTTCATTTATTTATGTCTTCTTTAATTCCTTTCAACAATGGTAGTTTTTACTGAACAACTTTCTTGGTAAAGTTAATTCCTAAATATTTTATTCTTTTGCATGACTGTATATGTTTTCTTCATTTCATTTTTGTATTGCTCATTGTTAGTATATAGAAATGCAACCGATTTTTGTGCATTGTTTTGTGTACTGCAACTTTGCTGAATGCATTTATTGTTAAATATTTGTGTGTTGGGGGGATCTTTAGGGATTTTCACATATAAGATCATTTCATTTGCAAACAGAGATAATTTAACTTCTTCCTTTCCCATTTAGATGCCTTTTACTTTATCTTGTCTAATTAGATTCCTTTTATCTTGCCTAATTGCTCTATCTAGAACTTCAAGTACTATGTTGAATAGAAGAGGTGAAAGTGGACATCCTTGCCTTGTTCCTGATCTAGGAATGAAAAGTTTTCAGGTTTTCACCATTGAGTATGATGTTCACTGTGAATTTTTCACATAGCTATTTATTATGTTCAGGTCGTTTCCTTCAATTCCTACTTTATTGAGTGTTTTCATCATTAAAAGATACTGATGATTTATTTACATCAATTCAAATAATCATATTTCATTTTTCTGCATTCTGTTGATGCGGCTTATTATGTTGATCAACTTTCATATGTTAAACTATGTTTGCATTCCAGTAATAAATTCCATTTGGTCATGGTATATAATACTTTCAATGCTGAATTCTGTTTGCTAGTGTTTTCCAGAGGATGTTTGCATCAGTGCCTATAAGGGATATTAGTCTGTGGTTTTATGTATTAATGTATGTATGTATGTATTTGCAATCTCTTTGTCTGGCTTTGGTATCAGGGTAATGCTGGCCCCATATAATGGGTTAGGAAGAATTCTCTCCTCTTTGATTAATTTGGAAAATATTGAGAAGGACAGGTATTAAGTTGCTCTTAAAGTGTTTGGTAGAACTCACCGGTGAGGCCATCAGGTCCAGGGCTTTTCTTTTTTGGGAGATTTTTGCTGACTCCATCACATTACTAGTTACGAGTCTATTCAGATTTCTGTTTCTTCATGATTTCGTGTTGGTAGTTTTGGTGTTCTAGGAATATGACCATTTCATATAGTTTATCGAAATTATTGGTGTACAACTATTCATAGTGCTTTTATTTATTAAAATTTTTTAACATTTATTTATTTTCTGAGAGAGAGAGAGAGAGAGAGAGAGAGAGCAAGCTGGGGAGGGGCAGAGAGAGAGGGAGACACTGAATCCAAAGCAGGCTTCAGACTTTGAGCTCAGCACAGAGCCTGATGCAGGGTTCAAACTCTTGAATGCAAAATCATGACCTGAGCTGAAGTCGCTGCTTAACTGAGATCCAGGTGCCCCCATAGTACTCTTTTATAATCCTTTTTATTTATGTAGAATTGATAGTAGCATCCCCACTTTAATTTCATCTGACTTTTTTCTTTTTACATAGTCCATCTAACTAAAGATTTGTCAAATTTGTTTATCTTCTCAAGGAACCGACTTCTGGTTGCACTAATTTTCTCTATTGTTTTTCTATTGTCTATTTTGCTTCTCTGCTCTAATATTTATTATTATTTTTCCTTCTGCAAGCTTTGAGTTTAGTTTGTTCTTTTTCTATATCTTTCGGTTGTAAAGTTAGGTTGTTGATTTAGTATACATATTATCCTTTAATATACACATAGTTCCAAATCTCCCCTTTTGCACCACTTTCCCTGAGTACCCTAAGTTTTGGTATGTTGTGGTTGCATTTTCATGTCTTAAAGTGTTTTCTAATGTCCTTAGTGATTTCTTTGATCCACTGGTTGTTTAAAAGTGTTTAATTTCCACAGTTTTATGAAATTTCCAATATTAATTTTTCTTATTGATTTTTAACATCATCCTGCATTGGCCAGAAAAGATATTTTTAATGATATATCTCATTTAAAATATTGATACTTAATTTGGGTCCTAAAATATGGTCTATCCTGGAAAATTTCCAATTGTACACTTGAGAAGAATGTGTATTCTGTTGTTGTAGGGTAGTTCTGTACATGTCTGTTAGAGCTAGTTGGTTACTTGTGTTGTTGATTCCTCTATTTCCATACTTATCTTGTTTCTGGTAGTTCTATGCATTATTGTGAGTGGAATAGTCTTCAACTATTTTTATAGAAGTTTCTCCCTTTGTCAGTTTTGCTCATATATTTTAATGATCTGTAGTTGCAGTGTAAATGTTTATAATTGTTAGATCTTGATGTATTGAATCTTTTATTAATATATAACATACTCCTTTCTTTCTTATAAGCTTTGTTGATTTGGAGTCAATTTATCTGATATTATACAGCCACCTCTGCTCTCTTTAGTTACTATCTTGATGAAATGTCATTTCCATCTTATCACTTTCAATTTCTTTATGTTTTTGGATTTTCAGTGTATTATAGACAACATATATTTAGGTTATGTATTTTATCCATTCTGCCAATCTCTGTCTTTTGATTGGAGAGTTTAATCCATTTATACTTAAAATAATTATTGATAAAGGAGAACTTACTTTTGTCATTGTGCTATTTGTTTTCTATAGGTCCTTTAGTTTCTCTGTTACTCATTTCCTGAATTATAGTCTTCCTTTGTGTTTAGTTTGTTTTTTTTTTTTTTTGTGGTGGAATACTTAAATTCCTTTCTCATTTTCTTCTGTGTATCTACTATAGCTCTTTTCTGAGTGGTTACCGTGGGGATTATATTAACATCTTACATTTATAACAGTGTAATTTAAATTAATACCAACTTAACTTCAGTACATACACAATCTCTGCTCTTTTACAGCTCCGTTCTACCCCTTTAAGTTGTTGATGCCACAAAATTAAATCTTTATATACTGTGTGCCCCCAAACCATAAACTATTAATTCTTTTAAGTGCATTAGTCTCTTAGATTATATAGAAACAGGATTTGGAGTTACAAATCAAAGTTACAGTAATACTAGCTTTTACCCTAATAACGGTTTTCTTTAAATGTATTTGTCTCTTTAATCATGCAGAAAACAAAAAATGCAATTATAAACCATTATTACAATAGTAACTAACTTATATAATTGTTCACATATTTATCTTTATTGAGACTTTTATTTCTCCACACAGCCTTGAGTTACTGTCTAATGCCCTTTCCTTTTACCATGGAAGACTCTCTTGAGCATTTCTTGCAGGGCAGGTCCACTGGTCATACACTTTCTCAGTTTTTGGTTATCATGGATTGCCTAAATTTCTCCCAGGACAATTTTGCTAGATAATGGAGATAATGGATTCTTGGTTCACAGTGCTTTTTTTTTTCCCTTTTATTACTTTGAATATAATAGGCCATTGTCTTCTGGCATCCACAGTTTATCTTCTTATTCATGTATCATTTTTTCCCAGTTTTATTTATTTTTTTTAAGTTTATTTAATTTTGAGAGAATGTGAGCATGCACAAATGGGGAAAAGGAAGAGAGACAGAGAGAATCCCAAGCAGGCTCTGCACTGTTGGCAAGGAGCCCGATATGGGTCTTGATCCCCAAAACCGTGAAATCATGACCTGAGCCAAAACCAAGAGTTGGGAAATGACTGAGCCACCCAGCTGCCCTTTCAATTTTATGAAGATACAATTGACATATAACATTCTGTAAATTTAAGGTGTACAAAATAATAATTTGATATATGTATACATTGATAAATGATTACCACAATACATTTAGTTAACATCCATAACCTCATATAGTTACATTTTTTCTTATGATAAGAACCCAAAGTACTTGATGAGAAATCTGTTAATAATCTTATTGAGAATCCCTTGTATGTGACAATTTGCTTCTCTTTTACTGCCTTCAGGATTCCCTCTATTTCTTCAGCTTTTGAATGTTTGATTATAACGTGTCTTAGTATAGATCTTGGAGTTACTCTTACTTGAGGTTAAGATTCTTGGATGTTTATATACACAGTTTCCATTAAACTTAGGAAGTTTTCAGTCATTATTTCTTTGTAAATTCTCTCTGTCCTTTTCTCTCCCACTTCTTCTGGGACTCCCATGATGCATATGGTGTTATGTTTGATGATATCTTCTCCTTTATTATTGATTTTGATAACTTATGTTTTTTGCATTTTTTTCAGTCTAGCTAAAGGTTTGTCAATTTTGTTATTTTCTCAAAGAATCAACTCGTGATTTCAAGAATCCTTTCTATTACTTTACTGTTTTTCTAGTTCAGTGATTTGTTCTCTATTTTTTACCTATTTATTTCCTTCTGCTTGCTATAGGTTTAATTTGCTCACTTTTTCTAGTTAAGAAACTTAAGAAAGGTAAAAACTTAGGTGCTTGACCTAAGACTTTCAGCTTTCTGAATGTTTAAAGAAACATGGATGTTTAAAGATCCAAATTTCCCTCTAAGCACTTACTTAACTGTTTCTCATAAATTCTGATATGTTTTCATTTTATTTCAAACTATCTTCTGATTTTCTTATGATTTTTTTCTTTGCTCAATGTATTATTTCAAAGTGTCGTGTTTAATTTCCAAATATGTGGTGATTGCCCAGACTTATGTGCTGCTGCTTTCTAAGTGAATTTTACTGTGGGCAAAGAACAAGCCTTACATTAAATTTATTGAGACTATTCTTGTGACCCAGTATATGGTTAATCATGGAGAATTTTCTTGATGAGGAGGATTCTGGAGTTGTTGGGTGGAATCAGTTAGCTCAAGTTTCTTGGTAGTGTTGTTCAAGTCTTCTAAATTCCTGATTTTCTTTCTAGTTGTTTTATTAATAATTGAGAATGCATACAGACTCTCCAAATATTATTGTTGAGTTATCTATTTCTCCTTTCAATTCTGTCATTTTTCCCTCATGTATTTCAGGATTCTGTCTTTTGGTACAAAGATCTTTATAATTGTGATATCTTCTTGATATATTAACTCTTTGCCACCAACAATATTAATACCATCACTAATTAACTAATATTGTCATTAATTAATGAATATTGTGACAACATTATTTTTTACACCTATCATATTCCTATTTGTTTTTATATGTCTACTCTGTCTTTACTCTTCTGGTTCTGTTTTCTTTTGTGTTAAATAGTGCACATTTTTAGTAATTCTATTGATTTTTTACTATACTTTTGATTTTTGTAGTTGATTTAGAGATCATAATGTGCATTTTCACATATTACAAATTGTCACATATTCATATCAACTTAATTATGGATGCAACTAAACACAATACATACCTTTCTAATTAAAACATTTTTCAGCCACAGAGAATATTAGAAAAAAAAAACTAGGAGTTTTAACAAACCCTTACTTCCCCAATATCTATTATGCTCTTTTAGAACATGGTATAAAATCAAAAGATAATGCTCATTTCCCTCCCTACTACAACTTTTGCAATATTAACAGTATAAAATTGTCAACGAGGTCTCAAATGAACTATTTAAAAAAAAGTAAACCCTAAAGAACTCTCAAAAAATTTTCCCTTCATTCACCAGTTTGAAATTGTTTTCTTTCCTCATGGTTAAATATTTAATGTGTTGCTACCATATACGAATCATCTTTGTGTTAATTAGTATAATTATAAACTATCTTCCATATTTTCCAGCACTAAATGCTACTTTATTTGACCAATTAAATTTTTTCATTACTCAGCAGTAGACTGTTTATGAGGTTGATTGTTCAATTGTATCATCATCTTCTTTTACAAATCAATTTTTTAATTTGAGGCTATCAAATATCAAAGCTCAGAATGTGAACATATGAATAGTCTAATCAGTTTTCATTATGCCATTAGGTGTTCAAAAGGAATCGAGAAATGATGTAGTTTAGTCGGAAGTCTTATATTTTATGTCACAAGTTCTATTTAATGGCTTTTGTGAAGTATTGCTTCAGTTCTGTTTCCAAAAAGCAATAAAGCAGAAGTTGTTTTTACAAAGCAGATAGAAAATTGATTCACTGGTGCTGGGCATTTTCCAAGTGTAGTGCAGTATTTCCAAACTGTTACATATGTAATAATGACTTTGGTGTTTAAGTAAGCATTTCATTAAAAGGGTTGATTTTAGTTCTAAGGCTAGGGCTAGCGTCACTAACTAATGAAGTGGTGACAAAGAATCAGTCATGTAATTTTGTGTTAAAAAAGTCACCATTCATGTGTATGTGAATCTGTCAGTTAAAGGGACAGGCTGAAGTGTTATGCCTCATCTATTTTTAGGGTTTATTTAAGTACTTTCTCTTTACAAACTCTAAAAATAGTAATAATGAGTTGTACTTATCACTTCCAATTATAAATGAGAAGAAAACTATATCATAAATCTGAGTTTTTTCCTTATATTTTCATATTCGGCCATATTTATTTTTATTAAAATCTCACTCAGAATTGCTCTTAGAATTTACTGAAGTATTTCTAAACCAAACAGCAAAAAGATTTCTATGTTCATTTCTATTCCAATTCTCTAAAATAAATGTAATTCATAATTTTTCTATCAGCATTAAGAAATCACATATTACAGTTAATAATTAAAATTTATCTTAAAATGTCTATTGACTGTCTTTATACTAAATGTATGGCAACTGTCTTTAAACAACTGCTAGGCCTGGACTGGCTTTTCAGAAATCGAGATATTATTAGCTGGAAAATTTGGCATTACACTTTCTAAACCTAGGAAGCAAAAATTAAATAAAAGAGGGGGCTTAGATTACAAAAAATTTTACAAATATTTATTTATAATCTTGTGCGCTATAAAAGAAAAGGTGTTTTTTTTTTCCTAAACCATAGTTAATAGCCCAACAGTAAGTCACTTAGAACTATAGTAGTAACATTATAAGCATTGGCAGCCAGTGCAAATTCTATTTATGCATTGTATGTTATGGTTAAGCCTAAAGTACAATCAAACCCAGAAATACGTTACTATTAGGACTGTCTTGTGTTGTACAATATACTAGGCATTTTGTTTTTTCTTTACAAGTCTGAAGGGATGCTTAGTCCCCCATAGAAATGGCATTGCTCCTCTTTTAATGGGGACTGCAAAGGCTAGCCACTGAGGTTTACTACCTTTATAGTATACTGCAACTTGCCAATTTAAGAAAGGAAAGTGGTTCACTTAAGAATTTCTCTTTGGCTTATTTTTTTCCTAGAACACTGGCTTATTTTATTCTTTATTCCTGCTACTCCTTCTTACCCTAACCTGTTCAACCACCAGGGTCAGGAAAAATTATTCTAGGGGAATGGATATTGTAAAAGTCTAGGTTACAAAAGGGCAGTATGTACATTACTTATAAAGTCTTACCTCATGCTGAGCTCAATTAAGAGAAAAGCAAATTACGGTGCAGCAAATGAATAAGTATTTTACCTCAAGCTCATGCTCGAGTTCTTCAGTTTTTAGTAATAAACCCAGAGAGGTGGGATCCTCAGAGCCCAAACAAGTTCTGGCAACCTCTTTTAAAGTTCTAAGACCATTGCGCTGCTTGATATTCAACAACTATGAGTCTCCTTTCCTATTACAATGCTAGCTCTACGTAAATTTTTAATATATATTGATAATTATAATTAAATTAACTGACATTGCATTCATTTCTCAAATCAGAGCAAATAAAATGTAATTCAGAAGATTTCTTAGCCTATTTTCCACATATTATGACAAAGACTCACATGGATTTTTCTTCCAAAGCTGCACATGAAAGACTGCCAGTATTAAGGTGAACTACCAGCAAGGCAAGCTTCAGTAGGATTCCAATGGCATTATCACCTGTGTATAAAACTGGATGTGTCCACATGCCCAATCAGATGCACAGCCACAAAGGCCTCACATGTGGCACCTTCTCATTTGACTCCAGGAATTGGTTCTCCTTTTCTCTGGCAGTGGTAACATCTGTTTTGTTAGTCTATTTTTTTCTGAATAGACGGATACATTTCAGCACAATTATCCACCTTTGCCTTAGATTTTTGAAACCTTTGTGCAGCTGTTTATTTATTTTTGTATTACCTTTATCTTTATTTTTCCCACAGAGACTCTATGTACTAATCTGCATAAGAGCATTGAAAATATAATATAAATGATGGGGCATGAAAATTGACCTCAAAGAATCATGCAGGAAATTGAAAAAGTACGTAAGCTATTCAGATAAGCACATCAGTTAGACTGCCCAAATTGATTTTTCTAAAGAATACACTCTTTTTCAACATAAAATCCTTTTTCTCACTAGTTCAGAATTTTTTTTTAAGATCATGATTTTAGAATGTGAAGAGCTGGTCATGCAGTAAATGATAAAACATCCTTTCTTCATTTCTATTAAATTCAAATCAACTGCCTTTTGTCTGGCACCTACCTCTAGACAGATGCTGGTATTATGAAGACAAATTAGCTAAAATCACAACCATGAAGAAGGTAACAGATTTCCTGAATGACAATATGTAAATAAATAAATTATAACTAATTCTTTATATGAAAAATTATAAAATAAGTCATTCACAAACATTATGACAGTGCTTGATCTAATCAAAGTAGAAATGGGCTTAATGGTAAGTACAGTAAGGAAGAGGATTCTGAAAAGATGGCAGAGTAGAGAGCACCAGGGATTGGTCTCCCCATCTGGACAACAATTGCACTGGCACAATATATCTGATGCAAATATTTTGGAGCTCTAGATTCTATTGAAGGCTTGTAACTTCGTGGGAAAGTCTTAGATGGTAAGTTGTGGTTAATTTCCATCAATTTCAGGTATCTGTGCAGTAGTAACTACCTAGCTTCTATTGCAAGTCCCATGGCAAGCAGCTGTGTGAGCCTTTCAGTAGCAGTCTGCACACAGCATGCAGGAGTGGGGTGGGTCAAAAGGATCCTGTGCTTCAAATACAGGGGATCCATGTTCTGACTACTGAATGCTGCTTCTCATAATGCAGCTGTAGACAAGACACAGTAGTTATTGATTTATACCTGACCTTATTGTTGTAAGCCCTGCCTCATCTAGCTGAATTGACTTCCAATAGATTTAAGGGCCAGCATACTTCCCTCCACTTTTCATTTTTCTTATTACACTTGTGGACAGCAGACATTAAGGACTAAGACTTCCAAAAGCAACTGTACTCACAGGGGGAATTAGAAAGTCACCTGAGAAGATCTTAAGTTTATATCTCAGCCTGATCCTCAGTACAGAGTTATCTATTAACGATTGAGAAGACAAAAATAGAAACAGAAAGAAAAAACAACAACCTATTGGATGAAGAGAATCTGATTTTCAGACCTGACACACTACTAGATTCAAATGCCCATTCTTCAATGACAAAAATCATGAAGTCTACACAGAAACAGGAAAGTATGGCCCATTCAAAGGAAAAAAAATTGTCAAAAACTGTGCCTGAAAAAGACCTGATGGCAAATTTACTAGACAAAGATTTTAAACAAATGCCTTAAAATGCTCAAAGAAATAAATGTGATGTGAAATAAAAAAAGAAGTCAAGAAAACATATGGAGAAAATGGATATATCAATGAAGAGATGGGGTGGCTGGGTGGCTCAGTCAGTTGAACATCTGACTCTCAATCTCAGCTCAGGTCTTGATCTTGGGGTCATGGGTACAGGCCCTGTGTTGGGCTCTGTGCTGGGCATGGAGCCTACTTAAAAATAAAAATAAATAAATTAAAATTAATAATAATAATAAAATATATACCAATGAAGGGGCAGAAAACCTAAAAAGAAAACAAAAGAAAAATTTTGAGTTGAAAAATACAATAACTACAATGAAAAATATACTACAGTAATTCAAAGGCAGATTTGAGCTGGTGGAAGAAATAGTCAGTGAACTTGAAGACAGAATAATAAAAATTATTGACTCTGTGGAATTAACTGAAAAAAAAATGAATAAAAATTGAAACAGCATATCACAACTTATGGACACAGCAAAAACAGTGCTGGGGGGGCTGTTATGGATGTAATGTTCATAATAAAAAGAGAGATCTCAAATCAGCAACCTAACTTTACAATTTAAGGAACAAGAACAACAACAACAACAAAGAACAAACTAAAACCCAAAACTGGGAGAAAGAAGGTAACAGTAAAGATTAAAACAGAAATAAAAAAAATAGAGAACAGAAGACTGAAACAGAAAAAGCATAAAACCGTATGTTGATCTTTGAAATTTTGACAAAACTTTAGCCAGATAGAAAAAGGAAAAAAAAAAAGAAGGAAAAGCTGAAATTATTAAAATCAGAAATGAAAACAGAGGAAAGTGGAAGAAATAAAAAGTATTATCAGAGAATATTATAAATAATTGTATGCCAATAAATTGAGTAACCATGATGATACAGACAAATTCCTAAAAATGTAAAGACAAACAAAACTAAGTCACAAAGAATAGAAAATCTAAATATATCTACAACTAGTAAGGAGATTGGACAGGTAACAAAAAAATCTCCCAACAAAGAAAAGCCCTGGACCTGATGGCTTCACTGGGGAATTCTAACCTAACATTTAAGAATTAATACCAATCCTTCTCAAGCTTTCTAAAAAATTGCGAAGGAGCGAAGACTACTCAAGTCATTCTTTGAGACCAATAATACCCTGACACCAAAGCCAGACAAAGACACTCCAAGAAAATAAAACTACAGACCAATATTTCTTATGAACACTCAGGTAAAAATTCTCAAAAAGCATTAGCAAACTGAATACAGTAGCATTTTAAAGAGGTTACACATCATGACCAAGTAGAATTTATTCCTGGAAAGCAAGGGTGGTCCAACATAGATAAACTGATCATTATAATATGCCATAGCAAAAGAATACAAATAAAAAAAAAAACCCTACAATATCTCAATTAGTGAAGAAAAAATATTTAGCAAAATTCAAGGTTCCTTTATGATAAAAATGCTCAAAACACAAGGAATAGAAGGAAACTACTTCAAGATAATAAAAAACTATACATGAAAAATACCACACTAAACGTCTTACTCATTGGTTAATGACTAAAAGATTTTCATCTCACATCAGGAACAAGACAAGGATGTTCACTTTGTCACTTGTATTCAAAATAGTACTGGAAATTCTAGCCAAAGCAATTAGGGGGAAAAAAAAAAGGAAATGAGTCATTCAAATTATATAGGAAGATCTAAAATCATCCCTATTTATAGATGATATGATTTTATATGTAGAAAATATCAAAGAGATAAAACAACAGTTAAAACTAATAAATGAACTCAGTAAACTAGCAGGATACAAAATCAACACATAAAAGTCAGTTTGCATTTCTATACAGTAACAATGAACAGTCAGAAAAAGAAACTGTGAAAAAGATCCTATTTATAATTTCATCATAAAAATGAAATACTTAGAAATAAATTTAACCAAGAAGGTAAAAGATTCATACAATGAAAACTACAAAATATTGCTGAGAGAAATTAAAGAAGAAAAAAATAAATGGAAGTACCCATCATGTTTATGGAATGGAAGACTTAATAGTGTTAAGATGTCATTCATTAGCAGTCAAAGAGATATACAAATTTAGTGCATTGTCTTTCAAAACCCCAATGATATCTTTTTCCAGAAATATAAAAACCCATTCTATAATTCACATTGAATTTCAAGGGACCCTACAGAGCCAAAACAACCTTGAAAAGGAAGAACAAAGCTGGAAGACTAATAATACTGATTTCAGAACTACTTCAAAGCTACAGTAATTAAAACATTATGGTCCTGGCATAAAACAGACCTATCAAGCAATGAAATGAAATAGCCCAGATGCAAACTCTTATAAATGATTAAATAATTTTGACAAGCGTGTCAAGACCATTCAGTGAGGAAAGCCAGTATCTTGGTTTTTGGAAACTGGATATCCACATGTAAATGAATAAATTTGGAGCCTTACCTAACACTATCTACAAATATTTACTCAAAATGGACCGAAGATCTAAATAAAAGAACTAAAATTATAAATCTCTTGAGTAACATACAGCAAAAGCTTCACGGTATTTTTGTTTAAGCTTCACAACTTTAAATTTGGCAATGATTACTTGGACGTTAAAAGATTTGGCAATGATTACTTGGACGTTAAAAGTATAGGCAACAAAGGAAAAACAAAAAACTGGACTTCATAAAAATTAAAAATTTTACGTATCAGCAATCCCATCAATGTAACACCAGCATTCTTCACAGAGCTAGAACAAAAAAATCCCCAAATTTGTATGGAACCACAAAAGACCCCAAATAGCCAATGCAATCCTGAAAAAGAAAACCAAAGCTAGAGGCATCACAATTCCAGATTTCAAGATGTATAACAAAGCTATAATCATCAAGACAGCATGGTACTGGCACAAAAACAGATACTCAGATCAATGGAACAGAATAGAGAAACCAGAAATGGACCCACAAATGTATGGACAATTCATCTTTTACAAAACAGGAAAGAATATCCAATGGAATAAAGCCAGTCTCATCAGCAAATGGTGCTGGGAAAACTGGACAATGACATGCAGAAGAATGAACTTAGACTACTTTCTTACATCATACACAAAAATAAACGCAAAACAGATGAAAGACCTAAATATAAGACAGGAAGCCATCAAAATCCTAGAGAAGAAAGCAGGCAACAGCCTCTTTGACTTTGGCTGCAGCAACTTCTTAACATGTCTCTGGAGGCAAGGGAAACAAAAGCAAAAATGAACTACTAGGATCTCATCAAAATAAAAAGCTTCTGCATATCAAAGGAAACAATCAGCAAAACTAAAAGGCAACTGATAGGATGGGAGAAGATATTTGCAAATGACATATCAGATAAAGGGTTAGTATCCAAAACCTATTAAAGACTTATTAAACTCAACATCAAAAAACAAATAATCCAGTGAAGAAATGGGACAAAAGACATAAATAGACACTTCCCCAAAGAAGACATCCAGAGAGCTAACAGACACATGACAAAACACTCAACATCACTCATCATCAGGGAAATACAAATTAAAACCATACCACCTCACAGCAGTCAGAATGGCTAACATTAACAACTCGGGCAACAACAGATGTTGGCAAGGATATGGAGAAAGAGGATGTCTCTTGCACTTCTGGTAGGAATGCAAACTGGTGCAACTACTCTGGAAAACAGTTTAAAAAAAAAAAATAGAACTACCTTACAACCCAGCAATTGCACTACTAGGAATTTATCCAAGGGATACAGGTGTGCTATTTCAAAGGGGCACGTGCACCCCCATGTGTATAGCAGCACTATTGACGACAGCCAAAGTATGGAAAGAGCCCAAATGTCCATCGATGGATGAAAGGATAAAGAGGATGTGGTGTATATGTATGTATGTATATACATGTATGTATGTATGTATGTATATACATATACATATATATGTATACATATATAATGTGTGTGTATATATATATACACACATACACACAATGAAGTATTACGTGGCAATCAAAAAGAATGAAATCTTGCCATTTGCAACCATGTGGACGGAACTAGAAATTAGTGAAATTAGTCAATCAGAGAAAGACAAATATCATATGACTTTAAACATATGAGGAATATAAGATACAAAACAGATGAACATAAAGGAAGAGAAGGAAAATAATATAAAAACAAGGAGGGGAATAAAACATAAGAAACTCAAATACAGAGAAAAACAGAGTTGCTAGAGGGGTTGAGGGTGGGGAGTTGGACTAAATTGGTAAAGGACATTAAGGAAGACACTTGTTGGGATGAGCACTGGATATTATACATAGGGGATGAATCACTGGAATCTATTCCTGAAATCATTATTGCACTATATGCTAACTAACTTGGATGTAAATTAATAAATAAAAATAAAAGTAAAAATATATATATATCAAAAGACACTATTAACAAGAGTAATAAGAGCAAACATAGAATGTAAAAAATACTCAGAAATTATATATCTGATAAGACATTAGTATTCAAAATATATGGAAAACTCCTAAAACTCAACAACCAAAAACAAGAAACCTGATTCCACCTGGCAAAAAAGGGCAAAGTACTTGAATAGGCATTTTTCCAAATAATGTATGCAAATAGTCCATTAAGCAGATGAAAAAAAATGTTCAACATCGCTGATGATCAGAGAAATGAAAAATCAAACTACAATGAGATACTACCTCACATCCACTGGATTGGCTGAGAGAGAGAGAGAGAGAGGAGAGAGAGAGGAAGAAAAAGAAAGAAAGAAAGGAAAGAAAGAAAGAAAGAAAGAAAGAAAGAAAGAAAGAAAGAAAGAAGAAAGAAAGGGAAGGAAGGAAGAGAGGAAAGTAGCGAGGGAAGGTGAGAGAGAGAGAGAGACAAAGAAAGAAAGAAAGAAAGAAAAAAAGAAAGAAAAGAGAGAGGAAGGAAGGACAGAAGGAAGGAAGGAAGGAAGGAAGGAAGGAAAGAAGGAAGGAAGGAGGGGGGAGGGAGAGAAAGGAGGAGCGGGGAGTGGGAAGGGAGGGAGGGAAGAAAGGAAGAAAGGAAATAAGTGTTTGTAGGGATTTGGAGAAATCTGAACTTGTGCGCATTTTGGGTGAATCTGTAAAATATTACAGTCACTGTGATAACAGTATGGCAGTTCCTCAAAAATTAAAAATAGAATTACCATGTGTTCTAGCAACTCCATTTCTGGGTATATACCCAAAATGGTTGAAAACAAGGTCTCAAAGATGTATTTGTACACCCAGGTTCATAGTGGCACTATTCATAACCCCTAAAATGTGTAAGCAACCCAGGTATCCATTGATGGATAGATAAATAGATAAACATGTGGTATATACATGCAGTGTAGTATTACTCATCTTGAAAAGAAAGGAAATTCTGACATATGCTACAACATAATGGACCTCTAAATCATTATGTTAAATGAAATAAACCAATCACAAAAAGGAAATAATTTATGATTCCACCTATGTAAGATACTTAGGAGTTGTTAAAATCAGAGAGACAGAAAATAGAATGGTGGTTGTCATGTGCTGGGGGAGGAATGAAATGGGAGAGATACTGTTTAATGGACAGAGTTTCCATTAGGCATTAATGGCACTAGATAAAAGGCACTAGACAAAAAGGCACTAGAGATGGATAGTGGTGAGGGAAGCATAGCATTATAAATATGCTCAATACTACTGAATTGTAAACTTAAAAATGGTTAAGATGGTAGCTTTTATATTATATGTATCTTACCACAATACAAAAAGAATGGGGAAAAGGGTACAACAGAACAAATTTCCAGTAATGTCATGTCAGAAAATACAACAATAAAATTGGCCAGAAGTTTTGAAAAACAAATACATCAGGGCTTAGGAAATCAAATGAAGGCAGAAAACTAATTGAGGTGTACTTATTCAGGAAAAACTGCTAAACTTTGGGTAATTACAATGAGAATATGTGGCATTCTTGCTTGCAGCTGCTCTCACTCCCTACTTTATTCAGCAAGGTAGTTCTGTCAATATGTGACAGGCCATGAAAACCACCAACTTTGCTGCTATATAGACTTGCTGGCTTTGGAGTGCAAGGCAAAAGCCCATGCTGAGTATCTTTAGGAATAAAAATTGTAGTCTTGGTAAGTAAATGGGGAAGTCCAGGGGCTCCATTTGCCTAACATTGTGCTTACAGTTGAAATAACCAATAGACAAGCAGGTTGGTCAGAAATTTAACAAGGGTTCCTGGAAGGAAAACAGAGACTTAGTTAGATGGCTACATATCCCTGGCAATATATATATAAAGGAGAACAAAAATGATCTAAGCAACCTGTTCATGCCTGCCTGACCAGAGGCTGCGACTGTGCACATGCATAGGTACACACTAAAGTACAAGCTGAAGAAGACTTTAAATTGACTGAGCATTGAATGTGCTCAACTACCCATACACAGATCCATCAACAAAGAGTGTAAGCCTTACTGGCTCAAGCAATCTTACTGGCTCAGATCAATCACTGGCAGTTCACCAGCTTTACAACACAGAAGCAACCTAGGAATCCAGGATTTAAAAATAAATAATGAAAAAATAACAATAAAAAAATAAGCAGAGATCTTAAAAACTAAGCAGAGATATGTAGTAACTACAGGGGATGCTGATGCTACAACTTTAGTCCAGACAGGTAAGAGGAGGAGGAGGTGGAGGAGGAGGAGAAGGGAGAGGGAGGAAGGGGGAGGAGGAGGAGAAGAAGAAGGAGTAGGGGAGGAGGAGGAGGAAGAGGAGGAGGAGGAGGAGGAGGAGGAGGAGGAAGAAGAAGGAGGAGGAGGAGGAGAAGGAGAAGAAACAGCAGCAGCAGCAACAGAAAAAGAAGAAAAAGAAGGAGGGGGAGGGGAAGAAAGGAAAAATAAAGAAAAGAAAAAAGAGAAAGAAGGAAAGAAAAAAAGGGAAGAGGAGGGAGGCGAAAGAGTAAGGAAGAAAACAAAAGAAGCAAACAGAGGGAAAAAATTCCCTCAGAGGAGAAAAAATTCAGAATCCAGTGTTGCTGCAATATTTAAAGTGTTAGTTTTAAAAAAAATTATGAGATAAGCAAAGAAAATGGAAAGTATGAACCAAGGACAGAATTTTTTTTAAAAAAGTCATCAATAGAAACTATTGAGATTGAGCCCAGAGGTTGAATTTAGCATTAAAACTTGACAAAGCTGCTATTACCAATATGTTCAAAGAACTGGATAACTATATTTAAAGAATTAAAAGAAATTATACTGACAATGACTAAAAAGATAAAAAATATGAACATAGAAAATACTAAAAAGAGGCAAATGTAAAATTTAGAGTTGAAAATTTCAGTAAATGAAATTGAAAAAAATTTACGGTAATATGTAAATAGTGCATTTGAAAAGGTAGAAAAAAAATCTGAATTTAAAGGTAGATTGATATAAATTATCCAACTTGAAGCAGAGTGGGAAAAAAGTAGAAGAAAAATGGAACCTGTAGGAAAGCAATACATTTTATAACAGCCGCAAACTAGAACAATGTAAGTGTCTATCATTTTGTGACTGAATAAACACAATATTGTATATCTGTACAAAGAAATACAATTCAGCAATACAAGAAATGAACCACTGATACATGTTTCAACATGAATGAACTTGATAATAATTAAATGATAGCAAATTTCACTTAAATGCAATATCTAGTACTGATAAATCTATAAAAGTCCAAAAACAGATTAGTGATTGTGAGGAACTAGGGTTGTGAGAGAGGACTGACTGCAGATAAGAATGCTAGAACATTTTAAAATGGGAGTTTTATAAAAGTGGATCTTTTATATAGTTGTCATATAATTCTATAAATTTATACTTCAGTTTTATACATGTAAATCATACCTCATCGAAGCTTCAGAAACAACCACATAGAGATAGCACATAGTCCTGATTCATAGAAGACTGACAAATTTGCAATTATTTCTCGATTCAGTAGTTGGTGGAGTATGATGATGTTAGTTGGTGGAATTATTTTTTGATTAATCTTAACAATAAATGAAACTCTGGCATCTAAATAGTGTATCTTGTCTCTTTGGTTAAAACTCTTCAGCGAATCTTCATTGAATATGTATTGAATTACCAAACCTTAATCAGCTTCCAAGTTTAAATGATCTGGCACATCACGCCTATATTCCAGTCTCCTCTCAAAATATACTAGGTGCTTATTCTCTACACTGACTGAGTTTGTATTTCAGAAGGAACGTCAAACGCTTTCCCAACTCAGTGCTCATGTGATTACTGTTTCACTACTTGTTTTACTAACTCCAATTATATTTCAAGTGTGGTTTTTTTTAGATGTCTCTAATGCAGAGAATTCTGGCTCATTCTGGCACTCACCAGTTTAAAGTACATCCTGTTACTGTGTTTGTTATATCAGTCCTCCCTATTTCTGATATTACGCTGCAGTTTTCCTCTATTTTATTGTAATAATTATTTTATATTTCTTTGTGGATGTTTCATTTCTCCTCTTCTTTCAAGACTATAAGCCTCACAGTATGGGGATCACACTTCTTTAATCAATGTTTTTCAAGTTGTGATCTTTAAAATTTTTTTAAATGTTTTATTTATTTTTGATACAGAGAGAGACGGACCATGAGAGGGGGAGGAGCAGAGAGAGACAGAGACACAGAATCAGAATCAGGCTCCAGGCTCTGAGCTGTCAGCATAGAGCCCGACACGGGGCTCAAACCTGCAAACGTGAGATCATGACCTGAGCTGAAGTTGGAAGCTTAACCGAATGAGACACCCAGGTGCCCCTCGAGTTGTGATCTTTAGAACCAAGTGGTCACAAAGACTTACATGGAGTAGAAAGTGTCAATAATCATCATAATTTAGAAACAGGAACCTGGCTGGCTTAGTCAGTAGAGCAGGAGACTCTTGATGTCTGGGTCATGAGTTCAAGCCTAAGTTGGGTATAGAGTTTCATTAAAAAATAATAATAATTTAAATGTTATTTGGTTTTTCATTATGTTGACACTTGCATTAATTGGGCAAAGCAATGGTGTGTAAAGCTGCTGGTTTCTTAGTATGAATGAAGGCAAAGTGTATTCTTTACCATTTCACACATACAGGCGAAAATCGCCAGATTCACTTAATAATGTCCTTGATATAGCAACACAATTATTAATTTTGTTAAAATCCATCTCTTTAATATTCTGCAGTCAAAATGTGAAGTATATATAAAGTACTTCTACTGTATTCTGGAACATGGTCGTTTTCTTAAGGAAAAATACTTTATGATTCTTTTGAGTTTATGACTACCCTAGCCACTCTTCTCATGAAATGCTATATTTGACTGATGAAAGAATAGCCATCAGATAGATTACAGTTATTCAGATTTGAATATTTGGAAAATATTTTCTAAAAAATCAGTAAGTACTACTCACTTCAAAGAAAACAAATGATAGTGTTTGTTGCCAGTGATGGTATTTGAACTTTCATGTGAAAATTAGAATTTTTAAATTTTTTATCAATCAGTCTTAGCTTGATAAGCTTCCCAATTATTAAAGTTGCTCTAATACAATTATTAGTAATATTAATAAATATTATATTGATAGTGTATCAGGAAATGTGTTAGTATTTGAATCTCTGGATAACTCAGCAGAACCATATTTTACAAATCACCAATGCAAAATTCTACAAAATTATGCATGGAAAAAATAACTATTCCGAGTACACATCAGATAGATACATTGATTAATTTTCATGTAAGTGTATAAAAAGCTCATCAAAATGGTATCAAATTCCATACTGTGATGACCATTAAAAAGGTACTGGCGTGCTTGGGTGGCTCAGTCAGTTGAGCAACTAACTTTGGTTCAGGTCATGATCTCACATGGGTTCAAGCCCCATATCAGGCTCTGAACTGACAGTGTGTAGCCTGCTTCAGATCCTCTGTCTCCCTCTCTCTCTGCCCCTTCCCTGCTTGCTTGCTCTCTCTCCTTCACTCTCAAAAATAAATAAACATTAAACAAACTTTTTTAAGAAGTACTAGTTGTCAAATTTGAGAATAGTATCACAGCTAAGCAATGCTGAGAGAGAAACATGAAGCACTAATTCTATATGTAACAAAAGTCACAAATCAGTAATCTATTTTCCCATTAAGATACTAGACAAAAAAAAAGGAAAAATAAAAACTCATAGCAAATAGAATCATAAGAGCAGAAATCAGTGAAACTGAAAATAGACAACATAAAAATCAATAAAATGAATAACTGGTTCTTCAAAAAGTTCAATAAAATTGACAAACTTCCACAAGCTTGATGAAAAAACAAAACAAAACAAAACAAAAACCAGATACAAATTAATGTTGCACTAAAACAAAGGGCATAACTACAAAAGTTGCAGACATCATAAAGATAGTAAGAGAATACCACCAAACAAAAAAAAATCTATATTCATAAATTAGACATTAAAGATGAAATTGACCAAATCCTCAAAAATGACAAAATAGGGGTGGCTGGGTGGTTCAGTTGGTTAAATGTCTGATTCTTGATTTCATCTCAGGTCATGATCTCACTATCATGAGATCCAGCCCTGTGTCAGGGTCTGTGCTGGGCGTGGAGCCTGCTTGTGATTCTCTTTAGCCCTCTGCTCCTGCCAAACTCATGCTCTCTCTTGTTCCCTCTAAACTAAACTAAACTAAACTAAAACACAAAAATACCACAATTCACCCAATATAAAGTAGATAATTTTAGTAGCCCTTTAATGATTAGGAAAATTGAGTTAATAACAAAAAACTCCCAAACACAAATTTTCAAGCTCAGATTGTATGCCTGGAGAATTCTAAAAAAAAAAAAATACTTAAAGAAGAATTAACACTTATTCTACACACTATCTTTCTAAAAACAGAAGAGTAAGAAATATTTCTAAACTTATTTTATGAGACCACTATTATCCTGGTATCAAAATCAGACAAAATCAGTACAAACAGGCAAAACTACTTATCAACAGCACTTAAAGATATGAGCATAAATATTTTCAATGAATTTACTTAAAAAATGTTTAATTCCAACATAGTTAACACAGTGTTATATTAGTTTCAGGTGTATAATATGCCATTTCAACAATTCCATATGTTATTCAGTGCTCATTTGGATAAGTGTACTCTTAATCCCCTTCACCTTTTTCACCTATCCCTCCCATCCACCTCCCCTCTGGGAACTATCAGTTTGTTCTCTCTAGTTAAGAGTCTGTTTTGTTTTTTTCTTTTTGTTTTTGTTTTTGTTTTTTTTTTTGGTTTCTCTCTCTTTTTTCCTGTGTTCATTTGTTTTGTTTCTTATATTCCACCTATGACTGCAATCTTATGGTATTTGTTTTTCTCTGACCGGCTTATTTGGCTTAGCATTATACTCTCTAGGTCTATCCATGTTGTTACAAATGGCATGATTTCATTCTCTTTCAAGGCTGAATAATATCCCATTGTATATATGTATCACTTCCTTATACATTCACCTATCAATGGACACACTACTTCTAATTTAGGTATTATAAATAATGCTACTATAAATACAGGGGTGCCTATATCACTCTGAATTAGTGTTTTTGTACTTTGGAAGTAAATACTCAGTAGTACGATTACTGGATTGTAGGGTAGTTCTATTTTTACCTTTTTGAAGAACGGTCATACTGTTTTCTACAGTGGCTTCACCAGTTTGCATTCCCACCAACAATGTACAAGGGTTCTATTTTCTCCACATCCTTGCCAACATTTATTGTTTTCTATGTTTTTAATTTTAGCCATTCTGACAGATGTGAGGTGACATCTCATGGTAGTTTTGATTGTGTATTTCCCTGATTATGAGTGATGTTGAGCATCTTTTCATGTGTCTGTTGGACATTTGTATGTCTTCTTTGGAGAAACATCTGTTGATGTCTTCTGCCCATTTCTTAATTGGATTATTTGTTTTTTTTGTGTGTGTGTGTTGAATTACATCAGTCCTTTATACATTTTCAATTCTAACCCTTTATCAGATATGTCATTTACAAATATATTTTGCCATTCAGTGGGTTCTTTTAGTTTTGTTGGTTGTTTCCTTTGCTGTGCAGAAGCTTTTCATTTTGAGCTAGTCCCAATAATTTATTTTTGCTTTTGGACACAAAAATTCTTAACACAAATATTTGCAAATATAATTCAGCAATATGTAAAAAAGAATTATATACCATAACCAAGGATAATTTATTCCAGGGATACAAATATAATTCAATGTTAGAAAATCAATCAATGTAATCCACCACCTAATAGGCTAAACATTAAGAAAAAATATCACATCAAAATGATATATCATATCCCATCAATTGACAAAAAAATTGACAAAATTCTACATCTCTTCATAATTTAAAAGAAAATACCTCACAGAGAACATACGAGTATAATAAAAACAAGCAATGACAAAAAAAAAGAAACTACAGTTAATATTCTTAATGGTGAAAGACTGAATTTTTTCCTTCCAGAATCAGTAGCAAGATAAGGATGTCCACTTTCACCACTCTTACTCAAAATAATACTAGAAGGCTGAGCTAGTATAATTAAGTCAAGAAAGAGAAATAAAATATATACAGGTCAACAAGGAAGAAATAAAACAGTCCCTTGACATAACTGTTGATATAAAATAATCCAAAGAATCTACAAATATACTTGAACAATTAATAAGTGGGTTCATCAAGATCATACCATATGATAGACATATAAAAGCTAGCTGTATTTTTATATCCTAATAATGAACACATGGTAACCAACATTTAAAACATATATAACACCAATATTTTAAAAAGTGAAATACTCAGGTAAATCTAACAAAATATGCATAGGATTTATATGCTGAAAACTATAAAACAGTTAATACAAGAAATCACAGAAAATCTAAATATATGGGAAGACATACTGTATTCATGGATTGGAAGACAATGCAGTAACCAATTCTACTTAAGATGATATACAAGCTTAACACAATTCCTATCAAATTATCAGCAAGATATTTTTGTTTATAAAGATGAGATCATTTGAAAATTTAGTATGAAAATTCAAATGAACTAAAATAGGTAAAATAATTTTGAAAATAATAAAATGAGAGACACTGGTGGAGGGATATAAAACTGTGTAGCATTGGTGAAGGGACAGACACATAAATCGATGTAATGGAATAGAAGACCTAGAAGGAGACACCTAGAAATACCCAACTGATTTTTTAAAAGTTGCAAAAGTAATTCCATGGAGGAAAAACAGCCTTTCTAATAGTCATAGTGCAATCAGACATCTATCGACTGAAAACACGGAGATCAGCCTATAAATATTGACCTCTTACACAAAAAATAACTAAATGGGTCTAAGACTTAAATGGAAAACATAAAATTGTATAACTTGTAGAAAACTTAGGAGAAAATCTTAGGGCCCTAGGGGTACATAAAAAAGGCAAAAACATAATTGATAGAAGGGAAAAAATGATAAATTCAACCCTATCAAAATTAAAAGCTTTTTCTCCACAAAATGCTTTGTTAATAGGAACATCAGGCAAGTTACAGACTGGGAGAAAACATTTCAAACTACATATCTGACAGAAAATTGTATATAGAATACATGAAGAACTCTCAAACTCAACAGTAAAAAACAAAACAAAACAAACAAAAAAGTAATCCAATTAGAAAATGGGGAAAAGCCATTAGAAATATTTCACTGAAGAGGTAATTCAGATGGCAAAAACAGTGATCTTCAATCACTAGAAGAAATAAACAATTAAAACACAATGAAATATCATTACACTCTTATCAGAATGGCTTAAATAATGAGAAGGTGTAGAGAAACTGATCACTTATAGATTGTTAGTGGGAATGTAAAATTGTCCAGCCACTCTGAAAAACAGTGTAGCAGTTTCTTTAAGAAAATAAAAATAAATAATCATGCAATCACCATATGAACCAGGATACTTACTCCAGAGAAATGAAATTTATGTTCACATGAAAACCTATATCTGAATGTTCATAGCAACATTTTTCACAGTGGACCAACTCTGAAAACAAAAAAGCAAAAACAACAACAACAAAAAAAACCCCAAAAAACAACCCAAAAATGCCCATTAGTAGGTGAACAGTTAAACAGTGGCACATTCATATAATTCAGCAATAAATGATAAAATAAAAAAGATAATTCTTGATAATATGAGCCTGAATGAAGAATTCAGAAAATGCTTTAGAGCATATGCTGAGTGAAAAAAGCCAATCCCCGTATAGCATATTGTAGAACTGCATTGCCATAATGTATAATTACACTTATATAAATGTCAAAATTATAGAAATAGATATTAGGTTAATGGTTTTCAGGGATTAAAGTAGAAATGGGGGGTAGGTGGAGAGTAAGTGTGGCCATAAAAAGGACAAATGAAGGATCCTGGTGCTGATGAAAATGTTCTATATCTTGAATATATTGATGTCCATATCCTGGGTATGATATTATATTATCATTTTGTTAAGTTGTTATCGTCAGAGAAAAGTGGGGAAAGGGTACATACACCTTTTGGTATAATTTCTTTTTTATTTAAGAGTTAATATTTATTCTTTATTTTTTAATTTAAATCCAAGTTACCTGGGGCGCCTGGGTGGCTCAGTCAGTTAAGCGTCTGACTTCAGCTCTGGTCATGATCTCATGGTCTGTGAATTCGAGCCCCACGTTGGGCTCTGTGCTGTCAGTTCAGAGCCTGGAGCCTGCTTTGGATTCTGTGTCTCCCTCTCTCTCTGCCCCTCCCCCACTCATGCTCTCTGTCTCTCAAAAAAATGAATAAACGTTAAAAATTTTTTTAAAAAATCCAAGTTAGTTAAAAGTGTAAAAATGGTTTCAGGAACAGAATTTAGTGATTCATCACTTACATATAACACCCAGTGCTCATCCCAACAAGTGCTCTCCTTAATGCCCATCACCCTCCTTAATGCCCATCCCCACCTGAACATTGAAAGGGGATGGAAAGCCATCTATCATTCTAATGGACATCAAAAGAAAGCCAGAGTAGCTATTCTTATATCAGACAACTAGATTTTAAAACAAAGACTGTAACAAGAGATGCAGAAAAGCATTATATCATAATTAAGGTATCTATCCACCAAGAAGATCTAACAGTTATAAATGTTTATGTCTCCAACTTGGAAGAACCCAAATATAGAAATTAATCACAAACATAAAGAAACTCATTGATAATAATATAGTAATAGTAGGGGACTTTAACACCCCACTTACAGCAATGGAGAGATCTAAGCAGAAAATCAACAAGGAAACAAAGGCTTTGAATGACACACTGTACTAGATGGATTTAACAGATATATTTAGAACATTTCATCCTGAAGCAGGAGAATACACATTCTTTTCAAGTACACATGGAATGTTCTCCAAAAGAGATCACATACTGAGTCACAAACATCCCTCAACAAGTACAAAAAGATTGAGATCATACCATGTGTATTTTCAGACCACAACAGTATGAAACTTGAAATCAACCACAAGAAAAAAATTGGAAAGACCACAAATACTTTGAGATTAAAGATCATCCTACTAAGGAATAAATGGGTTAATCAAGAAATTAAAGTGGAAATAAAAAAGTACAGGGAAGCCAGTGAAAATGGAAACACGACAGTCCAAAACTTTTGGGACGCAGCAAAGCTAGTCATAAGAGGGAAGTACATAGCAATCCAGGACTTCCTAAAAAAGGAAGAAATGTCTCAAATACATAACCTAACCTTACATGTAAAGGAGTTGGAAAATGAACAGCAAATAAAGCCCAAAACAAGCAGAAAAAGGGAAATAATAAAGATTAGAATAGAAATCAACGATATTGAAATAAAATAAAAAAAAAAACAGTACAACAGATCACCAAAACTGGGAGCTGGTTCTTTGAAAGAATTAACAAAATTGATAAACCCCTAGCAGGATCTGTCTAAAAGAAAAAAAAAGGACCCAAATAAATAAAATCACAAATGAAAGAGGAGAGATCACAAGCAACACTGCAGCACTACAAACCATAAGAAAATATTATGAGGAACTATATGCCAACAAATTGGGCAATCTGGAAAAAATGGATAAATTCTTAGAAACATATAAACTACCTTCGGCATTATTTGGCAGTATTTGGCAAACCTTTCGGCATTATTTCTTAAAATTGCATATGATTCTACAATTATCTCAAAATGAATTATTAATTAGTGTTCTCAGTTTTAATTTTGAATACATTATGTATTTGCTGCAGTACTCACATATAAAACTCTTTGGGGTGTTCAAGAATTTTTAAGAGAATCAAGGACAAAATACTTGACAACTACTATTCAAGATTATTCAGCATCATAGGGCACCTCCTACTATAAGGACTAGGACAAAATGCATAATACATGTTGAATGACTGTATAAGTTAAAACTGGCTATATGTGTAATACTTTAGAAGTAGAAAATATTTAACTAACTAGGATAATGATTAACTGGGAGAACCTCATGTTTGGCTGCCCAGATATAGAAATCTGAACTTGCTCAAATTTTATCTAATTTCAGAGTCTAGTTCTTAGGCTGGAAGTTTAGAAAGCTGATTTTATCACTTAACCTAAGGGATACATGAATAATGCAATGGTAGGACAATATAAATTTTAGCAACTTCCAAAATACCTTTTTTGCAATATTAAAATGCCATTAGTCAGGATAGGCTCTTATGCTGTGGTAAAAAGTAACCTTAAAATTTCAGTAACTTAACCAATAAAGGTGTACTTGTCATTCATATTAGGGAAATAGACCTGCAGATTCTGCACTACTTGAAAAGTTACAGGAGGAAGGGATATGGTAGCCTATGTATCACTTCTTGAAGTTCTGGTTACTGACATATAACATATAACATATTCCAAGATAAATCACATGACCATGCCTTACTTCGATTTATCATAAAACTACATCCCTACTATGTGTCCTATAAAAGAGGAAAAAAATTTGATAAACTGAATCAATATTCACCACATAGCATTCCAGGTATATTAAATTGTCAGCTACTAAATTAATTTAATTTAATTTAATTTAATTACTATTAAATGAAGATCAGCACAAAATAATTTGAACAAGCATCAGGGATTTTCATTAGGCAGTGACAGGACAACAGGATTATCTTTCTTTCGTGGAAGATTTAACACTGGAACACTGTGATCAATAACTAAAATACTGAAAAGTCATGTTCTCTAAATCTTGTTACTTGGAATGGCTTGGATGGAGCTAGAATATAATGCTAAGTGAAATAAGTCAGTCAGAGAAAGACAAGTACCACATGATTTCACTCATGTGTGGAATTTAAGAAACAAAACAAACAAGCAAAGGGAAGAAAAATAAGAGAAAGAGACAAAGTAAGAAACAGACCCTGAATTATAGAAAACAATGTGATGGTTACCAGAGTGAGGGGGTGGGGGCATGGATTAAATCGGTGATGGGGTAAGGAGTGCACTTGTCATGATACACACAGGGTGATGTATGGAAGTGTCAACTTACAATATGTACACGCGAAACTAATATAATACTGTATTTTAAGTAGTTGGAATTAAAATAAAAACGTGAATTAAAAAAAGTCATATTCTTCAAACCTCCATTGTTTAAATGCTATCTGACTTTCTACATTACACTGTAACAGTTAATCTTAAAATCCACTGATTATAAATGGAGTAGAGACAAGAGACATAAGCAAACTGTTTCTCCTTCATTTTAAGTTGATTATCATTGTTTTCACTTCACAGGGTGATGTTTTCTGAACTATCTGGGTCAGGTAATATCCATGCAGGACAGAAGGTTCATACAAGAGCTTTTCTAGAATGTATTTCTCCAAAAAGTAGTCCAAATTATGCAATCTCCTTGGATATATTTGGAAAATGGTGCATATCCTATGCCCCACTTAGTTATAATGCACATTAGGGTATTATAAATTTCTCAAGAATTTCTATAGTAAAGAACCTAATACAAAGAACGTGACATTGTCTAGTTGCTGAGTTTATATTAACTCATTTTAACCCATAAAACTTCAGGAAGTAGGTGAATAATTACCCTTATTTTATAAACCCATTTGTCTTATAAAACCTACTTAATTCTATAAATTCCTACTACAGAATTCTTTCTTTGAGCATCGTTCTTTATACCTTCAGGATTGCCTGAAATAAGATAGAGCTGAGATAGGCAAAATAAATATTAGCTTATAACATTTGAAATAGACCATACTGTCTATTTCAATAGAGACCTAAAATGTATTATCTGATAGCTTAAAATAAAGCTTTTTTACTATTCCTTCCAGTCTGAATTATGCACAAATTAATCACCACATTGGATTTTCTATGGGAAGAAAATTATTCTTTTAAGACATTGGGAAGTGATATAGAACTGGGAAAGGTCCTCTAGTTTATTAGTTTAGAGGATTAGGTAATGGTTGGTTTGAGGGAACCATGATGTTGAATTTAAGGGATGAGGTACAAAAAGTAAGTATCAGTCACACAGGAGGAAAGTACTCGGAATAGCAGTGAGTGATCAGGGATCTTAGCATGATCCCTGGATAGGCTATCAGGTATGATAAAGGAAAAAGAACAAAGATCAGAGTGTCTGAACAATGATTCTCAAACTCTGGTATGTTTCAGAGCTCTCTGGTTAAATATATTAAAGCTTGGTCCATTTCTCTCTCCTCCTTCCCAACATATTATTGATTTCAATTCAATATGTTTGGGGTAGAGCCCAGACTTCAAGATTTTTAGTGAACCGTCTGCTTGCTAAATTTTTTGAATTATTGTTTCATAACTGCCAAAATATTGTCATCAAAGAAGAGTCATAGTATAAAGACTATAGAAGACAAATTTTATAACTTTGCTTTGCATTAGAGAATGGACAGGTAAAGTGTCTCTGCCCTCTGAGCTACAGAAACTTTGCTTCCAAGAAAGTGAAGAAAGAAAGAGTGCTTTTTGGGTAAATTTTCTCAGGCTTTTCTATACTCTAGTAGCCTGAAGCAATTTTGAATTCAAAGTCTCATTTTTAATTTCTTGCTTTTATTTACTTTTGATAAGAGTATCTATCTACATGTAATTTATTCAATATCAATAGAAGTTTTATAACAATATACAACAAACAAATTCTGACTGACAGTACACAAGTTATATTTCCAATTCTACAAATGTCAATGAATATTCAATAAGCAAGGGAAACTACTGTACTGTCCTTGACTAAAAATATATTTAAAAAGTTTTAAAAACATAATGTCTTAGTATCATCTTAAAATCTGAATAATATATTCAGCTACTGAAATCTACTGTTTAACACATTATACCATGACTTCCCATTTAATATAAATTTGAGGAAGTGCTTATAATTTATTGAATATTTACATGTATTTTCATGTGGGCAAAATAGCTTCAACACTTCAAATATATATTCATTTATGATACTATTTGAGGATGCATAATATAAATATTTGTATAGTTTAAAATGATGAAATATGCACAACATATACATAAGAAATATAACCAGACTGATTTAATCTTGGTTAAGTATTAATTTCCAAATTTTAATTGAATGACTGGGATTTCAGAGCATATATATCACTTAAAAGTGTAATTAAGGCAAATGTGTGAAAAAGCTAAGTCTAAGTCTTGACATTTTGCTTTTATAGGAGACAGATATTTCATTTTTAGCACATGGATTGATTTTTAATACTCAGAAAGGATTGCATTCTCATTTCATATTTACTCCAAGGCCTAGATTTTGTGAATTTGGCTTTCTTTCGTTATAGCACCATTCTCATGAGATCTTCCAAGAGAGGAAAGCAAATCACCAGTCAATATTTAGACTTGGGCACTCTTCTGATTAATGAAAGGGCCAGCACTTGATCTCCTAAGGCACCTTGTGAAATTTTACAGATTTATCTATAGCCAGACAATCAAAATCTTCATTAAGTAATTGTAACTCTGATTTTTGGCAGCCTTCACTACATTTACTTGTCAGCTCTGATACTCACATAAGCATCTCACTGCCCATTAGGTTCTTTATTTTAATAAGCATTCTGTTCTTCTTTCTTTCTTGTTTTTTTTTTTTTTCCTAATGTGAGGTAAGTTTTTGCAGGTGGTAGCAAAGAAAAGGTGTGTATTTGTGTTGTTAGTCCTTATTTTAGAAAAATAGAATAATGGAATTATAGTTTAGACTGCATTGGCTAAGCATCATTTTAATGACTGGAAGGCATACACAGCCAATGCTGCTATAGAAATAGGTTATGACTTACCACAGACATGAAACATTTGTTTTCTTGTGATAAACAAAGATATGATTCATCAATTGGAGACAAGCCAAAAGAGAAAAAAATATTCTAACTAAAGCTAGGATTATAGTCACATATTATACTTCAGAAGATTCAATATGCTACCCCTTAACCTAAATCTATTTAGGGAGCCACCATTCCAAGCTTAATATAACTAAAGAGTGTCTTATAACATCAACTACTTATAACTGATCTAATAGTCCTCCATGCCTTTCTTAACTTTATAGTCCCTAAAAAATCCTCTTATAGACTCTGTTTTGTTGGTTGTTGAAAATGTAAGCAACTAAATAACAAATCCTCCATGACAAAATCAAGTCAGTCTTCTGCTCTAACATTACTCTCCAGTGCTGATAGATATCAATGTTTTATAAATCCATAAATGAGTACTTTGGGCATTCTCTAGTCACCTGTATTACTACTATAATGCTGTATTTTTGCCTATAGGATTGGCCTCGATTATTTGTATTTAGATCTCTTGGCCCCAATTTTTTGTTTTCAAGAACTTTTAGTGATGTGCTTTGTACATACATAAGATTAATAGTATGTAGTCTATCCTCCTGCATCATATTCTTTTCTGACTCTGTCCAACCCGTCTGTCTTGACCTTCCTATTCCCTTTCTGTGGTACTGGTATTTGCTGCCAAAAGTCTTAATGCATCTTGGTAACATTCTGTTGCCCTTTTTTTTTTTTTTAACCATTCTTAATTCCAGCCTAGATTATGTTATGGACAGAATTTTTTCTCTCAAAGTTCATATATCAAAGTCCTAGTCCCCATTCCCTCAGCCTGTGATCACATTTGAAGACAAGATTCTTAAAGAGGTAATTAAAGTAAAAGGTCAATAGGGTTGGCTCTAATCCAACAGAAGTGGTTATAAGAAGAGGAGATTAGGAAACAGACACAAACAGAGAAAAGACCATACAAAGACACAGGGAGGAGAAGATGGCCATTTGCTAGCCAAGCACAGAGACCTCAGAGAAAACCAATCCTCATGATATTTTTATCTCAGACTTCTAGCCTTCAGTAGAGTGAGGAATTAAATATCTGTTGCTTGTGCCACCAGTCTGTGATATTTTGTTATAGTGGCCTTAGAAAACTAATATAGATGGGTTTGCCCACATATACATGGTGGACTGAGAACACATATCAATCTAGGCTCTACCTCCTCCATCTTCCACTAAACTCCCTCCTAAACATCAGATTAGAGGAGATAATTATGTACATTCAAGGGCAAGAAAAATAGGAAAGATAATTGCTAATGAAAAGCAGTAACAAATGTTCCAAAGCAAATGGAGTCGTAACCAATTCAGGAGTACTTAGAAGGCTGAAATAGTCTCTGGTACATAGAAAGAAGTTAATGAGAATCCAGAAAATTTGGGCTGAAGAAATCAGAGACGCTCAGAAAGTGTGTGTAGAACAAAACAGGTATGGAATGTAGATGAAAAAATGGACTGGCTGAAAATTTTGAAACGTCTCGTTAAATTGGACCAGATCCCTGTTCTGCCCTATCACAGTGAGGAATGATATGAGAGGATTACTCTATGAAGAAAGTGATCACAAGATGTCCAGAATTAGGCATAAATAAAAGTTAGGGCTAAAAAGGAAAGGTATTATGTGAAAAATCTATATTCCTGAGTAGTAAGATTCTCAACACTCTTTCTCATCTTGGCTCTCAAATAATTAAAGTCAGGTATATTCCATTCTGGCTCTCTAGAAAAATTTCGGAAATTTCAGATACTAAGATTTGAATTTTCTACAACAAATGGCCAGCCAACCTATAGGGAAGAAAACTAAAATATAAACTCTACCCACAGATAGGATTTCCAAACATATTTTTAAGTGTCTCACTGTCAAATATGAATTATAATGGGCAATAGTTGAGAAAAGCCTTTAATCTGAAAAATAATACTCAGAATAAGCAAAAATTTTTAAAAAATGGAGAAAATGCAGAGAATAAAGTCAAAAAAATTTTTCCATAGAGAGAAAACAGTGTGAATACATTTAAAAAAAAGAAAAAAATATTCAGAGTGAGAAAGTATTTTGAAATTTATAAAATTAAATAAAAAGAATGTGGGAGCAAACTTTTAAATCTTAGAAGATAGGAAGATAAGTTTGACAAAAATATCTAAAAATTAAAACAAAAAAGGAGATGGAAATTGAATAGAAACCAAAAGCACTGACTTTTAAGTCTTGACATTTAATTAATAGTCTTTATGAGAAGAAAAATAAATATAAGGGAGAGAATGATAAATAAAATTCGATAATTAAATTTCAAACTGAAAGTAATAAAAGAAAACATTACCTGTACTAAGGAAAATATTTAGTTTAAAGAACTACAAGGCAGAAGGGCACCTGGGTGGCTCAGTCAGTTAAGCATCTAATTCTTGGTTTTGGCTCAGATCATGAAGACTTCATGGGTTCAAGCCTCACATTGGACTCTGCACTGGTGGTACAGAGGGTGCTTGGGATTCTCTTGCTCTCTGCCCCTCCCCCACTTACACTGTCTCTGTCTCTCTCAAATAAATAAGTAAACTTAAAAAATTAAAAAAAAAAGAACTACAAAGCAGGTAAGTTTAAAAGCTTATAGAGTAAGAAATAGAAGAAAGATAAATAACAAAAATAACAATCACACTGGCTCTGTAATGTGACAAGGGCCTAATGACAATATTGGAAATTAGATAAAAATTAAAGAAAGCAATTGCTTCAAATTTCTCAAGAATTAATTTTTTTCAAAATGTTTATTTTTGAGAGAGACGGACAGAGTGCAAGTGGGGAAGGGGCAGAGAGACAGGGAGGCACAGAATCTGAAGCAGGATCCAGGCTCTAAGCTGTTGGCACAGAGCCAGACGTGGGGCTCCAATTCTCGAACCACGAGATCATGACAGACCTGAGCCTAAGTTGGATGATCAACCAATTGAGCCACCCAGTCGCCGGAAGAATTATTAATTTTTAAGGATATATTGTAGGATAACTAGTTTCAAGAAGTATTATGTTTCATATAGCAATCCTATACCCAACCAAACTACTTTATAATGAATTATTATTATAATTTCATCTGAGAGAGATGCTCTTATCAAAGTATGATGTTCAACCAAACTACAGAATTTACCAAGGCAATGGCAAAAACCAGTCCATATTGATGTACACTTAGCCAGTTCAAGTGTAGGGTGAAAGAGGAGATGCTATGAGATTATTTTTGGAGAAATCTCTGTTGTAATCCCCCTCAACTCCTCTACGCAGGGAGAGGAAGGTGCAGTGCCCTTTTCAACTCAATTCTAGTAAGTAAGGGATTCAATTTAACCACTGCAGAGACTAATATATGCTATATTTAGTTTAGACGCATCATAGCAGGGAGTCTGGCTCCTGTCTAGAAGTAAAATGTAGGCAGAGAATTCATGTCATGACAGAAAGCCATCTAGAAATTCTTAGAATTTTCTTGTAGGTGCTTCTCAGAGATCATGCTGTTTTGAGAAATAAACTATCTTATTCTATAATCAACAGAAGTGGTTACAGACATCCCTCAGGAAAGAAGATTCCTAGGATTGTCTCTTTCTCCCAGTATACTTGAGACTTTCTAAAATATGGACAAACCTGGGGCACCTGGCTGGCTCAGTTGGTAGAGCATGAGACTCTTGATAATCAGGATCGTGGGTTCAGGCCCCATGTTGGGCATGAAGCTTACCTAAAATAAACAAACAAAATATGGACAAACCCTCCTTTGACCAAAACAAAATCTAAATGTAAATAAAGTTAATTAATAGGAATTCTGTAGAGCTTAAATTGTCACCTACATCCAAATATATAGTATTCACTTATTTCTATTAGATAATAAAAGATTTTGGCCACCTGGATTACCCTTTTAGGATTTGGTTGTATACATGGAGGACTGTTTTAATTTTTTTTAATATTTTATTATTTATTTTTGAGAAGGAGAGAGAGACAGAGTACAATCAGGGGAGAGGAAGAGAGAGAAGGGTACACAGAGTCCTAAGAGGGCTCCAGGCTCTAAGCTGTCAGCACAGAGCCCAACACAGGGCTCAAACTCACCGACTGCAAGATCATGATCTGAGCAGAAGTCAGACACTTAAACCGAATGAGCCACCCAGGTGCCCCATGGAGGATCATTTATATCACATCTTCAGCCATATATTTGGTTCCTTTGGTTATTCTGAAATTTCAGTTATTTCCCTGTAAAATACCACTATCCTCTAATTTCAGGCCAAAACTTTTTCTTATATGTGAGTTCATTGCTCGTGTTAGTTAATTCCTTTCCCTATTTTTATCTTTATGATCTGTTCAAATGTTTTTCTCTTTCCTTTCCAGAGTGCCATGGGGAGGCTTCAGAGGAAACCTCCCTAAGTAGTCATTCCTGCTAATTTTTTCATGCTATGGTATGTTCCTATATGCAACATATAGCAAACATGACAACTTATCTAAGACTCTAGAAAGGAATGATCTACAGCTTCATGTTACCATTCTAATAAATAAAATATTCTCTAACAGAGAGTTAATACCGGATTAAGTTTGGTAAATCAGTACTATTGTCTTCTACTAATTCCCTGGCTACCTGGTTAGACATAATATGTGCCTGTTGTCATGGGTTTGGTATTTTTGGATACTCAGATGACTATAATTACATATTCCTTCCTCAACATTATGAAAGCCAGTCTTTGAAGCACACTTCCTGACATACAGCACATTGATTATCCTGTCAGCCTAGACTACATTTTTTCCTTTGTACTATTCTCATTGCCATTTCATCCTAAAACATTAAATGAGACGTTGGGGAAAATACAGATCATCTAAATGCCTTTCTAGATCGGTGAATTATTTCCTGTTATTTTAGACCCTTAACCAGTGACTGGTAACTTTTGTAGTCAGCTAATCATGCATATAGATGACAATCACTTTTCAATTTGCGTATTCATGTTTTATTGACATACTTAAAACCCACTTTCACTTAGCCTTGTTGCTCAGAAATGAGAAAATGAGTTGAAAACAAAAAGGAAGACCTGGGTACAAAAGCAAAGTGGAATTCAAGTCTAGAAAAAGCAAGAAAGATAAATTGTAACAATTTTCCATGCAGAAAAAAGTGAGCAGCATGTCCCTTGAAACTAAACAGTAAAAGCTCTTTATATGAGTGCCTGTGTGCCTGTGTGCACATGTGTATTTAACTTCATACTTGATATGTAGCAAACAGAGGGAATCTATGTCTTCTTTGTATCTTTTCACATTTGTTGGCCATAAGAAATTTCTGAGACACAGACATAGTGTCTTTTAGACTTAACTCATTAATAGACTTATAACAATTAAGCAACATTTAATTGACTTCCCTGATATTTAAATAAGTTTACATAAATACATATGCCTGCTTTATTGTTGGTACCTTAAAATTATCCAACAAATGAGTCAGAACTGCTGTATTTTTTATTTTATTTTATATACTCTGATGACATTCAAATAATTGTACTACAAAATAGAGAACTGTATCAATACCAGTCATTTGGTTTTGATGTTAAACCTTACAATAGAGTCATGACACTACATAAATTCTGAATTCTCTACTTCTTTATAAACCTTTTCCATTTCCTTTTCATATCACTTTTCCATTCTAGGAAGATTCTTCCGTATTTTTTTAAGTTTATTTATTTATTTTGAGAGAGAGAGAGTGAGAACTTTTGCAGGGGAGGGGCAGAGAGGGAAGGAGAGAGAATCCCAAGCAGACTCCCTGCGGTCAGCACAGAGCCTGACACATGGGGTTCGATCTCATGAACTGTGAGATCATGACCCAAGCCGAAATCAAGAGTCAGACGCTTAACCAACTGAACCATCCAGCCTCCCCTCTTCTGGATTTTTAAACTGTCCAGATACCTCTACATAGAAAAATTCAAACAAGTATTGAGAAATCCAAAAGGAAAACTGGGAAGATAGTGAAGATGGTTCTAAAAACAGTATAAGATTACATGAAAAAAGCTATACTGTAAAACAATACATTTTGAGCTACAAACTGCTAGAAATATATTTATAAATTCTAAACAGAGTTCAATAGTCATTAAATAGTTCATGTTTGTTAATTCAATCTACATAATCTTGTATTCTATCAAGTAGGAGAAAAGGCAGTTTGAAGACAGCTTCATCCTGAAATATTTATAATGTTCTATTATCTCTAATCAACACTGCAATTATTTCTCATCGTCAACACTATAATTATTCATTCATTTATTCATTTATCTTATACATATGTTAATCAGTTACTATGTAATAGGCTTTGGATATGTAATTAAGAATAAGTCACAGCTTTTGTCCTCCTGGAACTTAATGTCCAGAGAAGTATATGGACAAATAAGCAGATGCTTACAATATAGATGACAAAGAAAAGTGAAGGGTGAAATAATAATATATGAGGAATACATAATAGTCTAGACAGTTCAGGGAAAGCTTCTAAGCAGAAATAGTAGGATGTGGTCACTGAGGGAGAGGAGGTAGGTTAGGGAAAATGAAGAAGGAATATTCCAAGCAGAGTAAGTGATTTATACAAAGACCCTGACATAAGGCAGTCAGGGAAATGGAACCTAGAAATCTGTGAGTGGTGGCAAAACCCTGGTTCTGAGGAAATGCAAATATACCAGCAAAAAGTGCAACGAAGGAGGGAGATTGAGAGATAAGCAGGGCCCAATTAGAACGGTCCCAATAAGACCTTGTAGACGCTGGAGAATGGTATAGGCCAATGTAATGTTTAGAAAGGTTATTTTGTCTACAGTACAAATAACAGATTAAAGAGGTATAAGGGATATGATCAGAAATGCCATTCTTCCTCCATCCCCCTCCCTGCACTGGGCTGAGTTAGTTATTTCATTCTCAAAGACAATCCATTAAATAATTCTAAGCACAGATTCACTCATGTTAACAATTTACAAATATGTCATTGGCAATGTGAAGAAGTAAAAGCTAAAGAGGGAGATACTTGACACTGAAAAATCTCTTCAAAGAGATAAAGGATTCAAGAAGACTACTGTACAATCAGGGTAGAAAAAATTAATGGTTGAGCTTGGGTGGCAGTGAAGGAGACGAGAGGGAAAATAATCGTGCTGCAACTCCTGAGTTGAGTAGGTGCAGTAACCCCGGTCTGCAATGGCTAAAATACTGACTGCCTACAGCTTAAGTCTGTGCTTCCCTGGTTTAGACTAGTCTTGTAGCAACATGGGTGGGAAATTATAAAGAGCAGCCTAACCCAGGAGCAATTTCATGTTTGAGGACAGAGCATGACCACAGGTATGTATGGAGGAGAAAGGACACTGAAGATATTGAAAAGAATATGTAACTATGGGAGGAAAGTTTCAGAGAAGACAAAGGTGGAATAGCTTTAAACAAAGGAGGGAAATTTTTCCATAGGTAGGGACGAAAAATATTAAGCTGGGTTTGGATGGAAATGCATTTATCATAGAAGAAGAGGATAGATTAAAGCACTGAGGTCTGGTGGCACTTGGAGGGGAAGACAGTCTTTGAAAAACCACTTGGAGGGTTTAGCAGAAAGGGAAAAGTAGGTAAATAGTCTCACCTCCCTTGTCAGTCCATAGGATCAAAGGACCCTGTAACCAAGGGTTAATAGTGAGCACTTTCCAGCTCAGTTATATGACCGCTATTATTATTTATATATAATTTAATTAATTTAAATATTATATTATTTCTCTTTCTTACCCTAGTAAGAATAATTGAGAAAACGCTACTTTAAAAGTGTTAAAATAGGTATTCTCAAAGCACCTGACTTTGAGACAAATAGTTTTCAATCGGTTATTGAATTTAAGAGTGTACGACATCCTTTTGAGAGTATAAAGACGTGAGTATGGTTTCACAGAGCTCACAATTGACAGCTAAGAGCAATATATGCATGAGTAAGGAGGGTCAGAAAGGCCTGAGAAGTGTTATATAGCCAAGGTTAAACAAAATCTGTATGGGGGAAAAAAGAGGAAATACATAATTCTTCACAGTGCTGGAGGTAAACTTCAACTAAGGAAAAATGAGATGTTTGTACCTGAATAATATGAAGTAACTTTGGTGAGGTCTTTGATAAATTTTTTTGTTTTGTTTTTGTTTTTTAACTACACATGTTGTACCCAATGTAAAACAACCACGTGTGGAAGGTATATGATCCTTTTTAAGTTAAAGATAGGAAAGGGGTGCCTGGGTGGCTCAGTCAGTTAAGTGTCCAACTTTTGGCTCAGGTCATGATCTCACTGCTTGTGAGTTTGAGCCCTGCAAGGGGCTCTGTGCTGAAAGCTCAGAGCCTGGAGCCTGCTTCACATTCTGCATCTCCTTCTCTCTCTATGCCCCTTCCCAGCTTGTGCTCTCCCCCTCTCTATCTCTCTCTCAAAAATAAACATTAAAAATATTTTAAAAAGTTAGAGACAGGAAAATAGAACCCATGTTAAATTATCATCTCTTTTATAAATATTTTATAAATTTATATTTATATATATTTATATATATTATATATATTTATATATATTTATTTAGAATAAATATATATTTATATTTATTCTAAATAAAAGTCTGTTGTAAATGATTCTAACAAGGATATGGCTGAAAGCATGAACAGTACATGGCTAAAGCATTTACCTATGCCCCGCAGATGACCTCAACTTTTGTACATGCAAGTAGAAGTTATCAGATTCTATATGAATCTATTCAAGAATGTAATGACAAATGGAAAATTCATATCTAGTAACATGAGCCTTTTACATAAAACTTTAACCTTTCAAATATTATAAATGCATGCTACAATATATTCTGATATATTTAAAATCTTAGTGGGCATCAACAAGCCTTTTAATATTTATATTCCATATTATGAGCTCTTAAATATCAGTGACTCCTTTACATCTTTACAATGCCAAATATTACCTTATGTAGCAGAGTTTAAAAATAATGGTTGATTCATGATGCTTTTCATTCTAATTTTTAGTTTTTTCAATTGTAGAAAATATATAGAATGACATTAAGAGCTCTAATTTTAATTGCCCAATCCAACAAGTTACCCAGTTGTACAACCACAACTTACATATAATTATATAATAATACTACCACTGCAAAGGTTCTCTCATGCCCCTTGTCAATGTCTCTCCCAGAAGTAAACATTATTTTGATTTCTAACATAATGTCTTTAAAAGTTTACTTTGATAGAAAGTATTTTGTTTATAATTAGTTTGGTGAAAACAAGTACTCATATTCTTAGATAACCAGTCACAAAGATAACAGGGGTTATTTCAATATAAATTTCCCAGCCTGACTTTCTACAATGACTAAGTTCACTAGATAATTACCACCAGCATCAAGCTCGTTTTGTGCTGTGCTGTGTGGACCAGAAATAAAAAAGCTCATTTAATGGCAACCCTTCAAAAGCATTACTCAAGAGTCATGATCATGTTCTAATTATTATGGGGTGTGTACTAAATCTCGAAAAAAGCCTGACTCTTTGAAGGCTAAGAAAGCCTACATTTCATGCCCCTAAATTAATGAAGATAAAAATTCAAGGTTTGTACATTGATGGCAACTACAAAAGCTTTGTTAAGATAATAGCCTTACTCTTCTTCTCACATAACAGTGATGCTTCTGTTAAAGAGCTTCACAGAAGTTTTGCAGATTGAACAAAATTGATGAATAATGGCTTTCAATCAGTGGTGCAAAATAGCAATGCCATTCACTTCATTCTAGTGTAGCTTGTCATATTTTCCAGACTTTTTTAAACCAGAAAACCAAGTCTTTGTGTGTATTGTGTGATAGAGTATTATATCCTTATAGAGTATGCCCAACCATGGTGCTCTGTACAGAAGGATGCAGCTCCTGATGTTCTTAATGGTAAATGGCAAATTTTCCATGGTATCTACTTCTAGATTGGGGAAGTTCAAAGAAAAAGAAGTAAAATGAATTTGGGTGGATATTAGTAAAGTACACATAGATAGTGAGCAAAGGTTAAGATGTTTAAGATGTCTGTATTGTTTGTACTGGTGGGTCTGAATGGCAGATTCCTTCATTCAGGAATCATCTGTACGACTCCTACTATGAAGGACTGTGCTATACATATTCTCTAAAGGAAACAAAGAGAATGAGAATTCCTGGCTCAATAATTACTTAGTAGAGAAGAGAAGGGAAGATAAATAGCCATGAACAAAGAAGCTTTACCATAAAGAAAAGGACAGATGTTACAATCACTGTTTATCAAAAACTTAAAAGGAGAAGACTGAAATAGCAAACAAAGTCCTGGTAGCACAGAAATAGCCTCATTTTAGAAACCTCATGAACTTTTATTGTAACCATCAGTACAACTCCCTCCACCATCTCTACTAACAAAATCCTTTCAATATATTTGTCATTATTATCCAATGAGACTCATCTTCCTTTTGAGTGTCCTATGTACTCCAGTTTTACCCAGAATGTGGTTTTCTTCTTGAAAAGCATTTGTTCTTCTCTGTTCATTGATTCCTTGAAGATTTAGCTCTAAAGTTATCTTCTCCAATTTCCCTAATTATATGCACCACAGGTATTCTTCCACCATCAATTTTTCTTCAATATTTAGGTATAAATCTCATATTGCATCACTGTCATTGGTTTCAGATGACTTTATACTACAAGAAAGTGCCAAAAAAAAAAAGGACAATGTATGGGGTTTAGTATTCATTAGCATCTAATAGATTAGAAATATTCAAAATGCTTGTTGGATCAGAAAACAGTTGAATGGAGGGATAACTGTGGCTTCCGTGTAGAGGTAGCTTGGCATTGTGGGAGACTGGAGTTAGAATCTGAACTTTTATATGTGAACCTCAGATCTATCACTGAGAAACTGTAATCCTGAGCAAACCATATCTGAAAGAACAGAGACAAGAACTAATCATGAGTAGCAATTTGAGGGAAATGATGGAGTTTAATTTGCTATCAAATGATTCTACCTAATGAAAGAGTAAAACTAATATACCAATCATTGCTCGATAAACAATGACAAGGCACAATGTTTCATATTACTGTAAAACAAAGGGAATGACATCAAAACAAGGCTTTTGATGAGTTGTGAGAAGAGGTTTCAAGGTGGTCAGCAAGGCAAAGGAAGATGAAAATGGTTGGATTTAGCTTTGAGAAGGATATTGTAACTGGAATGAGTAATTTTCATGGATCAGATTATAATCTGTTGAAAGGTGATTGAAAGTTAAAGGAATGGAGACCACAAATGTAGTTTATGCTTTCAAGAAAGTTGGAGCAATGAACATAGAAAAACTAAGAGTTTCAATATGAAGGTTTATCTTTGACAAAGCAGGAAAGAATATTCAATGGAAATAAGACCAGTCTCTTCAACAAATGGTGGTGGGAAAATGGGCAGCTACATGCAAAAGAGTGAAACTGGACAACTTTCTTATACCATACACAAAAGTAAATTCAAAATGGATTAAAGTCCTTAATGTGAGACAGGTAACCATTAAAATCCTAGAGGAGAACATAGGCACTAACCTCTTTCACTTTAGTTATAGCAACTTTTTACAAGATATTGTCCTCAGGCAAGGAAAATACAAGCAAAAACAAACTATTGAGATTTCTTCAAAATTACAATCTTCTGCACAGTAAAGGAAAGGATCAAGAAAACTAAAAAGCAACCTATGGAATGGGAGAAGGTATTTGCAAATGACATATCTGATAAAGGGTTAATATTCAAAATATATAAAGAACTTATACAACATACCCCAAAAACAAATAATTCAATTAAAAATGGGCAGAAGACATGAATAGACATTTTCCCAAAGAAAAAATCCAGATGGCCAACAGACACATGAAAAGATGCTCAAGATCACTCATGATCATGGAAATACAAATCAAAACCACAATGAGATATCACCTCACACCTGTCACAATGGCTAAAATAAATAACACAGGAAACAACAGATTTTGGTGAGGATGTGGAGAAAGGGGAACCCTCTTGCACTGTTGGTGGGAATGCAAACTTGTACAGCCACTCTGGAGAACACGATGGAGGTTCCTAAAAAGATAAAAATAGAACTACCCTATGATCCAGCAATTGCACTACTATTTACCCAAAGGATACAAAAATACTGATTGGAAGGGATATATGCACCCTGATGTTTATAGCAGCATTATCAACAATAGTCAAATTATGGAAAAAGACCAAATGTCCAATGACTGATGAATAGATAAAGAAGATGTGTGTGTGTGTGTTTGTGTGTGTGCGTGCGTATGTGTCAGAATACTACTCAGACATAAGTAAGAATGAAATCTTACCATTTGCAACGACATAGGTGGAGCTACAGAGTATTATGTTAGGCGAAATCAGTCAGAGAAAGACAAAAACCATATGATTTCACTCAGAGGTGGGATTTAAGAAACAACAACAAAAATTAATATAGGAAGGAGAAGAGAGAGGAAAACCAAGAAACAACTCTTAACTATAGAGAACGAACTGATGGTTACCAGAGGGGAGGTGGCAGGATGATGTACTTAATAGGGATAGGGATTAAGGAAGGCACTTGTGATGAGCACTAGGTGTTGTATGGAACTGTTGAATCATTAAAATCTATACCTGAAATGAATCTAATATTACACTATATGTTAACTAATTGGAATTTAAATAAAAACTTGGGGGGGAAGGACTACAATGTGACAGTTTAAGGCATGTTTAAGGTTTTGCTTTGTTTTTTCTTGGGTTTTGGGTGCATTTATTTTGGAGGGAACATAGAATATAACCTCACAAAAAATAAAATATTTTAAAAAGAGCCATGCTGACGTCTTTATTTTGTTTGTCCTAAATTTCAAAAATAGCATAAATATGAATCTTCTATGCAATGCTTATCATATGTAATCTTCTGTTCTGCAATACTCAAGAAATAAAAGCAATTTACACTGTCACTTTTAGTAAGTTGTTTATAAATAACTGCATTCTTTGAGTGACTTTGAACTTTGTTTAGGGAAAATTTTGTCACATAGTATGCTATGGCAATAGCTTGATTATGTTTGATTGCTTTTGCTTCCTGTGCATATTAAAACGTGGCTTCTATGTCACTAGAAAGAAGTCAAAAACTTCAAAACTGTGCTCAGGACCATTCAAAGAAGTCTGTGATATTATACACATTTCTCTTCTTGGGTTCTAAAAGACTAAAAGAAAAAAAAATGTTTACTGGCTTTCTAATTGAGTGGTTACTGCAGGAGCCAACAAACTATAACCTGTAGCCCAAATGGGGTCTGCTACTTCTTTTTATAAAGTTTTACTAGAACACAGGCATAGGGATTTATGTACCTATCATTCATAGCTGCTTTTGCACTATAACCACACAGTTGAATTAGTTGTGACAGACTGTATTATTTCTTTTTTTTTTGAGACTGTATGTCTTAAAAAATCAAAAATATTTATTATCCTTTATAGAAAAAGTTTGCCAGCCCCCATATTGGAAATTTCATAAATCGATAGTAAATATAAGCCTTATTTTTTTTTAAATGTTTTATTTATTTTTGAGAGAGCATGAGTGGGGGAGGGGCAGAGAGCGAGAGGGACTGAGGATCTGAAGCAGGCTCTGCACTAACAGCAATGAGCCCAATGTGGAGCTTGAACTCACGAACCATGAGATCATGACCTGAGCCAAAGTCAGAGGCTCAATCAACTGAGACCCTTCTAAGTTGTAATTTCAAAAACAGATTTCAAATACGTGCTTTCGCAGATTACATTTATTTATACTAGGAATACTGACTTGACAAATACAAATACTTGGCAAATTCTATGACACAATTTCTTTATTAGGTGCTAGAAATGCAACAATCAGCAAAACAAACAAAATTCCTGGCTCTCATAGAGCTTCCGTTCTATATGTAATCAACTAGAAAATAAACAAACAACCAACAGTCAAAATCAACAAATCAACAAAATGAATGGGAAAATGAATATTAATATAGTATGCTAAATGATCATATTTGCTGCTCATAATAACAAAGAAAAGAGAATAGAAGGTATCAGGAATTGGAGGAATAAATAAACTGACTACTATGTATCACTTATAATGTCCTAAGATTGTCTGTAAATAAAACAAAGTTATATAGCAGTACATCCTATAAAATAACAATGCCCTAACTCAAATGCCTGTGTCTTAACTTTATTATACTCAGTCCAGACACTCATTAAAATACCCCACTGGTCTTCACCTACAATTTGTACATGTTTCTGTGCCCACAGTTCACAAAATGGAGCAAGACCAAAAGAGAATCCTAATATCTCCAATTTGTACATGTTTCTGTGCCCACAGTTCACAAAATGGAACAAGACCAAAAGAGAATCCTAATATACAGAGTCAATCCCTACAGAACAGTGCATCACATTGAATGAACTCCCTACAATTATTCAGTGTTTAAATCCAATGATAATCCCTCCATAATACTGTGTGAGCAGAGTAACTTTCATATAAGAGCGTTCATGCCAGTCTAACAAATAATAATAGCTCAATGGTACCTTGACATATATAGAAGACAGGAAGAAGAAAAAAGTCTAATAATTTGGCAAATTATTTTCCCAAAACATATCAAATGTAGTCATAATTTAATCATTAAATTAGCTTATGAAATAGTTATGAAACAATATGAAACATGTTCAAACAATATGAAACATGAAATATGAAACAGCAAGCTATAAACTACCATAATCCAAAATAAGTTTTATTACATTGATACAGCAAGAGGTAATTCATATTTTTCTAGAACTTTTTAAATTGAATTACATAGATGATACACAACTGATTTACTCTCCATTTTGTGTGCCCAACAATATAAAAATGAAATGAGAATATACTGGGACACATTAAATTTTAAGGTGTTTTTTTTTTTTGTAGTTTGTCAGTACAACAACCTCGTTCTTTTGGGTTTTGATTAAATGTCTTATTCCTTGAATCAGATCTTAGTTTCTTGATGCTTCTATTTTAGGAGAAAATTACTATTGAAATGTTCAAGACAGGTTTACAGTTAAATATTAGAATGCAAGAAAAAATATTTTAAAAACCACTGATCTTAATTTCTCTGAGATGTATTTTTCTTTTCACTTTTGCAGTAATCTTTCATGTAAGGAAAAATTACTCTCATATGTTATTAATAGCAACCTTGCTGAAATAGCTAAAAGTACTAACATTTCCTGAACTTCTATTTTAGTAACAAATAAATAAGATCTTACCTAAAAGGGATTCTAAATTAAAATGGAAAAAAAAATTTGTAGTCTTTTTTATATTTATTTTTGAGAGAGCGAGAGAGAGAGAGAGAGAGAGTGAGTGGGGGAGGGACAGAGAGAGGGAGACAGAGATCGAAAGCAGGCTCCACACTGTCAGTGCAGAGCCCTGACGTGGGGCTTGAACTCATGAACCATGAGATCATGACCTGAGCCGAAGTCAGATGTTTAAATAAGTGAGCCAACCGGGTACCCCTAAAATGAAATTTTAATTAAAATATAAAGTAAGAGATTTGGTATTATTTCAGTTTTAAGGACATACTCACCATTACTATAAGTCTCTTGCAATCTTATACAGATCCTCCTTGAATTATGAGTTAATAAGCCTATCATAAGTTGAAAATACTGTAACTGGAAAATACCTAACATAGCCCACCTTAAATGTGTTCAGAACACTTACATTAGCCTACAGTTGGACAAAATAATTGAACACAAAGCCTATTTTATAATAAAATATTGAATATTTCATGTGACTTATTGACTCCTGTACTAAAAGTGATAGAGAATAGCTGTAGGGGTACAGAATGGTTGTAAGTGTTTCAATTGTTTACCCTTGTTATTGCCTGGCTGGCAGAGAGGTGTGGCTCATTGCCTCTGCCCAGCCTCATCAGAGAGTATTGTAACATACTGATATCTTAGGAATATACTATGGTTTCTACTGAATACATATCACTTTTGCATAATCATAAAGTCAAAAAGTTGTAAGTCAAACCACTGTAAGTCGGGGACCATCTGTGTATTATTTTCTCCAAAGGTGTTGCTGGAAAGCTTTTGCTAGGGGGAATTTTTTTTTTTAAACCACTGTATTGTTATATACTTTCTCCAATTCCAACAAATATAACTCTCAACCATTTGCTCATTATTTTCTGAGTTCTAGAACATCTATATTAAAGATGTTAACTGTTTTCAGGCCCTTGAGGGTACCACTCATTAGTAACTGAAAAGGAAGTCAGCTATTTATAAAATATCAAAAATGAGAATCAGTCCCTATGGTTAGTGTAATTTGCATTTCTTTGGTGAATAGTAATACTTGCCATAATTCAGCAATGTATCTGTGGAACTTTTTCCAAATATCTAAGTATGTTTTCTCTAGCCGAAGTAATAAAAAATAAGGAAGATCCTAGACTTACAGACTTAATAGTATAACATGAAAATATTCGGCAAAAAGGGAAATAAAATTCTTCAAGATGAATTACTGGAAATATCCCAGAATTATAAGGCTGCATTGTCATTATCAGTGAGATATCTGTTTATAGTAACATGAAAGCTATCTAACTAAATGCAAACACATAAACAGAAGGACAATATGAAAGAAAAGTGCAGTACTAAGTGCATTACTTATATTAAAAGGGCTTTATGTGTTACCAAGAATAATCATATTTATTTCATGATTAAATGAAATAAATTTATTTCATTTAATAAATTGACTCATATCACATCATGACTCATATTTGCAAACAACTTGTAAGATAATGAATTGTAAAGAAAAAATAAGAAATATGTTTCTGATAATGCTGCCAATAGCCTTTTTGGATAGAGCGTGGCATTTATGCCTAAGACCAAAACATACTTATCACAAACTGTCATAAAATACACATGCTCAGGAACTAATGTTTTGAAGATCTAAATTTCTGAAATTACTATCAAATGCCCTAACAGTCATAGTGCAGACCCAGAAACAGAACCATGTTTGTTATTCAAACATAATATTTATGCCAAAGAGGCACACTTCCAGGTGACATATTCTGCTACCCTTCAGAAGCAATTAAAGTCCATTAGTGACTTCAACATATAAAAAGTCTAGAGTGTTTTTTTTCCTCAAAGAGTGGTTAATAGATGCATAACCTAAAATGGTCGGTAAAAATTCAACTTTATGAGCCATCTCCCATCTTAGCTAAGTCTAGATGTCCTAGTGGGAGCCAGAAAACTGCATTTTTATCAAGCTCATGGGTGATACACACAACATGCTTTAAGGGCTATTCAGTTTAATACAACCACATAATTATAAAAATAGGATATACAGAAGAACACTGGCAGTCTGTTTTTCACCCACAGTTCTCTCTTGTGACTGGTCCACACCCTGGGACCAATCCATAAACAGAGGGACTACCTGTGCACTTTGTTTCTCACCAGTCTTTTGCCCTCGACTTCCCAGGACCTTTAGTTTTGTGTGCATATGCGCCACATCACTCCCACCAGCCCCTCTTCCTGTAGCTGGGAGTTCCCTGAACTATAGTAATGATGCCAAAAGGTTTACGATGCAGGGGGTCTGAGAGAGACCCTTGGAGGCCCTGTGCCTGGGGAGAGTAAAGGCACCTGTGGGGATCAGGTCCCCCAGGTGTACGTCATCAGGGAACTTCCTGCTGGACCTAGATGGCAAGGCTATGGGTGTCTCCTGAGACCTTGCTTCCAGGGAACTGGCAACTGGAACAGGGTGGACTTTGGCATCCCTGTGAATCTCTGAGAAATCCCCACCGGGGCTCTGTCCAATCCCACAATTCCCAAACTGTAGTACTGAGTCACAGCAGCTGTTGCTGCGCGGTTCACTCCGCACACCTGCCGAGAAGCAGTCAGGCCCATGCCCACTGTCGGCTTAGGCCTGATTGTGCTTACCATGCCATCTTCCTGGGGCAGCTTTTCTGTGCACGGATCCGTTGGTAATGAGATTTCGAGAATGGTTAACTTCAGACTCTCTATGAACCTATTGTCTTTATTCGACTAGGTGCCAGCCTGCTAATCGTCACGCCCTTTGTCTCCTACTTCACGGAACCCTATTCAGGCCCAGGATGGCTTCCCAAAACCCGCGAGATCTGGTTCTGTGATCCCGTGAGATCTGGTGTCAAACAACGCTGTTTATGAAGCGAATGGTACCTTTTCACGTCACGTGTTCCTCACAGTCCCTGCCTGTGGGCAAAAGTATGGGTAGGACTCCCACTCACTCTCAAGTCCGGGAAGCGTAGGGAGCCTGCTTTCAGCGGCACAGCACTTAAGCCTGCCAACTTTCCTCTTTGCATACTTCCTGCCCTCAGGCTTGCCAGAGTTCCGAGCCTGTGGGTACAGGGAAGCCTCAGCGCCCCGAGGCCATCTTCCCGGAGGCGGGAGATCTTTGCACTGCAGTCGGGATGCGGTGGAGGAATGTTCCTTTGAGTTAGACTCTTGGGGAGACACTCGGCCTCTGTGGGAGTCAGGTCTCTTCGAAACACTCTTCGGTCGAAGAGTGGCAAGGCTCTGGAGTTCTGTTTCTCGGTGGTTGAGCCCAATGGTCAGAAAGAATTCTTGAGACGTTGTATGATACAGCTAAGTAAGTTTATTTAAGTACCAGGGGGCAGACCCATGGGCAGAAAGAGCTGCACCTTTGTTCTATGAAGCTGGTGGTTATATGTTTATTGCCCAAGAGAGAGGATGTGCAGGGAATATTAGATCATAAATGTCTTTGAAATTCTACTCATAAAACTATTTTCATAAGATTTTTCTGGTGGTTATCATTCAGTACAATATTAACTATTGGTGAGATTTACATGCAGTCATGAGACCTTTTAAGAATGTGGCAACCAGTACACATTTGATCCTTACCTGAACTATATAGGCAATAGGTCAGCCTTCTGGGCTAAAGAAATATGTTTTCTGCTTCAGTTCTTTGAGATCTGGCTTCATTGGATCAGGGAATGTGTTTTGGAGCAGCGTGGCTTTGGCATTGCTGTGAGTACCCCAGATGTCCTCACTGGGGGCCCTGTGCATCCTGGTAAGCCCCAGACACTGGGGACCCATCCCAGGCCACCTGAGATCTGAGCCAGGGTGGCTTATGGTGCATGCACACTGTGCTCCAGCAGTCTTCCCCCAGGCATCAAGCCCTTGTTGGATAAAGTCTGCCCACAACCACGGGAACATCTTGGGGAATCCCTTGATGCACAAGTTTGAATGGTAGTTATCATCAGACCGCATAGGGCCCTGGTCTCTTTATGGGGACTAGGGGCCACTCTGGCCATTAAAAAAGGGGGGGGGTACAAATTTGCCAAAATAGTAATTATATTTGTTTTAAGTTAGAATTATAGTAATTTTGTGTACGAACTTCTTTTCATTTTCAGCTTGCATCTTATTGAGCACTTATATGGCCAAATTTTCTAGATCCTAAGGATGTAGAGATAGTAAAACACAATTCCTTTGATCAAATAGCTTATACAGTCGTATGGATAAACAGACAAGTAAGCCAACAATTAAAACAGTATATTTAGGACTTTAGCAGATGTATGCTTCAGGTGGTATGGGAATACAAACTTTTTCTTAACTAGCTTTGTTTAGCATTTCAACATGCCTTTGAGTAATAATATAAAAGGAAGAAAATAAATTTTAAAATTAAAACATTTTTAGTAAACCAAACAATCTTTTACCAACAGGAACCTTTAAGTAAAAGAAGCAAAAATAATTTGTACTGTTAAAACATTTTTTGATATTCAACAGACTATATGATGATTATCAAGCTCTAATAGTCAATAAATTTATGATTTTACATTTATTTAATTTAGAAGCACATAATCATTTTCCTCTACAGGGAATTTATTTGATTTTGGTAAATTGGTTAGTTGGTTGTTTAGTTTATGGTTGAGTAACCCTGGGATGGGTCACTCAACTAAGTCCACCTTATTAAAACACATAGATACTTGCCATAGGAACGAACAAATGCAGAGATCTTAAACATTACCAATTTGGGAGAATAGGAGAACCATATTTCTTTCTACTGCCTCTCTTAGGATATTCTACTTCTAGGTCTGGGGTGTGGAGTGGTTGTCTGCTCTGATTTGACTCCTTTACATTCTGCAGCCCTATGTACAACTGGGCTGAGCAGTTTTAGCATCATAAACAAAGGAAGTGACTAATCATTTACTGTTACCTCTAACTAATGAGAGCCCCTGCTGGTCTCAGGCATTCCTGCTACTTTGAAAGTGATAATACTAGGGTAATCTCCTGACAGATTCCAGAAAGTCTATAATTTTGAAGCTAGAAAGGGCATTAAAGATCATTAACCACTCCCCTCTCATTACAGATAAGGAAACTGAGATGCTTAAAGGTTAAATGACCTTGCATGAACTCCAAGGATTGATTGGTTGCAGTGCCTGACATAACACTTGAAGTACCCAGAGTCCTTGACCAGACCTTCCTTCAGCCAGGAGGCTTCAGTCTAAAGAACAGCATTCTCCAGCTCTTGCAGGGACAGTCCAGATTGGAGAAACCAACTTCCAGGTGATGATCCCTTCTCCTCTAGCCCTGCCTAGAACACTCAGTCTGATCAAATCAAGCATTGTGTTGAAGTCTTAGAGCAACTGAATAAAAAGAAAAAACAAAAACAAAAACAAAAACTCTAGTACATGGGGCACCCAGGTGGCTCAGTTGGTTGAGCATCTGACCCTTGGTTTTGGCTCAGGTCAGGATCTCACAGTTTCCTGAGTTTGAGACCCATGTCAGGCACTGCTCTGTCAGCATGGAGTCTGTTTGGGGTTCTCTCTCCCTCTCTCACTGCCTCTAGCACTGTATCTCTCTCTCTCAAAGTAAATAAATAAACTTAAAAAAGAAAGAAAGAAAGAGAGAGAGAGAGAAAGAAAGAAAAAAAGAAAGAAAGAAAGAAAAAGAAACACACACTCTAGTAATTTAAAAGATATCCAGAGGCCTGAGAAACCTCTTCCTCCTCCAATACCCGTGGCACTTACCTCAGAGAGAACTGAGGTTATGTATATATAACCAACAAGTTGGTTATACAGTAACTATAGTTCTAGTCTCTCACAGTGAAAACTCATCTGTTTTGTACACAGCTGTTAGGGAACTGGATGTTCAAGTGGATGAAAAAAGGTGTTTTATAATCTCTGATCTAGAACACAAACGTTTATTTTTTTTCAACAGTTCTGAGATAACACGGAATATTTTAAGGATTAAAACTATGATGCTATCAAGGGAAGATACTTGTTTTGTTCAGAATTTTTTTAAGTGCTTATTGTCATTTAAAAAAAAACTTTGCCTGGGGCGCCTGGGTGGCTCAGTTGGTTGAGCAAGCAACTTTGGCTCAGGTCATGATCTCGTGGTTCGTGAGTTCAAGCCCTGTATCAGGCTCTGTGCTGACAGCTCAGAGCCTGGAGCCTGCTTCAGATTCTGTGTCTCCCTCTCTTTTCCCCAGCCTCAGACTGCCTCTCTCTCTCCCCCCCCCCTCAAAAATAAATAAACATTTAAAAAAATCTAAAAAAATCTTTGGCTGTTACAGCAAAGCTGCTTATGTGAGTAGTCAGTAAAGAATACTTTTATTGGTTGGCAGTTATAGACATTGCATTCATCATAATTTTATGTAGCTGTATCAGCACATAATTACTTCTAGTCCCATATAAATATACCTAAAGATTTATATGTTGAAATATGTATCATTTTATTATAAATTACTTTGTTGTAGGTAAAACATACTGATTTTTTAAATTATATGTCTAAGTATATGATATTAGCCATGAATTTCATTTCTGCTAGATAAAAGGGGCAAAACAAGATATTCATTTTAAGAAGGTAACATGGAATCAGTTGATGATAAGAATGATTGCTTATGAGTCAATCGCTCACTGGCGTGAGCCAAAGTTTCCTACCTATGTATTTGAGTAAAGTATAATTTGTATATCTATTTTAGAGGACACTGAAATTTTATTTTGACCAGGTTTTTCCACACATAATAAAATAAACTTTGCTGTGAAAATACTAATTTTTCTTTTCTCAATTGAAGATTTTGATAAAATTTCATGGGCAAATATATCAGACCTGCTAGGTCTCAGTATCTTGATATGGACTCCATAGCCTGGACCATTACTTTAAATTGCTTTACTTTACTTTAAATCATTTAAAAGTAAATGATTTACATTTCCAGGTGCCAGGGTCACTTCAGAATTTCAACCCAGACCACGTCCATCCCAGATCACACATAGATCAGTACTTTATTCATCAGAGATTCTCAAAAACCAAAGAGGATTTATTGAATTACTGGAACTCCTAAGGGAAGGGTATTAGTATCTCACCTATTTAAAAAGTTAAATGGCAAGGTTGGGATAGTATACCATTACATGGAATTACTCTAGTAATATACACAGCCATGTATTTTTTTTTTTTTTTTTTACTTTTATCTAAAGTCTTTCTTCCCAGGACATCATTTTTTTTCTAAGTCATGCCCATGGTTTACTAATATAGATTTTCATAATATGGGGTGAATGATTTATTTTACCAGCTGTCATTGTCCCTTTGGTGAACAGGATTATTTTAATGTATGGGAAGGTAACTGAAGTATCTTTTTTTTTTTAAATTTTTTAATGTTTATTTATTTTTTTGAGTGAGAGACACAGTGTGATCAGGGGAGGGGAAGAGAGAAAGGAAGACACAGAATCCAAAGCAGGCTCCAGGCTCTGAGCTGTCAGCAGAGAACCCAATGCAGGGCTCAAACTCACAAACTATGAGATCATGACCTGAGCTGAAGTCAGACACTTAACTGACTAAGCAACCCAGGCGCCTCTGAAATATCTTTAATAAAAATCTTATACACTATTATTTTCATGTGGGCTTAACACATGATATATTCAAGTTAAATATTAGGATTACCAACTGTACAAGTTATTTAATTGTCACCACTGCTCATGTGAATTAAAAGTATTTGATGAAATCACATAGGTCTTTTTTTTCTATTTTTCTTTATTTTCAAGAAGAATCCTAAATGGACGTAATAGTAAAATATTTGGAATACTTGCATATTCTCTTATATTTACTTAAGCTAGTTAAATATAAATATAGGTATTCCTTGCAATTCGACATAGAGATTAATGATGTAACTTGCCTCCTTAATACCCCTTCATCTCCCATCACCCAAAAGAAAGTTTCCCAAAAGAAAACTAGTTTTAACCAAAAATACATAATGTCTGGAGTAGTAAAGGAGGATGATAATATCTTGTGTTTCAATCTGATAAAAAATTTTATTTCCAGAAAATAGAAATGGCACACGATGGGAAAGATATGGTATCATGCTCATCCTAGATTAATTATCAAAAAAATAATGCTTTAATGTCCTCTAGATTTTCAAAAATACCAGTGATGTGACAGTAAAGAAAACAGTCTCTTATCCTCAACAGTTATTCTGTCTTCAAAGTATTGCATGTCCAATATTTAAGACATAGTGTCAGCCTAATAATTTTAACTGGTTACTGTGATGATATGAAATGTTTTCATTTCTCAGAAATGCCATTTGTATTTTTGTTTCTGATTTTGTGGGGGGACATTTTCATTCACATAATTTTTCTGTCCGATAGACACTAATCCTTGATAACTCTTACAGAAATAAAATTATAGGCAATCTATTGGCAGTCTATATAATCACATAGAGGTACTCTAAGCTGAAATTTGTTTTTTGTCTAGTATTTCAAAAGAGTGGGAGTAAATATCACAATGATATCAATAATTACCACCCTAGAATTTTTTAAAAAGTATGATATGAAAAATTGTGCCAAATTTTGACTAATTTGGCTAGTTTTAGTTTGACTTCTAGTAACACTTATGGCACTTGAAAATTTAGTCCTTTAATTCTTTGTCATTACTTTCCTCACATGTATTTTTTTCCAACTATGATATTGATGTTACATATAGATTGATCCATGTGAATAGTTTGTTGGGGAAAATAGCTGTCTAGGAAAATGTCAATCATAAAAGTCCAAAGTTTTCTATGACACAATTTGTCTTTCTGATGTGGTTCTCCTTTTATAAATTTGCCTAAACTTTTATAAGTTTATAACCTGTACAGATTTTTCTTACTCAGGAAAGAGAGACTACTTTAGTGGGGATATTTTCCTCTGGTTATCACTTGAGTGATCAAGCATCACCTCATTAGTATTAAGCACTTTTCTTTGTGTCTGTAATTCATAGTGATAACAAGCCATTCCATGATGAACACAACCTAGCTTGCCCTAACACATTATTGTTTTCTTTGCCCTGGCCTACGATGTTAACTGGAGGTCATTACTTCTATCACCTTTGTCAATTAGGGCTTATCATACAACATTCTGATCCCGTTCTCCATATGACCCAGGAGGACATCATCTCAGCCATCTTTTTCTGGATTCCAAACTGCATACTTTATGTTAATGTCCTTTCATACAATTTGGATAATACATTATGCCAATTACAGCCACAGAAGGTTAACCTGACAATTTAGTCATGTTATAGTTGGCCTTACGTGTGATATGATTGATTAAATGCTTGAGTTGATTCAATCAGACATTGAAATTGTGAAAAGGATAAGATCATTCACTTTGCATTAAATTGCACTGTTTTTAAGCCTTTAAAATCGACACACCTTGAAAAGTGCCCTGCATTATAGATTTTCTTTTGCATAGGTGCCAGTGGTAAAGTTGTATGCTTAATTCTGAGGGAGAAAAGGATAGCATGCATTTGGCAATCATGTTGGGCGATTTTTCAGTTCATTAAGCTTCAGAATTTAAGCTGTTCTAAATAAGACAAATGTGTTCACGTTCTTCCAATAATATAAAGCATAATTATTTAAAATTACTTTTTTGGCTATTTCATATATATTTTAATATTATGAAAGGTGAAATGAGTTAACATTTTTGAATTTCAATTGTTAACTGTAATGTTCCATCATTTCTGTAGCATAGCAATGTGTGTGTTGAATGTGGGTATGTGGGTGTGTGTGTGCTTGCATTTAGGGAAAATCTTTCCTGCCCATACCTCTCAAAATATCAGTAATAAAATTAAGAAATACTGTTCATGGAGTTGCTTTTCTAATGTATAAATTCTATGAATTTTAAAAAAATAATATTCCTTAAGTAAAATAGTTTTTACTGGTAAAGCATTATCCTTGTACATATAAATTTATTGTGGGGACATTTTTAATGCAAATACTTGTGATCTACTCAGGTAATCAAAAACAATATTTTCATTTTAAAATTAGTTGATATCTATCTATCTGTATAGTAACTTTGTCCTTCCTCCTCATTAGCTCCACAGGAGGCCACAATGGCCAGGTCACTTTAATTAAGCTTTAAAAAATGTTAATCTGTTCCTTCTTATTCTTCTACCTGAACATTCTTTTCCTTAGATAACCACATACCCTGCTTCCTCATCTTTTAGATTTTTGCTCAGTGAAGTGCTTTCTATAAGCCCTATTTAAATGACAACATTTTATTCCTGAACTCTTCCTTGCTTCATTTTTCTCCACATCAGTTACCAGTGCCTAAGTACTATACTAATTTTCTCTCATTTATGTGCTTATGGTCTATTCCCATTAAAAGGTAGACTATAGGAAATCAGAAAATATTATCTTATTTGTTTCCTCCTGTATCTCTAGGGACTGGATCCGCGACTAGCACATGGTAGGTGTTCAATAGATCTTTATACAAAGAATAGGAAAACAGTGTATCTTACATTTTATGTCTCGTAAACAACTTGATATTTACTGATTATTTTCTTTGAGTCCTTGTCACAATTTTTTTCCTTTATTTCCTTGAATAGTGTTTAAGAGAAAACATATTTCTATAATTTGGTGCACCTTGTGTGTGCATATGTATATTTTTACACCCTGAAAGATTAAGGGCTCTACAAAATATATTTGGATACTTTGTTGTAGAGCTTCCAGTAGTAAGTGTTTTCCAGAGTGCTGTATATTTTTGGTGTAATCATCATGACAGGATTTAAAAAAATTAATATAAAATACAGAGCAGCATTTTTTTCAAGTCTAATCAGAAACAGTTACTGCACTTAACTGATTGTAAGCTTGTACTTCTTATTCCTTTGGGGTATTTTAAGATCATATCCTTGGTCCTCCCTAAGGAAGTTTTCAGAATTTTTGACCAGTTTTCAGATTTGGGGATATATCTTATCCCCCTGTACACATCTGTGTAAGATGCGTGAGGGAAGTAAAATAGCAAATAAATGAACACTGAAGCTTATTCATATCTTTAGTGTGAACAGTCATGGAAAATGATGAACAAATGTATTTCTGTACATTGATCTTGGCACTTAAAAAGCAAAGTTACAATGCATTTAATTCTTCTGGTTGCTAAGGGACATCTGTATCCAGAGTGCAAAATTTTGAAGCACAAAGCCTGCTGTGTGTCTTTTTATTGTTCAATTTTCAATTTGCAAACATATATAAGCTTGGCGGGGGTGGGGGTGGGATTTTTAAAAATGTATCTGTATGAGGAACAAACCATATCAAACTAATCTAATTCCCCCTGTGACAGATTAACAGACCCTGTGGCTTAGAGGAAAGCAATAGATATAAGATCTTTATTTCAATCAGGCTTTTAATTCAGTCTTATAGGACATTAATTAGGGAGCAGCACAGCAGGGTTGAGATCCTGCTATTAGAGCATGGGTATGCAACTGCTTGGAAGGTCACACTCAAATAGTAGGTATTAATCGGTCTTCCCTGCCCTGATACTTCAGAATCTGTCTGAGGTCCATTATTAGATTTTTATCAGTGACTGGGGTGATCAAGTGGGGCTCTTCTTAAATGCATGGATAACATCAAGTTGGGACAGATAACTGGCTTTAAAATAGAAAATTTAAATTTTAAGATGAGGAAGTGAAAACACAAGAAAGGAAAAAAAATGTCTTATGAACAAAGAGAAAAAGGGCAATTGAACAAAAAATTCTCTACAAACTGTAAATGGGAAGTTGTAGGACTATTTCTAGGTATTCCACAATGGGAGAGAGCAATAAAATTAGCTCACAAACAGGATAATTTAAAGATATTTATAGTCTTCCCAAATTACTGCACTGCAAATAAGAATATGAAGATCCTGCTTTTGAGTAGAATTTGATAGTCTCTATTCCCGCCAGTTTAATTACTGATTACTAACCCAATTTTAAAAACCCATTTTTATTCGCTATTCTACGCTAGCCACACTCTTGAATTCATTTCTGCTTCACTAGAAACTTAGAAAACACTTCCTTGAAGATGGAAACTCCACCCCTTATTGATATCCCTGGTCTACTTGTTTGCTAAATGGAATGCATATTTGTTTCCCTGACCCTATTTTGCCCAAACTGCTTATCTTGGTTTCTGTTATCATGCCCTCCTTTTTTTTTTTTTTTTTTGCCTGATTATTATAATCATTTATTTGCCATTCTGGGTCCCATGGTACATAATCTGTAAGTGAGTTTACTTCACCTTGATTTATGGGAGTGTGAGTACTCTGGCTACTTACTAAATTTGAGCATGACGTGGCATTGGCATTTAAGAACACTGTTCTTCCAGATGCCTGGATGTCTGTATGTTTTGACTTCTAGCCTTATCTCAGACAATGACTTGTCAGTTTTGACTGTTTGCCAAGACTTGACCCAGCACCTAACCTTGATTTCTCGTGTCTATTTGTTCTCTATCTCCAAATCTACCACCTGGTACAGATCTCTGACATTCCATGGGCCACCATCTTTGGCCTACATACATGGGATCAGTCTCTAACCCCATAACTGCCCACTATAGGAATATTTTAAATGATATTTATTGGTGTTATTTTCTTTTATTTTTATTTTAAAAGTATTGCAAAACAAAAGCATGGTAAAATTGAAACTGTACAAAAAACATTTCAGATGCAGTGAAAATCCCTTACATTTCCTCTTGTCCATCCTGTTTCACTAAGTTATTTTTTTAAAGATAATTTCTGATAAAAGTTTGGTATATAATCTTCCAGGTATATATAGCTATAAAATTTTATATATAATATTTTTATCAAAGTTATAATGTTTTTCAGCTTGCTTTTTCATCTTATGTTATCTAGTTCCTTTTGATGAGTAATAGAATATTTTTAAGGTTCTCCTATTACAAAAAAATATATACTGTATCCATATCTATATGTTTGTCTCACGCACTTAGGTATTTATTTCTAGAGTAAATTTATTGAAATGTAATTGGTTTGAATTGAAAGAAACCATGACAATATCTTGATTCCACAGTCGTTTGACTGCATTGTCCGTCCTAAAATACTCAAACTTTAGGTTAATAGCTATCATTTAAAACATGAACCATTCAAGTTTACAAGTTTTTTTAAATATTTTTTTAAATTTAGACAAAAATATTGAACATATATACAGTAATAATATGTCTATAATTTATATTTGGAAAAGTATCAATGATTCCTGAAACCTTTCTTTCTGAACCTGAATTACTGTCATAATTTACCTTGTATGTTAGGAGAATTATTTTTCACACTAATGTTTTTTTTAGAGAAACTTTACTCTTCCTCCAAAATAACCCGATGTTTGTTTCTTTAATTTCTTTTTTTCAAATATGGTGCAAATCTAATTTCAATACTTCAGATTTCTCTCAAAGATCTCCATTTTATAGATTGCATCCTTTAAAGATGCGTACTTCTAACCACAGAACACAACCTATAAAATATTCTAAAACAAATTATGAATGAAAAAGGCTTTAGAGCATATATATATATTATTTTTTCATTATCAGAGAGCAAATCTTTAGCAATGCCCTTGGGGTCCTGGTATTATCTTTTAGAATGTGGCATTTCAGAGTCACAAACCTACCTAAATTTTCCACTTTAGCCTACTTCTGTTTTGAAATTCAGCTTACAAAATACCAGTTTTCCTTAAAGGCTAAGATGTTCGGAACAACTTTTCTATGGAAAGTAGTGTTTCTGTTATAAAGCTTTGGATTTTTTTGGTTAAATAGAGATGTTTACCTGAAGTAACATGGTATATGTCTGAAAGCGTGGGATGGGCTTAGAATTTTATTAGGTGTCCCCCAAAAGAACCATTTTGAGTAAGGTAGCTGATGTAATCAGTACTTTTTAGGGAAAACAGGAATAAAAGATAAAATATACTAGAGAATTTTACTTGTACTTTACAACGACAGGAAAAAGAGTTAAATTGATTAGAGATTAAAAACACAGATATCCTCACAGTCAGAAGTGGAATTGAAAAGAAACAGATAATCATAGGAAAAGGAACAAAGAAAGCATTAAAAATTATAACATTCAGCTTTATAGAACTCTCCATATTTGTGAAGATGTACATGAACATTGTTCTTCATTATTCTTTAGTGACATGGCAAGATAGAACTTCAAAACAAATCATATTATATAGACAGGATAACAAAGGGAATAAATACAGGGCTTTCTCTGAACATCAGTGAGTTAGTAGGTGAACAGACATGAAACAAGAACACTTAGAGGATTGAAACAGTATGGGGTCAATTTATTTTTAGGTCCTGCTGGATTTCGAATCTGTATTATTTAATTTGAAAAACTTTTTGTGGGTGCAAATTAGGTCCTATGTTCTAGGTAGAGCCTATGGTACCTATTTTAGTTACTGTGTCATCAGGGGGATAACGCTCTACAATGCATCCAACAAACAAAAAAATATCCCCAGAAAGAAGTCTTCTGTGTAGAATTAATAGTATATAAAAGAACTGGGATACATTTTTAAGGTGGAAGTTACAATATTCCTGTGGTTAAAGAAGGTAAGTTTCATCAACAAACATATCTGAGGTCTATGGATTCAAGAATCTTTGCCTCTAGGAAGATATACTTGGTTCTCTCCAAATTCCCCTGTTAGCAGTACTTTTCTTTCCGAACCCCTAGTGTGTTTTATAAATCTGTATTTCTGGATACATGTAACACTTTATTGCCCTTGTTTCTTACATATCTGCCTTCTTGCATCCAGAGGAGGCATCAGATCATATTTGACTATCCGTGGTATATTTTAGAGTACCCAACATCTTAGAAGCAATAAATACTGCTTCTAAGTATTCTAAGATTATTTACTGAATCTTAAAAATCCTTTGAATTAACTCAGATGTACTTGTCATTATAATTATTTTGATTAAATCATATGTATAAAGCAATAATGGAATGCTTTTAAAATATGTGGGAGAATATTAGATGTCATGCAATGCAAATAAAACTGGTTTTAATTTTTTCCAGTCATTTCTATTCTGAATCATAAAATTAACAATGCAAACATATATAAAAACACAATACACACATATATACATGTATTACATATGCTTATATATGTATATATGTGTATGTATATATATATATCCAAAGCATTAACATATGCATATAAAATGCAGAAACCTATATAACAAACTATGCAAAGTTTGGCCCATGGACTGACTGCCATTTCTCAAACTCTTAGTTACTGGTCTGAAATGAGATAAAGTAATTAAGCAAAGAGTAAATCAGATATAGAACGAAGCACAATATTTAGTCTAGCTGACTTTTTTAAAATAGCAAGATATTCTTGATGAAGAAGGAAGTGACTTGATATACATGCTGGCACAAGTTCCTGATTTTGTGGTTGACCAGAATTTCAAGTAGCGCCAAAATATAAAATTAATGCATTTAACCTGCATGCAAAAGTATCCATGCTCTATCTGTGAGAATTTTTTTGTTTTTATACCATAATAGTGTTGACTCTGCAGCTAATTGCAAGAGAAGATGATTCACTGCATTTATATTCACTCATTAGTGCACATACCACAACCACTACCCCAACTTTGTGATAATACACAAATACTAAAATAATTATTGTATGATCATCAATAGAAAATGGGCAACCCCCCCATAATTGGGTTATATAAGTGTCCATAAACACAACAATGTATTCAAACTATTAATAATCAGATAAATGTGAATAAAAAATATAATATTTCTTACCTATTGAATTTCTTCAAAATTTAAACATTGGAAACTATCAAATGCTAGCAAGGATATAGAGCACCAAGAACACTCATCCATACCCAGTGTCTGAGAGGACAAATACGTACAACACGTAGCTTCTATTTATCATCCTTCAAGACTCCTCATTCCCATCATGATCTGTGTTAGCCTCCTTTGAATTTCTTTAGTGTCTGTAATATTTGACTAAATATTTATTATTGTCTACTTAGTGCCCGTTCCCTCTGAACCTTGCTCTAGTCTACCTTGTACTACTGTCTTAATTTCATTATATGCCTTATTCTCCCTCATTTTCTCAAATAGGTTGTAAAATTTTTGAGAGCAGAAAATAATATATTTTGGTCATGTATTTTATAGTTTATCTCTCCCAGATTCCAGCACAATGCATTTTATATAAGGTGTGTTAATTTCATATTTGTAAATGAGATTTAAGGATCATGCTGCATTATTGGAGGAACGGAGTAGAGGAAACTGGTTAAAAGCAAAGGAAGGTTTTTACTATCTTTATGTCCAAAGGTATCTCTTGCTTGGACACTCTGAGAATTGGGACCAGTGCTCTAGTTATAGAGTTAGTTTATTCCTGGAATAGGAAAGAGTGCAAATGGAAACTTTCTTGTATATGCCTTGGGAGGGAGAGGAGCAGGACAGAGTCAGATCACAGAACTAAGGAATATTAGAGCAAGAGGAGGTTAGAGGTAAAATTAACAATCATTTTATCAATGAAAAATCTAAGGCCCAGGGAAATAAGTGTAAGGTTGCCTAGCTAGTTATTCAAAAATCCTATGTCTCTATTTTATGGAGCAAATGGAATATTTTTAAATAACAAAGAGGAAAAGTAGAGTTTATTGATAGTTTGGGCATAGGTAAGATGAGAGTCTTAGAAGTGTGATGAGGAAAAACAAATAGCTTGGAGGAGATATTCCCCAAGATGAGAAACAAGAATCTAAATGTTTAAAAATTCTAAGTAAATGGTACTGCTGGGAACAGCTGAACCATACCTTTCTGCCACAAGTAGGAGCTAGTTACATTCTAGAAGAGCCAGCCACATTGGGCAGTATGCCCATTTTGTCACTGATACAGTCTTGTGATAAATTGGTAAGTAAGTACAGTTACTGGTGATACATCCCTACTGACATCATGATCACTTTCACTCTTTGAATGGTTGTGTTCTGCTGAGTGGCCAGAATGAGATTAAATTGGTGGCAAAGGGGTACCAATATATTGTGACTTCTCTAGAAACATGCTCAGTTGTAAAGTCAAACGGAGTCACTTGGCAGTTTCATGCTATTATACTATTACAAAGTCTTTTGTATTGTTTGCTAACAAAGATTGGGTCATTTGGAACGCTCTTAAAGCTTATGTCTTTAAGAGACTTCTAAAGATAGTCTTAGAAGACTTATGCATTGATAATAATGAATTTCTGATAGAATGATTTTGCTAAATATTCATAGTTTCTAAATTATCTCATTCTTTTTAAAAACTGGATACAGGCATATACATCAGATAACTCTAAAGAAAAAATAGAAACCATTTAGATGCAGCTATTTAATATTTTTCTTTATATAGAATTATGTGGTCCCATTTTGAGGGGCAGGTAAAAAGGCTGATCCTAGTAACCTGTGAACTCAGTATTATTATACAATAAAGCAAAATTGCCATCTGAATTAAGAACCCATATTTTAATTTAAATATCTTAGGAAAATTTATACTTGAAATTACTTTCTATGGGACTTTTTTCTGTATGCATGCTGCAATATTACTTGCTAATGTAGTCTGGGTAGTGGTCAGGTGAGCTAACTGTAATGCAAGCCTTGGATCTCCTACTTTTTTGTTGCATGATTACAAGGAAATAACTTACCTTATGTGTACATTTTATTTTTCTAGCTGTATAATACTTGTAATCAAAACATTTGTGAGGCCAAGTTAGGTAAGAGACAACAAGTATTTTTAGGTTATCAAATCCTCTATAAGATACAGACATCAGTCTGCATTTAATAGAATATTGCTGTGATGACTATAAATACAGAAATGTATGTTTGGCTACTTGATCATCAGTTGAAACATTTATTTCAGAAATGAGCTAAACTTCTGAGATATTATCATCTACTCATTGTGACAGACTTGACCTTCACAAGGCAACTCTCTGATTTTTCCTGTGACACATGAGTTGTGTGCACTCTGTTTCTGGATCTGTGTTAAAAATAAGCTTCTTATTTGCAAGATGTTATCTAACCTCATTTGCTGAGGGGAAGACAAACAATTAGTCCCATATTTATTCCATTTGAGAGTCCCATAATATTAACTCAGACTCTGAATGAGGGATGTGTTCGTTATAGTCTTTCCGTTTTTTTTAATAGTTTATATTTCATCTCCAGATCACATATTATGTTGGTTGTAATTGAAGCTGTTTCATATATTCAATGGCATCTTCACTAATGGTTCTTTTGTGGGACTGACTACTTTAACAAATAAAGCCTTTTAAAAACCTTTTTTTTGAGTAAAATTATCTAAGAGCCTTATGAAATTCAGTGACATTTCAAATCTTCTTAGAATTATTTCAAATTGTATGCTTTATGGAAAACATGGGACACGTTGACCCTATAGCTAAAGATACTTCTAAAATAAATATTTTTGAGGTCAGAAAATACAAGTGTGCATATAGGCTTTCTTATCTTTTTCAAAATCCACATTTTAAGCATGTGGGAGGATAAATCTAAAGTAAAATTATGGAATAAAAGAATTTAAGTTAATTGGTCAACGTAATTATCAATATAACTTTATTTTCTTTAACATAGTTCTTTGAATACAATAGATGCTATTAAATTGTCTTGTTAATGTCTCGACCTCAGGTAGTTTTAAAATTCTTATTTAGATAGCCACAAGAGAGAAATTATAGTATAAGTAAAGATTTTTTTAGATAATTAGGATTAATCTTGCATTTTGTATCCCACTCTGAAGAAAATAAATTCTTTTCAGGTGTTTATAGTTTATAACTGAATCTTTAGTATCCTAAAAAAACCTAAAATATGCAACAGTCTTGGAGCCTTTTTGTTTTTTTGTAATTTCTTAAAAATTTATTTACTTATTTTGAGAGAGAATCCCAAGCAGGCTCCACGCTGACAGTGCTCAATGTGGGATTTGAACTCATGAACTGTGAGATCATGACCTGAGCTGAAATCAAGTTGGAAGCTTAACTTGGTGAGCCACCCAGGTGCCCTTTACAGCCTTTTAAAATCAACTATGTACACAAAATCTTTGAATCATACTCACTGGTTGATATGTAAGATTCTTGAACTGTCATTGCTGGCATTTGTAGCAAGTCAGATGTGTTGCTCAGTATAGACATGAGAAATATTAGGTCTCTGGCAGGATCAAAGAGGAATCTAAAATTAGTTTCGTTTAAATAGCATCATAAAATAGTACCCATCATTTCTGGAGGTTCCAGCATAATCTGTCATTAAAATGGACAGCGGATATTTATATCAAGAAATATCCTAGTGGAATTAAACAGCAATCAAAATATCTCTGATGATGGAAAACCTACCTTAGCACCATAGTTGAGCCTAAGTATATCAGTTAGACCTGCTGCCTCATTTCGCTAGGTAGTGGCTTGCCAGTTCAGTAAAATAAAATTAGGCTAAAAGTGTGTATACCCTTGGCAATGTAGAGTTTAATCATTGAGTAAGACTTCAGACATTCTTGAACTGAGGATCTGGACTCTTAATAGTTTGGTAACTTGTCCTTCTAGAGAGGATGCCTATGACTTTTAAGTCTTTATATTATAGTATATAGCTTTTTCTAAAGTTTCATAAATGAAATTCTTGTCAAGTATACTTTTTTCATTTCAGAAAAGTGTTCTCATAGTTAAAAACAGGAGATGCTCTACTAAGCTCCTATATTTTACTTATAGATGGATGAAAAGTATTCCAGGCACTAGAGTCTGACTGTTCAAGTTTGAAATGCAATCCTACCATATATCATATATTTAATCTTGGCCTAGAAGTGTTTCAGTCTCATCATTTGTAAAATGAGAATGAAAATAGCACTTACTTAAAAGTATTAGTATGAAGATTCAATGAGATAACATATGTAAAGAACTTGGAACAGTGCCTGGCACTTAAAAAGTGCTCAATAAATTCTAGTTGTAATTTTTACTATTATTACTAAAAAAGAAAAACAAAAATTCACTTTCCCTTATTGAGATCCTTCTTTTTTATCATAGAGGTAATTATAGTAAATATCTGATATAATATAGTATGTATCTGATATAATATCTTTGTTTCATATCTCATGTAAGATTAGAAAGTTCAAAGAGTATAATTAGATATATATTCAAAGGTGGGGGAGAAAAAAAAAAAGAAAAATGTGGTAGAGGCATATTTCCAAAGAAGAAATTAGTGATAAATGACTGTCAAATAATAGAGAAAAAATGTTCAAGAACTATAAAATCTCATATATCCTGCTCATCTGAGACCATTTAATGTAGATGATATGGCACTATTTCAATATTTCCAGTGAGAATGAATATATTAAAACAAAGTAAATAATATTATTTTATGATTAAGCTTCTAAGGTCATTAAAAATGGCTTAAATTACTTTCAGTGCAGTATGTTAAAGAATAACCAATACAACTCTAAAATATTTCAGTGAGAGCTTTTTTGAAAAGCAGACTTAGTTTGCAGAAGAAAATTGCCTATTCAGACATATAGTTCCATTATGAAATCACATATTGCATTTTATACTTAAATAACCCATCTCTTCCTTGCACTTGCATTGCCTGCCTCTTTAGTTAGGCCTCACGGTCAGCTCTAAGTTCCCTCACAGTTATATCTTAGTGTGGCATCTCCAGGAGCTGTTTTCCAGTATACATCCAATCCAATGTCATGAATTATCTCTACTGTATGCTCCAGTGCTACTCAGGGATTTCCATGCCAAGTTCCTTCCTGACTGTGGAGCTATAGGATGGCACTTTAACAATCCTCTGAAAGCCAATATGGGGCCCATTTACCCAGGGCATGAACATCCTGTTTTCCACCTCCACCACCACTGTTTTCCTACTGCATTGGAGGCATTGCCCCCTGGAGGGCACAGTGAATCAAAGCCACTTTGAGCCTACTCTTCCTTCAAGCTTCCCTCAAAAATATTTTTCAAGAATTTGCGTGCAACTTACTGATAACTTATGATATATTCTACATATTGTAGGCACAGAAGATATGATGGTTAAGTAGACCTGGATTTTGGCTCAGCCAAGCTTAAGTTATCTAGTGGAAAACTTAAATAGTCCATGGAAGACAAATGCCAGTAAATTAGCTATTGTACATAATAAAGTGCTTAGACTGCTAGAGCTGAGGCTGAGATATTATTTTTAACTCTCCCGTGATTACTCCACCTTACTGTTTCCTGGGATCAGGTTACTAAAGTTTAAGGACCCAATGGGCAGTTTAATTTTGACACACAGAGAGGCAGCTGCATAATAGGTGGATTCAAGAGTACAAGAATGTGGAATAAATTGTGGTGTAGAAATCGACTTACATTTTCATGGTATTAAATGACAACAAACAGTTTTTCCTAATTTCTTTTACCAATTTACATTCACAACAGCACTGTGTGGCAATTTACCTTTTCTGCTATTTCATCAACATTTGATATTAATCACTTTATTTTTTAATATTTGACAATCTTTATAAGAAATATGCTTTAAAAATTTTATTACTGTAATAGAAATTCATCCATTATAATTAAAATGTAATTTGGTAAATTATGCAGTTATAACCTATGTATGGACTATCAACATAAAATCTTGAAGACAGATATGTGTATGTATCTATCAATATAGTTCAAGTATATATATGTATGCATAATTATCTATTAAAATTTTATCTATTTATAGTAAAAATATAATTTGGAAAATTATACAGTTATGTCTTATGAACAATCCTATGTAAAAATTAGATAGATACGTAGCTATATAAAAATATATATGTATATCCATCTAAGATTTTATGTAGGATAGTTCATAGGAGATATTTGTATAATTTACCCAATTATTATAAAGCAAACACTATATAATTAATACTTGAATCAAGATATAGAACATTCCCAGCATCCCACAGCCTAGTTTATGCTCCTGTGCAATGGAAACCTGCTCTCTCTTGATTACCATGTGATATTATTATCTTTTAAGGAGAAAGAATCCTAACACTGTCTCATTCTTTTTTCCCTTGTGATTCTTCTCCATCCCAAACTTTTAACTCATTTGATTATTTTAAGTCATAAAATGAGAACAATTCTTCCCATATTCCCCAGATTCATGAATAAGGGACTAATTAAGGTTTTGTTTGTCCGTTTTTTCTTTTGTTAATTGAGTTATTCCCGTTTTTCTTTATCTTTATACTTTCTTTCACTCAAATACTTACTAGAGTGCTGACAAACCAATTCTACTTTCTAAAGACAGTCAAGGTGAATATTATTTATTCCGATGCAATTCTGGTAATATTTAAACACCTCCACATCCATGAATCCTGTAAGGATGCTAAGCAGTTAGAAGGCTCTTTTCATTTTCACAGCAGTATTTGGCATACACAGACAGGTCAGGTTTTATATGAAGATAATAAAAATAAAGCACCTTACCATGAGGAAAGAACCTATTATTAATTGTTTGAGAGAGGCTTTCCTCATAGTAAAAGAAATATGCCGCTTCCTGCAGGATTTCATAGAATCATATGGCTAGGAGGAACCTAAGAAGTCATCTAATCCAATCCCTCAAGGTTTAGAGAGGTGAACTGATCTACTATTGACCCCATAATTTATATATGACTTCCATGTCAGGAAAAATACAGGCAACAACAAAAACAAAATGGATAGAAATTATAGACAGGTGATGAGATACTTGTAACAAGGTTTTCAGTTTTTTTTTCTTAATTTGAAAGCAACGAATAAAGGCAAATTAAAAAAAACCAGAGAAAACTAAAAATGCAGATTTTATGATAAACATATAACCAATACCTTGATTTCACAGTATATATTTGTCTGTTTTGCATTAATCTTTAATAAATAAATATAAAGTTAAATGTTTTCCTGTTTTCTGTAACCATTACCTTTTCCTTTCTCTGAAATACAACTAAAATAGAGTCAAGTATATCCATCCAGTCTCTTTAAAAATATTATTGCATACGTTTTTATTTTCCCATTATTTTTCAGTGTTTTATATATGTATGAATATAGCCATTTTTGTATATGCTTCCTGGAATTTCCACTTTCCCCACCTCATGCCTGTTAGGATGGCTGTTAAAAAAAATACAAGAGGTAAGGGGTACCTGGGTGGCTCATTCAGTTAAGTGTTGGACTTTGGCTCAAGTCATGATCTCATGGTTCGCGGGTTCAAGCCCTGTGTCGGGGGCTTCTGACAGTTCAGAACCTGGAGCCTGCTTTGGATTCTATGTCTCCCTCTCTCTCTGTCCCTCCCCCCCCCCCATACTATGTTTCTCTCTCTCTCTCTCTCTCTCTCTCTCTCTCTCTCTCAAAAATAAAACATTAAAAAAGTATTTAAAAACAAACACAAGAGGTAAATTTTGACAAGGGTGTGAAGAAAAGGGACTCCTGGGAACTGTTTGGTAGAAATGTAAACTGGTGCCGCCACCATGGAAAGCAGTATGTATGTTCCTCAATAAATTAAAAGTATGCTCCACTAATTCCACTTTCAGTATATAGCCAAAGAAACATAACCATTATTTTAAAGTGATATCTGTACTCTCATGTTTGTTGCAGCATTATTCAAAATCAGTAAAATGTAGTGCATATACACAATTGAATGATATTCAGCCTTAAAAAAGAAGAAAATTCTGTCATTTGTGTCAGTGTGGATGAAACTGGAGGGCATTATGCTAAATGAAATAAGCTAGATAGAGGGAAAATACTGTATGGTGTTCATGAAATCTTAAAAAAAAAAAAAGGTCAACTCATAGAAACAGCAAGTAGAACAGTAGTTGGTAGTTGTTGCCAGGGTCAGGGGTGAGAGGGAAGGAAATAGAAGTTGGTAAAAGGGTACAGATGTTCAGTTATAAGATGAATAAGGTCTGAGCATCTAATATATAACATAGTGACTATAGTTGTTAATACTGTAGCGTATAATTAAAATTTGCTAAGAAAATAGAACTTCAATGTTCTCACAAAGAGAAAAGTAAATGTGAGAGTTTAATTAACTCAATGGAGGAAATCCTTTCATAATGTATCCATATATCAAATCATCATGCTGTGCACTTTAAACATCTTAAAATTTTATTTGTCAATTATACTGGAGTAAACCTGAAATAAAAAAAATTTTTCAGAATTTTGATGTATTTTGAATAAAAATATGTTTATGTATATTACAAGTATAATTTCATTTAAGGCTCTAAACATATGCTAGTATGTACAGGCAACTACTGATTTTATTTCATTGGTGTCAAAGAATGTACTTTATTAAAAACTTTATGTTGTAAATTATCTATTTTTGATTTAAAAAGAAATCTTTATATAAACGTACAGAAGCATTTACATGTGCTAATTTGATGAAGCTTATATTTAGTATTATTCACTTTTATATTCTTGTTAATTTTTAATCTATTTGATTGGCTTCTAAGTGGGTGTGTTATGGAGATGTCAATTTTTATATTTCTATTATATTTCCTTCATATACTATCGGGCAACATCGTAAGCTTTCTGCAGTTATAATGTTCCTTTACATTCTAAAGGGAGTATTACCTTTATCCTCAGATAATGTCCTTTTGCTTTTCCTTTTAATGCTTTTTGCCTTCCCTTCTATCTTGTCTGATATTAATATTACTGCTCCAGATGTTTTCTAATTAGTATTTCCAGTATGGCTTTATCTTTAATGTTATTTTTAGTGTTTCTCTAAATTATATATGTTAAAATTGTTATATAATCTCTAGCCTTTACTGAATATAATACATTAGCATTTTGGATTATTATTCATGACTTGAATTTATATCTATGATTTTACTCGTTCTTTGACACTAACCAAGGTTTTACTTTCTTCTTCTCTCCTTTCTTTTCATGCTTTCTGTGGGAGTTTCATTCTTCTTTTTTTATTTCTTTGGTAGTAAACCATAACATTTCTATTATTGTTATGATTATCCTTAAATTTTAACAGGCCTGCATAATGCTGTATTTTTCATTTTATTTTTTCCAATGATCTTATGGGTTTCAGGTGCAAAGTATTAGACTCATCACAGTCCTTGGTTCAGGGCACACTCTGAACATGATTTTTCTCTCTGTGTCTATTAATTTGTTGTAATGTAGTAAGAGCTTATAAATCCACCATTCCACACAAATCCTAGGCCTTGAAAATCACTTATATTTACCTATGTGGTCCCCCGTAATTCCACACCCTTCGTATAATATGGAGAAACCATATGATAAACCCCAAGTTTATTATTCCTTTGGTTTCCCTTTCTATAGCTACATCTATTCTTTATGCATTTCTAAATTGACTTCAATTGTTCTTACCATTTTATAAAGGTATTTTTGTTCTATATAATATTTATGGAATTACATTTTTCACTTTATTTTCATATTTTTGCAGACTTCTCTAGTTCATTAATTTTGACTGATATTTTCCATACCAATCCTTGTCAATTATATAAAATGGAATATATTTTCACAGTTTGTAATTTGTCTTTTTATTCTTTTTAGGGTGTGTTTTGGTGAAAAATGTTTTTAATTTCTATATGAGAAAATTATTTTCCTATAATTTATATTTGAGGTTTTAAAAAAGCTTACCCAGCTTCAAAATTTACTAAATTTTTGACTAAGTTTTTATTTGATTGATTGATTGATTCATTTTTAATTAGGTTTTTTAAATATAATTTATTGTCAAACTGGCTAACATACAGTGTATAAAGTGTGCTCTTGGGTGGTTCAGTTAGTTAAGTTTCCAAACTCTTGATTTCCTCCAGGATCATGATCTCATGGTTTATGAATTCAACCCCTGCATTGGGTTCTGAGCTGAAAATGCGGGGCCTACTTGGGATTCTCTGTCTCTCTGTCTCTCTCTCTCAAAAATAAGTAAATAAACATTTTAGAAAGATATGCACATACCAATCTATTAGAACTAATATACTGGCTCAGAAAGTGTGCAGCTTTTAAGACAGTATATAAAAATCAATGGTATTCTTACACATTTTCCAATGAACAGTAAAAATAGTAAAATAAAATAATTAGCAATAAAGTTGACAAAACAAGTACATAATTTTTATACTGAAAACTACAAAGTATTGTTGAAAGAAATGAAAGAATACCTTTAAATAGGTGGAAAGACATTCTATTTTCATGGATCGAAGACAATATTTTTAAGATGCCAATACCCTCCCCCAAAATATAAAGATTTAATTCAATGTCTATAAAAAATCCAGCTGTTTTTCCTTGCATAAATGGACAACGTGATCCTAAAATTCATATGGAAATGAAAGGGACACAAGATGGCTTAAAACAGTCTTGAAAAAAAATAGTTGGAGGAACAAATTGATTGAACTTTACCACAAATTTTAGTATTTGACAGCAAAAGCACAACTAAAGAAATAAAAAGGCTAAAATGGATTTCATCCAATTACAAACTTATGTTCTTCAAAGGCCACCATCAAGAAAGTGAAGAGATGGTTCAAAAAGTGGGAGCATATATTTGTTCATCCTATAACAGATAAGGGTCATGTAGCATATGTATACATATATATATATATGTATATGTATCTTACAATTCTATAATAAAAAGATGACATAAGTAAAAATGTGAAAATAATTTGAATAGGAAATTTATCCAAAGAAGATATACAAATAAGTGGCCAATAAGCATATGAATATATGTTCAACATTATTAGCCATTAGGGAAATGCAAATCAAAACTATAATGAAATATCACTCCACACCCATTAGGATAGCTAAAATTAAAAAAGATAGAACAAAAAAATTGATGAATATGTGAAAAAATTGGGATTTCATACATTGCTGGTGGGATTGTAAAATGTGCAGCCACTTTGGAAAACAATTTGTTCCAACAAAAGTTAACATTGAATTACTATATGACCCAATAATTCCACTCCTATGTATGTCTCCTGAGAGTTAAAAGAATATGTTCCCAAAAAGAAAAAAAAATACTTTTAAGGAATGTTTATAGCAGTATTATACATAATAGCCAAAAAGTGGAAACAACCCAAATGTCCATCAATTGATGCATGGGTAAACAAAATGTAGTCTATCCATACAGTGTAATAGTATTCATCAATATGAAGGAAAGGAGCATGGAACATGGATGAACCTTGAAAACATTATGTGAAGTTAAAAAGCCAGTCATTAAAGGCCACATATTGTATAATTCCATTTACACAAGAAGTCCAGAATAGTCAAATCCATAAAAATAGAAAAAAGATTTATGATTGGTAGGGCCTGACATCAGAAAAAAATGAAGAGTGCTTGCTAATGGATTTGCTAGAAAATGCATTCTTAAAATAAGGGCCCGCTGACAATGAAAACAAACGCTTTTTAAACAAGTCTTGATTTATTTATGAAAATTAGAAGAGTAAAATATTATTTCAAGGATGACAATACTGCTATAAACTTTGAACTCCTTTTGAATTCCATCACCTTTTTGAAGTACAGTGAAGAATTCTAATCGCTGAACAGAGAATGTTTAAAAACAAAGAGACAGTAGAACAAAACAACAGGTAGTAACCTTGTACTAAATAAGGCTTAGAGCTATTTTCTTCATCTCTGTGAAAAGATGAGAGAATTGGTACCTCTAAGAAAATGTTTTCTTTGTAAATGTCACTTTTCTTTGGAAATATTTTAAAATGTTTATCACCTATTATAATCCAACAATCAGGTCAGCACCTAATTTTTTTAAGTATTACAAAAACTGTATTTTAATAGTATCAGAAATAACAAAAAGGAAGAGCAGCCCAGCCGGAATATATTCCCTGCATACCACTATTCCATGTTTCTCTTCATTTATTATCAAAATACATTTATTATCCAATACAGTCTCAATGGTTATATTTTTAGTACTGACATAAGCATTTTCCAGTTTTCATTTACTGTATTGTAGGCATGTAATCATGTAAACTAATAAAATTTCACAATGGTTGAGGTGCTGATTATTTAATAAAATTAATGTACCATATTTTATTTAATCATCTATTTTCTGAATTTTCATTTTATACCATGTATCTTCAATACTGTGTATCTATACTGTGCATCTTCCTGCATATAGAATTAAAATTTATTTTCTGAAGATAAATTCCCTCTAAAAGTTATCTGTTATTTTCTTGAAAATAAGAAAACAATTTAATGTTTGGGAAGGGAGAGAGGGAGAGAAAGAGACAGGTAAGTCAGAGTAGTTAAGAGTTTGAAATGGTCATCAAAGGAGGTGTCCAGGTCCTGGCACCTATAGGGACCACAGTGGGATTCGTTCAGAAAGAGTGGGATAGGAGACATGAGGAAGGAGCCTCTTATTTGTGATTCTCTGTGTTCATATTGCTGTTATACTTTGTGGAAAGTAGGGGACTGTCCCCCTTCTCACTGCCCTCTTGCACATTTCCCCTCATCCATCTAGTAGTACCTAAGCTTCCCCAACATACACTCTACATCCAATGAATGGATTACTCCTGATAATTAATAAAAAGGTATTTTTCCTAAAAAAAAGTTTGTATGGTTTGAACTCTCCTGCTCCATCCATCATTTACTAACTGCAGGCCCACATGAAAGTATACCTGACCTGTATTAGTTTTCTTTTTTCTTTATTTTTAAAATGGATATTTACCTACCACCTATATTAAAAAATACAGGTAAAATACTTCAAAGTCGGCACATACAGAGTATCGATGCTGCTGATGATGATAATGACAATGGTGAGAAGGCGGAAGGGGCGATTTTAACACCTTTCTAACCTTGATGATTTTTGGAGCTAGATTTCCACTTTGAGCCTATGAGACAAACAGTATATTTTAGCACTTTTGGCTTAAACAACACTAAGTTAAAAGTGCATGCGTACTAGAAGGAGAGGGGGTTTCAGCATGAAGAAACATAAGAAGGCAGAGAGATTCACTGAAAATTATGTATTGTATCTGCAGTTTTCCTGATCCTATTTCCCTCCTGGTGGTGGGTTTGGTTTGTTTGTGAATTGAATGAAGATTGATTTTAATATGTTGAATATCTCTAGTGTATAAAATATAATAAACCCTGAACATGGTGTGTGTGAAATGACATTGCTTGTTCTAGCCTTGGAAACATAGAAAGTACGTCTTGCTCCAAACCAGCCAGTAGCTGGTCCTTGTCCAGTGTTTGTTTTTTACCAGTACACTGGGCCAAAAAAAAAGATAGATAGATATAGATACAGTTATAGATATAGATATAAATATAGATAGATAGAGTATAGGTGTAGATATAGATATAGATATAGATAGATATAGACATAGATATAGAGATAGACATAGCTTTAGACATATAACAATTTGGGCCCTACTGGGCAAAAGCTACACATGATAATGAGACACAAGTTAATAGACTAGGATGTAGTTATCAGCTTAGTGTGATTAATTCAAAAACTTGTTCTATAGATATATTGTTCAATAAACAGTACTTAGAATGTTTCATCTGTGGTATTGAGGATATTTCCTTTGATACATTTTTAATAGCATGATACAATGTATATGATATCCTTTAAATTGGTACCTTGAGGCACCAGAGTGGCTTAGTTGGTTAAGCCTCCAACTCTTGGTTTCCATTCAGGTCATGATCTCATGGTTTGTGAGATCATGCTCCGCATCAGGCTCAGTGCTGACAGTGTGGAGGCTTCTTGGGATTCTCTCTCTCCCTCTCTCTCTCTGCCCCTCTCTCCTCCCAGCACACACACTCTCTCTCTTCTCTCTTCTCTCTGTCTCTGTCAAAATAAATAAATAAATGTAAAAATAATAAAAATAAATTGGTACATTGAAACAACACTGGATGAAAGCCAGGAAATCATCAATATATTTCTGTTTTTACATTAAATCATCCTGTGGTCTTGGGCAAACAGTGTATTTTGCTTTTTCCTTATCTATATATTGATGAGGTAAATGAGACGAACCACAAATTTCTTTCTGGCTAGAAGTCAAAAAGTATGTTAATAAATAATTCCAATAGTATTATTCCTATTTGCGGATGAGGAAAGTGAGATGAAGAGGATGTGAGTTACTTCTTTAGGTCACACAGTGAGAAAATAATGAGTGTGGATTTGAGCTTAGGCATCCACTCAGTTTTTCTGATAGAATGAAAGATCATCCTGGCAGTAATATAGAAGATCAATTTAAAAAGACTGACCTGGAAAAGGTAAAAGGTTATTTTAGGAACTAGCTGGTCAAAGATGAGAACTTGAAATAAAGTAGTAGTGGTAGGTATAAGTGTAAAGGATGTCTATACAAATTATATTTATGACAGATAATTAACAAACCTTGTTACTCATTTGATCCATTGAATGTATGTGGTTAAGAATAGAGAGAAATCTAAGATGGGTTCTAAATCTCTGACTTAGGGACGGCATAAATGCCATTCTCTGTGATAGAGAATGTTGGAAACATAGGATAGGAGGTGCAAATGATCACTTTAGGGAAAATCTCTCTTAAAGATGTTGATAGGAATATAAGATTGATAAATAGATAATTAGATTATATTTAGACTATATGGAAATTTTCAGAAATATTCAATCCCATGGATGTGGAAATGATCATAATAAACTAGGAGCATAATTAAAGTAAAAAGGGGGGAAAGAAAGTCTGACCCTGACCTGGGAGCACCAGTACATAAATGGTAGAAGAAGAAAGAGAATTGGAGAAGAAAGACACCATTATTGAAGTAAGAAAATAATTGAGTAAGAGAGTTTTATAGAAGTCAAAGAAGAAAAGAATTCGAAAGAAGAAAGGGTCAAAAATGTTACAGACATTAAATTAAAAAAACTGCTGTGCTGTTGGGATTTGAAAACTAGAAGGAAAAAAAAAAAAGAAAACTAGAAGGATATTGGTGGCTTCAATGACAACAATTTTAATGGATTGGTAGGGACATAAGTCAGATTGAAAAGACTTAAGAATTGAATATTAGGTTGTAAAATCTTGAACAGTTTTGGAAAATCTTATAGACGTATTAGGTGGACACTGCAGGGACAAATGCCTTATAATGACATCAGAATTGTATGCCAGCTAAAATTACACTGGTATCATGGCCACTATCTTTGTTTGAAGCCATGCTGACTATTGCCAGTATTTCTGAAGGTTTTCCTTGGCCAGAAAATTATATAGGACAGACTGAAGGTCAGATAAGACTGATTTACTCTGTTGGTTCAGAGATTAACCCATGAGGCTTAACCAAATTGGGATTTCACTGGAAAATCTATACCTATGGTAAAAACAGATATTTTATCTGCATAACCATTACAAGTATAGAATCTGTTATATCAGATTTTGGTATGAACATACAGATTTATCGGTGTTACTGAAAGTTCCTAGAATTGATTTAGAACAGAGAATGCTTCATTAGCCACTGACACATCATAATTGCCATATACTCTATTTAAATGTAGTTCTTGTTAGGGATGTCTCAGTTCTGTAATAACCCTGTCAGTCAATCTGCCATGCATTTTATATGTAGGAAGTTTCCTTGAAAACTTCAAGCTATTATTGAATACTGGTGTTTGGACATTGCACTCCCTAACAGGTTTTAGTGCTTAATAAGCAAGGATGTTTTACTTGAACAACTTCTTTTCATTGTGTCTTCTATGCACTTGCTAGTGGGGAAGTAATGTGGTATAACAGTATGTGGTATTAGAGTTTGCTACTGGCACAGAATCTGGAAACTAGGGTCAGTTCTGTTACTAACTAGGTATGTAAACTTGGAAAATGACTGTTAGGTCTTGGATATTTATATTTCTTCTTGGTAAAATGAGGATCTTCAAGTTTAAGTCCCAGGGGACCCTTCCACTTCTAAAATGATTTGTGTCTCTAAATGCCTCCTCTAAGACACAGACATAGATGCTAGGTTTTCCAGAAATACCTTGGGCACTACTCATCCTGTTACCACTGACATGATACCTTGGTTATTTCCTTAGACTGGACATGTTCAGGAGATAAATGGTAGCTGAGTAACTTCTTTAGCAGCTTTTGTATGTGAAACTGAGGAGTTATCAACTCAGTTGATAACAAAAAGTGAGCAACTGAATATGTCAAGGGAATGCTGAAGTAGAACTTCAAATAAGGTGGAAAAGCTGTGAGCATGCTGACAAAAAGCAGCAGCAAACAACCTAACTCAGTGCACTGAAAAAATAAATAAATAAACAACTCCAGGTTTTAACAAAATTTTAAACAAAATTCTGGCTTACTAGGATTACTAAAGGTAGAGGCACCTGAACTTCAGGCTCTGTTAACAGTAGCAACCTCAAGCCAGAGGATAATCTCTTCAAGAGTGTAGCAAGGTGGGGCACCTGGGTGGCTCAGTCGGTTGAGCGTCCAGCTTCGGCTCAGGTCCTGATCTCGCAGTTCGTGGGTTTGAGCCCCGCATTAGGCTCTGTGCTGACAGCTAGGTCAGAGCCTGGAGACTGTCTTCGGATTCTGTGTCTCCCTCTCTCTCTCTGACCCTCCCCTCCTTGTGCTGTCTCTCTCTTTCTTTCTCTCTCGCTCTCTCTCTCAAAAATAAATAAAACATTGAAATTTTTTTTTAAAAAAAGAGTGTAGTGAGGTAAAGACTGCTCCTAATCCATTTCTAGTGCTGTTTACAGAACCAGAAATCATTGTCAAGTATCATCTTCAAACTCTTATTAAAATAGTGATAGCCATCTAGGCTCTCCTGCCAGCCCTCATTTGTTATAGAGCATTAATGCAAGATGTGCTGAATTAAATTCTTTGCATGTACCCAAATTCCCTAAAACACAGAATGGCCTAATATTAATTTGACAGATATAGGTTTATGTTGAATCTCTTTTTGTACCATTATTAGGCCCAATGAGTTTCATGAGGCAGTTCACTTTATATAAAGTAATATTTACTGTCAGTTATGTTCTCCTCTCCCACTGACCCCCACTTTTGCCTTATAACATTTTTATCTAAAGAGAGATACCTGCAGTTACATATCTGAATTCTTCATAGCATTCTAATTTCTTAATTCTCACAGCATCCTAAATCTTTCTTAACTGAATATTTTGCTGCCTCTTCCTATTTCATTTTATTTTAGTTTGTATCTTCCTACTCTCATTCAGTATTCTCTACCAAGGTACATATTAGAATCATCCAGATAATACCCCAGCCTGAAACAGCATTTTAGAAACCCTGGGAATGAGTAGCTAGGGTTTTTGAAAGTTCTCCAGTGATCCTAATGTACAGCCATGTTTAGAAACCATGACCCATATAGACACTTACTGGTGTCCTTTGTTTTCAATGTGTGACAGACAACTATAATCTATTTCTTTATGGATTTTTATGAGATCCAATGATCTTTTTGTATTTGTGACTAAAAACTCTCCTATTTTGGTGTTTTTAGTTTAAGAAGTACAGTGGTTTGATGTGCCTAGTGACCTCAGATTCAAGAATTATTTCTGGCCTAGAATTCAACCATGTGCCAAAAATTATACTAAGTATTTTTATTTTCATTATTTCATGTAACTATACCAATGACTCAAATAGGCATTCTTATTCTCAATTCACAGATAAGAACCCTAAAGGTAAGATTCTAAACTATTTGTCTAAGGTCAAACAAATGGATCTATCCTTAAAAACCAAATTGCTTGGCTACTACCCTAGTTCTCTCTTTCATCATTGGTGTTTCCCAGGTAAATTTCAGGGTCAAGACTGAAAGATTGAAGCTCATTATTCTATAACTATTACTTTGTATCTTCTACTCAAAGACTTGTTTTTTCTATAGTGAGATAGGTTTACTATTTACTGTCTACTCACATAGTTCTGAAGACCCTTCTTATAGTTTATTTTGACTATAGGCATTCAGCTACCTGACAACTTTTCTTCTCATCTGAAAACTTGATTCTGGAAGATTTTGTCATCCAGAGTGTGATATTGTTTATCAAATATGTACTATTACCATTGCTGGTACTATTCTGGAGGAGATAGACCTCCCGAAAGCCTTGCCATGGCATTCATTCATTCATTCATTCATTCATTTTGCCATGAATGAATTTAAAGGGCTTTAAAGAAAAAAGTTTAAGAAGGAATTACATTAAATTCCCTATTTCATGTGTATTTATTCTTACAGATATTGAAGTACATTAAGAGGTAGTAGCTTTTCCTCATAAAGAAACATATTTGCTTTGCCTCCATTTATTTACAGATTCTGTTTAGTAAGTTCTAAATCTCAAAATAAAAGCTACCAGTTCTGTCCTTTCAAAGTTCTGGGTTATTCAAGTTGATAAAACACCTACAGTCAGGCAGTCTTTAAACTAAGTAGCTAATTGAAACTACAGGTTGCATATTTAGCCAACAGTTGGAATATTGTTAAAATCTCAATAGTGACTTAAGCAAAAAACATTTAGTCTTCATACCAACTTCTTTACATCCCTTAATGCAATTTTTGAAGAGTGGCTACATATGATCCCAATGGTTGCCCAATTTGCTTTCTGCCCTTAATATATTAAAACAAACAAACAAACAAAACTCTAAACACTGCTTTGGAATCTCTTCGCAAGTCATTCTACAAAGTCTTTTCTATTGTTTTTGTGTGTGTGTGTGTGTGTGTGTGTGTGTGTTTATTTATTTATTGAGAGAGAGAGAGTGAGAGAGAGAGAGTGAGAGAGAGAGAGAGAATGAGAATGAGAGAACACACCCAAGTGAGGAAAGGGCAGAGAGATGGGGAGAGAATCCCAAGCAGGCTCCACACTGTCAGTGCAGAGCTTAAGGGAGGGCTCAATCTCAGGAACTGGGAGATCATGATCTGATCTGAAATCAAGACACAGACACTCAGTAGACTGAACAATTCAGATGCCCTGGTGGTTGGTTTTTGTACCTGACTCTATGGGCTTTGCTGATTTTTGTTTTTTTGATGTAAAAAATTTTTTTAAATCATTTTTAAATATGTAACCATTTAAACTGGAGAATGTGTTAATATTTATGTGAAAATCCTATCAATAGCAAATTATTTGATATTTGTTGCACATTGTATTGAAGCTAACTGTGGGCTACATTATATTCTTCTATGTGAAGCAACTTGAGGATTTTCTCATCTGTTTAATTGGTCTTTGTTTATTTCTATATAGTTAGCATACTCTAATTTGTCTAGCTTTGTATTTTCCTATATGATTTTTTTAGTGCTAATACCATTCCCCCTCTACTCTTGTTAGTAAACATTGTTTTACCTATTTATATGTATTTATTTTTGAAAATAATATTAAAATCATTTGATCATATTCAAAATGAAGAAATCATCTTGGAATTTAATTGAAATTCTATAATATTTTAGGGTAACTTGGGGAGAATGACATTTTTATTTACAGATACAGTATGAGTTTCTATTCATCAAAATCAAAATGATTAGTATTGCCCTTACAAGTTTGAGCAAAGAAGTGTGACTTCATTTATCTTTCAAAGCCATCAAGTCTTTATAGTATTTTAATATTTTCTATTTTGATTATTGTTTTATAAATTCTTATATTTTAAGCTACAGTGAAATATATATGGGGTAATGATTACTTTTATATAACTTTTATCAATATAGTATACACTTTTTATTAATTGATTCTCTTTCCTTAGAATTCAGTTGTTTGTGGTATCAGTATTGTTCCCCTTGATTTATCTAGGCTTCCCCTTGATTATTTAGGCTTATATTTATCTCTTATTTTTTTCTCATAAGATTTCTTTTTATTTTTTTGAAGGAAAGCACCATTAATGCCTTAAGCAATTGCATCCTCAGGTCCTTGCAGACTATTCACTATAAGCTACCTAGAAGATATTCAATAAACAATATACAGTTGGATTTAAAAATTCAATCTGACATGTGCCTGGATGGCTCAGTCATTCTAGCATCCATCTTGGGCTCAGGTCATGATCTCCAGGTTCATGAGTTTGAGTCCAGCATCAGGTTCTGTACTATCCTCCCGCCTCTCTCTCTGCCCCTTCCCCACTTGCACTCTGTCTCTAAAAATAAATAATTAGGTGGCTCTGTTAGTTAAGCATCTGACTCCTGATTTCAGCTCAGGTCATGATCTCACCATTCCATGATCTCTCCACTGCGCTGACAGTGCAGAGCCTGCTTCAGATTCTCTTTCTCTCCCTCTCTCTCTGCCACCTTTCAAATAAATAAATAAAACTTTAAAACATAAAAAATAAAAATACATAAATGAACTTTAAAAATTTTTTAAAAATTCAATCTGAAAATTGAAGTGTTTTAATTGGTAAGTTTAATGGATTCATATTTATTGTGGCAATAGGTACATTTGTTATTTTAATCATCACTTATTTAAAAATATTTGTTTTCCCCCTTTCCTTTGTTTATTTTACTCATTGTTAACAATTAAGATTTTTTTCTGTTTTCTTAGAAATTTGGAAGTTTTATCTCTCTACGTATAGATACACCTATTTGTATGTATGTATATATGTATCTATGTATTTATATTTGCTAGTGAAATTTGAATATAAGTCAACACTTTTTAAATACCAAAAATAAGATAGCATCTATTAGCTGCCTACCTTTGTTTAGAATAAGAAATTGGACAAACTTTTTTTTTTAATTCTACATCATCTCTTTGTTGGAAATTTCTAATATACTATAAGCAGACTATTTTAATTATCCTGAAATAATAGATTAATCATGTTTTTTATATTTGTATTACATTTTCTAAGCAGAAAGAAACTGCATTCTCTCTATTATTGTAAATACCAGATAGATTTTTGAAGCTTAATTGAAATACTAACTCTCACAGTTTTCTTTATAACAGCATTCTCCACCTCCAATACATTGTACTTATCTTTTTACTTTGTACTTCTAATTTTGTAATTCTCATATGCTGCCTCTCATCTCTGGTTATCTTTTTTAAATGTGTCTGTGTCTTGTCTCTCCAAGTACATTGATCTCCTCCTTTGGGGGCACCAGTGAGTCTTGTAAAGCATGGCTAATGGACAGTGGATCTGACCAGAACATGTGGCATCATTAAATAGATTAGCCATTAAATAGATCAGTCACATTGCAACAAGCTACCTGGGAAATCCCCATGAGTGAAATACAAGTGAAGGGCCTGGCAGAATGACAGCAGATGTCAGCATGATCCAGTAATTGGTATACTTGGAGGTCCTGGCATTATCTCTAGTCTTCTGAGCTGGACATTATGACTTGAAAAATTTAAGTAATTGGCCCAAGTCATTTAGATTGTAGATGGCAGAATTTAGAATCTATAAATTGAGGGAAGCAGCCCAGGGAGATGTAGTCCTGGGTCATTGGATTAACTGGCCCAGGATTCTTTAAATTATTATTTAATAGGTAAAGGATAACTTTTACAACCTGGGATAGGAACCTAGAATTTAAGTTGCTTCTGCTGTGGGAAATGGAGAATGAGAGATATGATCCCAGCAGGTTTATGTGGAAATGTGAATATAATAGGTTCCAAGGTAATATAGTTACCTTGTATGGGTTTATATTTTCCTGGATAGTTCTCAATATGTTCAAATAATATATTTTAATTGACTTAAGGCTAAAGTACAAGTTATTTAATCTGACTTTTAAAATGCTACATTATCTAATGACTTCTGATCTTTCTCTAAATAATTATCTCTAAATTTATTATTAAGAAATATGTGCTATAACACATTCCCTTTGCTAGAATGGTTGTCCCTCAATTTTATCCTAGCAACATATTTAAGAGTTATCTGAAGTATCTCCTACTTGGTGAAATCTTTTTTGTTACACAGAGACTGAACGATATGTTTATCAAAGCCTCCACTGTGCATTATGCATACTTTCCTTTATAACACTTCACAGGGTACTTTTTAATAGTCTCCTTGGACCCTTTTTCTCATTAGACATACAGCTCAAGGTAACAGGACCATGGCTTTCCACTGGAGTAACCTAGCACCAAGCATCATGCCTTTCAAATAGCAAGTGTGCAATAAATAATATGAGAACAGAAAGGTGAGAGGCAAGAAAGGAAATTAAGACTTATTTTTATTGACTATATCATTGCTTCTTTACCACTGTCTCCATCTGCTTATTCAGAAATAAAGTAATACAAATCAAAAAGGTTTTAGCCAGGACCACAAACCTGGGTGTGTGCTTGTGTGTGTGTGTGTCTGTGTGTGTGTGTGTTTCCTAAACCAAAGACATTAATAAAATTTTTCGGTCTACATTACATAAAATATAAACTCAGTAGTCTATTTTAAAAAGGATCTAATTACAGTCCTATCAACTTAAGTAGGCTATACCACAAAGTTTCAGCCTTGATACATATTTTTTTAAAAGTAGATAAAGGCAAAGTGAATATGACATAGTTAGATGTGGTTAGAATATATGTCCATTTTGTTCCTGTCCACACTTTACAAACCTTGGATATACTACAGATAAAAAAAGGCTTATAAAACCCAAGAAATCCCAGGCACCATGCACCTGGCATCAAACTTGTAGGAATAGTTAAGTATATGCTTTATTTATTTCTATTCCAATATTGTTTATAGTTGTTTATTTAAGGAGTTCAAAGATTCTCTCTCCATCCATATTAACAATCTGACTTCCTCCCACACAAGGATATCATATTTTATTTTCTAAAACATATAGCTAATTGAGCATTCCTTTAAATTTTAAGCAAAAAAAACTTAAATACAATAAACACAAATTTTAATTCATGTTTTGAGATATAGTAATGGATACTGTAAATCCAAACGTGCAATAGAAAAGTAGTCAAATTAGAACTTTAAAAGTAGACAAAATTTTTAGCAAAAGCAGAGAAACAACTGGTTACAATAATAGTTTGCTTCAGACTTTTAGATAGAAATATGGTGGAGGGAAATATATCACAGACTGTTTATTTCAAAGATGCATATTTTTATTATTTTAGTTTTATTTTAAACAAAATTCTATGTAGTAACATTTTTAAAATGTTTCTATGAACAAAAATATAAAAAGTATCCTATAGGGGGCACTCAAGTACCATAAACTGAAGAATCCTCCTTTTCTAGTCAGATTTTGTTTAGCTGGAAAGGGGTAAACCCATGGGCACATTTTCATATTACCTTTTATATAAAGAAGAAAACTGAGTAAAATAAACGAAAGTACTCTTTGTCACGCTTCTTCTATTCCCCAAAGAAAGACAAAGGGATATTAAAAAGGTGTGATTAAATGGCATTCTGAACCTTATTATTCTAAAAGCATAAAAGGTATGATAGTATAGACAACTGAGTTGGTTTGCATTTTCAAAATTCTAAACAAGGTTTTTTCTACATTAGAGTTCAATGCCAGAGATAATTGTCATTCTTTTTTGGAGACATTTAGTTGTACACAACAGTGAAAGCAGAGTCACGTGCCTCATTCTCCCTAGGTTTTAAAGCAGAATAATAGAGAAACTATTTGAATTACTTTTAAAATAATATTCCTAGGGAGGAGTTAGTCTACCACTTGCACAGAGAAGTTAGAACAACTGATGGTGATGATTTCTTGGGGGTGGGTATGGGGGAAAATAAGGGCAAAACTAAAATCTACTTCTGTAGCCAGTGTGCTGTTTCAACTGAACTGCATTTTGGTAGCTAAAGACCTTATTTTAACCAAAACCTGAATGAAAACCTGTGATGCCACCTAACTGAAATGTAATGTATTTTCTTTAAAGTAAGAGGGGGAAATGTTTCATTTAGATTTTGAAACTGTAGATAAAAAGAAGTTGCTTTTTATTTTAATATGGTCAATATCATGGTAAGTTAAAAATTAACCTCTAGATGCTCTCAGTAGAGTGACATGAATTCCATTAAGCCTGTTAAATACTAATCTCCCTGTTGAATTTTCCATTGAAGTGCTTCACAGGGCACATCACTCAGAGAACGGACATTTTCTTCCTGTTATTTTCACACAAGCAACCTTAATGTATGCTTCTGATTTTAAAACAGGCATGTACACTTCCATTAATTATCTTGTTCACCACTATCACAGTTGCAAATAATGAAATCATGTCTAGTACCATTTGTTAAATCCATAACTTGAGATACCTATATTAGGTATGATTGAGTCCAACAGCCTATTTACTCATAATGAAAATATTAACCCTATTAACCCTGCTTTCCCACGTGATTAAATCTACCTGAATATAAATTTTCATAAAATTGGGTTACATGTCAATCATCCTTTCAATGATTTAGAATAATCTCAAGTTCTTCATGTACTTTGAAAGTGTGAAACTTTCAGTAAGAGAAGACAAACAATTTGTAACTAAGATCTCTTGGATTTAATAAAGTTATTATGGCCAAAGAAGGGATTTTCTGGAACAATCCTGAGTACAAACATTCTGTCCTATTGCTCAACAATTGTATTAAGTCATATTTTCTAATTTTGGTTTGAAAACTGTGACTACTATAAATCTGAAGTGTTTGGAGGAGGAGAGGGCAGAGGGAACCTACCTCAGACCTAAAAAAAAAAATACAGATTGGCAGTTGCCTCTATAATATACTTGAAGCTATAATTTACTTTCACTTGCAACTACAGTTTGGACAATGTTTGATTCTAGAAACTCCCCAGCCAAATTTCAGGCGTGGTAATTATCTGTCCTTTAATATATTTTATGATACATGAAAAATAGAGTATGCTACCTTTTCCAAGCTATTTTTACAGCAGGTAGATGTACCTTCCTAGAAATGTCCAAATTGATTAAACTCCTTAGTTTTGGATATATAGTAAAGACTGATAACAGCAATCCTTTGACTCATCTCCTATAGTTTCTGAATATAGGTCAGTTTCTGGAGATTATCTATCATCTATCTACACTTATAATATTTTTTTTTCCAAATAATTGTATTATAGTTTTCAGGTAAAGCCCAGTAAAGAGCACAGAAACTATTTCTTGTCATCTGCATCACTTTCTTTTGGCAAGAAAAAGCAGGAGGTTAAATTGGAATAAATTAGGATTGATATCCACCTAAAATATAAAATCGATGCTTTAAAAAATAAATACATGCGTTTACTCACAAGGAAAGAATGAATAACCAAAAATATTCTTGGTCCTACTATGACTAAACATTGCTATTCATTCTCTTCTATATTTCCTGTTGTGTACCTGTGAATAATGCCTTAATACTTTTGTTATTGTTGTTGTTGTTGTTGTTATGTAGTGCAGTTTTCAGTGTGATGTGAATGATACCCTTTGGTAAAGTCTATTTAAAATGCAGAATGTAGCATTGGGACACCATAAAAGCGTTTAATGGTCTTTCAACTGTAATTTAACTTTGCCAGTATTCAGGCATAATATCACACATTTCCACAAATCTTGATAAATATATCTAGGTCCAAATATCATTATTTTTCTTCCCACAGAGAGAGGCTTGACATAAAATTAGGACATTGTGTTATGGACTAGAGAACTCCTTTTTGCATTTGAGTTTTTATTGTGATTAAATGTATAATTTTTGTAATAGAAAAACACTTTTAGAGGGCAAGAGACATTCGCTATACAAGAGAAATAAAATTTTCTACTTAGAACAAATAATGTTTTGGAAAATTTAGTTTTTTAAGTATTCTTTAAAGCAAAATTTGAAAAAAAGATAACAACTCAATACTAAGTGTATTCTGTTTACCACACACCTATTTGGTACTTACTATATGACAGGTACAATGCCTAAATGTAGTTGTTGACAGAGTCTGAAGCCATTCCCAGTGGAAATTAAGCAAGGTCTACTAGGAGGAAAGATTTATTTTTCTATTCTTCCTTCCTTTTTTATTTTTATTTTTGCTTTCCTTATTGTTTGTTTTTATATTTAAATTTACTATATTAGGAATATAAAAGGAATAGATTTCTCATAAAGGAACAGAAAAAAAATACTCTTCTTATAATACTCAACAAGACAAAGCAAAACAATGCCTCGCCTAAAGTAAATACTACACAAACAAAAAACCCATAAACTTGGTCAAAGATACTGTCAGTCCAAAGAACTTGTTACATTTTAACAGCACCTCATTTTATTAAAGTATGCGTATGGTGCATTTAATATAATTCTGGTATCTCATCTTCTCAGTTCTCTGTCAATTGTACCTAATCTCCATCCTTGTCATTGTATTATCCTGCGTACTTCAGATATAGAAATGTGTTCCATGGCAGAAGGACCAGGGAAGAGCAGATATAGGAAAGAGTAAATAATGTCAAGGGAAGAAGTAAAAAGTCATTAGTCAGCAGTAAAACAAATTACCTCTGGGTATCTATTGTGAGGGAAAGCCCATGCAAAACAATTATATCATTAGCGGGTTAGAAATTGTGAAGTGCTAAAGACTATATATAAAATAAACAAGAAAAATGTCATTTGGATATAAAGTAAGAAATTATTCAATATAGAGTGGATGTAATGCTTAAAAGGGTCCCAATTAATAGCTATAATAAAAATAAGCAAATGAATTAAAGTTGAGCCAGATTTTCTCCAGTCCTCTTTTTGTCCTCTGATTCTATTGAATCCACAACACAACAGAATCCACTGGCTTTGATTAATCTGTATTATCACTGATAACATTTCTAAATGTTTTGAATTCTGAACATTTCTGAATTTGCTACTGAGTTTTAGATCAATGGAAATATGATATGCTGACTGACTAAATGCTGGTAACAACACTCAATATATTTGAATATATGTTTTGTGATTTCTTATCCTGAGTCCAATTCTAGCAGAAGTCTTGGGTTTCTCTATAAAATTTTATTCATAAAGATGTTTACTCAGAAAATAAAGCCCTGATTTTAGTGGATGATCCCAGCAGTGGCCTTAATGTGTCATACCTGTGCTTCACAGCAACATAGTTCCCACAAGATCCTGGAAAGTCAGTCATTAGCAGAGAAATGATGTTTGCTTTTGACTGTAAGTTCTGCTTAGTGTAAGGACCACATCTATTTTCTATAGAGTTATTTGCATGGTGCTGAGTAGAGCGACTGTTACATAATGTGTAGTATTAAGTTAATAAGCTAATTCAAACTCCCTGGGCTACCTCTCCTCCGAGCTAGGAAAAATATAAAGGAATATCAACAAAGCTCAGCACATAATAGGACAGAGTCAGGAAAGTATTCAAAGGCTGTTTCTGATATTAATAAGATGTGTGACTTAAGAGTAGTCACCTTTCCTGTCCTTAACTTTTTCATCTATAAAATGTAGTAAATTGGAATAAATGATTTGAATGTTCCCCCCCAGCTGCAACAATCTAGGAGTTAATTAAAATTAAGGAGCAGAAAGATAACTAAAAGGACAAAGATCAATAATTTGCAGGTAGAAAAAGACCTCAAGGCTTATTCAAACAAAGTGTATCCTGACCATGGACCACTGACAACCAACTCTCATCATGAAACATTAATTCTATTTAGCAGCTGGAGATGGATATGTGAAGGTCAACCTGACCAAAGGTATGTTTGGTCAAAAAGCACTGAAAGCAACAAGTCTTACAAGCAGCAACTGACCTGAAACTCAGCTGTTTCCACACAATTAGAGCAATAAGGGTTTGATGAGCTTTTGGTAATTCTGTATTCCCCTGCTCCGGACACAAGTGGATTGTATTATTACTGATTGTGTCTTCTAAAGACATATACAAGAAGCAACACAGGATTTATCTCTTGAGTCCATATTATTATTATTATTATTATGGTAGTCAATTGTTGCCCAATAACATTGTCTAAGTAAAAAGTCCTCCTACATTTGCATCCTACTGTCAAAAGTTTATCAAACAGGAGTCAGAGAAAATGTAAAATAATCAAATCATTAAGAGCTTTTATTATTTATCCTTTGAAACTTATAATTGACTATCATTTGTCTTTCACTGCGATATGTATACTTTAATGTATTTATAGATAATAACAGTAAAGATAAGGTGAGGCTCATGCACAGAGAAAAACTTAATTTGCCTGTATATATTTTTATTTTCCAGGTTTAATTTGGTAATTGAATAATGCTTCATTTTCTCCCCAGGTGTACATACTTCCTAATACTTCTCAAATAGTAGGAATTAAAGTTGCACTAAAATCTTATTTATCTTGACTGAATCCCCATGTCCCAGTTGAAACAGCATGCTATCAAACATGTATAGCTATTAAAGTTTTGAAGGAAAGCTGTTAAAAATGTGCATTGAAATGCTGCAGTTTGAGAAATAAAATGAATCTAAAGTTCTTTTTTCTTAGTGGTTTTTGTCCAGAGTATCTCTCTTTCACTTTTAAGCACTAATAATGTTTCTTTAACAATTCTTAGTTCAGTATATCCCTACCCCCCTGCCTTCCTTTTCCTTCTCATCCTGTGTCTGCAGCTGCCTGGCAACTTTTCTGTGTGGAAAGGGAACATAAGCAGTCTAGCAGCCCTTGGAATGATAGCTGCAAAAAATCCTAGCAACCTGGCTCTCAGGCCAACCCTACTTTACACACATCACTTCATGAGATGGACTGTTGGGCTTGGTTTGTTTAGACACACCGCCGCCCCATAACATGACTTTCAGGTGTGTAGAGTATGACTTATTACTATCTATGGTAAAACAACAACAACAAACCCAATAGCAAAAAAAAAAAATAATCAAGTTAGCAGAAATGAAATCTGATGTTTGATCACATGTATGCAAAGAGTGGCTCTAATTGAGAAGTATAAGATTACCACTGACTGATAATTAATATTCATGTGTTGTTTTAGACCAGAAAGTAAGAATGATTGGTTCTACTTTGTTTAATTTATCTCAATGAAAGATTTCATAACATTCTATAGTTTGATGAATTAATTTATTTAACTTGTCAGTGTTAATAACTCTGATTAGAATGAAGAAATTATAATGGGCCATAGAAACAAACAGAATTTGAAGAGTAACTCTTGCTAATTTTTCTTCGCTAATAATATAATTTATTAATTTTCTTTCTCTCTAAAGCATATATGATGGGGAATAAAGTATTTCATAGAGAATTATACTTATGCTTCCCTTTTATTTATAGTCCATTATAACTTGATGGTCATTCAAAACTTGGACATGAATTATTAAATTTAAAACTCCTGTTTGGTCTATACCTTTATAAGCCTTATTAGATTCTGATAAAAGCTATCTCTTTTGATAAATTGGTCATTTTCAATGAAGAGCTACACACTGATTTGATGTGAGAAAATTTTATCATTTTCATTTTGACATTGCCTTACTTCAGCTTTAGACTATATGTCTATTAATAAATGATAATTTGTGTCTATTAAATTTAATTATTGAATATGCTTATTATGTATTATTATGGCTTTGTGGTATGAAACCATGGTATAATTTTGTTTTTAAAAATCTGCTTGACATGCATCTAAATGCATATGTTATGTCCACTTGACCACTGAAACATGCCTAAGCATCCATTCTTCTACCCAATTACTGTGAAGTTTTTATACCATTTAGGTCTTTGTTAGTAACATCTATTCACATTCCTAAAAATAGGTCCCCAATTTTCTTTTATAGATAGAATTAAGAATAATGCACAATTGATATTAAATACAAGTCATCACCTTTCATTGATACACTAACATTTCACTTAGTAATTAGCCTACCACAATTAGTACCACTATTTTACACCACAATTTTGAGTCCTGTATCATTCACATATGGCAATTTGATTTGTGATCACTTAAAAAAATGTTTTGCTGTATTATTCTGATCGCAATGTGTGGACAATGCATCCTTGATTTTCTTCTATTCAGGGCAGTTAAAAAGTAAAGCAGATGATGTAAAAGAGATCATATGGTTTTTACTCTGCCTAATTTACTTAGTAGTTTTATTATTAGGAGGCACTACATATTTAGAATGCAACATATTTAGAATATACATTAGAATACAAAATCTGCTGTGTATTCATTTCTCTGATTATCTTTCATAACTTTTCCCTTTTAAGAGTTGACAGTGGAATCCAGGGCTGGTACATACATTGCAGAAGCAAATGAGTCACTGATATTCAGTCATAGAACTTGAATACATGGTAAGTCTTTGGTTGTTCTGTTCCTGGCTGTTTTCTTCTACATTGCAGTTTTGAGATGGGAGGTAATCGGTGATAATAATAAAAAAGAAGCAGAATCAGGATGTCCTTAGCATTATTTGTTAGCACTCCTCATTTTATTGCCAAGACTTTAAGTGGATATAGATTTCCTAATAGCTGGCCTCCTTGTTGACTGAATGGGATCATGTCAGAAAGACACCTACCTACTTTGTCCCAGTGAAAGAATAAATATTTCATAGAATGCAGAGGTGTGTGGACACTTGAGAAAGAAATATTTGTTACTTTGAGTATCATTCTAAATTTATCCTTCCTCCCCAACCCCAGCCCCATATTCTTTGAATTCTGCCACTCAGTCCAAAGTTTGTGAATTTTTAGTATAAAATTAAATAGGAAAATTGCCTTTTTATATTTCCTATATAGTACATCTTATTGTGAAACAGTAAAAATACTAGGTAAAATTACACATGTAACAACTTTAGAAGAGAAGAAAATGTTTACTTTTAAAGATGGAAGGGGTCATCTTTTTAGACACTAAATGGTTTGATATACAAAGGAAAGTCAACTTTAAAATGTACAGTTATGACAAAAATGACATAAAGGACATATTTTTAAATCACAGAGTAAGCATAAAAAGGCAAATTTCACAGATTCTTGGTAATTTCCCTTAAAGTCACCTCTGTGTTCTTTGATCCAATCTAATTTTAATGACTTCTAAGGAGCAGCCAAATATGTTTCTGGATATTTTGTTCTCATGAACAGCTAGCTCATAGTGCTCCATTCATCTATACTGTTTCAACCAGGAAACTGCACAAAGTGCTTAAGGTATATTTCATTTGCTTTTCAATCATCCTGTTCCTTAGTTTTGTTCTTTTCTTATAGTTTACCTTACATCCTTTTCAAGTTTTAAAATATCAAATCTTAAATATTTTTCAACCTTAGTTCTTAGTCAAGAATTATGGATGGTACAAGGAAAAATAAAGCTTCAACTATTAAGGTTTCTGAGTTTTAACTCCTTAGCCATCTCTGAATGTTTAACTAAAATTTTAGGGTTTTGGATGATTATATTAAAAACCTCAAGTGGTTATTAAAACAATTTTTTTAAATTCCACTGATTCATGTTCATGCCTTGGATAGTTTGGTAAAGTTTTTAAACTATAACTGTACTATGTGGAAAAAGAAAAAACCAAAAACAATAAAAAATACTTAAAACATGTTTAAAATGGTTCGAGGAACCTTTTTAAAGAGAGAAATAGGCTGCAAAACAAACTGCTAATCCTTTGCTCAATGATTCCCTGCTTAGGGACCTCTTTACATTAACTTTCCCTTCTTTCGCAAGGGGTAATGACTTTGTGGGTTGTTTTGGTGTTTGTTTTTCTGCTGAGTCACTAAATTTTGAATCTTTGTCTCCAGATGCTACTCAGCATAAAAGTGAAAAGAGCAATTCAGAAAACATCGCATTTGCGTGTGGAGCAGAGGAAACCATTTCCCTAAGAGAAGCTCAGTTACTTGGCTTGTCCTTCCTTCCCGGTAAGGAAGCTTCCTGGAAGAGAAGGGATCAAATCTGCTTTGCCGAGAGAAGCATCCCAGCGCTGTAGCTGATAATTGCGAGCTAGCTGTTAAATGCGGAGCTTCCCAGGCGGGCCTGGGTGGCTCAGCCCAATGCAGAAGTCTCCCCCTTCTCTAAAGACCCAAATCCCTACAGAACCAGCTTTAGAGTTACTTTCCCTTCAAGGAGACCGAAATAATTGTGATTTGTGGTGCTCTCAGTTCACAGTGGTATTTTCCTGTTGTGTTAAATGCCTCTTACTAAGTAATAGATGTGATTTATGTGGACGACGGAGGGGTGTGTGGTGGATTCGGTGATTAATCAGTGAATTCCCATCCGCTGGCATCTCTCACTGCCCCTCTTTGCGTGATGTAAGATCAGACGTACCCTGCATTGAAAAGTCAAGACACACGAGCGGCTCGCTCGCGCTCACACACACTCTCTCCCTCCCACACGCGCGCATCCGTACACCTTCCACATCCTGCTCCAGGCAGGAGAAGGCGGACTGGCTGGGCTCATTGAGCTGAAGAATTTCCAGTGACATTTGTAAATGACGCTGCTCGATTTGGGGCTCCGAGCCGCCGCCGCCGCCGCCGCCGCCGGGCCGAGGGCGCCGCGGAGCAGTCTCCAGCGCAGGCTTCCTTACCGGGCGACCACAATGTCCGAGTTTCTCCTCGCCTTACTCACTCTCTCGGGATTATTGCCTATTGACAAGGTGCTGACCGTGGGAGCCGACCGAGGTAAGGAAATAGCTCCCTCCTGGTTTCACCTTCCTTCCTAGAGCTTTCCTGCTGGGCGATGCTTGTAGATAAGTGAGTGTGAAACTTAAGTCCTTGTGGCCCCGCTCCCCGGGACTGGTTGGCCACTGTATCACTGGCCTCGTGGGGGTGAGAGGTGCAGTGGGGGATTTCAGAGTCAGGTGCCAGAGTCCTCGGCTTCCTCCCACCCCCAGCTTTTTCTTTGGCCATTTACCGGTCCTGATTTTGTCCACCAACCTCCCCCCGCCCCCCCCCCACCTCCCCCGGGAACGTTTGGACTTGGACGGCGCGCTTCTGCCAGCGCAACCCAAGCGCTGCAGATGTTGGGATCAGAATTCTCTTTTCCAAGACTTCACTGCGCGCTGACTCTCATAGCTTGGAGCTTTTTCAGGCTCCGGATTCTCCGCGTTGTGTGTGTGCCCTCAACTTAGCTCCTGGTTAACTTCCCTACCTGCTGCACCCAGGGTGTGTGGAGGGGAGAAAGCGGCGACTCAAACCCCTTCCGTTTCTGTAGACCCTTCCTGAGGCCGACTCAGGAAAGATTCATGTCATCAGCGGAGAGGCTTAGGCTTTCAGGGCTCTTCTGGGCGCAGGCACCTGCTTTAACTTGACTTTTTTGATTCTGAAGGTCTGTGACACAGCTTATGGTACCAGGAGACGCTTACGCACTACTGGCGTTTTGCCCTTGTTGTTTTGTTTTGTTTTTTGTTTTTTTCGTTTTTTTTTCTTCCCCAAATAGCTGATGAGTGGTAGAAGTTGAAATGGGAATGTACATGGGGAGAAGAGGAGAGAGGAGGTGGGAATGTTAATAAACCTAGATTGTGTAAACTTTTGATCTGGAAACCCAGGAATCCCTGTGCAAGTTTGATGGTCTTTGACAACAGTTGCACGGGTGAAAAAAGGGGGAAAAAAAAGGGTAGATGAATATTTGGGCCGCAAGCATTGGCATGGTTAACTCCCTAAAGTAAAATCAGGAGTATCATTCATATATATATATATAATTAATATATGTGTATATATGTAATATATGTGTACTATTTTGGTTTGTTGTCAATGTTTAATTAGAAAAAAAGAGAAGTAACAAAGATACAAAGGATATCTGGATCCCAATGTCAAGTAAATAGGCAAAATGTTGCATTGGGAAATTTAGTGATGTGTTTATATGAAGTGAATTATGAACTGACTAAAAATTATTGCTTCATTATAGAAAAGAAAAAAAAAACAGGGAAATGAATTGTAATGTTTCTATCCAACCTGCTGTTGGTAACCAGCTTATAGTCGTTATAATGTTGAGCACATTTCCTTTACCAGTACTGAGTCTGATACTAGTTCCTTTAGAAAATCTGACATTCACTGAGTGATAGTCTTTTAAACATATCATTCCTACCTAACTATATAGCTTCTAAACTTGTCTTAACTTGCCTTGAAGTTGGTGTGGAATGGTTGAAAACTATACTGATAAAATGGAAGCACATAGCTCTAACTTGAAATGATGATGTCTTTGATCTGGAACAATCAGCTCTCAACCTTTCTTAGGAAGAATCTTTGAAGTTGGACCAGAGCACATGAACAGAATGAAGCTTTTCAGCCCTCTGAGCTAGCAAAATATAATGGCACTGCAGACTCCTGCTATTGGGCTTTTTCTGATTAAGTCCCCAATCTCTGAAAATTTGACCTCATCTAGAGCTAAGTCCTCAGTGATTTGGGATGTGTTTATGAGGGAGAGAGTTGTTGCTGCAGTGATTAGAATGAATAGCTGAAGAGAATTGTATATATCATAAAAAGTTAAACTATAGACCCTCGATTTTCTCCTGAGTTAGAAAACTAAATAACTAAAAGGGTTACAATTTGGTACAAATTTAGTTCCATGAGGGAGAGGGACATCTAAGACATAAACAAGGGCCTATGGAAAAGGTTACTTTTTCCTAGAACTGAAATAGTGTCATGTATCACCATGTCAACATCAAAAGCACTGTTATCAGATAGCACAAGTAAAAATAGTTGTAGACCAACACTTTGCCACTATCATGTATATTTAACACAACTTTTCAAACTGTTAGAAAGGAGTTAAAATTCCCAGGGCTATCTACCAGAAGTAAAAAGGGTGGGTCTCATTTGGAAAAGGAAGGGGGGATGTAGAGAAATCCTGTTTAAAGTTGAAAAAGAAGGTGATGGTGCATTATGACAAACTTTCCTCAGTGAAATGCTGAAACAGACAATATAGAAATATAAACTCAAGAAAGAGGTTAATGAGATGTAGCTTTTTGCACGGGCTTATGTCAATTGTCCTTGAAGTATAAAATAGGCATGTGAATTTCACAGGTGTGGTTTGTAGTGCAGGAGCTAGCTTCGTTCCAGAAAATGAGAAATCACTTTCAGGTTCTCCAAATATATGCTGGATAATGGGTGACTTATTAAACTCTATGAATTAGATAGAAATACTTGGATTACCCTCTGCCTGTGTTGCTCTTTGGTTTGTAAATTTATGAGTATAAACTCAAACGTTTTTTTAAACAGAAGAATACTTTAACTTATATGCTTATGTTCAATCTACATACATCCACTTGTCCTTCTAATTCCACATTGTTTATTTTCTTGGTTTATATTGATTTTGATATAGAGTTAAGATAATGTACATGTCAGTTCTTGTTAGATTTCATCACATCATAAAAGGGAAACATCTTTGTAACTCTTAACAGCAAAACGTGAAGGATAAATCATATTCACTTAGGATCAACCAATGTGTCATATTACAATGTCATATCATATCAAAGTATTGCTTGATAGGGATTAAGACTTAAAAGGAAGTGTATTTTAAATTGTCAAATTTTCTGAAAATAAAGGGGATTGAGAGACCTAAAACTAGTCTCCTTTAAAAAAAATTCCTGAGTCAGATAATAAGGGGAAACATATTTCCAAATAATTAAAGTTCATGCTGTTATAATATTTTAAATGTATATGTCCACAAAAACTCTCTAAAAATGGCAATCATGTGTGTGTCAAAATTTTAATCTTCCTCTCCTCAAGGAAGTATGAACTATGACCCATGTATTTCGCGAACTAAAGTTTTGTTTTGAAGAAGTCTCTGTAATCTTTGAGATTTTATCTTCTTTTCTCTCTTTCTCTTTCTCTTCTCAAGCTTACTTTGAAACTGATAAGAATGAAGGGAGGCAATGGGAAAACAAAGAATAATATCAATGTGTTAAAACACAAAAAAGATTAACAGAGAACAGAGTGAGGGAAAGAAAAGTGAGGAGAAAGCCAAATGATAAATTTAAGAAGAGATTGACTCCAATTTAGTATTTCTTAAAGAAGAGATTAAAGTATCTTTAGACAAAATAATAATTTTTAAAATAAATATTTTCTTCTGATTCCATAATAATTATCTTATGAAAATATTTGCAGTATAAACATAATTTAAAGAAACTTCCATCAAGGTGAGTTGGATATAATTAAACCTCTAACAATGGGGAGATACATGAGAATATTGCAGAAAACTCAAATATTGAGAATGCTAGAATTATTAAGATGGAAGTGATTTTTAAGTGGATGTGAAGGAAGTCTATCTTCTTAGAAAGAATGGGGGATGAGTGATATAGTGAATATATTCTTAATGTGATATGACACTTTCTAAATGCTACTTGTCATTCACAGTAGAGACATGCAGAAATTTCTAGTTTGCAAGTGTATTGGATCCAGGACATTAATTTCTTGCTATTTGCCTTGTCATTTTCTTTTTAGAGACTAGAGTATACCATAAAGTTAGGCTCTATTTAAAGTCACCTGGACTGAACATGACTGGTCTTCTACAATGATTGCAATGGTGAGGGATGTCTATATCTTCCCTCCATTCTATATTTTACTATGATCAATTTTTTCATGATCCTACTATTAATTTTTATGTCTTATATAAAATTTGTACTCTTTTTTTCTTCAATTCCTTCCTAGTAATAGGGATTTTGTATAGTAAAAAGTACCAACCAGATGTATTGAAAGATTTCTCTATCTTCTGTAGCTGTCTGTCAAAACAATTCTTGTACAAAGGAAACACTTGTCTTCGCTTTAGATAGATGCATTCAAAGAAAGTAGAATTAATGCTAAAAGTTAAACATGGTTGTACCAACATGATATCATTAGTTAAACTAATTTAGCAGTAAGTGGAACCCACTTACTATATATATAATAACATATATATATATATAATCTTCTTTAAGGATTATATATACATATCTCCTTTAAAATGGCTGTTTTGGTACAAACATCCTTTAAAAACACCACGTTAGCCTGAAAATTAGATATATTTTTATATGAAACTTTCGTTTCTGAATTCCAGAAAATATATGTCTATCTTTGGCTTATTGCCTCCTTGAAAAACAAAAAAATATCAAATGGAAGAACTTTCAGAATTATTTTTCAACTCCCAACATGCAATATTCTAATGATAAATTTCCATGTAACAAATACTTTGTTGTAACAAAATCTGACAGTGGAGGACATAAATGTTAAAATGCTTTTGCTTTTGAAATACCTGTAATTATGATGCCCTCCATACTTATAATTTGAAGCAATGTTTTTAGCAGCTGCAATGCTAAACAAAAGTAATGTGAAAGGTTGAGTCCTTATAATAATGAGCTAACCAGAATATATACTGGATCAACCTTCTATCAGGAAATTGTCATGTTTACTCAAGACAGTTCAAAAACTACCTAGAAGAAGAAATCTGGGGCCCCATGTTTAATCTAAGATTAATGACAAAAAACTACATTGATGCACAGAGAATACAAATAACAAGGTGTTTTTGTTGGTGGGGAAGGGAGGACAAAAATTAATCAGCCAAACAGAAAAGTGCTGAGATACTTTCTATCCTGTTACATTCCAATGTGGATTGTTATTCCCCAAATGTAACCTATATGAAAAGCCATTAAATAGAGGCATCGGGATGAGTAGAGACACAGGCCTCAGGGGACATTTTCCAGGTGTTTTCTCTTGGAAGGAGATCTTTAGAGGTATTAGTTCCTTGGGGTGGGGAGGGACCCAAATGTTCTATCATTTAAACGTTAAATATAAAACCATGAACATATCTCTAAAAATTAGAGTTTAAAAAAGTTACTTTTGGACTAATTTCTATGTGTGCCAATGAGTGTATGTACGTCACTACCTTTTGAAAAGTATTATGCTTGCCATAATATTTAATCCCTGTTCTCACTACTTTGTGCTCTCTCAGTTGGATAAAATGTCAATCTCTCCAAGTACATCTGAACCCTTTATGTTATATAGAAAGAGGAACGAAGCCTTCAGAAGATTTTGCCACACATCAGAACAAGTAGGTTTAGACCTCCAAAATTTATATATATTTTTTTCTAGTAGAAGTTTTTCTGCTATATAAGTTGCCTTCGAAATTTTAGATCTATATTTTCTCCTCATAAATGATTTGGTGGCCTCCCTTTTTCCCTCTGGCATAACTACAAGGCCAAGTTAGTAAATATGTATTATTTATTGCTCTGTTCTGAATTCAGTGATGCCAAAAGATTTTTTTCTCTCTTTCTCTCCATCCTATTGATTTAGGCTATCTCTATACAAACCCAATTATTTTGACTGAGCTTCCTGACTTGACTGATGAAACTGACTCATAACTAAATGGGAATCAAAGTATTATATAGAAGCCAGTCAGATGTGATAAAATAATAAAACTGATCTTGCATTAAAAGCCTAAAGTTGAACTTTATGGAAAAACAACAATAACAACATATTTCCCTGAAAGGCTTATGCATTCTACTTACCTTCTGTACTTTGTAAAGTAAGTCGTATGTACCTATGTCCTTATTCCTGTCATAACAGGGGAATTTAATATATTTTAGTAGTAATTATATATTTTTATCACAGGTTAGTATAAGAACCTACAACACTATCAGAATGTGATAAATACATGCTCTGAATTCATTCATGCTCAGATAATTATTTTATTGAAAGTAATTAGAAATTTATTATTTTTCATTATTGGCTTTATTAACTGATTTACTTTCTCATTTTGTAAAATATTTTTGAAAATTAAAATATATTCCTAAATGTTATTTCAAAGTCAAGACTTTATCTCAACACAGGATATATGGTAGAAATCACTGCAGTGATAAAATGGAAAGTAGGATTTGGTGTGTTTATAAACGTGACTATAATAACTTTCTCATGCAGTTACACTGACTTAATTTCAGTCTGCAATTAGATTTCCAATTATGGTTAAAAAATGCAATGGCATGATTAAATAAATGGGCCCATTCATTTGTTGCTGATTTCCTGGTAGGTCAGATTCTTATAAGTACCACCAGTGCAAAAAGCTAACACTTAAGTTGATAATGATTGTGTTACTTATATTGTTCAATGACTCTCCCCCTCATATGCGTTGAATAATATATACATTTGGGATTTCTCAAATATATCAAAACAGTTGTAAATATGCAACACTCGTCAAAGGTGTCTTTACCTATAGAAACAATGAAAAGTAATTTTGATTAATATATTCTTACTGTACAGCCATCTGTTTACTCTTATTTTTCTCAGACATAGTCATGCACCTATGAAAGTTTCCATTTACACGTGAATAATATTATAACTATATACCCTTTATAGAATATGAGTTGAGAAAGTACCTTTTCACATGAGATTCCTTCTAACTTTATTAAGTAAGAAAAAAAAAGAAAAGAAAAAGAAAACTTGAAGAAGATAGAGTGCGTTGCCTTGCTAAGATGCCGGCATTACATTTTATCTCACAAGGCATTCTTATTAACAGTCAGACATCTCTTCCTGAGATGCATGCACCTCATTGTCCTGGCTGGCTTAGCCTTCAGACCAAAGACAGGTATTGTTGAAACACGACCTCATTTTAGTCCAAAGAATACATTTCTTCTTTAGGTAAGATCAAGGTACCACAGATCGTCTCTTGTTTTATTCTTACAATCAATAGAACATTCCTTCCTAACTTTTCCACATTGCATTGACATCCTTCAAGACTTCCAAGACAGCTTAACTTTAGAAATATGAATACATAATTCCTTAAGAATTTTTCTACCGCTGAGTTTTTCTTTAATGACGATTTGTCATCTTAGCCCTTTCTTCTTAAAATGAGAAAAGATAGCTAAAAATGGGGATGGGGAGAAGAGGAGAAGTGAAACTTGGCTGTGGTTGCTTGCTTTGAGTGTTCCTAGGGTGTTTTAAGATATTTGTGAAAAAGAAAAACTGTGGGTATAAGGCTGATAACAGAAATGGGTTTAGAATGATCTGTTTTCTTTAGAAATTAGGATGTGTAGGAGAGGAAGGACAAAAATGCTAAGACAGAGTGCATTGACAGAAAGAATTTATTGAAACTTCAATCCACACACACCAAATAACTGCGGCAATTAGGAACCTCAGACTTTTGCTAAAATATGCTTTCTAGAAATTTAAAAAAGATTTGGTTTTCAGATTATCCAAGACCTTGTGTGCATTTCCTAAAGCTTTTAGTGGTATATTTTATTGGTATGAAAATGTTAAAATAGCAAGTATTCTTTATTAAAATATTCCACTTTATTCAACGCTATTAATTTTTAAGGCATTTTCTCATAATTAAGCTCTTGAAAGTACAGTGATAACGATGCCAGCTCATGGGTGAGATTTTTGCCTCATCAGGTGAAAATATCGTGATCGTGCCAACTAGGCGTTCATATTTCTGAGATTTTATTTTAAAAAAATAGCTGAGATTTATAGATAGAATTGTTAACTCAGAATGCAGGTCCTTTTGCTGTGTCTTTGTATTGTCATTATTTTAACAAAAAAGCTGGGAGTTCATCAGCGCCATAATGCAGATAATGTTGATGGCACATGATACTAGTGGCATGCAAATCTTATTTGGGGGGAAACGTACATTTAATCCAACATTGGCCAACATTAAAAATAGGTAGAATTTAGAATTTAAACATTCTGCATCTGTCCATCTTTGGATATAGTTCTTTTCCTGCTAGGATGTTTTCTCCCTTTTTGTACTTGTTAAGGATATTGTCAACTATTTTGAAATTAATCCTGATAGCATCAGAACCAGAATCTTAGCACCTTTTTCACTCTTCTTACTTGCTCTCATTTCTGAGAGAACATAAAGTTATGAAGAGTGTGAGGGTTTTCTCTTGTGTGTACTTTAATCTGTGTGCCTGTGAAAACACCAGAAGAGTTTTACAGAAAAACCTTTCCAACCAACTTGAAAAAACAGACATAGCAGTGTCCATTGCAGCTTCCATGAGTGCAAAGAAGATAATGTATGTAAATACACAATACATCCTGTATTCCACTGTACAACCAGAATTCCCTTACATTTTCAGGACACTTTCATTTTTTAAAAATTTTTTCCCTGCTGAAATTATATGATTCCTGAAGCAATCCATATGGTTGGTGGTCATTCCTTTATATATCCACTCATTCAACAACAAAGTGGAGTAAATATGTACTGGGCCTTCTAGAGGCTGGGAATGAGGCAAGTGAGCAAGTGAGATAATGCAACTGGTTTGATTTAGCTTACATCTTACTGCAGGAGGAGACATTCAAACAAACAAATAATATTATTTCTGAGATGAAATACAACTAATATAATGTAATCAAGAGAAGTGATTGGTGATTGTAATCACAGAAAGCCTTTAGGAAGGATGACCTATTTGCTGAGACAAAAGAATGAGATGGAACAAGTATGAGTAGCTCTGAAGGAGGATCTTTCCATGAAAACACTTGTGAGGGAGTCAAGAATTTGATATTTTAGAGAAAGAAAGGCTGTGTGTTTGAAGTGAACTGTGTGTTTGGGAAAGAGGAAAAGTGGGGAAAGGCATATTTATGGGGTAGTCAGAATAGATCACACAGGACCATGCAGATTAAGGTGAGGCGTTTGGGTTTTGTTACAATTACAATGGGTAACAATTGGGTGTTTAATCAGAGGTGACATGAGACAACTTAATGTTTAAGAGTTCATGCTTGGTGTTGCTGAATAAAGGAAGATAACAAGGAGACAGTGATCCAGTAAAAGGGTTATCGTAATTGTCCTGGAGAGGATGTCAGCAGCCTAAATGAGGGGATAACTGTGTAGATGAGGACAAGGTAGAGGAACAACTCATATCTTTAAGTTAGGAAGATTTTCTGTAACACTGAATACAGCACCAGCCAGTATACTGGAAGGATCAGGCATGAAATACAGCCTCAAGGTCTTATCTTTGGAGGGAAGAGTTAACGCTGTAGAGAATTTAAAAATGAATGCATTTCTCTTTGCCGCACCTTTAATTGATTTGTCTGCAACATGTTTCTAAGTGTAAAGCATGTGATGGTCACATGTGGAGCCTGTAATATTGTTTGCCTTCTTATTACCTTTTCCCTTATATTTCAGAATTACTAACACCATCTTCCCTATTACCCCATGTTTTCCCATACCATATCTGCAGAATGGAATTAGTAGAGTCAGACTCATAGTATTCTTTGGGGGCTTAGTTAAAATAATGCACTTAGTTACATTCCAAGCATTAGTAAATCTGGCAGTAATTTCTTTTCTGTTATTTCTACTAATCCAAATGAATATAATAATAGAAGGAATAGGCTTGACTTGTGTGATGAAAATTCATTTGTGCAAACTTTTTTTCCAGAGAAAACTCTGAAATCCTCATAGTTTTTAAGGAAGAGCTCATTTTCATTGAACCCCAAATTCTTGACATAACTGAGAAGAATTTTTGCCGATAGTTGAGTTCCTACTAATGAATATTTGATTCAGGGAATAAATTGTAAGTGTGCTACTATTGGCTGTACTCATTACCCTGCCTCGAAATTCCAAGAAAACTGTAGAAAGCAAGGGGGTAGTGACAGTAAGTGGTATAAAATCTACTGGGTAAGCATTTATGACCTAGGTATTCCTCTTTGTCAGTCAGGGCCCTTAGATTATTCTATATTTATCCACACATTCATTGGATAACTGTTACAGTAACTACTATGTACCATTTAGTAGTTTTATAGACTAGAGATTTATAGACTAGAGAAAGAAACAACTAAACAACAAAAACCAGGACAAGCAATGAAACACTAGTTTAACAATTGTACAAGTTTGGATTTTCAGGGAAAGATTGCTTATGGCTACAAAAACTCATTTGGGTCTATTGAGTTCTTTTTGGAACTAAAAAGGGAAAAAAAGAGTTGAGGGAAGGAGAGAGAGAGAGAGAGTGGTATATAAAACTGATGGAAAAGGAAACATATCAGAACCCAGAAGTTTGTGAAAATGAAGAAAAGATTACAGTGTTTGAAGGAAACACTGTATTTTAGTTTAAAGTTTTATTTTTATTGGGGTGCCTGGGTGGCTTGGTGGGTTAAGCATGGCTTGGTGGGTTAAGCATCCGACTTCGGCTCAGGTCTGATCTCACGGTTCGTGGGTTCGAGCCCTGCATCAGGCTCTGTGCTGAATACTGGCTCAGAGCCTGGAGCCTACTTCAGATTCTGTGTCTCCTTCTGTCTCTCCACCTCCCCTGTTCGCGCTCTGTCTCACTGTGTCTCTCAAAAATAAATAAATGTAAAAAAAATTTTTAAAGAAGTTTTATTTTTATTTATTTTGAGAGGGAGAGACTGTATGTGTGAGCATGAGCAGGAGAGGGGAAGAGACAGAAGGAGAAAGGGAATCCCAAGGAGGCTCCATGCTGTCAGCACAGAGCCCTGACACAAGGCTAGATCACACGAACTCAGAAGATCTTGACCTAGGCTGAAATCAAGAGTTCAGATACTTAACTGACTGAGTCACCAAGGCACCCCATGAAGAAAATACTATTAATATGAAGCCAAATGAGTTACTCTACACCCTAAATTATTTAGAGATTGCTTCAGGATTTGATTCCATTGATTTTTTTTTCTTATTCTTTTTCTCTTTGGCTCTCTTTCCTGTAATTTACCTTGAGAAGAAGTCGAAGATTGGTTTTAAAACATCATATTCACATCTGCATTCCAAAGTATACACTTAGCCCCCAAAATATTATCACTCAGTTTCTTTTTCAGTTATACAGGTCATCTAGTGCCAAAAAAGCAACTTGGAGTAATCAGGGCTTTTGACACTATTCACTTTATGTTGCTAGCAGTAGCATTGTGGAGGAAATACTTCACGTCATTCAAAGAAATTACCTTGCAAAAGCTACATGATCATTACATAGAATGTTTAAAAAGATAACTTGCTTTCTTAGTTTTCAAACACAATGCATCTTTCAGTTAAAGAAGGGAAGACCTAATACTAAAGACATTAGGTTAAAATAAAGAGAGCCAAAGCTCAGGCATTTAAAGTTTTAGAAATGCCTAAATAAGATATTGAAACAACAATAACAAGAAAGATCTTGAAACAAAAGATCTCAGCCAATTTATTTGTTGCGTAAAGAGCTTATATGCAGGTTTAGTAGACATTAGCTAGTTGCATGTGCTGAAATCAAATTTGTGTATGACTTCAAGTTCAGTCCATTTTTCATTCCCATCGTCAAAATCCCCTTTAATAATTTGGTTCCAAAATTTTCAGTAGTAAAATCAACATTATGCCTAGAAATAAGTTAAATATGAAATAAACATCAAAATTTTATTAAATTTTAGAGTGACTGACCAAATGAAATTTGAGGCTGAAAGGTTTTGCATTAATATTTAATTTGGGACTCACTGTAAATTTGTTTGCTGTGTACTTTAGCAGAGGGGTGCCAAAAAGTTTGGAAATAAATTAATCTGAGTAATTGTAAACAGCAGGAAGGGGAAGGGTTACTTGTGTATTTGTGGGTACAAGGCATGATTTATACTCCCTGACTACAGAACTCTGCTCACATCACACAGAGGTCTGCTGAAGGGCTTTTCTTCTTTCATAACGAAAGCACTATGGGAAAAGGTTCAAAATAAGTATAAGGGAGTTATTTATATTTTAGGTAAAGCAAAAAATAATTACTGACTGCATGCTCAGAATAAAAGGCATTGGGCAGGAAATGTTGTGACCCCTTAGAACAGACTTAAACCTGCTATAAAGAGCCAACGAAAATAAACAAAGCTTATTCAGATAACAGTTAATCTGGCGAGACACCTGAAAAATAGCAAGAAAATCACTTAAGTCAAAAATAAACTTTCAGAGATTGAAGCTACTTGAGTCCACCAAGATTTAGAGATGAATGCCAAAGAGGATTAGTAAAACTCTCTTTCTAGTGAAATACAGCAGTAATGGCTCTATCTCCAAGTCTCAAACTCTTGCTTGAGAGTCACTATGTGAGTGAACTCGCTATACAATATAACATTTTCTTAAAAAGCAGGAAATTATATAAAGGAACCTGAAGCAGTAATCCTGCCCTCTTTCCTCCCTCCTGTAGGCGAGATGAAATTATAGGCCACATTTCTTCTGTAGTTTCACAGAAAGAAATAGGTTGGCTATGGCTTCTGAGATCCTCAGTTCAAGAAAAGGCTGCTTAGACTTCTTGCTCATTGTGTTAAATAATGGCACTCAGATGTATTTGACTGAACTTTATGAATTAAAGAGCAAGATATGAAGCAAGTTTTGCAAACACAAATGCATACAGGAGCCAGTCTAATCAGAAGGTGACCTGGGTGATGTGTAAATTAGAGAACCCCCACATTGTCCAAAGGGGCAGCTGATATTTAACTAGAGCAAAGTATGGCCTTGAGTGAATGTGGGCCAAGGGTTGCCAGACCCTTGGATTTTTATGCACAATGCCTTAAGTTTTAAGTATTGACCATCAAGATAAAAAGCAAAACACACACACCCACACACACACACACCCAATAATGTTATAGGGGTGAAAAACACAAGTTGATGGATTTAACACCTAGTCTGACAGCCTGAGACTCACTATGGAGTCCTGCAGTTGCAGGCATCAACAGAGGGTTAGATAGGGTCACAGTGGAAAGACATTTTACTGGGTGCGTTACAGACAAAATTGCCCTTAGAGAGTTGAGCATAATGCCTTGAAATTTGGAGTGCATAATTGTTACAGCTCATGGCATTGGGAGAAAGGATACCAAAGAATTTCAACAGTGTTCTGCATCTCTGCCTTTAAAATTTCCTCTCTCTTTTGAGACATAAAGGCAGAATCAGGGGAAAGAATGTGGGTGAAGGGAAAATTCTTAAAGACCCCACATAAAATTAATGCTATTAGACCCAATTGTCACTTGAGGCAGAAACATGCCACTGAAAGTCATGAAAACTCTCTTAATAATGGTGAGGGAATGCTATACGGATGATTTCAGTCAGCCTCAGCACTCCAGGGATCTCATGAAAAATATCTTACATGATAAGTAACAGCCACATGGTGAAAACAACATTGCTGTGCCACGCACATCATTATTGAAATGTGGAATGAAAAAAAGAAAAGAGTGAAAAGGAAAAGAAAAATATAGTGAAGTGAAGATACCAGAGATATGATCCTAATGGGTAGACAGATTCTCATGCTGTGACATAAATGGGATCACACTTAGGTTTGTGTTTCATCTTCTCTTTCTTTCGGAAAGCTGTGACTTAGCAACAACCAAGTGTGCACTCTATTTCCATATATTGTCCTTAGATTTCATACCCATGTTCACATAAGAATTAGTATATCCAAACTGACTATTGGAACAAGATTTAAAAAAGAAAAGTTTATTTTGAATAATTTTAGACCTTTGGAAAATATACTCAACTAGTACAGAATGTTCCCTTACACCCTTCACTCAACTGCCCCTAATGTTAACATATTATGGAACTATAATACATTATTAAAACAAAAAGTTAACATTGGTACAATAGATATTATTAACTGAACTCTAGACTTTATCTGTATTTTACTGGTTTGTCCACTAATGAACTGCTTCTATCCCAGCATCGAGTCCAGGATTCAACATGGCATCAAGTTGCCATATTCTAGTTTATGACAATCTTCCTGTCTTTGATTTACTTTCAGGACTTGGGTTTGTTTTAAAGATCCTGGGCAGTTATTTTGTAGAATGTACTGCAGCTTGTTTTACCTGTGTTTCTCATGGTTATGTAGTTTTGACAACAGTGTACATAAGAAATCTGTTCAGTGTATCATATCAGGAGACATATGTCAATATGCCTTGTAATTGGTGATGTTAACCTTGACCACTTAGATGAGATGCCTTCCGCATTCTTTCTATATTTATTAATTGGAATCTGTAAGAAAAAACCCTTCCTTCCTTCCTTCTTTCCTTGTTTCCTTACATCAGTATAGACTCATAGGTATTGAGTTTATTATTTGTGTTATAATTCAATACTATTATTTTTATGTTCTTGATCAAATTGTTCTACTTTTGGCATTGGGAGGTCTTTCAGGTTGACTAGTCTGCCCTATTGAGATATCTCCATCCTTTTTTGAGCATTTTCTTACTTTCTAACACTGCCAGAATGATTCAGGATCATCTTAATTTTCCCTGTGTTTGCCCTGGAATCAATTGCTACTCTAGAAAATTTCATGGGATATTGAAATTTCAGAAACTTTTAACCAAATGTGTTTTCTTCAGTGTTATAAGATTATCTTAAGGATGGTAAACAATTGCAGGAATAAGTTCTCTACTGGTATGTTTTAATGGTCCAAAAGATATCACTTGTCTCAGTTCTTTAATTTTAATACAGTAATCACTGCTGTGGTTGATTATCTGCTGACTAAAATTCTGAATTATTATGATTTGGGTGATGATGCTTATTAAGTCATTCAAATATCACTGTCTCCAAAGATTCTTAAAAAGTACATAAATTTTATAAAATCAATTTATATTTATTGATCTTTTCTCAGGAAACTTTAGGTACTTTTTTTTAAAAGCCATCTCAGCCCTTAAGGAGTTAATGGTCTAATTCAGATAATTCATGAATCTTATGACTTATAATTCATAAGTTATATAAGGGATGATTGCAGATGGTTTGATCAGACCTTGTAGGTGAGGCCATGGACCTATAGTGATTTTTGTATCTTGTCTTTTGAAGGGGCAGTAACTAGAAAAGCATATGCCAGAAATAGTTAATAGTTTTGATCTTTTGGATGACTCTTGACTGGGGGGGTTTCAGATTGCTATACTGAAAGAAATTTTATAGTGCAGTCTGGGTTTCTTTGGTAAAGAGCACAGTGATGAGTTGGTGATATTTCCAATGATCAAGTCAGAAAACATACAAGAGTGTTAGCATCTGGCCTCCTTACCATTTCTGGCTTAGTTAGCACAATAAGAGCACAGTATAAGTCTCTTGTGATGAAAAACGATAGTTTCTTCCCATGACTCATGGGTAAGGTGAACCAATGAACCGATGTGTAAAATTTCAGCTAATGAACCATGGATTTGTGTAAATACAAGTGTCTAGAATCTTTTCAAAAGGACGAGGATTTCCACTTTTTCAATGTAAGAAGTTTTTTATTTTCTTCCTTTTTAAGCGCTCCCATGTTGTGCTCATCACATTGCTTGAGTTTTTTGTTTTGTTTTGTTTTTGTTTTTTCATTTTTAAGCCTTTCTCGTGGTCGATTCAGTCTTGTTCTTCCTGATCATTTCCAATTTCTCCCAACTTTGAGCTGCAATTTTTTTCCCTCACTGTGGGATCCTCCCCCACCTGCTAAAAGAGCCAAACACAACCTCACTCTCCAAAAAGTCTGATTCATCTTAGGTGCTTGGATAAACCAGTTTTAGGGGCATATTGTCTAAAAAAATATAGATGTGAGATTATTGATCTGACCATCAGTTTCGCTTCTGATAATAGCTCTAGGAAGGTAGTGAGAAACAGAACTAGTTGGAAAGAAATGCAACACCCATATTGAATTTTTAACAACTTAATACATTTTAGGAAATGATCCATCTGAAAGGCATTATGGCTTGCTGAGAAAAGCTGTACACTGGGAACTGGGAGAAGTGGGCTCAATTCCCAGCTCTGCATCTGACTCATTCTTTGTCCTTGGGCAAGTCACTTAGCCTCTCTCTGTGTCTACTTCCTGCCTGGTAAAATAAGGAGAATAATGCATAAAGGCTCCCACCTCACCAAGATGTGTTGAGGCTGTATTCTGTAACCACTGAAGGGATCTTTCTTCCCCCTGCTGGCTAATGGCAAACTTATTTTTATTAGCATCTAGTTTGATTAAATTTTGCAGAAAGAGCATGGAGCTACGACTAACTTGAAAGAATCCTTTCATCCTTTAATTTACACTAGATTGTATTGCAGTACATATTGCTTTGTGTTTATATACTCGATGCTAGGAAGAGGACTTGTAGATTCTGTATCTACAAAAAATATCTGTTGCCTCAATCTACTTGAGTGTCAACTATGTAGTCTTGTATTGAGCACTGCAGAGCCTGTTAGAGGAATAGAAGATGAAATCCTGGAGAGAAGAGGTTTACATATAAGAGTGTTACCTAGCAATATTTATTCAAAAATGCTATTGTTAACATTGGGGTCTAGACAATGAAGAAATCAACAGAGGATGAAAAATCACAAAGCCATGTCTTGGAATACATTGAATAAATGCCTCTTATCCCATTACATCTTCCCTGATTCCTCCAGCAAAAATGATCATTTCCTTCATTTCCCATCCTCTTTATTTATCTTACTGGCTCATTTTAAATTTCTCCAGTTTACCCTAAATATATTTCATCATTTTTAATCTTTTTTTTTCTTTTTAACTACTAGTTAATCATAGATCATAGTTTATTTTTGGTTACTTTGTCTCTTAAATTTTTTACATTGAACAGAACCCTGTCATATTTTTCCATGATCTTTATCTTTTGAAATGATTCTGCCAATAGTAGAATATCTTATATTCTGAATTTGTCTTATTTTCTCATTATTTTATGTATCATGGTCCTGTATCACCAGTGTTTTCTATAGATAGGATATTAGATCTACAGGCTAGACTAGATTCAAATTGAATATTCCAGTACAGAATACTTCCTAGGTTGTATTAGGTAGGTGTAGACATAGTAGAATTAATAACGCAAATACCAAGAGAGGTGGAAAGTGCTTCTGCTTTGCTGCAGTGCAGTGCTCAGCAGTAATGTTGTGGACCATTGTAGAAGAAAAGACTGCACTTATTAGCTCTATTATCTTTGCTAATTACTTTATCTCTTCAAATCTCAGTTTTCTTATAGATGAAATGCAGCAATATCTACTATAATGTCTTGAGGGTTTGAAAAAAATACATATAAAGTGTCCTGTTTATATTAGGCACTCAATTAATGAAAGTTTATTAGTATAGAGAGTAGTTATAATGACTAATTTTGTAATAGTATTCTGTCATATGGTCTTGTATGACAAGATCTTGTATGATGAAAATGTTTAAGAATGACATTCATTCTATGAACGGAAAGCAGTACTGTTCATTCCAGGATTCCCATTGTAATAGATGACTGTTTCCTGTCTTTTGGCTGGTTGGTTGTTATAATATGATATAAATGGGAGACACTACTGGTAAATCCTTCTAGTAGTTTATAAATAATCCAATAAACAAATTTAAGACATTATCTGTAGACAAAAGTCTCTCTCTAAAAACTCCAAATGCATTGCTCCAAAATCATCTTGTGCTTTCTATCATTCTAAGGTAAGGAGAGAAAATTACATGTAAAATCCAGGAACCTATACTTGAGTTAGTCTCAGTAATTAAAACAACAACAAAAAAAAAACATTAGGGTTGAGATTAAGAGATTATGTTTTGAAGTCAGTCAGTTTGGATTCCAATCCACACTATTTCACTTATTAGCTATGTCACATTGGCCAGGGTACATAGTCTCTTTGAAGCCCTGGATGCTTATTTGCAAAAAAGCTCTGAGATGTAAATATAGAATAGAGATATATAGGGTTTCCTGGGAGGCTCAGTCAGGTAAACAACTGATTCTTGATTTCAGTTCAGGTAATAATCTCACTGTTTGTGGGATTGAGCTCCACATGGGACTCTGAGGGGATAGCATGGAGTCTGCTTGGGATTCTCTCCCTCTCTCTCTGCCCCTCCTCTTATGCTCTCTCTTCAAAATAAAATAAATACAATTAAATAAAAAAGAATAGAGATACATAAACCACCAACTCACAGTCACTGCTCAATACATGCTAGTTATTATTATACTTTATTACTGTATACAAACATTTACTGCCTACAGTTGGCAGTCAATAACACTTAGAAGCCATTGAAATTATAGTAGGAGAGACCAGGGCTGTTGCAGAGTCTTCAAAAGGGCTAGGCAGAGGAATGGTCGGGAGGAATGACATCCACATCACACTCTGTTTACCAAGCTTTGTGCCCTAGTCTGGGGTTATATTTGAGCAGAGGGGTTTTCTTTTTCTAATTAGCACAGAGGTGCCATGAAGGGTATTGCTGTCCTAAATGGAACCTTTTAAACATAGGGAATTGCAGGTACAAAGTTAGTGAGAAACAAGAGAATTGACCTAAAAAGAGTACTTATGTAGTTCAGTGTGGCTAATAAAGATTATCTCTTGAATAGGAAGACCTGTAGATGCTGTTATTCTTTATTAAGATGAGATTTTCAAAGTCCTTTCCAAAAGAAATCATCTAAAATATCTAAATATAATTAATGTACTACTTTATAATAGGAGAAAATATACTTGTCAAGGAATAAATTTCAATATAGATTCTCATACTGTCTTCTGAGGTTAGTCTCTAGAAATATAATTCATTTTTCCTTCAAATAGTTTAAAATGACATTTGACTACATTAAAACAGAGAATTGCTCCAACTACTTATTAACTTACTGATAGTGCTGTAAGTCGTGACTTTGTGTTCATGCTGAGTGTCCTCTGGGGATACACTACTATGTTGTATCTGCAAGTAGAGAGAATAAATTATTGGTAATCTAGAATACTTTTCTGATCTTGGTGATATTACTGAAGTGACATTTTTTTTTTTGCTTTTATGGGTTAAAACTAAAGGTTTTAAGTTTTTATTATTTATTTTTACCCATATAAGGCTTTTGCATTTGTCTTAACAAATAAACAGGTGGGGGTAGAAGCAACATCTGTTGTTTCTTTTATGCTCCAAAAGTATTATTGTACTTATTGAAAAACACTAATTTTTTTCCAGGAAGAATGAAGTGATTTTATAATACCAAGTAAATGTTCTAAGTGATAAATTTACATAAAGAGTAGTTTGCTTTCTCATCAGTGTGTGTGCTAAAGATTTTCTGTCAGAAAATCAGAATGAAGACATAACCAAGGTTTGGCTTTGTATCTTTTAACACTACGCATATCATTCTATACAGCTTTTGAAAACAACTGAACCAGATATATTTTTGAATGCTAACACTGTACTTTGCTGATGCTATTGTTTTCTCTTCAGGTAGAGGGACTATGAGGAATGCCTGATAGGCATGTTTTACTTCTCAGTAGGAAGAGCTACTCTTTACATAAAATAATCTGAAAATTTTAAATATATATATTTACTATTTTTGTCTTTTTAAAACCAAAACTATTACACTTTTGCTTTCATGCAAAACAGTGAAAACAAATAGTTCTAGGCAAAATATGTGCAGTGTTAATCTTGGGTTTCCTTTACTAACGTGATAGGGTTTATTAAAGTAAGCTAATAGGTAAAGATATTTTTACATCTGATCAGTTTATAGATATTATTAAAATTGTTTTTTGAAAATGGAAGAAGATGCTCTCTTGAAATAAGCATTTCTTATAGTAGCAACACAGAAATGCTATAGAAACTGTCCAAGTTATACTATTTTAATATTGCTATTATGTTTTCTACATGGTGGATCCAAGCCTTGCTCTAATATTATAGAAATAGGAGAAAAAGACATTAAAACATTTCTAGGGTGTTAAAGTGAGTTAACATCATAACCACCAACTGTCAGCAGGCTTTGGGGAGCCAGCAGGGAGCCATGTTTATCCCACATAATGCATGTGTGGTCACGGATCTCATTAAGCAATAACAATCTTTGGGAAATGGTTGTTTCTTCCCAAAGTCCACTCTAAATATACTCATTCCTAGTCCACTGAGGTTCATGCTGCTTGTAAGGTCATCATGCTCTTTTTTTTTTTGAGTTTTTTTTAAGCTGGTTTTATGTGTAACAGAAGAACCCTGTCACATAAAAATTGAGATATTTGTGTCTCAAAAATCCATCGAAAAGAAAACCAGTGCTTGAGACTCACTAGGAAAGTTCTTGTGTAAGCATAGTTTCTGTGATAAATTGTTCTGAGGTAATGAAGGAGATACCCACCACTTGAGATATTCAGTTGTTTTCACCTGGAGTCAGTTGGGGAAAATATGCCAGTGAGCTAACTCCAGTGACCTTGGCAAATAAGTTCTACAAGCCAATTTTAGCCAAAATCTGTAACTGAAAATATACTCACTAGATCTCAGCTTTGTGGAGCAATGTGGGTATCCATAGGGAGTTTTTGTCCCTTTAAAAAATTAATTCATCCTGTTAATAATCTCTACAGTTAAAATAATAAGAAGTGATTGGAAGCTGTTATGAAAATGCACTAATGGTAAATTAAAAGGGGTATTTGAAAAAGAAAAAATCCCAACCACTTGGTAGTCAATAAAAAAGTGTTGAATGTCCAAGTGTCCTCATTCAGCTTTGTCAGATTTTAATACTTTTAATACTTTAGTTCTTTAGATTCTCATATAGCTTGTGTTTCAAATGAAGGCAATTACAGGAAATGAGAACGATGGTGCCATGAAGTAGTCATTAAAATGGGAAGGACTCAAGAATGTCAATTCTATTTTTGTTGTTTTTTTCTCCCTTAATGTTTATTTGTTTATTTTGAGAGAGCAAGAGAGTGAGTGAGTGGGAGGGGGGGGGGTCTGTGGAAGAGGGACAGAGAGAGGGAAGGAGAGAGTGAATCCCAAGCAAAGAGAGAGAATCCCATGCAGGATCTATGCTCCAGACATGGGGCAGGATCTCAGGAACTGAGAGATCATGACCTGAGCCAAAATCAAGAGCCCAATGCTCAACCGACTGAGCCACCGAGGCCCCCCTGTGAATTCTGTTTTCATTCATTGATGGACTTTTTTCCTCCAAAGAAGAGCATAGTAGTCAATGGCATTTGTAATCCATGCTTTAGTGAATTTATTTTTCATTTTAATTATTAAACATCTATTGATAAATTACTCGCAAATTACACTCCTAACAGAGAATATGAAGACTGACCATATTGCTTTTTGTTAGCTTTCAATCTAGGATTGCTCTTTAACATGGAATTGAAAATGAATAATAGCTTATTTGAGAAAAATAATTTTGGATAATGATAGAGGTTCTAAAATCGTAGGAAATATTCACTTCAGAGAACATATCTATTTTATGTTTGATTATAGAGTTCCCTATAAATTAATTTTTATACTTGAGCCATCTTGTACATCTTATTTTTAAAAGCAAATGATATATTAGAAATCTATTATTATATTCTAATATATTTAATATACCTAATATATTTCTAATATTAGAAAGCTCTTTGGAGCCATTAAGATATTTGTAGTCTTAAGTCCTTGAGTATACTTTTGTCTAAAAATTATAATAGTAGAATAAAGAAAATTATTTAGAACATAATCTAATGTTTTTATTAAAACATATATTTAGTGACTTTTATGCATCTTTTTACAATCCTTATTGAGCAGTATTATTTTATTTTAGCCCAGAAAATGTTATAAAGTAAATGTTAATACTGTTAAATATATCAAAGTTTCTTTCTCCCTTTTTCTTCTTGCTCATATTTGCACAGGATTAATCAACTATGTGGACCTTACTCAGAAAAATACATTTATTTAAATTTAGGGCATCTGTCTATTGTAATTAAGGCAAAATATATAATGGCTTAAATATAAAGTTATATTAACTTTATAATATACATTGTTATAATGACATGTATTTGTTTCATTGATTCACTATCGCAGATAATTGAGAGCATATATGTGTTATCAGTTTTTAAAGAAGAATGTAGTAATAGCGGCTTAGTAGTAAAGACATATCAGACATAATGTAAATTTTACCTTTTGAAAATATTTTATTGCTACTAGATTTTTCAAGGGCTTCATTACTACAACTAGTTATTAAACTCTAGAATTTGTCTTAGCATGCTATGAAAAATGATCCAGTATTTGAGAGTGAGAAGCAAAATGGCAAAAAGCTGGTTGCACTGGGCATATTCCAAGTGACAAAAGATGAAATGTATTGGTCTGGTACATTTTATGTATTAATGGCATAAAAGTTACAATGGAATGTGGAGTAGCCCTGAAGTCAAAAATAATACATTTTATGTATTAATGGCATAAAAGTTACAATGGAATGTGGAGTAGCCCTGAAGTCAAAAATTTCAAAGCCCTGAAGCTTTGTATCCAGGCTCCAGCTTTTGCTACTACCTAGCAGAGTAACCATGAATAAGTCTCATATTTTCTCCAAACTAAATTTTTGTATATGTAAAATGTAACTAATGACAACTTATTTTATGGAGTTGCTTTAAAATGGAATAAAAATATGAAAGTGTTTTACAAATTCTAAGCACTTTGCAGAATTACAACTTAATTATTCTACAACAGTAATAATGAAAGTTCACTTTTGTGAATTTTTTAATTTCCTTATTTTGGAATCTTTATTTCCTTTGTTTACTTCCCATTTCTTTAACTCACTTCTATGGATGGCAAGAAAACACAGCTTAATAATAATTTACTATTTAAAAAATATTGTGGACATGCTAAATAAAATTACACTTAACGAAAAAAGTGAGTGATATGGCAATGAAAAACCATCATTTGTGTGTTAAAAGAAACAGAAAAAATCAGGCTGAAGTGTCTAATCAGTGTGGCAAACAGGATTTCAGAGAGGCGGCAAATATGTGTGCAAGCAACACAGCAGCTCATTTTTTATGGTAACAAGTGCCGTAAGTGGAGTGAAATGAGATACTGTCCCAGTTCAGCTTTCATGTTGTGTAAATTAAGTACCCATAGAAAATAAGGTTAAATAATATTTTATCTAATTTAAGCTTCGGTTACCAGAATAGTATATGACCACAAGGAACACATGAAATAAAATACTATTATTTAAAATGTTTCATGAAGAGAAATAGTCATATTAATAATTGAAATATAAACATAAAATAACATAAAATGTAAATGATTGCTAGGCAGTAGATTTAACTTAATTCTAGACCCTGAAGAAGTTTTTGAAATATAAACAGTTATTTTGGTTTATTAAAAAACACATCTTCAGTATTAGTGAATTATTTCTGCAAATTTGTAAGCTGGTACCAATTATAACATTTTAATCAATTACCTTTCAAACAGATGTTTAACAACTTAAAATGTGTCTCTTAAGTGGCTACTTAAAAAGTGCTTAAGTGGCTACCAAATCACTACATTTAGCACATTCCACAGAAAACGGATATTTCAATTCTTCATTGATTTTTCTCAAAACTACATTTTTGCAAACTATATAGCCCTGTATAAAAGCTAACAATGAAAAGTATGATCCTCCCCATACTGGCCCTATTTAATGGAATGTATCAAAGAAGAAATGACATAACTTTATTACTGTCAGTGCTGGGGGGAGACATTCCTTTCATTTTACAATTTAAATTTACAATTTAATTCACTGAAAATTACTGAGAAGTTCAATCCATTTACCATTCTGCTACTAAAATGACCTTTTATATAACCCAAACAGATCTTCTGTCTAAACTTCAATGGGTGGGTTTTTTTTTTTTTTTTTTTTTTTGTTCTGTCTTGTTTTGTTTCACAATAAAGGTTTGCCTTTAGGATGACATGTGACCTTCCTGCCAAGGCACCAAGGATAGAGATGACTAGGAGTTTCCTTTCCACTCGGGAGAGCCCAGTCATATGGGCTTGCTGCCCTTTCCCATCTTTGCACATCAGCCTATGAATATTTCCCTCTCAGCACTTGCCAGGAACTGTTATGATTATTACCCACTGTTAATATATTTTTTCTTAGACTGTGGGCTCCGTGAGGGTAGGGAATGCACTAATATCTCTATAACTCATGTGTAACTTCTAGAGTGGTAGGAAGTTTTAAACAGATATGTAAATAAAACTAATTATTTCCCCACCCAGTCTTGAAAAAGCCCAATTTGAGAGCATCTCATAGGTATAGGCACTAACATTCTGAAGCTCTCCAGATGTTTAAATAATGAATATATGAATTGTTCATTGCTTGCTTCTTTAAAGACTGGTTGAATATAAGGATTAGAAAATAACTGATAAAGTATGTAGCCAATATTTCCTGAGATGATGCCCAAGGAGTCCGGGTGAGCTGAGAAGAGACAGAGTTTAAATACATTGCAGCCTGACATGGGCTCTGGTGCAAAAGCAGTACTAATGATTTAAGTGTAAAGCAGAATATCTTTAAAATCTTTATAACCTTGTGTTGTATCAGACTCATTTCTGCCCCATATAGACACCCACAGCACTCAATCCAGTGTTTGGAAAATGTGTAGCTTTAAAGAAACTCTTTGGAGTATTGGTTTTAGGCCAGACTTTGCTAAATCAAAGAGTGCCAGTTTCCTTCATGCCAAACAGCACAATAAACCCCTCTGCAAAAGGAATAAAGACTGCTGAGAAATAACTGATGAGGCTTTTAATGTCAATAAATGTCATTTTGTGCATCAGTATTGTGAGAGTTTCCTTTTCACAAATGGAAGAGGGATTTTATAAACTCTCCTGTGAAAGGATAGGGATTTAGAGTTGGCATTAGAAGACCCTGTAATAAAACAAATCCCTCCTTCAAGTTCCCCTTGAAGTGAAGAATGGCACTTGAACTTTTCATTTGGTAATATGTGGATTATAGATATCCTCCTCTTACCACTGAGGTGTGTGTCATCTTCTTTGCTATCTTCGTAAATATCCTACTGGGGGCTGGAGGAAGTGGTGAAGAATTGAGAAATAGCCTTTTGGCTTCATTAGACCTTGCTTGATTAAAGATTTGGAAGGTGCTGTGAAAATACATTTAGTTTTCTGACAATCTTGTAAATGAAGCTCAACAAGTATGCACCAGAGTACTGATCAGATACTTGGGAGGAAGCTTTTACACAGCTGACAGGTCCTGCTAATGAATCCTGCATTGGCACAATATTTAATTTGGCGTTTCCTTACATACAGCAGGTAAGAATCAGCCAATAGTATGAGGTCAGAGATGTCATTTATTTGGCATATTGTGTTCATTAGAATTTGTGACATATTCTAGCTTAAAATACTATGCTATTCAATGTATATGCATTTATAAAAATCATTGGGCCATCTCTTGCAGGATATAAATGTTAAATAGTATTTATGAAAGAAAAAAATGTGCTTGTAATTGCACTAATTGTTTGGCTAAGTCTTCCCTTTTTTTTTTTAACTAAAATTTCTACACTGGAAATGACTTTAGTTAGCTTCCTAGGTGGCTGCCAAAACCAAATAATCACATTAAACTCAAAGCGTATTCTTTTACATATTCAAAGAACATAAAGAACATGAAGGATACAGAGCTGAGTTTCTTTATTAATAAAAATATCACTATAAGAATGACTATAATGATACTACATTTATAAATAATAGGAAAGAATGATAAATAGTAACATATATTTAAGAAACAGTTTATACATTTGTGTATACATTAATTTAACAGTTTGATCTTCTGGGTTTCCAGGAACTAAAGCTATACATAGCAACAAAACAATCTTATGAAAATAATTTCCCCCAATTAATTTACCTAATTTAATTAATGTGCATAATTTACATAATTATTTTCATCTACATGAAAATTAAGACTTAAAAATTACAACTTGGATAATTTGTTAGCCAAATCATTCAAATATTAAAATATATGGTGTTCAAAATAGGAAATATGTTAGTTAAACTCTGACTTTCTTCAGAGCTTTAAATCTGAGATCTTTGGAGGAAAACTCTGTTTCCCAAAGTCCAGGATCTACACCATACCAGAGAATCATATGTATCCTTTGCTCACTATTGAGAAAGAAAAAAAATGATATTTACATACTTATACATAAAAGACATAAGCCCAGAAATTCAAGGAGTGGTTACAATAGTGATTAACTACCAAATTACTCTTAGTTCTTTTTTACTTCCACATTAATTAAATTTCAAATGTAAGAGTTTTAACTTTTAAAACATGCATATTTCAGTGTTTGCTAATATTTTCTTATTTGAGTATGGTTATCATATTTTCCATTATACTTATTTAAAAATACATAAAACAAATTCAGGGAGTCTTCTTTTCCATTTATGTAAAGGTCTTTCTCTATTTTCTATATCTTTCATGGTCCAATTTTGTGGCCTGAGTTTCATTTCAAAAGATTTGCTTGTTAAATTTAATTATCTAGTAGCTAATTTATAAATCAACATTTCCTTTAAGGAATTATAAAGATGCAATCAATGTGATTAATTCTGAATGCTTTCAAAATATTTATGTCACCAGTTGCATTCTTCCTACCAAGAAGGTGATAGGAAGCTTGTCCTGATTTTTAGCTCTATAGGCATGGCTACCAGATCTTGTTAAGTGCATTTGTCTGAAGTAACTTCGAGTTTAATGAGAATGAAGTATCCTGGAGTAGTATTTATGTTTTCCTTTTGATGCAATTTTTAGACAATGAAGGGAAGTTGGAGATTTGTGATCAGGGTACAGAATGGTTCACAATGCCATGTGGCTGACTATAAACATGCACATGGCTATTCTCTTGAGACACTGCTGTAGGCCTTAAAATACATTTTATATACTTTAAATCATTATAAACAACAATCATATAAAAATATCAGCTTTCATTTCATACAGGAGGAAATTTAGACTTACACAAAGTCCAACGAACAGTGTCAAAGTTCCACAAAATCTAGATGTTAAATCTTTGAACCTCCAAGGCCTTCGTTTTTTTAACTGTAACATCATAATGTAGCTTCCTAGAGAAACTAAATTAATATTTAATAAAATATAATGTTATGACAATAGAGCATTATCAGAGTTTTGCTTTTTAACAAACATCTCCAAAATAAAAGAAACGTGTAAGTGTTTTTCTCAATATATACTAGCTAGAACCCCATGGGAGGCTAAAAACTTGTTCTAATAATGGCTTATGCACTCAAAACATTTTGAGAATTCTTATTTTGGAATTGCCTTAAAAGCCTACGGCATTTTCTTTTAAACTCAAGCTTTCAAATCTTGATTTCTAAAGTGGAAATTTGATTTTTTTGACATAATCAGAAGACTTATAGAGGTCAGATTTGTGAATGAAGTGATATATTAGACTTGTTATTTTGGCTTTGACTTTTAAATTTTGGAACAGATTTTAAATGATAGGCTGTGTCTAAAAGTAACTCTAAGAGAAATACTTAAAAATAGTTTTCTTAATAGCACCAATAAGAAGTCTGCTATTTATGTCTACGTTAAAAGATAGCTTCATTAGGACTCTTTAAGACTGGAAGAATCATCTGCAGTTCATCCATAATGTGTGTGTGTGTGTGTGTGTGTGTATACTGATATATATATATATATATATATATAATATATAAATCAGGTTTTATATTTGAATATATATGAGATATGTAGACTATGTCTAATGTATGCTTTATATCAAAATGTGTGTAACATATGCAGAGAGGTAGACATGCTAACATGTTGTGTATTCCAATTTTATGAAATACAAATGTGGCAATTTCAATCTAAATCATGTAGATCATCTGTGTAACTTAGTTGTTACCTAGACTTCTCCCAAAGGAATGACTTATGTTCCTTAGTGAATGAATATGAAGTGACATTTGAGAGTGTCCAATTGCCAACCTACTTCTGAGGAGATCTAGCCTGGCTGTAGTTTACATCACCAAAGCATCACCACTGTTTAAGAATGAATCAGACTACACTGTTCCTTCATACCTTTAAATACAAATCCTGCAGCCTGTTAGCTCACCTATCCCCACTTCCCTTCCCAAGTTTACAAGCCAGACAATCCCCCAGCCCCCCCCAAAAAAAAACCAATTTCGACGTAGTTCAAATAGGGTAAGAATAATTTAAAAATAAATTTTCCTATGGAAATTACTTTTTTTCCCAAGTTCACGTCAGATGGGTAATGTGCTGAAGTCACAACAAGGTTTGAGGGAGGCACATGCCACACAACAGCATGAACACCCAATATTCACGCTTATGAACTGTAAAAGGATCCTGCAAATTACTCTTAGTAATTTCCTATCCCTTCCCTCCTCCCTTCCTCTCTCCTTTCACCCTTGAGTCCCATTGCCCTCAAAGCAAAAGTAAAGAAGAAATATGTGGGTGGTGGGACAGTGAGTCCTTATAAGCGGAAGGCTAAATTGAAAATAGCTTACAAAGGACCAAAACTCATCTCAAACTATCAGTTTAAATTTATAATCATGTGTTAAAATCATTAAAGAAGCTTGGTTATTACTATCAAGATTTCTTTTCTGGTTTACAAGGTGAGAGGTTAATGACTCATTTACTGAGGTACGCAGTTTTCTTTCATTTTCCACTCACAATTATCTTCACTTGTTTTAAAATGCAACGAAGTCTTCAAAAAGTATTGTAGTTCTTCATTATTTCTGTCAATTAAACTTTCTAAATCATAGCTTTAAAATGAATCACAAATAAGCATTAATAGATTTCAATTGCTGAATGCCCACTTCCTGGAAGAAATAAATGGGGCAGATTTACTTTTGAAAATCTGCCTTCCGTAGCAGCTGGAGCATGGGGGCACTGCAGATGTTAGTCTCTAAAAAGCTGGTATTCACTTTGGAAATGGACTCTGGATGTCAGTGTTGTCTTTCTCCATGGAATGATATGTTTGTTGACAGAGCAATGTCAATATATTTTTGACTGAACGGTAACTTTACAGAGCATTTGTGTTCTGTAAGCCCTTCAGTGAGATGCCTAGGTTGCCTGATATCTTAAGGCAAAGTGATGATCTAAATGGACAGTAAACTTCCTTCAAGGTTTTCATAGGTAGATTCAATTTTAGATAGGTAACATAAAACCAAGTGTCCTTAAATTTAGTCTAAAAAATACAGTGTTCTCTACAGGAGACATGTTTACAAGTGTAGAAAATCTCAGTTGTACTCACTGGGGTAACATTGTACACATTTGCATTGTTTATGAAATTAAAGTCAACATTTTTTTAAGGTAGACTGCATTAGTTCTCTCGTTCGCTAGGCTCCATTATAATTGACATCTCTCTAACACTTAGAATCCAGGTGACTATCTCAGGAGTGGTAGTATAATGAGGTTGTTGCCATAGAAACTTTGCAATCATTGATGCATTTTTACTATTGGAACTTAAATACTATGGCAAATTTAGAATTTTAAATCATTTAGAAATAGAATAAATTCCGTGGGGATAGTGTATTATTCTTTTATCTGAAATAAACCACTTGGGGAACTAATTATTTTCAAAATTGAGGAAAGGTGCTTATTAGCACAATGGTACCATTTAAGATCTAAGGCCAAGAGAAGAATTTGGTCTAGCAAATACAATTTACCAATAGAAATTTAGTGTCAGAAAATTCCAATGAATTTCAGTTTGATTTTGGATTGCTAATACTTAAAATAGCATGGAAAATGTTTTATACACATGGAATAAATAAGCTTGCTAAGGAAATCTAGAAATGATAGATTGCCTGTCTTTAAACTGTCAATTAATTATTAAATTTCTGTTTGAAATTTAAGCAGAAACTATTTTATCCTCCAAATTATGTTAATATTACAATAATATCTGACTCTAATGTTAAATATAGCTTTAGAATAAAATGAGTTTTATTGCCTTATTGAACTATACTGCCCTATTGTCATCATTCTAAAACACTGTTGTTAGTTAGATTATAAACCCTTTGAAGGTAAAGCCCACTGAGATGGTGGCCATCAAAGGGAAAATATAGATTAAACTATCTCAGTAAGATCAAGAAACCCTGTTTAATCTGCTTTTGCTCATTGAATAATGAGTTATCCACCATTATAGATTGTGGCATATGACAGATGATTACAGTGACTATACATTATGTACAGGATATCATCTTGTGATTTTCTCACTTTTATTCTATATAAATAATGTTTCCAGGCAGAAATACACTAAGTTATTGCCTGAGAGATAGTTGCCTGTTCATTTATTAAAGAATCATCCATAATGGTAAGAGTCAACACCATATTTAGAGGAGAAAAGTGAATTCTAATTAAGGAAGATCTACTTGAATTAACAAAAGTGAATTCCAACTTTTAAAATTATGTGTCTTTTGAAAATTATCAGTTTTGCTGCTTAGAGCACATTTCTATTTTGTTTTCTCATTTAGCCATCACTTAGTCCATTTAGATTGCTGAGAATATGAGGCCCCAAGTAAATTAGGTTGACTTCACTTCAAGGTTGATGCTATAATTTCTTTCAATATGTTATTCATCTATTTAGTCTAGCTTTACTTCTACGAGTGATAATATTGTAAAGAGCAATTTTATCTTTCACTAACTTTGTCCCTGTTGAAGACAATTTAGCCTTTTTAACTGTACAATTCAGATTTTGTTTGTTCTTTATTTAATCTTACAATGGGATCTTAAAAACTGAAAATGAATACACATTTGAGTGTTTTTATGATGAGAGTAAGATATGTTCTCTAAGCTGAAAAGAAATTAAAGAACCATTTTAAGACTCCTCAAATGGGCCAGTTTCCTATAATATCTATGTCTAAGTAATTCTTAACCCTATGGAATAGTCTTGGTAATTCAAATATTCTTTTAAAATTCATCAATACACTTTGAACTATTGGAAACATTTTCCTAAATGTTTATAAATGCAATTATTTTATTACAGAGCATTGAAGAAGATTTAAGATTCAGTGATGACTAAATGTATGTGGCACTCTTGATGATGTCCTTGAAACTACGGAAAATATTTAAAGCACATTTTCTAGATCTGACTCCAGGAAAATATCCTTCTTTCTTTCCTTTTGTCAGGTTGGAGTTCATTTGGTGAGGTAGAGGAATATGGGCAGAAGGAGAGTATCTATGTACTCTTGATTTGCTAATAATCTTACAGGGCTGTGTGAGAGAGCGAGATTTTTTATAGCTTGTACTTGTTCTTGCAGAACATTAAGATGTAGGGAGCTTAGGCAAGGAAAACTATTAGACTTTGATGCTCCATTTCCGGGACTTGTAAAAAGAAAAAGTGACACCATGTGATTTTTTCTCATGACAAGATTGTAAAGAGAACAAGAAGTACAAAAACTCAATCTGTTGTTGTTACATTATTTACATTTGTACATGATGTCTTCTTTATCCTGAATGCCACATTTGAGTGCTTCAAAATGGTAATATAGAACCTTCATAAAGATTTACAGAGCCAACTTCAAACAACTAACTTCTTAATTTAATGGTAATTATATGGTTTAAAAATGTACTTTCTTTTTGTAGCATATTTTTTCAATAGATAGCTCTGTGTATGCAGACATTAAATCATTTTGATGCCCTTCAAAATACATACTAGCTTACTTAAGTTTTGAAATGTGGAGATCTCTTTAGCTCTATATTCAGTAACTTTAAAATTGAAAAGTTCCAGATATGATTTTCCAAATAATTTTTCAAATCAGTAATCTGTCTTTAAAATGGTAATTGCTGATCCCCAACTCCAAATATTATGTGAAATTAAACTGTTTCTTTCTTTTTGCACATTTGGTACATTGCAGAATAAAATGTGATGCTTTCTTTATAAATACAAATGTACTCAAATGCCTTGCTCATATTTGCAGTGGATCAAAAGCATTTGACTGAAACATCATGGAGCCACATCATTTTAGGGAGAATGAAGAACTTCAAAAATAAGTTAAGTTTGTATTAATTATTTTTTTCAAAGAGATATGTTTGTAGGGTTTCCTATAAAATAGGTCCTTTTTGACACTATGAATAAGAGATCATCCCTTCCCTCACAGCGTTAACATTCTAGTAGAACTGCTAGCATGAGAAGTTCCAGCTTTGTACTAGGCAAAATAGATACAGCAAGATTTTGGGGAAAACAAATTTTTGTAGTGATATTCACAGTAGACTATGGACTAGGATAGTCTAATGGTCTGTAAACATTGCACATAAGAAGCTATAATAATCAATAATTGCATTGTCACTCCACCAGGTTTTTTTTAAAAAGAGTTTACATCTACTGTCTTATGTGATTTCACTCTGTGAAATAGTAAATAGAACTGATACATTTAAGAGTAAATGAGTTAATACAAACATTTAGTTTCATAGTCAGGAATCAGGACCTGAATACTATGGTCAGGGACTTTCTCTTCCATCACAGTATGAGGCTTATGGTTCATTTATTGGAACAAAAGGATTATATCATTAAGGTAATTGGTCACAGACATAATTAATATCACATAAGATCAGAATTGGTACAAAAGAATACACATTATTTGGGGGTCATGCGATAATAGAAATGATTGCTTTGCCTTGCTTGTCAAATTATGTCTCAGGATATTCTACTTTCCCTGTGCATTACTTAAGACTACTAAGTGAGATTATTTTCTAGGTAAACACTCTCTGATATCTTGTCCTAGTGTGATACAAAACAAGGTTATGTTCTTTGATTAGCCCATTGCTATCCCACAACATTGGTAAATTTCTCCCTTAATATCATTTGCACAGAATATAATTGACAATGTCCCTGCCCTCTCATATAGGCCAGTGTGGCTAGAATTCAATAAAACCAGTCTGTAGAGTTCTGTCAACTTTTACAGAAGGGAATGTGAGTATAATACAAGTGCTGTTTATTTGGATTTATAAGAAATAATTATAGCACAGAAAGGATAGTTAAGTAGACTAAGATCTGGCATCTACACTGAATTCCAGTTAATGTTACCTCAGTTTTCACAATTGCTGTTATATGTGACTATTTGCCAGGCATTGAATGGAACTACAAAGTAATTTCATATTGAATCCCAAGTGCTCCTGACATAGTAATGTCTTCCTGTTTCTTGGAGTTGGATTCTAATCCAAAGGTGCTACATGCAACAGTTTAGCAACAAACATATTTTCTAAACAAACAGAACAAAACAACCCCCTCCAAACCCAATACAACTATTTTCTAATCTACTTTTTAAAATGATCATATATAAAAAGTTGAAGATGTAACATTACATATATTAAATATTAAATGTTGGATGGAGCTAGAGTGTATTATGCTTTCTCAGTCAGAGAAAAAAATACCATATGATACCACTCACATTTGAAATTTAAGAAACAAAACAGATGAACATATGCTAAGGGTGGAAAAAAAGAGAGGGACGCAAACCATAAGAAACTCTTAACTATAGAGAACAAACAGGGTTGATGGAGGAGAGGTCGGTGGGGGATGAGCTTAAATGGGTGATGGGTGTTAAGGAGGACACTTGTGATGAGCACTGGGTGTTATATGTAAGTGACGGATCACTAAATTGTAGTCCTAAAGCCAATATTACACTATATGTTAACTAACTAAATTTAAATAAAAACTCAAAACAAACAAACAAAAAATAAATGTAAGCATTAGCTAAGCTCCTTTCCAATTCAAAGAAAAATGCACATTGAAGGAAATATTTTCTAACTTTAGAAGGGGTTCATTTGGAAACTGAATAAACCTAAAAGCCACTGGAGTACAGTTTCATGCCTGGAGATTGTAATTAACTAAGACCTGTAATACCCCTATGAGAACTTCCAGACTATTTAAGTCATTGGTTACATCTGACTCATTTGTATGGTCACCTTAGTTGTTGCTTTGTTCCTAAATATGATAAAACAAAAATTTTAATTAAAGGATACACACGTATACACACTGCAGCTAAGTGGTTGTTTGTATAAACTATACTAGATATTTTAAGTACTTAATGAATATTAGGGAACTATAAACTATGGAGTCTATTGAACTACTTACTCCCTTGAAATCAATTTACCCTACAGTAGTGGCATATTACAGGTTCTTATTAAGGGATTTTTTTTTTTAACTGTGAGGTGCTAAAGAGGATGTTGTAGCATAATACACATTTGGTAACTTATACTCCTGTGCATTGCTTCACATCTTGCTAAAAACATATACACATCCCATTGCGAGTAGGTTCTAAAATATAGGGGTCCATCTGCTGATTTAAAAAAAGACTTTTTATATATTCATATTGCCTCTATTTTTTTGTTGTTCTCTCTGAACAGAAGACTCTCTTCCCATTTTAGTCAACATTTTACAGTTTGAAATTAACACATTGCTTACCTAACTGTAATACTTAGAGTATGGCTAATTGGGTCAATTCATGTAAATTCTACAAATATTCACTGCACTTTAGCGGCATTTAGGTGTATATAAGGTAGAAGAAATATAATATCCAATGAACTCCTTATTAAATTCCTTCCTGAATGATTTTCTTCTGTTTTCAATTATCTGTTCACTTGTAGAATCCCCAAATCTTAGCACTGCAAGTCAACTTACTTTAAATTGTAGTGTATTTTGTATTAATATATTTTAAACAAAATTAATATAATATTAACTAGTAATATTATAGCCTAAAATAGCATATTGAATGACATATTTTGAATCTACCTTCTATGCCTTTTGGACTAATGATTCTTTTTGCTAACAGTCCTGTTGCCTAAGTACAACTTAATATTTAAGTATTTTACAACAGCACAAGATCAAGTGGTCCCCCACAATGTCAATCTTGCATATTCTGTGACCATCTTAAACTTTAGTTTATCTTTGTAGGCCCCACAGAAAGCTGGGCTGAACACTGAAGCCAACTTTAAGCAAGAAGTCATAATCAAGGAAACACCAGCCTGACAGCCAAAAATTATGAAAAAGGCTTGAATAATACCTGTCTCTTAGGAAATTATAAAAGAATTCCCTTGCCTGCACCATATCTTCTTGAGAGTCACTTTCAAATGCTTCCTGCTTCCTTTGTAGAAAGTAATCACTTGCATGGCACCTGCTCTGTAACTCTCTCTCCTTTCTTGTGCTAAACTCTCCAAACATGTTCCGTGTTTCATCTGGCTAAAATACTGCATTAGTTTTCCCCACACCCCAGTGCTGCCAGCACACATTACAAAGCACACACCTTCCGGGGCACCTGAGTGGCTCAGTTAGCAAAGCCTCTGACTTTGGCTCAGGTCATGATCCCGTGGTCTGTAGGTTTGAGCTTGTCGGGCTCTGGGCTGACAGCTCAGAGCCTGGGCCCTGCTTCAGATTCTTTGTCTCTCTCTTTCTCTGCTCCTCCCCGCTTGCTCTCTCTCTCTCTCTCTCTCTCTCTCTCTCAAAAATAAAATAAAACATTAAAAAATTAAAACAACAATAACAAAGCGCATGACCTTCCTGGATATGTGCTTTCCTCACCCCATTAGTTCCTTTCTATGTTCACTATCTTGCCTTTCTGGCTTTTCTAGTTCTATGGTCCACACATTCAATGGATATGTGATATGGACAGTGGGAAGAGGGACAATTTTCAATGCTATATTTTGTTTTACCTGTTACATGGAATCACTTGGCTTTTTTTCAAGAGCTTCTTCCTCTTAAGGGAATGATCTAGACTATCCATTCATTGCGCCCAATTTGTTATACAAAAGTGGGATTAAGGAGAATTTTTATGTAATGGCTTCCATAAAGTATTATTTCATACATTCTGTGGTCAATAAAAGTGATTCTGCTCTCAAGGAACTTAATAAACAGTTGACTGGTGACTGGGGAAAGAAAGAGAAAGAGAAATTGCTCTTGTTTTCATGAAGTTCGTGGTATATTAGGAAAGATAATATTTGTATTATAATTAGCAATAATGAGTTATAATTACTGCAGGAAATATGTAGACATAGTGACAAAATGAAGAGGGAATTCAGAGAAGTTATGATTTGGATGAGGGAAAATTTTGAGTTATGTCTTATGGAATATGAAAATGTAAGACAGGATTTGGAGATGATGAGAACAGTGGAGCATGGATTTGTAGATGGGCAACCACACACAGTCTATGTAAATGGCCTCTGCTCCTTTTAGTGATTTTAGTATTATTAGAGTATAGATAGGTTACTTTACAACTGAATTTCCTTATACATGTTTTCAAAATAAATGTAGAAAATTATCATGACAGTTTTAGTGGGAAAATAATGTATATCCATAAATCTACAAGAACAACTGAACATCTAATTATTCATATTAAAAATTGCTGTTAATACTTGTTTGTTAATACTTGTTGGAAAAGTTAATTGTATTTACCATCTCGAAAAATAGTCATGTATATATAGAATGTTTTTTCACTGGTCTGTTATGTTTAAACCTTTTGAAGCTATAGAATTCATAAAATTCCCATACAAAAAGATATAGGACTTTATAAATTTATCTCAGCTCTCAGAAGAGTCAGATTGCATTTTTAATCCACTTCATGATTGTTTAAATTTATAAAAAATTTTCTTTACATTTATTTAATTTTGAGAGATAGAGAGAGACACAACAAGTGGGGAGCGGCAGAGAGAGGATACACAGAATCCAAAGCAGGCTCCAGGCTCTGAGCTGTCAGCACAGAGCCCGACGCGGGGCTCGAACTCACAAACTGTGAGATCATGACCCAAGCCAAAGTCGGACACTTAACCAACTGAGCCACCCAGGTGCCCCTCATGATTGTTTATGCTTCTTTACCCAGAGGTCATTAGACCTTCCTACTTGTACTTGTGCCCATCCTATTATTTTCTAAAAGTAATTTTTCATAAGATATTTTCTCACAAAGTTATGAACCTTAAGGACAACATTGAGAAAAGTACCTAAGTATGTGTCATGAAATATCAGGGTAAGCAAGTAGATACTATGTATAATTTATATAAGAATATTAAAAGGCCAAAAAAAATCAAAGTCTGAAACTATAGAAACTATCATTTTTTCCCAATATTCAGCCTTAGTTATAGGCCAGCAAGTACTTATTTTTAAACAATAATTAAGAATTTATTACTAAGAATTTATTAATAAAAACCAATATATTGGGTGCTTTCTCAAAATATAAGTGATGCAAAGATCAGTTGCACATAACAGATCATCTTATCTACAGTGCCATATGCAAAAGGGCATTTAATTGCACATAAAACAATATGCCCTGAGGAAATCAGTCTAGAAATGGTACTGGGGCTTAGTGATATGCCACATTCTTTTCATTCGGTTTCCCTTCCATCCTCAGTATTGACTTTCATCTTTTTGCTTTTCACCTGCTGGAGGAAAGGATAAAAGAAGAAGAAAGGATGGCAGAAGGGAATTTCTCAGAGTAGCTTTGACGTGTTATCACTGAATGAAATTTTTTCTAGAATCTCTCCTATAGTCTTCTAACATTTCATTAATCACAATTAGGTTACATGCTCATCCCTAGCCGTAAGAGGGGCTGGGAAGAGAGTTTCTGGAAAGGGGGCACATGCTAGTCATAACATACTTAGACTAATTGCATCACATCCTTTTGGACTGAATGCGTTTTTTTTCCCTAAATAAAGACAGCATTCTAATTTGAAAGAAAAAGTATATAAGATGGGCATTGGTGGCATAGTATAGATATAGTGATTTGGCTAATGGCTGGTGTCTTTCATATAGAGATAGAAAGCCATATTCTCATAACTAACTTGCAGAATTGTGTTGTGAATTCAGATCTTTAGACTCAAATCCAGATATTCTTCTTATAATACCTAAGAGGTTTTGAAGGAAAGCTTGGCTGTTCCCCACCCTCATGCCCCGCCCAGGATATTATTTTCAGAGGACTTATCTGTACTTTTAAAAAGTGTCATTTTCAGCTTAGTTAACTTCCATGGTTCAAAACAAATAAAACCAACCTTATTTTTTTATTATATAAGACATACAGAGAACAGGACCCAAATAGATCACTAATAGTGCCTATCACATTGCAAAATGGTGACTGTGTTTTCTAACTTCACAGTGTTCTTTAAACACTTTAGCTTAACATGTAAATACTTTTGCTAAAGTCTAAAAAATGAGCTTGTCTCTGAAAATAGAAGTGTTAGATAAATATGAAATGACATTTATACTTCATTTTAAAAAAGAACAGTCTTCTTATTTCATTCTTTGCTTAAAGAGCAGGTAATTACAGAAGATAATCCAGGTAATGAAAGCAGATTTTATCTACTTAGTGGTTAATCAAAAAATAAAACATAACCAGTGAGAGAAATTTTCAAGGAAATCCATATAGAGTTTTTGGCCTTATCTATGAAGTTATTGTAATTATATATTTTCCTTAAGGGAAACTTGTTGGAGTAAAACTAAAATGATTATTTTTAAATTAAGAAGATATTTTTATATCAGTTAAAATTGAACATATCCTGATATTGCTCTAGCTTCTAATATTAGTGTATTTTTCACATAAATGAACTGTAGTAATAGCCTAGAAACCATACATTCACTTAAAGTCTTGAAAGGTGAAATTTTTAAATGATGAAATTCCCCCAGAGGCTAAGAATAAGTTAGGAACAAGAATATCAAGTGGATAGTACTTTGTATTGCTAGTTCATTTTTCAAGTCAACTTCCATATTCTGGTTTTACAGTTCCATATGATTCATATAAATAATTCACATATTTGGTTCAAAATGTGGAAATAATTTGTGGGAGATTATTTGGAGTATTTTTGTTTCCAACATTGAATACCTCTCCTATGAAGAGAAGTCGAGTATTTTTTAAAACATCAGACTCTCATTATCTTTCTTATATATAATTATTTTCATCTGTGTGCCCACAGTACTTGTGTGATGTACAGTTTGTATGATGTATGGTCAGCATGATAGAGGGGAGAGTATAGTGTTTGAAATGGAAAAGGCTCTGCTCTTGAACTGAAATCTGAACCTCTTTTGTCACCTGTAAAATGGTGGTGATCATAGCTCAATTACATGGCTGTTCTGAGGATTGGAGATAACACAGGTAAAGAATACATATCTGATCCTCATAACTTGAAATTGACCTATTATCATTACCCTTTACCGGTTTAGGAAACCAAGGCTTAGAACCATGTGTACAGTTGTTATATGTAAGTAAATAATTAGTTTAAGACATTTATAAGTATGATATTCATCTCTGGCTTGTTTCTGACAAAGATCAATTTTTGAATAGGCAATTAATGAAGTCATGCTTCATTTTTAATATAATACAAAAAGGGTGATTGTTCATATTTGTTTATTTTCTCTTTATCCATAAAGATGGCAAATATATCTAGCACTTTGCTTTCGTGTGACAGTAACTCACAGCTAAAAGTGTTGGATATATGATGAAGCCAGTCATGTGATACACTAATAAAACATGCTTGATTATGAAAGATCAGAGAAAAAATTAACAAAACCAACAAAGCAAAAAACAGACATGACACAAAAAACAAACCAGGAACCAAATCCTCTTTTTTGAAAATAGATGTGTAGTGGTCCCCCTTTAGCCACGGTTTAGCTTTCAGGGGTTTCAGTTACCTGCAGTCAACGGCAGTCCAGAAGCTGCTGATACTACTCCTGACATGTGGTTAGAAGGTAGTAGTAGCCTACACTACATCACAGCACCTGCACCATTCACCTCACTTCATCTTATCATGTAGGCCTTTTATCACCTCACATCATCACAAGAAGAGTGAGTATGTAACCATAAGATATTTTAAGAGAGAAAGAGAACGAATTCTCAGAACTTCTATTACAGTACTATATATTGTTATAATTGTTCTATTTTATTATTAGTTATTGTTAATCTCTTACTAATTTATAAACTAAACTTTATCATAGGTATGTAGCATAGGAAAAAGCATAGTATATAAAGGTTTCAGTACTTTTGACAGATTCAGGAATCCTTGGAACATGTCTTCTGTGGCTGAGGGGTGATTACAGTATTAGATAAATATGAACCTTAATGTATAATACTGATGACTCATTTGATAACTGACTTTTAAAAATATATTCTCAAACATATTATAATTGCTTCAACAGCTTAAACTTTGCTTCTGTATGCCAGTTAAACTCACATTTATGTTTTCTTAATCAGATACATATGTCACACTCCTCAAAAATAGTTATTGGTTCCCCACTGCCTATAGAGTGACAACTAAACTATTACATTTGAGATGCATGGTAATCTCTCCTCAAGTCACTACTCTTTCCCCTGTCTCAGACCCTATTTGTCCATGAACCATATGGTCCTGTCATATGCTTCCCACTTTATCTCCAAAGAATTTGAAAATAAGGCCTGGCCTGTTTATGCTCATTCTGTGCCTAACACATCAAAGCATAGAATGCCCTTTCTTCACATACCGACCCTTCTAAATTAATTTAAAACATCAAATATTTTCACAAAGCTTTTCTTAATCCTTTTAAATTTTTATAGTTTTGTTTCTTTTCAGTTGTAAGACATTTTACATCTATGCATTTCACCAATTCTTACGTTTTACAGTTATGGCTGTCTTACACATGAATATACATTTTTAGGTAATGCCATATTTTATAATTTCCTGCATGTTCCACAGTACTTATCAAAGGATATTGTAGAATCTCAATAAATAATTTCAGAAAGACCTAAAAATTAATGTAGTAATGATTGCATAACTAATACTTTCATCTTCCTGGCACAATTTTTCCCCTTAAAAGAATGTAAACTCCATGCTGTGAGGACTTTTGTCTGTTACATCCACTAATGTGCTCCCAGTACCTAAAAAAGTTTCTGGAATATGGAAGGCATTCAATATTTCTTGACTATAACAATACATTTATCTGTATAAGTCAAATAATCATTAAACAAATATGCTATTAGGACTACTTCACCAAAAATTGATGTTTTAAGATGCTAATAAAACATTGAGAGACTTTGATCATCTGTGACTAAATTTTTATGAGTTGAGAGGGAGTCCTGATTTAAAAGAATATTAAAAGAACTAATGGCTGAGGTACTATCCAAATCTAAGCATCAGAGGGTGTTACTGAATTATACTTTACTACACCTCAACTAGTAGAGTTTTCACTCAAATCTATGGCTCATATTAGCTATTATAATTATACTAATTCCTCATATACCATTTATAGTACAATGCTCATCTCAAGTGAGACAATGTACTGAAACCAGTTAATAGTTTATATAAACTAAATGCATTGGCAAGATTTATTTAGGACTGATTGCTGAAATAGAAATAGATATTTAGCCTAATTTATTTTTTGTGAGTCATAGCTAATGTAGTTATCCTGTCCTTAAATTTTAGATATCAAGTAGTATTAACTGATATCCTTGATGCAAAATTTGAAAATAGGCATGAATGAATTTTGTTCTATGGATCAGTTATTTTCAATGATTACATATATAAATTATAGCTTTGTGTGTGTATATATATATTCAATGGTTATATCTATATCTATAGCCTTAAATTAAAATGTTAAGACGCTGTGAGTTTCAGAACTGCAAGGAAAGCTATAGGAAATCCTTTAGTGAATTACTTTTGATATGTGAATAATTACTTACTAATATGCATGTTCTGCACAATTTGATTTTAGCATATAGGAGCACATTTTATACACATATATATTCTTTAGACAGAATGAGAGAAAAATAAATTAATATCTAAGTACTTAATTTTGAAACTACTTTAGTTTGTAAAAGGTCATTTCAGGCAGGAAGAGATAGTGTTCCTATAAAGTACAGCTTGCTATCTGTGTGCTAATTGAGTTTATCTCTTGCCTGAAACAGAATTATCTGTTCTTAGGCTTAAGAAAAGCTGCTATATTCAGTACAGTGGTATTTACAAAAGATCTAGCTTGGTAGACACTTTATCTTTTTGTGTGGTTCCTTGTCTTTGTTAGGCAGAAAAGAATTACATGGTATTATTCTTAATTTGCTGAAAAGGTGCGATATTTTACTAATGAAATGAAAATGATTGCTGGGATATGTTTACATGCTAATAAGTGGAAGAGACTCAGAGGAAGAAAATACTCTTCTGAGGTTTGTTTCTTATAATTCCTCTTTAGAGATCTGTACTGAAATAGCTTGCCCTTTTGTTATAATTCATGTAAATAATCCTAAATATTGCATTTACATTTTCTTTTAAAATTACTGCCAGGTAAGATATGTCAAGCCTACAGAATCGTAGGTATATACAAAGCTCAGATCAAATAAAGGGTAGTTTACTGAAAGCAACATGAAAGGAAGCTTATTTAAATTGCCTTTTCCCTCCTAACCTGCCATCTTTTTCCCTACCCCAAGTCCATAAGAAAATGTTATCTGAGATAATGGGCCAATTATCATGAACTCCTATAATCACCAGGGAACAAACATTATGGATAGTGGAAACCTAAAATAGAAAGCTACAGGGCTCTATATTACTCTCTCATTCTTGACTATCCTTATTGAAATAAGATAGCTGTTATTACCCAACAAGAGAACCAGCCTTGAGCTTAACCAAACTAATGAGAGGTCAACACCCTCTTGAAATGTGGAAAATCACAGAAGAGTAATTAATCAGATTGGGCAAAAGGGGAAGAGAAGATAGAGAAAAAAGTATTTCACAAAGATGGGGGTGGGGAGAGAGAGAATGCACTGTACAGGGGAAATAAAGGGAATTGCTTTCTTGATGACGGTGAGATTTTTAAACTTTGTTACATAAATATGATATTGTATCCAATCTTGTCTATACTACCTAGTATGTAGGGTTGACAGATAAAATATAAAATACCCAGTCAAATTTGAATTTTAGATAAGTATTTGTTGTATATTTGAAGTTCAAATTTAGCTGAGAGTCATGTATTTTAATTTATTAACTCTAGCAACCCTATATGAAGACACATTTGTTTGGTAAAATGTTCTGATATTTTCTGTATAACTCCACAACCAAGGGGAAAGTGCCACTGGTAGATCCATTTCTAAAGGCTCTAAGTGTGTCTGTTTCTAAGAACTAACATCTCTTTTTGAGATACGTTATGTGAAGAGGTTGAATAATAGCATTACATTTTCACCCTTGGAAAATGGCACATTTGGGCTCTTGCTGAGATACTTCTGAACACATTAAGTACCTTATTAGTTACATAAGGGATCCTATTTTGATGCAACTTTTTATTTCCTTAGCATTCAGATCACCTGTAATAGATTAAACGGTAACTAATAGCATGGCCACTGAGTGAGGACTGGCAGGATAGATTTAATCGGCCAGTGGCCTGTGGACATGCATGACCAAAGGTCCCGAGGAGGGCAGTGTACTCCAGTGGCTTCAGGCCTTTCCTGGATAACTGTCCAATCCAGTGGCTTCAGGCCTGTCCTGGATAACTGTCCAATCACAATTTACCCATAGTAACTCTATTTACACAGTCACACTATACTCAAATACAATTTGAGGTGTTGAATGTATGAGTTAAATCAATAATAAAAGTCAAATTAATTTGGGCATTGCAAAATGGCAGAACTGCAACCTCAATGCATGTGGGTAAGCTATAACAAACACACAAAGATGGACATCTCTCCTAGGTACTATATTAACAAGAATGTATATGAATAATAAGATGTCCTAGGATACATAAATATGTAAATATGTTTACATATTACAGAGAAAATTATTTTTACTTAATATGTGGTTTAAGTTTACATATAATGATTGTATGTATGGAGCAGAAAAAAAAATACTGTTAACTTTATTTATTTATTTATTTATTTTAGTGCTAACTCAGTTCCTGGCTCTTTATAAACACTCCATAATGTTGAATATATACATTGAATATATACATAATGTTGAATATATACTCCATAATGAATGAATAGATACATTCCCTGCCTTCAGTGAGTTCACAGTCTAGTGGAGAAGGTAGATATAGAAAGGTATAAGAATAGTCTTACTGGTGTCATGCTAATATGGGAGAAAGGAGGAGGCACATATAATCTATGCATGTGGGGAGCCTGAAAGTCATCTTTAGAAAATTAATCTTTGAACTAAGTGGAGTTATTTAAGGAAAGTGGGTGAAAAGATGTAGAGGATGTAGAGAGAGTTTATGGGCACGGGGCTGGATGTGAGAAGCCCTGTAAATGTTGTGAACTTCACTGAAGTAAATACTTCTGAGGTATAAATTTTAATGCAGAAAGGACAAAAAATTGAAGCTGAAAGCGTAGAGGGCCTCATTTTATGTCATACTAAAGAGCTTGGACTTTATTCTGTAAACCACTGGGAATCATTGACAGATTTTAAGCAGGGCCTAAAAAGGTCAGATGTGCAGTTTAGTTGGAGCATTTTATTTTGCCAATTATGTGGAGAATAGATCTGAACAGGGCCAAATTGCAGGCAGGAGGATCAGGAAAGTAACTAGAAGACTAATCAAAGATTAAATGATAAAGTTTGGAAGGTTATTGGTAAAAGTAGTTGGTTGAGGGAGGAAGTACTCAGGTTGAAGAGATATAGAGTAAATTTAAAAGAACTTGGTGATCAGTTTGATGCGTAAACAAGGAATGCAGAAATGTCTAGCACCAAATTGGATATATGACTGTGAATACGCACGTGGGAGATGTCTAAGTTGGAATAAGTGAATTGAGTTCCATTAACTTAGAGATAAACTCCTGTGTATGTATGGGATCACCCTGAAGACTGAGCATGAGTGGAGAGCTATCAAGAAATGGAGATTAGAGAAATTCAGAATTGAAAGTTCAGGTTGGATAAAACGAGGAAGAGGAGGGGAAAGAGGAAGAAGGAGACACAATGATCAGAGAGGAGAGAGGGAAAATAGAATAACAGTGTGAATCATGAAAACAAGAATAGAGAAAAAAATTGAATAATGGTACCAAATAGAGCACAAAGATTCTAAAATACATTTCTCCATCCACATCTTTTTCAGAATATCTTTATAGCACAAAACTTAACATAGCTTCATTTAATTTTCTCACCCTTGTTTGGAGAGAACAGATTTTAAATTAGAAAGGTGCTTATCCCAGACTAGTCATGACATTTGATAAAGATTTTTTGCCCTGTTTAATGTACAGTCTAGGAAAATTTCATTATGAACTGATTAGAATTTAAATGATACCTGTTTTAAAACATCTTTTCATACTGCATATATTTATAAGATAGATTATTCAAGTTCCTAAGTCGATCAGGAAATTAATTTACAGTTTAAAGTGAACTAAATATATACTGTGTCTGCATCTAAATTCCTCAAGAGAGAAATTATATTCTATCAAGCATAAAATACATATTTAAATATTATCTGTTTACACATGCTTACATGATAAACTCTAAGAGCCTTTTCAGAAGTATTATGGGATATCCATTAAACACAATAAAATGTAGTGCTTTCCTGCCAAAGGAGATACTTCTTTCTGATTTCTGACTTTAATAGTGCTTTAAAGAGATTGTACATTTAAGGACCAGTAACTGAGTGGAAGAGAAGTTCATTGGGAAATAAACTAAGGAGAGATCAGGAAAGCTGGGTGAGAGGAAGGGTCAGAAAAACCAATAGGGCTAGTACCACAACTGTCATAGAGTTGGAAGTAGTGAAGCTAAGATAGAAGATTCTACTTGATTTATTTATTTAGACACACAAATCCCTTGGCCATTTGTGTTCTCAGAAATTTCTTGCTGGACATCTCCTTCTTTAAGGCTAAGCTTACTGTCATGCTGTACGGGTTTATGAACCTCTCTATCTTGAATCTTTTCATCCTTACCCCATCTCATCTCTGTGTCATTCATTTGCCGCCCCTTCATCAAGCCCACAAGCTTTTCTGTATCCCTCCTTCCCACCATATGTGTACACCCACACACACACACATGCATACATACATACACGCACAGAATAAAGATGTATATACACATATAAATAATATATATGCATTTCCTTCCTAATGTGTATAGATGACACGTATGTGTATTTGCATATTATGTATATGTGTGTGCATGAGTAAGAAAACCATGAGATTCTGATTATTCACATTTTCCATTTTCTGTGATTTGAATATTTCATTTAACAAAAGGGGAAGTTGAGAAAGAAATGATTTAACTTGTGTTGCAGGACATACACTCAGGCTCATCTGACCCCTGGAACAGCTGTTCTAGATCACTACACTTCAATGATAGGGCTGTTCTGGTAGGATCACCTAGGACACTGGTCGGCAGTGGCCATTCTTGGCTTCTCCAGCAAGGAATCTCAGCTGGTGGCTGCTTCCTGTCATCTTAGAATTGACTTGGCTACCCCAGATTTTCATTCACTGAATCATGTTATTAAATTCCTATCGCTTTTTGAGAATAAGAATTCTCTTAGCGATGGTAGTTACTATGATATTTGATGGGCGTTTCTGAAATTTAAGTGTTATGAGAGAACAAATTCAAAGCAGTTTTTTTAAAGTTTGATTCATCTCCCCTGTGTTTGATAGAATGGAGTTTAGTATACATATGAGAAAGTGTATCACATACTGACACATGGGGAGTAATTCAGGCATTGAATTTCAGTACTGATGTCTTCATGTTTTTCTTTCCCCCAGAGTTTTCTTAGAAAGAGATTATTACCCATGGATAATGTAAAAATAAACAAACAAAAAAACCTAAACCTTCAGACATTATACTCCAAAATGTTATTTAAATAGCTATAAGATTATTTCAGGTGACAAAAAATTATATAAACAGCTACACATTTGACAACTTTTTGAAAAAAAATTAAATCTAAGGTAGTTAACATATAGTGTAGTAATGATTTCAGGAGTAGAAGTCAGTGATTCATCACCTAGATATAACAGCCAGTGCTCCTACCAACAAGTGCCCTTCTTAATGCCCATCAGCCATTTAGCCCATCCCCCTATCCAACACCCCTTCAGCAACCCTCAGTTTGTTCTCTGTATTTAGTAGTTTCTTATGGTTTGCCTCCCTCTCTGTTTTTATCTTATTTTTCCTTCCCTTCCACTATGTCCGTCTGTTTTGTTTCGTAAATTCCCCAAATGAGTGAAATCATGTGATATCTATCTTTCTCTGACCGACTTATTTTGCTTAGTATAATACCCTCCAGTTCCATCCACCTTGTTGCAAATGGCAAGATTTCATTCTTTTTGATCGCCAAGTAATATTTCATTGTATATATTTGATGACTTTTTTTTGAACAAAGCAACATCACATGGTGGTAAACAGCAAGGACTCTGAAGCCACATCAACCTAATTCTGAATCTTAGTTCTATTTATTGAATAGCTCCATCATCTTGGGCAAGATACTTAACTTTCCTGGGTGTCAGTTTTTCTCCTGTATAAAATGGAGATAATGCTAATACCAACTCAGAGAGTTGTAACCAGGATTCAATGGGTTGAGTTCTAAAAATGCCATTAAAAAATCTGTCAAGCAAAATAAAGACAGATAATATCCTCTCATTGGTAACCACAAGTTTAAATTGAACTAATTTCTAAATTTTGCCAATTCTACCTCACAGGGTAAAGTTTATTGTCTTCTCCTTGTGTTTCACCCAACTTCGTTTTTTACAGTACTTTTTTTCTCCTACTTCTACGCAATTCCCTATTATAGTTAGTAGCTTGATGTGTTTACATGGTGGTCTCTACTACTGGACAACAAGATCTTTGAGAGCATATTATGTTGTCATTACATTTTTATCTCTAGGGGCTTGTAGCCATTCTGGTACAACATGGGCCCATAATAAAGCTTTATATTAGATTAAAAAATAATCTCCATAATTTCTAGCCTAATATGGGAACTATTGGTTTCTTCCATAAGTATTCACAAAATCTTTTTTCTCCCATTCTGGGGCTTCCTAACTATTTTTATAACCTCATTTCTCAGGGCCAATTGAACATATACATTTTTTTAAATAAAGCTTTGTAAGTAATTTTATTTGTATTAAGACATAATTTTCCATCACTTTTAATATTTATTATTTAACTTTAATTTTGAACTCTGTGAATTTAGATAGTGCAGTAAGTGAAAAAATTGAAAGAAGGAAAGAGAGTATAAATTTATTAAGCTTTTTCAGAAGGAAAGTTATGTTTTCCAACTTTGGATTCACTGTTCTTCCGGAAATCCTCCTTTCTTTCTTTCTTCTTCTCCTGAAATTCTACTGGAATTAGAGATTAGAAAACTAAGTCATTATTTTAAACAGGGAAAGGCAAGTTAAGCTGACTGAAAATGCTGGAATTTTAAAGATGGAACAGACTAGGTTTGAGTAAGAAAGGCATCATTGTCTTACCTGTGGTAATTCTAGCATCTAGGAATTTTAAGTGGGTGAAGTTGTATCCAGAAGGAATGAGAGAAGAGGAGGAGTCAAATCCCCACCAGAAATACAGAATTCGGAACAATACATTAGCAGGGCATGTTTCTTATGAATCTGATGGTACAAAGCTGGAAGGAAGTTGCAGTTGCAGAGTAAACACTGTACTTGAAACATTAGGAGTAGGCAATTGCTTTTACTAAGTTGGGCTGAATCATTTCAACAACCTTAATTTAATTTCAAAACAGATTATTTACAAACTCAACACTTTTGCTTTTTCTATTTCTTAATGCCTGATTGGCAACAAAGCGATCATTTAAAAACAACTGAAATGTGACTAAAAATCCATAAAAAACAGTTTCCACCAGGTTTCCATAGAAACACAGAAAACCATGACCCTTAGGCTCACCATCTTTTCTTTTCTTTTGGATCATTTACAGTGAACTTATGTGTTCCCAAACACTTGAACACTCTCAGAAGAAGCTCTTCATTTAATAGCACCTTTTATTTCCAAAAATGAAAGGACAGATTTAACAATGTAGTTAAATCATAACTGTAATCTGGATGACATGTAGTAGTCAGTTTTCCCAGACCAAGTCTTTATTTGACACATATGGATCTAATTGTAAGTTTTATTTGTTGATGTTCTTCATTTCTGGCTCTTTAGTGGGTGGTGGTGGGGGGGGGACCCATGATAAAATTAAGCTTAATATAGCACTGTCCAAAATGCAGGGAATAATCCTGAATCTTTTTATCATATGTGAGTAAACCAAAATTAAAAATGAGTAAAAATGAATTCAATTGAAACTAACCTCATAGTGCTCTATTATTTCCTAATTCTGACTATTTTTGTAGAGGAGATAGCTGATTATTTCATACGCTTATTGAAAACATGTTAATTCAGAGGTCTGTTATGAAGAAAGGCACATAAAAACAAATGAAATCTACTTCTAAAATGTATTAATAAAAATTAAAAAAATATTGGACTTCTGAAAAATCACATTTTTAATACTTGGCTGTTCTCAAACCTGAGGGCATATTAACTGAAATTTGGAATCCCAAGGTAAATAAAAAGGTTTTGCCTTACTAGTGTATATTACATTTCTCTTTTTTAAGTTTATTTATTTATTTTGAGAGCGATAGAGAGAGAGAGAGAGCATGAACAGGGGAGGGGCAGAGAGTGAGGGAGGGAGGGAGAGAGAGAGACAGAGACAGAGAGAATCCCAAGCAGGATCTGTACTGACAGTACAGTTGTGGGGCTTAAACTCGCAAATCATAAGATCATGACCTGAGCTGAAACCAAGAGTTGAATGTTTAACTGACTGAGCCTCCCAGGTGCCCCTACATTTCTAATGTACATTTGTATCTATATAGATATTTCCATACCATAATGATATTCAGAAAAGCTCAAATTAGGAAAATAGCTAAAACACACAATAGATAATATTAGATGTATGTGCATGTGCAAAAATTAAATCTCTCTCCTATAGTTCCTGTAAACCAATGTATCTCTCAAACACTTTCAGTGGTATAATTGAAGTCTCATAGTTTGCTCTCTGTTCATGGCTGTAAAATCTAGCATCTGGTCACAATTTGTGTTTTGCAAAAATAAATAAATTATCTGGATGTTAATTTAAATGTGATGGCATTTTGAATTTAAATCATGTTAAAATAATGACATGTTTGGTGGAATATGTACATTAAATTGGAATTAGACACAGGTATTATTTTTGAAATTTATTGCAATGTAGTTAGAAGTGAACCTGTCTACTATACTATATAGATTGCAAACCATGTAGAATATTTACTATAAAGTATAGCATCTAGTTTGCAAATACATAGATGCTATATATATACTACTGTATAGGTACCACACTATGTTATTTGTTATATGCTATATAGATTATGAAAAATCTATCATTAAACCCTAATTATTTATGCTACTATCATACATTGATAATAATTATTTCTGATGTCTGAGGCTGAAGCTACAAAGGAGTAGATTCCTAGAGAAGCTTCTACATTTCTGAGAAAACAAATAAGATTTTAAATACACTAACAGCAATAGAGCAACTCTGCTAGGTATTTCCACAAAGGTTTCTCATGTAAAGCAACAGTCTGATCCTATAGATAATGCTGTGCTCACTTTACAGGGAAGGAAACTGAGGAAGAGAGAGGTTAAAATAATTCAATAGGAGGGGCACCTGGATGACTCAGTCAGTTGAGCGTCCAACTTTGGCTCAGGTCATGATCTCACAGTTGGTGAGTTCAAGCCCTGCGTCGGGCTCTGTGCTGACAGCTCAGAGTCTGGAGCCTGTTTTCAGATTCTGTCTCTCCCCCTCTATCTGTCTCTCCCCTGAGTCTCAAGTCCTAGTTTTCTGACCTCAAACCTAGTGCAGATGATATTACCAACAACATATTGTACAATTGATCAATGAAAAAAAAATCATGGTTTCCAACTATTAGGAAAGGCTTATTGAATATATTTGACATGAAATGAGCTTTGAAAAATAGCTGGGCTTTAAGAAGTCAGGAAGGAGGATGTCTTGGGCCAGCACAGTATAAGCAAAGGCAAGGAAATGTCTAACCTTGGAATGATGGCTAAGTCATTTTGATTGTCATGGAGTTTTCCTAAATGAAGGAAGTAGAGAAAGTGTAGGCTGCAGTCAATTTGGAGAGGGCTTTGAGCATCAGGCTACATCTGATGAATCTGATGCATGCGTATCAGGTGGCAGATGAGCACGGGGATAGATGGGAAGCAAAGTGCAGGTTATGTTTTGATTACATGTTTTGAAAATAAAGAATGTTTAGCATTACTCACACAGCTGGGAGCACTGGTGGAGGAGAAAAAGGCCATAGTGGACACTGTGTGTATCTCTGGGGTGATTTTCCATTCAAAGTATTACTCAAAGCAGTAGACAATTATGTTATTTAGATATTCAAGTAATATGATTCTGAACAGGAGCTTTTGGACAAACATATTTTAGTTTCATCATTAAACTAATTCAGTTTTCTAGAATATATGACCTACCACCTGCAATGGAACATTTCTGAGGCCTTCTGGGCAGATGTAATAGACTAGAGGTTGCTGAAGACAAATTCCTTGCAGAGAAAGATTTGTGAAATCCTGCAGGGAACCAAGGAAACTATACTCCCAAACACTCTCCCCCACAGAGAAGGCTTTATCATTGACTGTTTCTTAGCACTTCAGAAAAACTTTGAACTTGTAAGTGGTAACTACTGTTCCTTTATATAATAAATCCCCACAGAAAATTACAGAAACATTGATGGTTATCCTATACTATGAGTAGAGGCTGTAATCTTAATAATAACTTTTATGTTCATAAACATAACTTCTTTCTGTGGGTATACAAGGAAAACTGGTATTTGCAAGTGTAGAATTTTAAAAAAAAATATTTTCATTCATGTACCTTTCCTGAATATATTTTCTGCCTCAATTGGTGCTGGGTTTTGGTTATATGAAGTTAAATAAAGACGCGGTCCCTTCCTAAGAATATTAATCAATGAGTGAATGATTTGTTTAGCCTCTCTTTTATTTTCAAAAAAAATATTTGAATTTTCCTAAAAACATGTCTGAATTGCCTCTAAGTCACTTCCATATAAAGTCAGTTTCAAGATACTCTGGGAACTTTGGGGAAATTCCCATGTTCTAGGTAAATAGGAAAAGATTGCATGATGAACTTGTTTCTGTTCTTACCTCAAGTGACTCTGGAGTGGAAACATTAATGATGCCATTTTAGATTTTTAAATGTTTAAGTGATGAGTAAGTAGTTATAAGAACCTTATGAAATTTTATTCTGTACTACACAGTATTGTGTGAGTGTGTTTTTCTGTTTATAGCATGCATGACACTTCAAATGATGTCATGTGAACATGCTAAAAGCTACATGCTCAGATGAATGTTTTAGGGAAATTAATAGTACCCAGAAATGTTGTATGTAATTTTCACAGACTAACAGTTTTCATTTTTGCCTTAGAAATACATTTTGAAAGTATCATTATAAATATTAAGAGAAAAATATTATAGAGACCCTCTAAAGATTCCTCTTCGGGGATTTCCAAGCCTCTTTGATCAACATTCCTGTGATGAAGTCCAACAAAAATCCTTACTACTGAATGTTCTCTTGTTCTGCTTTAAAGAAGAAAAGATTGTTTAAAAACAGTTTTGTACAGTTTTCCAGGACTCTTTCTCATCTTCCTTTGATTTGGAACTTTGTGTTCTTCTGTGATTTTAATGCACCCTTGAATACCCCATAAAGCATGAGATGGATGAATTAAAGCAATAGTGTGAAAGCAGATTCTACTTAAAGGCATTTTCTCTTATGTTACTTTTTCCTCAAAGCTCCCTTAGCAAGTAATATTAAGATTCAAGTATTGCAAATTCATGGATGTTTCTAAAGGCATACAGATATTCTTTCTAAATAGATGAGTCTAGTGTTCCCTTTGAGGATGTTGTTGGTGTGAATGGTTCTTTTCCTTAAAAAAAAAGCATGATCTATTATTATTTTTAAATGTAGATAGGTATAAAAGTAAATTTTTCTCATTTGGAACATACTGTGGTTCATATCTTCCACAAAATTAAATTGTTTATGCTATTATAATTCACCAAGTGAATATATATCTTCCTATTAAGAAAATGGTTTGTCAGATATCGTAAAACATTTTTTAACAGTAAAGGTCACATTTTATTGCAAAAACCTGTCAGTGCTTTATGTCCAAGCTGTGAAATGTTATTGCTTCAGGGTGATTATATGGGAGGGGGTTGTGGTTAAGAATGCCTTTCTGTGGCCAGCTATGATTTACAGCAGCAAATAGAGAATTAAACCCTTAATTGAAGCCTACAGAGCTGTACCTAGAGGCTAGATTCAGCCTGAAATTTGATTCAGACAATTTTCTTAGTCAAGCCCCTATGGGCTTACCAGTTGATTCTCATGAGTTTTGATTGTGATTGAAAAGACAAGCTGTTTTCTGCTTTGCCCTGAACTTCCCTAAGGTAAATCCCCAGTTTTTAGTAAGCTTCTTGATTAACGTGAAGGCAGACGTAATGGGAGAGAGAGAGAGAGAGAGAGAGAGAGAGAGAGAGAGAGAGAGGGCAGGATTTTAACTGTTTCCTCAAGTTCCAAAAAAAACTATCTTAACATATTAGATATTTCCTAGAAAAAATCCTCATTTAGTAAACTGGTAAATCTACTTTTCTTGAAATTCTGTTGGAACTGTAGCTGTGGCCACATGTACTTGCTCCTGTGCCTCTGAAAGAGGGGGTGTGGGTCATTGATTGAGGGTGACTTATATTTGTTTGGGCCACACTAGGGTATTATCAATGTGATGGGACACCAGTTAAATGGGATATAAATGTCAGTCTAGAGGTCACATGATCTTGAATAAATCTTTTTGTCCCTTTCTATCCATAAGCTATACCCTTGTTTGTTACATCATAGTTCTATTTATTCTATTTTTCTTTGGCATATCTTACAGATTACTAAATTATTTACTCTACTAACAAGATATATTAAATTCTGCCTTTATCTCACTACTTGTTCCTGACCACTGTGCTTAACGTATCTTAGGAGATTTGCCTGTATCTCTTAAACTTAATTTATATCAACACTTAATACTTCTGATTATCAACCATCCTTCTGTTTTCTTGTTTTCTATAGCAGAATTAAGTGTTTGAAAATAATTAAGTAAACCTCACATTAAGTGTTGAATGCTTAAAATATGCAAGGTAATGTGCTGTGCATTAATGAAGATAGAGAAAATATAATCCTCAATTTATGTTTATGGAGTGGTGGAAAAACTGTGTTATTTATCTCAAGTTATACTGCCAGGTGGGTAGAAATTTCTGTGGAATGGGCACTGACATGACAAGAATTATGATTTAGGAAAACAAATATGGAAGTGGTATATGACATGGGTAATGGGAGGAAAGGTTGGATAAATAAGGTCATTTTACTGGTCTAGGAAAGTATTAATGTTATCCTAAACCACTGAATTGGTCCTGAGATAACAGAGAAAGGATGAGACATAAATATATTTTGGAAGTAGATTTAACATCTGATAACCTACTGAATATAAGTAGTTCCGGGCAGGAGAAAGGCTACTAAAATAACCTTGAGGATTTGAGCCTGGGTAAATAGGATTAGAGAAATTAAATAAAAACAGGGACATAGGAATGGAGCCAGGTGAAGCAAAAGATGGTTTCCCAAATGGAAGCATATTGGATGCTATGTTACCATAGGACCTGTACACACTGATGTAAGGCAGACAGGAAATGCCAAATAAAAGGTATGACCAAAAATATAATTTGGGAATCCTCTCAGTAGAAGACACTGCTCAACCAAGGCATTTGTGCCTTTCTTTAGAGGAAAGAATAGAGAGAGAGAAGAGAAAATGATGGGACTTTGAGAATTAGCAACACTTTCGGTGGGGGAAAAGCAGAAAATAGGAGGAAGCAAAACTAAACAGAAGATTGCCAGGGGTTTGGTTTTGGGAAAACCTAAAGTGAAGGAGTTGAGAAAAGCTTTTTGGTAAAAGCGGGATAATTGTATGATAGAGAAAAGGTAATTATACATAGCCAATAATAATTTACTGATGGTTTTGGGGAGAGAGATTTCAGTAAAATGGTGAAGCAGTAAATTGCATTTTGAGGTATTTATGATGAAAAGTGATAATCCAGAAGCTATGAGAATAAACTATCTTGGTTGAAAATTTTCTGCTAAAGGAGAGACACAGGGAGTAGCAAGACTGAAGAAAAGGGTTGGGCTACATTATTTTATGGTAGAGGAGCTTTAGGCCTGCCTGTGTAGTGAATGGATTGTTACGGGGAAGATGGAGGGATGGAAGATGTAAAAGAGGAAAGACATAGCTGATAGAACCTGATGGGAAGCAAGAAGGTTGAGGTCAAGAAAGCAGAGTGAAGGGTGTATCTTTGTATGGTACTGATAGAGAGTAATATTCCCAGGTAGACCAGCTAGACTAGCCAGATGCCTACCATTTCTTGTTTTGCCCCTCTGTGAATGGACTGCATTCTTGTCAGCCACATTTAGAGACCTGATTTTGATACTCAGATGATCAATTTATTTATACCTTCATCATCCAAAAGTGCTGGAAAATGTCCTCTCCTATCTTGTGTATATACAAATAAATAGTTGAGGCTTTGACCCTTCTTAATGTTAATGAACACACAGAATAATTTATATAAAAAAGACTGATGTAAAATATGAATATGGATATGAAAGCACGAGACACATCTCAAAGAGTTACTTTTTATATAGGCAAGTACATTTGGTGATAGGACATGAAGAAGAAATTAGAAATTCAGTTGTTAGAGCATCTGGTTTTCAGATAGTGAATATAGACAATAAGTTATACAATTTAATATTTTATTCTGGGACTCCAGATGCATGTAAGGTAGTATTAGATAAGAGTTTTTCCATAAATTATTTTGTTATTCTACACTTCACACTTGATTCTGCAGTTTATGCAACATGTTACCATTAGTACACCTAGATTTAGACTGAGTATGTGCATCTTACCTCATTCTAGAAAAGAGGAGATTATTCTTCATTTTCTTTTTTTTTTTTTTTTTTTTTTTTTTTTTTTTTTTTTTTTTTTTTTTTTTTTTTTTTTTTTTTTTTTCTTTAGTTTATTGTCAGGTTGGTTTCCATATAACACCCAGTGCTCTTCCCCACAAGTGACCTCCACCAAGACCATCACCCCGCTTTACCTTTTCCCCTTCCCCTTCCCCCCTCAGTTTGTTTTCAGGAATCAAGAGTCTCTCGTGATTTTTTCTCCCTATTCTTCATTTTCTAAGGACCTAGCCTGTTGTCTAAGGATGTAGCCTGTATATAATATTTTATATATGGGAGTATGGTCCTATTAATGCTTATTTTATAAAAACAATGATAAAGTATATTAGTTTAATGATAATGATAGCAAATTTAATTATAAATCATGCTGAGATTGTAGATGTCTCTCATTTTTATATGACTTCCTAGGGAAATAACAATATTTACTGACTGTGACTAAGATTATCCTTATTAGCACTGCTGAATAATCTAAAGAATTTTTACAAATAAAATAAGAGTAAAATAGCTTCACCCAACTTTTCTTCCTGAAAGAAATAAAAACATAGAGATTTATTTTTGTTTTCATTTTTCTTTTTTTTTTTGAGAGAGAGAGAGAGAGGAGAGAGAGGACTGTGAGTGTGAATGGGGGAGGGGCAGAGAGAAAGGGGGAGAGAGAACCCTAAATAGAGTCCACACTCAGCATGGAGTCTGATGTGGGGCTCCATCCCATGAACTGTGCAATCATGACCAGATCCTAAATTCACAGATGCTTAACCTACTGAGCCACACAGGTGCTCCTGTTTTGTTTTTAAAGATTTTGAGTACAGTTATTTTGTCATACATGTCAGACTTACACTAAATTCTATTTAACACATATTTGTGCAATATCTCTCATCTATGCCAGACCTTACTGTAGGTCTGGGAGTACCTTGATCAAGACAACAGACCAGTGGCTTTCGCCCTCACAAGATCGTATATCCCAGACTGGTAAGATTACAAGGGAGTATAACAAATACATACAGCACACAGGATGATCATTTATGTTTTGAGGGCTTAGGGCATATTTGTTAGGTTTCTGGACTGGGCATTTCAGCAGGCTGTGGTATATTTCTTAGAGAAAGTAAATTTTGTGAAAACAAAGGTCATTCAAAAGTATCTGAGTATAAATTGAGGAATAGGAATATATAAAATGTTAAGCAGAGGATGGACTTTTATACTAAGGGAAATAAGGAATCACAAAAGGGTTATAAGCAAAGTGGTGACATGATTAAAATTGCACTTTGCAAAGATCTGATCAGTGAGGAGGATAAGGTAGATAAAACAAGCCTGGAGTCAGGAATCTTTACTAGGCAGTAACTGAATTAATGCAGGCACTACACGATGGTAGCCTAAACTAGTGCTGGTCTGTGCAATTAGAGAATAGATTTGAGGGGAACTTAAGAAATAGAGTCTACAGTTACTGGTACTTACAGGGGGATGAGGGAGGGAGAAGAAAGAATCAAGGAACCCCAGGTTTCTGGTTTGGGAAACTGAGTAGACTGGTGCTTTTCTCTGAACTTGGAATCTCAGGAAGAAAATCTAGTTTGGGGGGAGAGAAAATAAGCTGCATTGTGGTCACATTGGGTTTAGCAGTCTCTTGTAGCATCCTCACGGAGCTCTCTACTGGCCATCTGTTTTGTAGGTCTGAGGGCTCTGCAGAAACAAGGTGAGCAGCTGTATAGCTGGCGATCATAGCTGTGGTAGAAAGGGTTGCTCCAGGAATATGTAGAATGAGAAGAGAGCTTCAAACAAGGTCTACAAAGTTTTGTGTAAGGAGTTGTGTAGTTAATATTTTAGGGTTTATGGGCTATATGGTCAGAACTACTCAACTCTGCTCTTATAGCACTGAGGCAGCCATAGACAGGAAACAAGTGGAGTGGCCGTGGCTATGACACATTCAAAGTTAATTATGGATGTTGAAATTTTAATTTCATATAAGTATCACATACCAATATGCATTATTCTGCCTTTGATTTTTGTTTTGTTTTGTTTTGTCAACATTTAAAACTATACAGGTCTATTGTGGACCAAACAAACAAACAATCAAAATAAACCACTTGGCTACATATGGCCCATGGGCCACAGTTTATAGACCCCTGGCCTAGACCATTACCCTTCAGTTCACAGAGAGCAAAGAGGAAATGACAGGCATTGAGTCAGAAAGGTAGAAGAAAAATTTAAGAGCATAACATAAAAAAATATATATACATGTTGTATAGTTTTGAGTTAGTTAGCTCTGACATTTATGGTAGCTGGCCACCAAGAAGTTAATTGCAGCAATGCTTGAGAATTAGAGGTAGTGGAAAGGTGGGGTTTTCAATAAATGTACTTCATTTACTACTATAAACGTAATAAATATAGAGGTGCTTGAGGAGAGAAGTCACCCCTCCCTATCCTCCATCCCCTTCCTGCCACCATTCCAATCCCCAAAAGCATGAGTTTACATGTCCTAGACACCTGAGTTCTATCTATTCTTGGCTATCTCATAATAGCCGGTTAATTAATTTCTCCAGTCTCAGTTTATTTTTCTGTAAAATAAAGATAATTTGGTGGAAAAAGAGAGAAAACAAGTGAGAATACATGTATCCATGTGATAGAAATAGAGTTTACAGAGTTTGGGGTAAATTAGAGCAGATTCTCTCTCTCTCTCTCCCTCAAAACATATACCTAGTAGAGAGTATGGAATATATTTAAATACTTTTCAAATATTATTTCTTTCCTTGACATGATATTTGCAATTTGATATCCTATGTGAATTCTAATCATTCCCAGAGAAATTATCTGTTTTTCTGGTTTCAGCTAAGAGTAGATGAAGTAATCCATATCTGTTGAGTAAGGGATTGAATGACTTTTTCTAAAATGGGAGCATCTGTGCATGGGGTATGCAAAATGCTTTACTGCAATAGGTTCTAAATAATTACAAGTTTCTTGTGATGATGATACTGCTGGCCACTATAGAAGCAAGTCAAGGTGTTGGGTGAATTGTATTTGTGCACATCAGTAAACACAAATGTAAGAAAATTTGGGAAGCAGTTTGGGGGAAGAAATAAATGATTTGTGTTAGAACCCAACTTTGCCATTTATTTGACAAAGATAACTTAGGACAAGTTATTTAACCTCCTCACTAAGGCTTAATTTCATTATCTATAAAATATGGATAAACTCTCTCTTTGTGGGTGATAGTGTGACTTAAATGAGAAGACATAAGGTATCGAGCACAGTGGTTGACATGTAGTAGGTCCTCAATAAATATTAGTTCCTCCCATTCTGTTCCCTCTCACAAGAAAATCAATTTTGACCTTTTATTTCTACTTGCTGTGGACTGTTTTCCTTAAAGAACAAACTGAAATAAAAAAGAAGAGTTTTATTGATGTGTTTGCAAATGGGTTGTTGGGAATGTGGAATTTGTTAAATTTGAAGTACATAAATTCCACTGTGATATGAGCCTTATGCAAAGCTAGGAAGAGGTCTATAATTTGTTTTATTTAAAACATTGAATTATGATAGCTCACTTAATAACTCCAAACTACTAAGCTAAACTACATTTGTGTTTAGAAAACAGTCATAAAAATCCCTGTTAGACATTTAATTACTGCACAAATTGTTTCATAAAGCACTGTAAAACAAACATGTTGATTAGCAAAAAAGAAATAGAGATGTGATTGCAAAAACACTAATCTTTTAAAATGTATAAATTTAGCTACAACCAAGTATTCTATCATATGGAACATTTTACCCCAGAAGGCTTGTCATTCTTTTGTAACCTTGTCCATTTTTAAAGATAAAACTTCACATGAAGAATCTTTTCATGTATACAAATCGAAAAGAGATTTACTGTATTGTTATGAAAAATGCTTTGTTGTATTTTTTCTTAATAGAGACTTATATTAACATTTATGAACATGAATTTACAGAATCAAATTTGCAAAGACAGGCCAAAATCAATGCTTGAGTAAATCATGAAATAAGTGAGTGAGTGTCAGACTAAGGAGATGGCAATAGTCATTAAGGTTCAGGATGGGGGTGAGGAAGGGGAATTAGTTACTGGCTCTCTTCAGATGAACAAATTCTGAAGTCATCACTCAAAGTCTCTTATATCTAAGGCAGAGGAACTGTCTTCCCAAGAATATTAATGTGATCTTCATCATTTTTATTTTTATTTTTTGTTTTATTTTATTTTATTTTATTTTATATTTTATTTTTTATTTTATTATGAAGATGTTAGTTCTAAATTCAAATCAGGAGGACTGCACTGTGACTTCTACCAGAGGAGAATTTATAGTGGTAAAAATCCTTTTTAAGCCTCCTGACCTAATCATCTTTGAAACCACAGTGTAATTTGGCAAGATGATTTGTAGTTATAACTTATAGTTCTATAATGGATTAAACACATGCACATGTGAACACACCAACCCCCCCCCACATACCACACTCACACACATACAAAACAAACCCCACAAATTTCACAAGAGTGATGCACATCAGACAGTCTTATGATTTTGACTTAACAAAAATGCAAGAGAAAGAGATGGAGCGATGGGATAGGGTAGAGAGGATGGGAAGGAGAGAGAGAAAGGAGTGAGACCATTTTTCATTTGTGTATTCATTCAACAAACATTTCTTTGGTAACATTCTATTACTTAGTCAATATAGTTGCCATGATGAATTAGAAGTCTTATTTATTTAGATTTTACAGTTTTGAAGGGAGAAAAGCAGTATAAACAGTTTAAATAATCAGAGAAAAATATAACCATTAATAAATCACTGACTTACTTCAGAAAATGGAAAGAGGGTTAAGGCTTCCAGAATGAGATGACATCATTAAATGCATTTTGGTACTTTCGAGGACCTAATACAACAATGGGCACAAATCCATCCTGAGCTCTGTCATAACAAGGAGGAGTAGGGTATGGTCCTTGTTCTCCAAGACCTTGTCTGTAACATTATATTGAGTAACCTGTTAACTGATGTAAAGAAAAGGAATACATTAAACAAAGTTGTGAAAAATTGTATTGAGGAAATAGACAAGACAGTAGTGGCAAATATAGATGAGCAGCAAACCCACACTTACGTTATCACTATCAACATAATCCCATGGGCATTTGAAGGAACCCTGTCCTATAACAAGGTCTTCTTTAAAGATGAAAGAATTGTCTCTTCCAAGTTCTCCTGGTCCTATTCCAGACTCAATAACTCTGCTCTTTGTTACTCTCTGCTGGCAAAAATACTGACCACTAATGGAACATCAAATCCTCCTTACTCTATTAAATTCATAAAATTCAGATAAAAAGTGAAGTGAATCTAAAAAGCATTTGTAGGATCTCCAGTATGACTGGCAGTTGCTCCAATTTTGAACTGAATACCATTATAAAATAAAAACAGATTTTACTCGATTTCATAAAGTAACACTTAAATGGGGACCAAACTTTGGAGATTTTCTTTCATTAATTCTAGCGAAAAGACTGGAAACTGAATTTTTTAAAATCTTCCCTTGAGAGACTAATGATAAATCAAGAATGGAAACCATTATACTAACCATAATTTTTGAGAAACTGACTTCTGGGCTGCTAATAAGCAGAATGGTTCCATTTTCACTGATTTTATGTTTTTTCTCTTCTCTACAGGGAGTATATAATAAATCATACAATGTGTACTTATTTCTAAATAGTCTAAATATCTTTTTTGTTTTTAGAGTTAGTAGAGTAAGACATTACTAAACTGATCTGTGATACATGCAAGAGGCATAGTGGCTTTTTCAAACCTATATTATTTTTTTTTAATTTTTAACATTTATTTTATTTTGAGAGAGAGAGAGAGAGAGAGAGAGAGAGAGAGAGAGAGAATGAGCAGGGGAGGGGCAGAGAGTGGGAGACACAGAATCCAAAGCAGGCTCCAGGCTCTGAGCCTTCAGCACAGAGCCCACATGGGGCTCAAACTCCCTAACCACGAGATCATGACCTGAGCTGAAGTCAGAAGCTTAACTTACTGAGCCACCCAGGCACCCCAAACCTATATTCTTATCAGAGATGTGTTGGTCTGAAGATTCTTATTTGCGAAACATTTCAGATGCCAATCTCATGCAGGTAGAGAAAAGTGATAAATTGAAGATGCACTGTTTTTTTTTTCTTTTCTAGAATTGAATATTTCAGCCTTAATAAAGTAATACAGGCCAACAAAGGAGAAATTAATATTTAAATTTCAACAGAGAAAATACAAATATCTAAATATCAGCAAGACAAAATGGCAGTTTATGGTTCTTTGGTGCCATTGTGACATGATGGACAGAGAATAGGGTATTATTTACACTTTACTTTTTCAGATCTAAACTGAAGCACATAGCATTTTTCAGTCTACTTTTTATTCTTTTTTCCCAAAGAACACATTTCACACAAAGTGGAGATTATTATATAAAGCAGAAAAATTTCTGAATTTTGGATAACCTAGCTCTTGAATAAATCCCAACCTGTATAACACTGAATATGTTACATTACATATTAAAACACTTTCGGTCTGTGCTTGTGGGAGGCAGAACAAAGTGCTAGTCCAAACATGTCTATGTCCTAGACCCAGAAAAATGTGAAATACATTTTTTTGTGTGTGTCAAAAGGGACATTGCAGATGTGATTAAACTAATGAGTTTAAGATTATGCTGGATTATCTGATGGGTCAATGTAATCACAAAGATCCTTAAAAGCAGAAGAAGGAGGCAGAAGAAGAAAGTCAGATGTGAGGATAGAAGCAGAATGTGGATGGTGTGATGTGAGAAAGAATCTACTATTGCTGGCTTTGGATATGTGGAAGGGGTCCCAAGAGCCAAGGGGTCCCAAGGCTAGGCAGCCTCTAGAAGCCAAAAAGGGAAGGGGTTGAATTTTCCCCTTGAAACTCCCCAAAGGAACACATCTCTGCCAATACCTTGATCTTAGTCAAGTGAGACCCATGCCAGACTTCTGATCTACCTATCTGTAAAATAATACATTTGTGATGAAAAAAATTTAAATTTGTAAAATCATAAGGTTCTACATCACTGATTTGTGGTGGTCTGTTACAGTTGCAAAAGGAAGCTAATACAGATTTTAGTACTTGGAAGTGGTTTATTACTATACAAATACCTAAAAAAACTGAGGAAGTTACTTGGGAATTGAGCAAATATTTGAGGAGTATACTTAAAATATTTGAGACAGGGAAATATTTGAGGAGTATGCTTAAAAAACAACAACAAAAAACAAATAAACTAGATTGTCTTCAAAACTAGAGAAATAAGGATGTTAATGACTCTGCTAGTGAGGACTCAAGGAAGTGAAGAGCATGGTAGAGAAAACATAGATCACCTTAGAGAGTACCTAAATCATCATAAGTGGACTGTGAGGAGAAATATAGAGATTAAAGGCACTGCTTGTGAAAGAACAGAAGGAAATGAAGTACATGCTACTGGAAATTGGAGGAAAGAGAATCCTTGTTATAAAATGACAAAAACTTAGCAGAATTATGTTCTGTAGTTAGGTGGAAAGCAGAATTCATAAGTGATGAACTTGGATATTTAGATGAGATTTCCAAGTAAAGTATTGAATGTGTGGCCTGGTTTCTGTCTTACTTCTTATAGTAAAATGTGAGAGGGGAGAATGATTTCACTTATCCTTAGCCTACCTAAATGGAAAAAAATACTAAAGTTTAGAGGTTCGGTGGAAAGAGACCTAGGTCTAGAGAAAAAGCCAATGACATGTCTGCACAACCTTTTACTAATGTATCAGAAAAATTGAAAAGTCGGAATATTCAGGTACACAAAAGTCTCCTTGAAGAGATTATGTGACCCCCTAGATTCCCTCAACTATCCCAGGAGAAGCCAAAAACAGAGATGGTATTATTTAGGAAAAATATACGTGGAATACTCTTATATTAATAGATTGAATCCCAGGACCTAAAGGAGAGACCAAGAAAATTCTGGAGAATTTTATTCCAGCAGTAAAATGCCAGCTTGGACTAGAAAAGACAGAGAGAATACAAACTAAAGGAAGACTGTTTGATCACCAAACTGATACAGATAGGAAATAGGCAAGTAAAAATATTCAGCTGTAAACATGTGCTACTTTTCATGGAAAATAAAATAATAACAAAACAAAATTCAAAAAAGGATGATTCTGAGGGTAGGGACCAGGAGGTGGAACTATGAGACACAGAAAGATTATTCTTAAACCTTAAAAGCAAAGGGAAGTGCTGACTCATAGGGGCACTTGTATCCCAATGTTTATAGCTGTGCTTTCAACAATAGGCAAATCATGGAAAGAGTCCAAATATCCATCAACTGATGAATGAATAAAGAAGATATAGTTTATATATACAATGGAATACTACTCGGCAATGAGAAAGAATGAAATCCTGCCACTTGCAACAACATGGAAGGAACTGGAGGGTATTATACTAAGTGAAATAAGTCAGAGAAAGACAGATATCATATGATTTCATTCATATGTGGAACTTCAGAAACTTAACTGAAGATCAAGGAGGTGGGAAGGGGAAAAATAATTCAAACAAGGAGGGAGGCAAACCTGTAAGTGACTCTTAAACACAGAAAACAAACTGATGTTTGATGGAGGGTGGGGAGAGGGGAAAATGGGTGATGGGCATTGAGGAGGGCACCTGTTGGGATGAGCATTGGGTATTGTATGTAAGCCATGAATCACAGGAATCTACTCCCGCAAACCAAAAGTACACTGTATACACTGAACGTGACACTAAATTATTAAAAAAGAGAAAGAGAGAGAGAGAGCGAGAGAGCGAACACCTGGTTAGATTTTGAATTGCTTTAAACCAATGGCTTTTTTTTCTTCCATTTTTATTCTTTTTTTCCCCATGTTATTATTATTTTTAATTTTTTTAATTCAGGTATAATTAACATACAAGGTTATATTAGTTTCAGGTGTGCTGTATAGTGGTTCATCAGTTCTATACATTACTTAGTGTTCCTTATGCTAAGTGTACTCTTAATCCACTTCATTGATTTTCCCATTTCCCCACCAACCTCCACTCTGACATTTGTATCCTTTTTGAACCAAAATATCTATAATTATTATTCTATGTCTGTATGACCACTATAGTTTGGGAACAAATGACTTGCTTTTGAGTTCAATGGACTCACAGATGGAGAGAAGTTTTGCCCGAGGATCCTACCCAAGAGTCCCACCCATACCTAATTTTAATAATTTGAATGGGAGTTTTGCTAATAAGATTTAGATAAGATTTTGTACTTGAGGTAATTCTGTTTTGGATTGAAAATTTGGGTGAATTTGAATGGATGAGTATATTTTCATTTTGAATGAATGTGAATCTTTGAAGATCTAAAGGTAGACTGTGGTAGGCAGAATAATTCCCCCTCTCCAAGATTGTCTACATTCTAACCCCTGGAACCTATAAATATGCTATGTTACATAGCAAAAGGGAATTTAAGTGGAAAATGATATTAGAGTTGCTAATCAGTTGACCTTAAAGTGGATTTTTTTTCTTGTCTTTTCTTTTCTTTTTTTTTTTTTAGTATCAGGGTAGGCCCAGTATGATCATATGTGTATTTAAAAATAAAAGAGGGAGACAGAATAGAGTCAGGGAAATGTTACTATGGAAGAGGTCTGCATGATGCTAAATGCGGAGTCAACTAGCCAGTTTTGCCTGTGAAGCTGGAGAAAGGGGGCATAAGCTCCCTTTAGGAAAAGGAAAGGAGGAAGAAAGTGAGCACCTTCCTTTAAAATCTAGAAAAGTCAGGAAACATACTGTCCCCTAGAGTCTTGATTTTAACTCAGTAAGATCCACATCAGATTCTGATGTACATAACTAAAGATAATAAATTTGTGTTTTAAGCCATGGAGTTTGGAGTATTTGCAAAGCAATGATAGGAAACAAATACAATGCCATTATATGATGACAACTCATTTAAAGACATCAAATTTGTAGTGTGTTTCTATCACAGAATTATAGTCTTCAACTAATATTTTATTGTTTAACTGTTCCAGGATTGTCCTTTCTACTGGTGCTGTGATATATATTCATTATCTTTGGCTTACTTTTTCACTCTTTTCTGTGTTAAAACACAACTCAAAATTCTGCTGTTGTGTGCAGGGAATAGAAACTGGTTGAACTTTCTCTCTAGGCACATGGAGATATATGTGTATATAAAAAGATTATAACAACTAAAAAATAAAGTCAGTAGTGCACTATGTCAATTTTTTTATATACTTTGAATACTTATCTTTATTTCATCAGTCATCTCAAGTCATTACTTGATCTGAAAACCAGAAGGTATATACAAATAGTTTTTTGGTGTGTGTATGTGTGTGCATACATACATCATGTTTGTTTGCGTGTGTTAAGAAGACAGATGTAACTTGTTAAGTCTAAACTATAGAAATCAGATGTTGCACAGAATATTTCTAGAATGTGGTATCAGTAAACATAGGACAGAATGAAGTGTGTGATAATCATCGTTCTACGAGTCATGATATTACACAATTTCACCTTCCTGGCAGTCCTGAAGATAGGAATTAGAGAGTCAAAATACAGACTCACTGCTATACCTTCCAATTAAACAGCTAATGAGCTAGAATAATGACCTTTTCTCCTAGCTGGCTGTAAGAATAATTAGATTTAAAAATACTTCATACATGAATGAAATCACAGTGTTGCCAGTCAGAGAAAGTGAAGACAGAACACCATACTTAATTTTGCTCAGTTTGATAAAAGGTATTTTGGTGTATGGGTGACAAACAGTAGAGTTGCAATATTTATCTGTCCAGTAGCACTAAGATATTGAAAAACAGGGTACAGAAAGCTGGATCATTAGGACTATATGAAACATTACAAAAAAAAAAAAAAAAAAAGAAAAAGAAAAAAATGAGCGAAAGAAAAAAAAAAAACCCTGAATTTTATAATGCGCTTTATGCTAGAATAAAATTCCAATTAACCAAATTATTCAAATTTCATGTTCTAATAATTTGGGTACACTAAGACTTAGAAAAAAATCTTTATTTAAAATAATTCTTGCCAAAATCTTTCTAAAATAACATTATTCAATGATAATTCAAAATCTTGGAGTGCTTCAAGAATCATCACACTGGCTATAAATCTTAATCATATACTATTGGCCATTGGAATTAATAAGAAATAGGTATGTATGTGCATTGATTCTAGGAAATGCTTATAGGATGGAGAACATGATTCAAGACTACATCTTGTGTTTTATTCTAAGACCCATATTCTTTCCTGTGATGATTCAAATGTTTTTATTATAATTAAATAAAATTTTTGAAAATTTAATAGTATTTCTCTTATTTTAGGATTACAATAGTAGTGCTTATTTCATGTTATCTAGAAATGCTGATTTCGTCAAAGATTAGGTTTTGAATTAATATTTATTACAAAGTGTTTTAAAGAGATTCAAAGTCAAGGGAATGTATTTTTGTTCCATGTTTTAGTTTTGCTTAATTCACCATTATTTTTGGAAATGGGAAAAGTCTATTATAGCTTAGAAGTCTCTAGTAGTCATTGTTAAGGCCAGGTAGAGGAAGATATGTTTTTGATTAAACAGAACTTCCTTCTATTATTTCTTAAAAATAAAACCAAACAAACAGAAGGTCAAGGCTTGATGCTAATTGTACATGTAAGTTTAAGTATCACTCCTTAATAACCTCAATGTTGAGAATTTAAGTTTCTAAGAGCATCTTCACTGCAAAAGGTCTTACTCATTTTTTTATAGCCTCTGCCTTATGTAGCTTTTTTGGCTTTCATAACACTTCAATCTGTCTAAAAGACAATTAATGAGTACATCTATCTTGTAAATTGATGGCAATTAATTATTTTAAACAAATTTTATACCAAGAAATGAAAAACACCAACTTTGTATTCAATTCTTGATATGTTATCCTCTAGGAAATGAAGATAATAATAATATAAATAATATAAATAGTGAATACATGGAATTTGTGAGAGATATATCAAAAAATACTCTTATTTTTTTCAAACACACCTTTTTTTTTTTAGGTGATACTCCTATATGTTAGATAGAACTAACATTTTCTGATATTGAAAATAATGTTTTCAGGTCCCAAAAGAGATCAATAAAACATAATTTGAACATATTGTACATTCTCATAATTGAGAACAAAAGTGTCATATTGAAAATATCTGGGTATATGATAATTTTAAATCATAATTGTTTTTCATACGTTTGTAAAGATTGTTAAAGCACAGAAATAATATTGATGAATGATGTCTTACTCTCATTAAAGGTCCTGGTTGTCTGATTATTGTAAATCAAGGAGTCCATTTTATTCAGTACATTCCTTAGGTTGCTTCAAATTTAGTTGTCAAAATTTCGATGTGGTAATTGTCATCACTTAGTTCACAGGAGCCCAAGTGCTGTGTCATCCCTGATAAATTGTGCTGCCGTAAAGTAACATTAATTATTTCTGGTCCATCTACTAGACATCAACATCAAGATTTTCCCCCAGCTTTCATCTTATGGCTGAAGTGGCCCATTCATCATCTTTTTAGAAATGAATGGGATTGGATCATGAAATATTTTTATGATTGGCAGGCTTCATGGTGGATGCGAATAGGCAGTGGTCAGCAAAGACCTTGCAGATTTATTTTACTGGTCATACTAATGCCTCCAATAACTCACTATGTCTTCATGCTGGCAACTTTTAGAGGTCAGAGGGGTGACAGTATGTGAGTAGAAGAAGCAAGCATGATTTCTAGATCATCTTCTCCATAGTCCTTTTGATTTTTTTCTGAGCACACGGAGGGCACCTACAGACATAAAAACACTAGCAACCACTTTACCATCCAAGTCCTCTGGGTCCAAGTCTGAAGATTGTCCAAGGTCATAGCCAGTGTGTAATGGAACTTGTTGAAAGTTTACCTGTGAAAAGCTAGCTTCTGGAATAGAAACCATCTGTGGGAATCACCTCGGCAGATTCTTAGCTAATCTTAAGGAGCAACTCATGGGAGTAGAAGCAACACCCTTATCAAAGATTTTTCTCAGTGACAGTCTCCTGTGCTAGAGGGAGCCATCAAGGTAAAAGTTAATCAAAGTAGGGAGTAATTCCAGATCTCCCAATGTGCCCTCCACAAATTTATTAATCTGAAATTCCCTGTTCTGAACCCAGAAGAGTGAAATTTTTGTGAGAGTTGTGGATAGTAGCCTAAATGAAATTCAGTGTTGTAGGTGTGTCTGTTTTTAACTCTACTTACCATTAAACTCATTAGACTCATTATCTCTGGCCCTCAAAATTTAAGTAAATACTGAAGAAGATATATTGTCAACCCTGAACTTTTGACTTGATTAAACTTGAACTCCTATCCTAGTATAATAGTCATTTAACTTGATTATGTTAATGCAAAATTGCAAAATATATCACAGAAGGAACACTGAAACGCTTTGCATAAATTGAATGTTTTCCAGTGAATTTTACTAATATTTTAAAAGATATTTTAGTGCTGCAGGCTTGTCCATGTTATTTTCCCTGCTTGCTGAACAATACCTTGTGTTATGTCCTTTGGTCCTTTCCCCCTGAGATCAGGAACACGACAGGGATGTCCACTCTCACCACTGTTGTTTAA